>JAUPFT010000007.1:49312312-50028312 GCA_036936625.1 Parnassius smintheus behrii
TGTTGACGAATTAACAAAACATCGGATTGTTTCGATTGAAAAATTGAAAAATCTTTATTGCAACAAAAACAAATTTATACATTTGATATATCGATACTTTACATGGAGTGTTTTTAATACATCGATGTATATCGTCCATCAATAGTATACACTTACAGCCTGCCATACAATTAAATGTCAATTTAAAAATTATTAAAGTTGCTCTCTCTCTCTCTCTCTCTCTTTTCACTAAATGTAAATAGAAAGAGTCGGGTTTAGAGATAAAATTAATGCTTTATTTAAGTAAGCAATAGTCAACGAGTATAACGTACAGCCATTAACTATTACTGTACGTTATACTCGTATATATATATATATATATATATATATATATATATATATATATATATATATATATATATATATATATATATATATATATATAACTATTCAGGCTTTGCCTTTCATTTACATGGCGTCGGTCATTTGTATTTGGTAGTTTCGAGGCTATCGCGAGAAATATTTTATTTTGCTAGACAACGTTATTTATATTCTTATACTAATGTTTGAAACAGAAACAGAAACTTTTTATTTAAAGTAGATTATAACAATACTTATTGAATGTCACTTATTTCATTTACCACTGGTTCGCAAAAAAAACCTCTGTCCTGGGAAGAACCAGCAAGAAACCCAGCGGGACTATTTTTTTTTCCAATAATAGCTTATATTGGAAAAAAAAATAGTCCCGCTGCCGCAATAAAGTAACTAAGGTTAATAGTAAAGTTTTGCGCGTCGTTTAACTTTGGACGTGATTATTAATCTGCATAGATGACTTAGTAAATCCTCACTGTATGGGCGGTTTTCCATTTACCGGCGCGGCACCGGCGCCGGTGCCGGTTAGTGTTGCCAACTTGACGGGATTCCCGTCAAATTTGACGGGACAACGGGAAAAAGTGTGTTTTACGGCTAACGGATTTTTTAACGGGACAACAAAAATTTATGTTTTTTTAGATTTGTTTTCGAAATAAAAATAATTTGGAAATGGCAAAAATTTAATTATAGTTTTATTGATTTTTTAGTGTAAAATTACGAAAAAATGTGCAATACATTCTTATCTTTTAAAAGTTGAGAGAGTAAATTTTCATTTGACGTATAATTCTTTTAAATACATCTCGAAAACTGTTTTGTCGTTGGTCGGCCAAAATGATGCGCTACTGTTGAAGATATAGAAAACTATCAACTACTCTATTTATTTCATTCTCTCTCTTTACTGTTTGAGTCGCATATCCTGTGAAGCTATGATATCCTTGAAAGTCAATAAGTTTTAGTTCGATAAAATGACTTTATTACCTATAGCATGTAGTAGATGACGCTATTACAAACCTCAAATAGAAAATGTTCGGTTACTCACACGTTCCTCACGCTCACAGACTCAACAGAGTACTGGAGCCCGAAGTAATCTATTTGAGTAATCGATCCGAATGTACCAGTACGCGTGACGAAATGTACTAGAATGATTCGGTCACTAGAAATTAATGATTGTCACTTGTCTACCGTACTTGACGGGATTTGACGGGATTATAGTGTTCTCTACAACGGGAGCTAGATTTTAATGTTGGAAACACTGGTGCCGGTGCTTTGTTTTTTCACTGCGCCGGTGCCAGTGCCGGTCTACGGTCGGTTTTTAGGCAGTATTAACTGAAAATGGTTTCGTGAAGTCGTCGTATTAATTGTCTCTTACATTTAAGACGAAAATGTAATCAACGCAGGGATGTCAAATTTTGGATTCATCCAATCTTAAAAGTATAAGTAGAAGGAACATATTATACCCTGATTTTAAAAGTTGAAAATGACCTCCAATAATATGCCAACTACTTCCGCATGAACGAGGAATCATTTCATGATTTTACAAATGGATTTCGAATCTCAATCTCAACTCGTCCCTTCTACATCGGTTCGCGCATACGCACCTACGCACGCATACAGTACCTACGTACACAATACACATGCAGTTTTGCCGGCCAGCAACGAGTGAGAAGCTTGCTGTCCCGGCACCGGCGACGGCACTGGTGGCAGTCATCACCGTGCCGACGCCGGTAAGTGGAAAAACATGACATAAATTTCATACATTTTGCTTCCCCGGCAGCCGGACCATTGCCGGCGCCGGCGCCGTGACAGTGCCGTGCCGGTGAGTAGAAAACAGCGCTATGATGGCGGTGTACGAGGCAGTGTTTCCACTTATATTTTGCCCTTTTTTGGGAGCAAAACCACTAATTTATATTTTGAGGGATTTATGGCATTTCGGGGTAAAATCAACCACAAAAGTGGCAGCACTTTTTTAAAATAAACTTCACCGTTCGTTTGTGGTCGGGGGTTCTGCGAAGTTCCTGACATTATTATTCGACCAATTACTGTATGTAAACTAGTTGATTGATTTTTTTTGTCAATGACTGTCTCAGTTTAGTCTTGTTGTAGTGACACGCACACAATTAATTATATTTATTATCTTATACTCTCATTTCTCACTGCTGCAACTTTGTCAAAGACAGGCCTGTAGAAATTAAATTTAATAAAGATGTAGTGTTTTCTTGTCAATTTTCGATTACTAAGCTAACTTATTGGAAAACTGTGGACATGGAAGAGAATGATGATACATCACCGACATCTTTTCGCACGGACAAATGACCATCAATTAAAGAAAAAAAATACGTGCAGAAATTTAAAAGTTTATGGTTGTAGAATCCATATTTCAAGAATTGGCTGAAACGCTTAGAGAAAGATCAAACTAAAACCTTGAGAAAAATCAAAAGATAACGTTTTTGTTTTATTTCTAACTTCTCAAATTTTACGCCCTAAGATTAAGGATTTTCGGAGACTAATTTGAGGTATTTAAAAAATCAAGGGCAAAATTAAAACCTGATAGTGGAAACACTGGTATGAGGCACTAGACCTGGAGGTATTAGTCCGCCACGTTGCCTTAGTACCTACGTGTGGGCAGGCTTCACACGTTCCCGAAATACTTTTTTCCTGAAATATGCGGGTATTTTTTTTTCACCGCCGAGCACGTGATAAGTCAAACCTTAAAACTACATAATACAGATACAAATTACAACACAAATAACAATGCATTAGCGCAATCGGAGATCGAACCCAGGTTGCTCGTTTTACGCATACTATAGTGAAAGTTAAGGCGACCTGTAAGCCCCTGAACTACGAAATTTATTTCTTTTATTCAATATAGTATATCAAAGTACACTACCATATAGGGAAAAAAGACATTTCACGCTTAGAAGACGGATGAGCAACTGCAGATTTTTTATTATAATTAATCAGGAGAATCCACTGGTGAAGTTACGCCTTGGATAGGCCAGGTTCTTGTATTTTATTTGTTATTATGTAGTCACTGCTGCCCGTCTCCTTGTTCCTACCTTCTGTCTTCTCTTACGACACCCACGGGACTATATGGGGTAGTGGTAATTTTACACCGCCACTACACGGGCAAAGGCATTATGGCACGGTATGGACTGTAACGGTAACCGTATCAGGAAAATGCTGCTGCTTTATGTTCTTTATTCAGTTTCCCTATGTCACATCTTACGACTCCCGACGAGATTATAGAGGGCAGTAGTCTCCTTATGGCACACATGTAGCACGGCAATACAGCCCATTCATTATCATAGTAATTCAAAAAAAAATTGATTGTACATGTGTTTGAAATAGCTAACGTGTGCAAAAAATTAAAGGCTTTCCTAACATACGATTTGTTGTACAACAACATGAAATATCATTGTCGCATGCAATAAGGCAACTATTCGTTGCGTGTTACTTTACGATTTCCACTAACCACGATTTGAAAATAGTACTTCACTTTCACACCATTCAATTTATCAGCTCATCTTGGATGTACAGTCGCTACGTTTACTATTTTTATGAATGAAATAAAAATAAAATAACGCGGGAAGCGGTAGTGTGGCTACACTTATATTAATGTTAACCTAAATAAAACTAGATATAAATTAAAATGTTTGGTCTAGATTCAAAAGGTAGTGCTTACGTAAATTTCTTTACTTTTTTTTGTAATTATATACAAACAAATAATTGTTGTGGAACACAGATAAATACGATTGCGAATTTATATTCGCAATCGTATTTATATTATATATATATATATATATATATTTATCTGTGTTACACAGCTGGGAGCAATCACTGCAGGATCCTAGATTTCGTATTGTGGAAAATGTTAATGTTTCCCATAATTTTTTTGTGCATAATTAATATTAAACGTTCAAAGTATAAACAATTTCTAATTACAATATGATTCACTTTTTAGCCTTTTTATTTGTAAAATTTTCATGTTGTTTTATAAAGCTTTAACAAAAAATATAAAGTTCAGATTACATACTTAAATTATACAGTACCTACGCGAGAGTTCGATACCTGTAGATATCAATAAAATTGCTTATTGCCATTTCAAATGTTTATTTTTCTCCTACTTTGTTAGTCGTAAAAAAATATCGCAAGGATATATACGCGTATCCCAGAAATTAAAAAAATCCGGTTTGGGCAGTGCCTACACTTTATTTACGACTACAAAGTACCGCACAGGCAACTAACTTTGGTCATTCTACGAGGCATAATCGTTGTCGTCATTCTGTTCGTGGGCTAATTATTTTTAACCGACTTCAAAAAGGTGGAGGTAGTTACTCATATCCACTGTATGTTTTTTATGTGTGTTACCTCAGATCTTTTTTCAGGTGAACCAATTTAATGATTTTTTTATCTGAAAGCTGGTGCTTCTCATGTGGATGGGACCACATGAGAAGCACCAGCTTCTTATTCAAAGTTAGGTATTCTCATGTGGTCGTATATAAATTTGATCAAGATCTAACCAATAGTTTTTGAGTTATCCTTAATAGTGCGTATTTAATTGACTTCTAATACATTGATGATGTCCTCATTTTATTTATATTGATGTCGCTTGTACAACATTTTTAATTTTACCACTTGTATACAAGCAAAGCAAGTGATGTGGCGAGGCTGTCCGACGTCGTATCATGATGGGCAATGTTTTTATCGATTTGTATTTTTCATTGGTAATATTTGTAGTTGTACTTATTTACTTAAATGTGTTCCACGAATATTTTATAACGTAAAGGCTGTCACTAATAAGTATTCATTAATATAAATTTTACAGTTATCTTTTTTTCAGAATAAGGGTGACACAAACGAGCACGCAGTCCACCTGATTGTACGTGGATAATGTGACCCATAGACATCTACATCTATCCTCGATTAAGAATCAAAATGCAGATGCGTTGTTACTCTTGAGGTCTAAGATGGACTGCTCCTACACTCACCATACAATACACAGCAGCATTATAAGCTACCATTTTATGCTGGTATTCTGTGAGAGCGTGGTCCTCCCATTCGAGCCGACCCATTCGTGTTACAACATACATACATGATACATAGCTTGACTCTACCACGTATATTTTTGTATACAAATAAAAAACTTAATTAAAATTAATTGCCGTAGAAATAAAATTACTCTCGTGATAACATTCGATAGATAAACCATAGTTATAATATACAATATTTATATGAATATCATAAATGGTCTAGTATGCACGAGATTAAGTGAACATTGCCTTTTATAAAATTCGTGCACAACGTTACATGACATCGTCATTTATTGACCAATAAAGATAAAATAGGCAGTTAGCAAGCCTCCGCTTATTCAATTACACCACAAATATGGCTCGCTATTACGATAAGGTATATATTATTAAAACATAAAGCTCGGAGCCACTAGGGAGGGGCGACCTCGACCGAGGATTGTCCCTGTGCGAATATGCGCTACAAAACGGTAAACAGCTACGGTTATTATTCTGCAAGTTGACGCGCGACATAATGTTGCCACACGCAAAGCTTGATTTGACAGTTAAGGATCGGCCATACCTGAATTTTGCTATGTATTTTCTAAATGTTTATTGCAAATAACATTTTCCCTGCATTGTCTAGCGTATCTAATAAATAAATATAATTGAAGTGTCTGTTTGTTATGTCAAAATAACAGATTTTTTTGAAAGTACATATTATATCGGGTGTCCCAGAAAGAATGGATAATCCTAACCTAGAAGAAGCACCTAATAGTACAGGTACCAAGCGCTCATGAACACGCATGAGCGCGCATGAAGGTTTTAAAAAATATATGTTTTTATTGACCTTACTGTATTTTCATGTACACCACTGCCGCAAATTAATGAAATTCGTTATGTTTTTGGTGTTCTCTACTGTGACTATTCTATTAGAAATGCAGCAATTAGTTTGAGTATCTATTGTACTTTTTTGCAAAAAAATTCCATTTTTAGCATGAAATTTTATAAAAAAATAATTTTGAAAAAAGTTTGAGAGCCATTCGTGAATAAAAAGTATGAAGACCTAAGTGGCTAACTATTTCAAAAATATGCGCAGTTAATACAGTTTACAAAATGGTATTTACATAATTTTAACCAAAGATAGAAAATTAAAAAAAAATCTTATCTAGTCTTTAACGGTGAAAATGTAATATTATACTATAGCTGCGCTCTTAAACTCGTACTGTTAAAATCTGTTTGTTCCGGCTAATCTCCGAAACGGCAGGACCTATTTTGACAGGACCTGATTTTCAGTGGCAGATAGCTGATGTTATAAGGAGTGACTTAGGCTAGTTTTATTTTAGAAAAAGAATTAATACTCATGATACTCATGAAATTCAATCATAAAAAAATCCACGCGGACGAAGTCGCGGGATACAGCTAGTACTTTATATTTTCGTTGCTCTATGCTTCGTTGATATAATGATCGTAAACGCGATTGCTGTTCATGAGTTCCCGGATTCGAATCCCAGGTAGGGCCAAAATTAGTAATTGGCGTTTTCTGTAAGAAATTCCCATAGCAGCCCGAAGTAAGGCGGTCGTGTCTGATAGCCGTCCATCGGACCATGCACTTGTGCTTGCACATACACTCGGGCACTATAATCCGGTCCTACGCAGAACAGATGGCTAGTCTCCGTCAGACCGGCCGCCGTGACCGAAATCTATCTGAAGGACGTTATTAATAGTTTGAGTACAGTTCAAGTCTCAAAGCTTGGATTAATTTTGTCCAAAATTTTCAAAAGGTTATCTATTTATTAGATAAAAGGAACGGAAAGTATGGAGTGAATAAAATGAAAGTAGATATGAAGGGAGTAAGGAGAAAAAGGTTAATAAAGTACGATACCCCCGACCCCTTAAGTGAAAAGGTTAAACAAGGCAATTCGCCTGGATTGAAAATAGATTTTGATTATTAAATTACTTACAATGCTATTTAACCGCAGCTAATTTATTAATATATCAAACTAATAATTTTCTTAGAATATGCAATGCATAATTAATTTTTTATATTTTCTCAGAAACCACAGATAAAAAATATTTCAATTAAAATTATACGACATTAAGTAACTAATGGGAAACGACCTCCAAACTTCTTTCAACGGGGACCCCAGTGCGGTAATTTAAGACACAATAACTAATAGCTTCCACATTCTCTTTGACAAGCTGTCCCTCCGTCGAGAGACAGAGACAAAAGCAATTTAACGTCACTACAACGTTAAATAGTTTTTTACGCCGGCTAGATGACAAGACAATGGGGGATAAAAACAACGCTATGCTGGCTGGTGTAAAAATTTGCATGCTATTTTAAACATGCTAGTCATCGATCATATACTGACCTTTTTTTATCGTCAGGAAAAAATTTAATTCTATTTTTTTTTTGTAAAATATTGGTGCCATAGGCTTCTACTCCGTTCACATGTTACACCCTATTTTTCCAGAGGGTAAAAAAATTCATCAGTATAACATTTTTATTTAGTTGTAGATGTAAATAAATATTGTTTTTTTTTAAATATAGAATAAAGTTGATAAACGAGCACACAGCCGCACCTGATAGTAAGTGGATGCTGCGACCCATAACATCTACATCTCATCACACCAAGAGTCGAAAATCAAGGATTTCTACAATAATACTAGTATACTATGGATACTAGTAGTTTAAAACAAACACATTTTTTTGCGCCCGAAGCAAGTATGGGCAACCCTCCGGAAAGAAAAGGAAAAAAGACGGTGAATGCTCATAGCATACCACGCAGCCGGCTGCGTGGTTATGTGGAGACTTTTACCCACCAAAACACCGTCTTTATGGATTGGCTTACCGATCTGACGAGAGATCTCTAAGCCGTATACGAACGCGACCCTCCTTGGCAGAAAAGAGGTCGCAAAAAACAAACATCTACTCTACTTACCCGTACGTTGGCTCAGGACGGTATCAAATTTGATACCAAATACTGCCCTATGAAAAAATAATTTTTCATAGGGCAATTTTTAACAAAACCAAAGACAATATGCAATAAATATTAGTAAAAGACAAAGATTAAGGAAAGATATATTATATATTGTTGTACATAAAAACTTGTGTTTTTGGTGAAATTAATTTGGCGAACGACTGTGAGATTTACCTTAAGCTATGTACTCATGTAAGTGACATAATTTGTCATAATGAGTAATAAATCTTTAAACCTAAACCTAATTTGTTTTGCTTTTTCCGTGTTTCTTTACATGTTTTTCTTTTTTCACTTCTACGTTCTTACTTCGATTTCGTAACGTAAATCGAGACAATCGACAAAAGATTAAGAATAAGGGCATCCATTACTTTTTCTGCCACCAGGGCGGCACCACTTTACAATGAGGTGTAATATTTTGATAGACTTTATAGCGGGAAAGATTTTCTTAAGAAAATATAAGGGTAAATGTTTCTTTCTGTATTATTAGTTAAATTTTATATTCATTAAATTAGAAATGAATAAACCAAATTAATAATATAACTAAAATAAAAAATAAAAATTAAGTGCAAAAAATTAAAGATCAAAGCTCTGGGGCATTGTTTTGTGTATTATTATCAATTAATATAATAACTCTAGAAATTATCATTTGTAACTAATTTGTCAATTAACTGACACTGCGTAATAAAAAACTTTACCTCAGTCTCAACTGGCGACATCTGACGAGTGGAAGATTACTAGACCCTATCACAAATTAAATAATAGTACTACCTAATTATATAACCTAATCATTGATTTAAAATGTCGTTTGACATAACACGAAAACGACATCCTGTTATTAAAGGACTGGCTATTAATTATATACGTAAGTACTTACTCTTTTTTATCCTTTTTTAAAGAAAACGTTTAATACTCAGCATTAGCTAAAATCATAGACTTAGAATATACTGGCGTAAAATTTTAGAGTAGAAAAAAATAATGCAAACGTTTTACCGGTTTAATTAAAAACTCTTCTGTTAGACCTCTTTGTAGCGATTCGTAAACTAAATATTTCTCGCAGATGCTTCGTGTCACGTAAACAATTTCACGTCAATCGAGATCATGTTTGTTGTAATAACGGAAAAAAATTAAACACATAACGAAAAAAATCATACACCTATTTAAAAATATTTACATACCTATTGTTTCCTCGCAATACGGCAAAATTTGTAAGAAATGTGGCGATATACGTAATAAACTCTTTCAGTAAGATTTAACTATTTCGTTTACGTCGCGGTGAAAAATAGCAGGTCAAAGGCAAAGAGAATATAATCACTACTTTGATTAGACAGGTATATAATCAAAGAATCTACGTTTAATCAAAGGTACGAAACGTACCGATATCATCAATGCGCCTGCGTGACGTCACAGAATAAATAATAGTACTACTTAGTGACGTTTAAGGTAAGGGTCTACCCACACGTGTACCACAACCACAACACGTGGGCGGGCGCATTTTGTATTGGAAATGAATAAATATACAATTTACATGTGCCACATTTTGCCGTGATAGCGATCGAGTAACTGAACTAGTGAGTATCGGAACTGATTTTATAGAGGCTGAACAGATAGAGGATGTATTTTATCCTAATAACTTGGGGTTTTTTTAATCATAAAATAAATGGTCTTCGATTATCTTAAATGTAATTAACATTACATTGATAGGTCCTACCCAGGCGAAGAACACCAAAAGTGACTCATTTGCCAGCAGTGGATATTTGCCATAGTTAACACGCTTGGCAGGCGCTTGGCAACCGCAGTTTTTTTAGTTTTAGTTGTTATTAGGAAAACTCTGTTACCCATCTCAAGCGAGCATACAGTCCACCTGATGGTTATAATAATCCACATTTATCCTCAATTAAGAATTAAAATGCAGATGCGTTGTCACCTTGTGAGGACTGTGATGGAGTGCCTTCTTTTCAGTAACAGATATATCGGGATTTTAACGCGTACCATACGAAACACCGCAGCATTAAGCTGCTATTTTACCTGGTATTCTGTGAGAGCGTGGTCCTACCCCGGTCGAGCTGACCCATTCCTGCTATCAAGAAGACGTGTTCCCGTGTGTCACCTCTTACGACACCCCCACGACTATATGCATATACGTACGTCATCATCACGTAGTCAATTGAGATTAAATATTAATAAGGAATGTACATTTGGGCGCCAATAGCAGATTTTTCACGATTTACAGGTGTGCAGAAAATAAATTTTTTGTCATCAAAAACTACGAATTCATCTTTTTTAATCATTACAAATGTTAAAGGGTTTTCTTAGTGAATTATGATGGCCAAAACACGATTGACACATTTTGACTCGATACAAAAAGATCGCAAATTTTCCTCAAAATCTGCAATTTTAGGCACGTCCATTAGAGGAAAAGCAGTTTCATTCGAATTTAATTAAAGCAATTTTAAATAAAACTCTCTCTTTATGTTCACCAGTAAATACATGGGGGAATTATGAGTTTGTTTTACAATAAAAGAGTATATTTCATTTTAAAAAGAAATATTAAGTAAATATCGTGAAATAACGTTGCGCGCGGGCCGGCCAAACCGTAGCATATCGCCACATCTCACTCGAAATAGTGACCACGACACTATTTCGAATACAATTACGGCAAATCCTTCCAACAACGGGAGAGCCCCATATTCAATATTGGAACTTATATGAGATGATAAAGAAAGAGAACGAACTAAAAATCAACTTCATAGAACGAAAAAACTACTTTGACGGCTCCGTGGCGCAGTGACTTAGCAATGAGTGGCTGCGGCGGGAGCCTGAGGTTCGAAACCCGCGCCAGCAAGTATTTGTATGGCCTACAAATGATTGTTCCGGGTCTGGATGTTTGTTCTTGCGCAATCTATGTTTGTAAACTGCCCCCACGATACAGGAGAAAATAGTGTATGGGTAACGCTAGAAAAGAAAAACGAAAAAAAGGAATAAAATAAATTCAACATAGTAAGCTTCTTTACCGTGTAGTGGCGGTGGAGGGATATCCACTACCCAACCACTACCCCATATCGTGCCGTGGGCGTCGTAAGAGGAGACAGAGTTAAACAAATCAGGAGCAGTAGGAAAGCAGCAACTTCCTAATAACTACTAAAAACAAAAACTGCGGTTGTCAACCCGCTTCCCAAGCGTGGCAACGTTTAGCAGTAGACTTGAATAGGCTGTACCGGTAATAGGTCTTAAAATTCGTAATTTACTATATTCAAGTAGAACAATTGTGAAAGCCCAGACTTCTCCGTCAGATCGCGTAACATATATAACAAAATATAAAAAAAAACAATCGAATTGAGGACCTCTTCCTCTTTTAGAAATCGGCTAAAATAATTTTTAATTTATAAAAAAACAAAACTAGATTAATTATTACAAAATCTTTGACTTTTTCGAATTCTTTTTGTTTACGCCAAAACATAATTGTGTTGATTCATATAGGTAAAAAATTAAACTGAGAATTTGGCACAACCAGGTACATAATTAACGTCAATGTGTGGCCGGTTGTATAATCATACATAACTTTTTGATAGGTGTATGACGCTCAAAAACTTGACGCCGTGAACTATGTTTGCACAAGTATAATTAAATAGAGTTATAAAGAAGCGCACATACGCTTCTTTATAACTCTTTGGGCAGGGTACCTAATTGCATGGAAATTTTTTCGTTTAAAAGCTGTTTCGCTATAATAGCTTTTCTCAACGTTACGTCCGAGTGACTAGGAGCGGTTTACACAGATCCAATAACCAGCCATCTATTACAGCCTATAAAAATCCACTGCTGAACATAGGCCTCCCGCATAGAATGCCTCATTGGACGGATTTTACCGTGGTTGCCCCTCTTGGGGGGGTGCTGCTGACCCTCTGCTGTTCCAGTATCCCTGTCTGACGATATGGAGTAGTGGATATTATTACACTGCCAATATACGGTTACAAAGTTTTAAGAGGATACCTTTAAAATGAATCGAAGTTTTGGGGGCGTGGCTTATTCCTTTGTCGGTGAAGCTAACGGACGACTGACGGAGTGTCAAAATTAAAGTGATGCAATGACTTTATAGTACGCAAATTATGAGATAGCCATACCGAGCTAGCGCTCGGAAAAAACTTAGTAAGCGCCAAGCAACATTTTTATTTATTTTAATAAAACTTCCTTATGGATTAAAAAAACTGGTTTATGAGAACTTAGATATGATTATTTACTATGCTTTAAAAATAATTCCATGAACTTATTCGTACGAATATTGTAGTGTCGTGGAAAAATGTAAATAATTAGAGCCTACTTTGCAATTTTTTGCTATCGAGGAAATTACATGATATCGTGTTTTCCTTTTATGCAATCCAAGGTCATATAGTCAAAAATCATATACCAAAATTTTGGTTTGTAAACTATAAAACTTAAAAAAATATGTTAAATAGAAAAACCACCAAATTTTCGAGGTACAATACCTTACCTTAACAGATTTTGCGTCTAAAATAGATCACTTTCGTCTCATTAACTAAAACTTATTATTCGAAACTACTCATATTTAGTATGGATTTGAATAAGTCATCAGCACCGAATTATTTTTTATTAGGTAATAGAATAAGGGTGATAAACGAGCACACAGTCCACCTGCTGGTAAGTGGATGCTGTGACTCATAGACATATACATTTATCTTCGATTAAGAAGCAAAACGCAGATGCGTTGTCACCAGTGAGTACTAGGATGGAAAACCTCGTTTCCGGTAAAAAGGGTCTTCGGTTGCCTCCACTCACCATACGAAACACTATTTTACGCTGGTATTCTGTGAGAGCGTTGTACTTCCCTGTTCGAACCGACCCATTCATGCTACAACCATATCTATACTACTTATTATAGCAGGCCTCTATCACTCTTGCTACCTGCGTGAAATAATTACCTAAAATCGCGACGCGCCCGGGCGAAATAACGCAGTCAGGACTGGCGCGTTGGTGGCGATCGGGTGTTAAAGTTTTTTGCCGCTGTTTACGTAAATAGTTTTATGTAAATAGTTGTTGAAATAGTTTTTGTTTATTGTTTAGTATATTTAATTGTAGGTAAAAATAGTTGTAACAGTTTTAATGTATTTTAAAAATTATATAGGTATTATGTATATCACCTATTTGATAAACTATAATGGCAAAACGTCGTTCCTACCATAACTGTTGCTTAGATGGATACTAAATGAAATGACCAACAAAAGGCTTCATATCATTCTTTAAGTTACCGATGAATTTTAGAAGGAAGTTATGAAAGGTTAAAAAATTTATTTAATTTTTTTCTTAGATAGGTACACACAGCGTTTTTATTTCGTCTGAGCTCACAGCAAAAAAGAATTAAGTAATAATTTGGTCTAAAGAAGAAATATCTAAGTACTTCATTACAACAATTAGTTAAAATTTACTTCACTATCCAACTATTTACTTACATACCTATACTCTTTACCTATAGTCTTTTGTAATTTTTTTCTTTTTTTTTTATAGGATCGGGTGACAAACGAGCACACAGTCCACCTGATGGTAAGTGGTTGCTGCGGTCCATAGACATCTACATCTATCCTCGATTACAAATCAAAATGCAGATGCGTTGTCACCCGTGAGGACTAAGATGGAATGCCTCGTTTCCAGTAAAAAGGGTCTCCGGTTCTCTACACTCACCATACGAAATTAAAATATTTTGAGTTATAATAACACAAAATACTGAAATTAAAACTTTGTATACTAACAAGATTTTTAACTAAATAGAATAGATCACATTTCTGTTAGAAATCGTATTTCAGGTTTATTTGTTGTTTACACTATCTACCTATTTCTCCCAAGCGTTATAATTCCCGACGAATGACCTTGCAATTTGCATGCGTTAGGCATCGCAGAACTCACATGTGGGCGAAAGTATGGTTCAATCGTAGTCAGAATATTAGTTAGTACTTCACCTAAGCAAAGAATATATAAACTACGCGAAAAGAAACGACACTTAAGCATGTGTGCACGTAAAATCGCTTGCGGCTATGTGTGGGTGTCTGGATGTGTGCGGGGGCCTTGAGAGGCGCGCGGGGCGTGGAACGGGCAGTCGCCGACTGCCCTGGTTGAGGGCTAGTAGTAACACCGATATTTGTCAGTATTAGTTAATATGAATGCGTCAAGTGATATAATATTTCAATTAATTTATGATTATTACTGATATCTTAATGTACATATTACTATTCTATTCATGTAGGTATTAGGTTTATGTTACCAAGTAACGTTATTAATTTTTATAGCCGTGTATGCTAGGTTTACATGCTTTGATAAATATTAATGTTGTTATTAAATAAATGATATTATAGTATATGTATAAGTATTACTGAAAGTGATTTTAAGTGTTTAGAATTAAAATAAATTCCACTGCACAAAACAAGGGCCCTTGTTTTGTTAGTTTAATTTTTAATAATGTTTTATGATACCTAAAAATATGTGAACTCATTTTAATGCATTGAGTTATAATGTAGTACGTAGTACATTATAACTCAATGTTTTAATGAAAGCCGTTATGATCTTAACAAGAATTATGGGGAAATACCATGACAATAAAACTAATATATCGCCAATAATTTTATTATATTACATTAACTAAAATAAACACTATTAAAAATACCACTAGAGAGTCAAGAAATTTTTGATATCTATAACGAGTTTTTGTATTTGTTCATTGTTGTATTTATGGATTATTTCATTAGAAATAGAAACGACTTATCTCCTCAACACATAGGGAACAATTTGTTGGCCGCCATGTCCCAGGAAACCTGCATACCTTTACCATATACATGCTACGAATTTTTGCCTTTGTTAGAAATAATGAGAATTAAAAAATTTATCGAAAAATTGAAAAATATATAAGAGTAAATTATTTTTAAGTAGGAAATACTGATTATTGCGTACTGAAATAAGTGTTGGTTAATTATTTAAGATTACCATTAACTGTCGTGCATATTTGGTTCTGCCGGAAGTTTTAATATCCCTCATTTAATAAAAGTTGATTTAAAATTGAACGTACCTTTCACTACCCAAATACATAAGTTTACATAATATATAACACATACCTACTATGTACATAGTATATAGTTATCTGTGTACTATGTATCTTCTTTTGTACAAGTCTATAATATTCCATTTCGGTTCGATATCAACCCTAGCGTTACACGCTTCGACTCAAGGTCACCGGCGCTTAAGCTCTCTCGTACAGGGAGTGTCACTGCTGTGACCTAAGTAACATAATTAACATTTCGCAATGTATTTTTTTACTTTCTATTGACATCCCTTAATAACCAAGGAAAGTCCGCCGTGACAAAAAAGATGCAAAGTAATATGGACACTAGCGCGCAGCGATAAAGTTTTATTTAGCTTGCGTGTGCGATTTATCTGATTAACAATAATAATGTAGGCTATTAAACGTCGGTAAGCAGTCGACATCAAAGGAGTGCAACTTCTGTACGTAGTACTATTATTTATTCTGTGCTTATAGGTATAACTGCAGCATCGCTCTGTTACTTTCGTCTCATTAGCTAAAACTTCTTATTATAAACTACTCATATTTTGTATGGATTTGAATAAGGCATCAGCATCGAGTAATACATGTTCCATGGTCAAGACTACTCTTATATTAGCGAGTGCCTTTATACCACTATGATACCTATATCTTGCGCGAGCGTAGTTTAATGAGTAGAATGACTGGATGCTATCCGATGATTAATTGAATTAGTAAGATAACCACAGATCACTCTAAGATTTTTTTTATAGAGTAAGAGTGACAAACGAGC
Organism: Parnassius smintheus behrii; assembly: GCA_036936625.1. Taxonomy (NCBI): domain Eukaryota; kingdom Metazoa; phylum Arthropoda; class Insecta; order Lepidoptera; family Papilionidae; genus Parnassius; species Parnassius smintheus. The sequence continues at coordinate 49,328,483 of JAUPFT010000007.1, forward strand.
ACACAGTCCACCTGATGGTAAGTGGGTACTGTGGCCCATAGACATCCACATTCATCCTCGATTACGAATCAAAATGCAGATACGTTGTCACCCGTGAGGATTAAGATGGAATGCGTCGTTTCCAGTAAATAGGGTCTCCAGTTGTCTACACTCACCATACGAAACACAACAGTATTAAGCTGCTATTTGACGCTGGTATTCTGTGAGAGCGTGGTCCTTCCCCGGTCGAGCCGACCCATTCATGCTACAACTATACTACTAATATAGCTGCAGCAAGGCTCTACCACGTATATGATAAGATTTGATTTATAAAGTAGTAGATTAATGAATTATTAATAAATAATGTGACATTAAATTATATTAGCTTCGACATCGGTCAAGATGGCGGGCACAGTATGCTCTTTATGAAAGCGTTGCATTTATTTGTTTAACAAATGAATAGGTTCTCAGAACAATTTGCCTCGACGCCAATTACTAAAACTAAACAATGACTTGTTGGCTCTTTAAATTAAATATTGACATTACACATAGTGCATTACCTACTTAGTTAATGTTATTAGAGCAGTGGAGCAACATTTTAGTGATGAGGGACCATTTAACTGACTTTTTGTCTAGCCACTGATCGCTAACTTTTAATAAATTCAACTATGTTAAGGTTGATTTTTAAGTTTGCTCTATACTTAAAGCACATACAAAACTTAATTAGTGGCATTATTGTTAATTGTCATTTTATTTATTGTAGTAAATATATAATAAGTCTAATAATAATAGTAATATATAATAATATTGTCTAATAATAATATAGTCGTAATAATAATAGTCCTTGTATTATTAATCAAATCGACTATTGTATATGTATTAGCACTCCGACAATGTTCTCAACTCTCCAAACATGTTTCCAACTTTTTTACATGCGAGAGAGGCGAGTGATCTGCTGTATGATGCTTTCGCGGACCTCTTCGGGTGTCTTCAGCGACCACCAGCGGTCCAAACCGACTAGATAGATATTAGTTTAAATCTTATCTAATCATTAATTAATTTAAGATTTTACATAATGTTTAACGAGCTGTAAAAATACAAAGATTGTAAAATTTGTATAATATCTTCAAAAGAGGGTCACCTGAAGCTCAAACTGACTATAAAAATAAAGGGAACAAGTAGTAAAGTCAAAAATTTTGTACAACCGACTTCAATAAAAATAAAATGGGAACATCATCAATGTAGGTGATCGAAATCAATGAAATACGCATTATTAAGGATAACTCAAAATCTACGGTGAGATCTTGATCAAATTTATACGGGACCACATGATAATACCCAGCTTTGAAATAAAAAAAGAATCTTCAAAATGGGTTCACCCAGAAAATATTTCTGAGGTAACACACTTAAAAAAAACAGAGATCCTCCTCCTTTTTTTGAAGTCGTTTGAAAAAGAAAAGTAACTGCATTACAACATTACGTCACGCGCCGTGTCGTGCGTAAGAGATTCTACTACCCATATCATCCCGTGACAGGCGACACAGGGAATCTGAAACTGGATATAGGCAGCAGCATCTTCCTGATAACAACTTAATAACAAAAGAAACTACGGCTGCCAACTGCCAACCCGCCTTCAAACTTTAAGCGCGACAGCTATTACAAACATCCCCTTTATGAAGTAACTTCAGTGGAGGTCTAAGTTCAGGAGTTAACTTCTGATAAGCTGTACGAGCAATAAAGAGAGAATATATCTACGTGTTAGTACTGGGCCTCCTCTCATTTCTGAAAGTAGTTTGGATTGAATCAATAATATCGAAATATGACGTTTCATCATCATTACAGCCCTTCACATTTCCACTGCAGAACATAGGCCTCCCCCAAGAAATGCAACAAAGCGTGGTTCTGTGCCACCTGCATCCATCGACTTCCTACATGTCTTGCCAGGTCGTCACTCCATCTAGTGGGGGGTCGCCCTACACTACGCCTAGCGGTACGAGGCAGCCACTCGAGAACCTTTTTTCCCCAGGGGTTATCGGTTCTTCGAGCTATGTGGCCGGCCCACTGTCACTTCAGTTTACTAATCCATTGGGCTATGTGGCTTTTCTGCGTCTACTGCGGATATTCTCATTTCTAAGTTTATCACGCAGAGAAACTCCAAGCATAGCCCTCTTCATAGCTCGTTGAGCGACTTTGAGCTTCCTCATACGGCCACTTATCTATCTTAGATCGTTAGGTCATCAAATATGACGTATAAACAGTGCTTATGTCGTGCGCTAATGCCAAAATAAATTTATCGCTCCGTATTTATAACGGAACGGTAATACGAATTGATAAGATTGGAGGAAGGATCTGAGTCTGAGAAGGTTACTTAAGACCACGCGTTTTTTTTTGTGATATTATGGTTGTAGCATGTAGACACAAAAAAAAACGAACTGATTAAGAAATAAAACGATTAAAATATTTTTTATGAAGTATCATCCCTAAGGTTGATAAATTAGGGGATGAAAATATTAACGCAACTATTTAGGCGATATTCTAGTTGACATTGAAGTAGATTTGTACTTTTTATCCCCATCGTGAGGGTTGGGAACACAGCGCAGCCAAAAGAGTATATAAATTACATGAGGGTTATATGGTCATCCGGTTAAAACGGGTACTTTCTTATTACGCAAAAACTACAGACTTTTTTGCATAGATGACTGTGTGTTTCGACTTACGATAGCTCTTTATCAGTCAATCAAGTATTAAAGTGTAAAAAGAAGGCTGCTTTATCGACGTTATTTTGACAAATAACATTTATAGTAAATATGTATTTGAGTCGACTATAGTACTTATAGTGTGGTTAGTTTTTTAATAATTGATTTTCGGAGTTTTTTTTTTATAGAAAAGGGGGCAAACGAGCATACGGTTCACCTAATGTTAAGTGACTACCGCCGCCCATGAACATCCGCAACACCAGGGAAATCGCATGTGCATTTCCGGCCCTTTAGAAAGCAGTAAGCTGTTTTCTTGAAGGTCCCCATATCGTATCGGTCCGGAAAAATCGCCGGTGTAGTGTTCTTAATTATTTCCAAAGCTTGTTTGCTAGTTTTTTTTTCTTAATATATTAGTTATAGCGTACGACTTTGTGTTTTTATCTCTGTCCTCCAGCTACTTTTGGTTTTATAGGACGGCAAAACTTAAGGTAGGTATAATCATTACGTTTTAGTGCAATCCAATATTTACATTTTGGAATAAGAACTTCAAATACCTATTTTACTTTTTATATTTACAAACAATTGATACCGGACAGTATTAAGTATAATAACATTATTTTTTATTTCAAATTTAGAACGTCGATAGCAGTCTGCGAGGCTTATCAACAATACTGCATCCGGGCAAATGACGGATGCTTGCGCGTGTGCACGTGCTGCAAGTCGAGTAAGTTGTTACACATGCAAGCAATTATAGTTAAAGAAGCCTTTTTAGTTCTGAATATTAAATTGTCCTACTTGGATTGTCTTACGTATTTGTCAAGCGTAAATACAAATAGAATAAGATTTATTATATTTTTAGATAATATTTTCCGTTTACCTTTCAATAAAATATACAATTTTCAATATATAGCGAATTACTATTATTTTTACACGTTCTGAATGTAATAATTTACACATTCTTACACTAATACAATTGTGTAGTGACGGTGTAAGAATATGCACTACCCCAGAATATTCCGTGGGTGTCGCAAGAAGCGACAGACGGAAACTGAACTGGGAGATGGGCAGCAGCATCTTCCTGATAACAGCCGGAAAAAATAATAAAACCGGCCAAGAGCGTGTCGGGCCACGCTCAGTGTAGGGTTCCGTAGTTTCCCGTCCGTCACAGCAAGTGTTCCCACTTATGAGTTTAAAGGTGGGTATCCATTATGTTCGCGCTCCAGCAGCGCTCCGCGCTCCTGCAACTGCTCCCGGTAGTGGGTACTGTTGTTTCCATCCAAGTTCAAAATGATTTTCCTAGAAAGTCCTTATAAAGTTCTACTTTTCAGATTTTTTTCATATTTTCTAAACTTATGGTTCAAAAGTTAGAGGGGGGGGGGGACACATTGTTTTTTACTTTTGGAGCGATTATTTCCGCAATTATTGACATTATCAAAAAATGATTTTAGTAAACCCCTATTCATTTTTAAATACCTTTCCAACAATATATCACACGTTAGGGTTGAAATTTAAAAAAAATCACTTCCCACTTTACATATAGGGGGGCTACTACTTTGTCGGCGTGATTGATACACATATTGGTACCATATTTCAGCTTTCTAGTGCTAACGGTCACAGAGATTAAGCGAGGACGGACAGACAGACAGACAGACATGGCGAAACTATAAGGGTTCCTAGTTGACTACGGAACCCTAAAACGACTGTTGCTAACCCGCTTGCCAAGCGTGGCAACTATGGTCAGTATCCTACCTATAAGGCAATATGTGGGGATGGGGGGCTATGATTATCAGTGACTTTATGTTTTGATATCAGTTGACAATAATAGTAATGGTAATACTTATGTAAGTATACATTATTGCCATGTTATCATGTACGTAACATGTATATGCTACGTACATGATGACATATGCATATGATCATACCCATGTCATCCCGTAGGTATCGTGAGGCGATAGAGCATGAAATGAAAAGGGAGATAGGTGGTAGCATGTCAGGAACTAACAATTGAAATAAAAAAACTACTTTTTTGAGTTGAATTAGCAAGCTCACAGTCCACCTGATGGTGGTTACTGCAGTTCTTGGACACCTGCAGACAATTTCATACAACGACGGCCACTGATGTGTTGTCAACTTTGTGGAATGAGTTGGATCGCGCCAGTCTGTAATTATAGTGGTTTTTTTATAGAATAAGGTCACAAACTAGCACACAGTTCACCTGATGGTAAGTGGATGCCGTGGCCCATAGACATCTCCATTTAACCTCGATTAAGAATTAAAATGCAAATGCGCTGTCACCCCTGAGGACTAAGATGGAATGCCTCGTCTCCAGTAAATAGGGTTTCCGGTTTTCTACACTCACCATACGAAACACAGCAGCATTTAGCTGCTATTTTACGCTGGTATTCAGTGAAAACGTGGTCTTTCCCTGGTCGAGCCGACCCATTCATGCTACAACCATAATATAGCTGCAGTGGTGATCTACTACGTATAGAGCCACGGGTTCTCTTTACCTTTCTCATCAGAAATATGTATATATATATATATATATATATATATATATATATATATATATATATATATATATATATATATACACATATAGGTATAGGTATAGTATTAAAAACATACGCGCTTTCACAGAAACAAACGTTCTAACACATTACCTTTTTTTAAAACGTATCCTCCACACTAGGATTTTCTCCTGTATCGTGGAGGCAGTTTGGCCGGAACAATTATTTGTAGGCCGCACAAATACCTGTTTCTTGTTTTTTTTTTATAGGATAGGGTGACAAACGAGCACACAGTCCATCTGATGGTAAGTGGTTACTGTGACCCATAGACATCTACATCAATCCTCGATTACGAATCAAAATGCAGATGCGTTATCACCCGTGAGGACTAAGATGGAATGCCTCGTTTCCAGTAAAAAAAGGTCTCCGGTTCTCTACACTCACCATACCAAACACAGCAGCATTAAGTTACTCTTTGACGCTGGTATTCTGTGAGAGCGTAGTCCTTCCCCGGTTGAGCCGACCCATTCGTGCTACAATTATACTACTAATATAACTGCAGCATGGCTCTATTATATAATAGTACCGGGATGACCTTTTTTATTAAGTTACATTTAGATACAAATTACATGAATAATATTTTTGATCTTATTGACATAATAGAAAAAACTGGTTATATGAATGAAAATCATGAGTGCAATTAGTTTAATTAAAATTTTTCTTATTTTTAAAAATTACTTATAAAAGGGCTCGAAATAATAGATTTTCTCACAAAAGAAGGGAATTTGAAAAAAAAAAGGAAAAAAAGTCGGACCCAAGACGGGACGCGAACCACGGAACTCCGATATCACGCCCGACCTACAATCCCACCTGAGCTATTACGATCGTTAGTAGTATGTCAAAATTTACCTTCTTATTTTGTAGCAGTTTTTTTATTGCCTGAAAACACGGACAAAAGGACGTTTCCTAAAAATAAATCCCAGCTAGATCGATTTATTGCCCCCGAAACTCCCTGGACACTAAATTTTATGAAAATCGTTGGAGCCGTTTCCGAGATTCTGATTATATATTTTTTCATTTGTTGTTTGTTGTTATATTTTTATCCACGTATATTTTTTATTAGAAATTATTTATATACAGTAATAAAATTTAAATTTATTGCTCTGTTTTGACGTTTATCAATGATTATCTATATGTATAACACAAATATATATATATATATATATATATATATATATATATAAACACATATCAATTTTATAAAATTTAATCAATTGGATTTTCAATATTACTTTCATCAATTTTATGAATTTGAGCGTGACGGTCACACGAGTTCAGTGCTTTTTCCCCATCCTAAGTGTTGAACATGCCTAAAGAAGTTTTCACTTCAAAAACGTAATTTTTTAAATTACTTTTAGTACATTTTTAAACAAAAATATCGAAATAATAAATCAGAAACAACTATGAAAACATAATCAAAGTTAAAGTAGGTAATACATACAGTCTATTCATGATTTCTACGGAACTCGAGATGACGTATCGCAAGGGACGCCTAAGAGTTCGTGCACGAAATTATTCGGAAAATGCCGGGTTATGTTGATGGTTGAGAATTCATACCATAACAAGAGTTGAGTCAGCTGAGAAAATATGACTCAGTTACTGAGCCGCGCGACATAATACATGTTATTAAAATGTTGTGTTTATTATTTGTTTGGAGAAATAGTTGCGAGAGATAAACAAGGGATCAACTGACATCGGTTGCGAGTTACGACGTCATCGTGGACGATCGATAAAACAGACTATTTTTATAGGATAGGGGTGAAAGAGTACATAGCACACCTTTATAGTAAATGAATCATGTGGCCCAAAGTTATTTACATTTATTCTCGAATAAAAATCAAATTGCAGATGCGTTGTCACCCCTGAGGACTAAGATGGAATGCCTAATTTCCAGTAAAAAGGGTCTCCGGATCTCTATACTCACCATACGATACACAGCAGCATTAAGCTGCTATTTTACGTTGGTATTCTGTGAGAACGTGTTCCTTCCCCGGTTGAACCGACCCATTCGTGTTACAACCACAATATAGCTACAGCGTGGCGTGTTTATAGTGTATGGGCGACAAAAGAACACGCAGTCTACCTGGTGTAAATGTAAGTGGATGATGTGGCCTAGACATCTACGTCTATCCTTAATTAAGAATCAAAATGCAGATACGTTGTCACCTCGGACTAATATGGAATGCATCGTTTCCAGTAAAAACAGTTTCCGATTCCATAGAGTTCTGTGAGAGCTTTGTCCTTCCTCGGTCGAGTCGACCCATTCGTGCCAAAACCATGATACAGCTGCATCGTGACCCCACCACGTGTGGAAAATGGTTACTAGGGTAAACACAGCAAGCCTTCTGGACGTGCAGTAATTATGCTCTGGGGGTCTGCTTGCTAGTAACAGCAGATACCGTATAACTAATTACTGTAACTAGAGACGGAATTACAAAATCCTTATCCAAAAAAACTTGTGAAGACACATGGGGGCACGAGTGGTTACTGTGAGCTTCTATCAACATACCTACATCAACCTCGGCAAAGAATCAATATATATATATTTATATATATATATATATATATATATATATATATATATATATATATATATATATATATATATTCTACATGAAGGACCACATTGAAGTGTTTCCTTCACAGTGATGCCAACAGCCAACTGATGTTTTATACACATAAAATAAAAGTGTATCATACTTAAGAGTATACATAAGCCGGTTATACTTATGTATATACCTTTAAGGTTATTATGTTATTCGACAATGGCGAGTAATTCTGATATAAATGTTGGAAATTAAACACATCTAGTAAGAAACTAGGTATGATCAACTTTTATTCTGTAGAATCCACAACGTATAAGTGTTATAATTTATGCATAAACTAGCGAAACGCCGCGGCTTCGCCTGGTGGGATCTATTAATGTGGCGTTATTTTGATTTAAGATAATGAAAGACCATTTATTTGATTTTTTTAAATATATCTCCATGTTTTTCGGGTAAAATTTAGCCTAGATTACTCCTGGCGTTCCTCTCTATCTGTCCGTGATTATCTTTAAAATAAAAAAACAGGATCTCCAGTTCTCTTCACTCACCATACGAAACACAGCAGCATCAAGTTGCTATTTTACGCTGGTATTCTGTGAGAGCGTGGTCCTGTCCCCGTCCAACCGGTCTATTAGTGCTACAGCATGGTTCTACTACGTGTTAAGATCTTTATTTTATGGCATAATATAGCCATAGTCACTTCGGCATCCGTGGAACGAAATGGTTCGGTGTATAAACCCTTTACGATGCCATCGTACATAGTTCTGTCTAGATTATTTGCCCGTGGATTTAGCATGTTCTTCATGAAGCGGCTGTCTGAAACCTATTGTTTTATTTACTGCCCTCCTATCTGATTTTTGACGATCTCGATCAAGTGCGCGGGAGATATTCCAGACACACTCAATTCGTTCCCGTGCCCGATATAGATTATGCGATAAAATCGTTAGTCGGTCAAAATGTAGTGAAAGGGTCACTGAGACAATAACAATACCACTAGAACCGAAATGGAAAAACTAAAGATGGCGCAAACATGAATAGTTTTCATGACTAATAATCGCTAAGCGATTCTGAAATCTCTATGACGAAATATTCGAATTATTCGCTAAACTTATTCCACAAAAAAGCGATGCTATATATAATTAGTAATAATTAACAATAACATGCCTTCAGTGATCACGATCCTACCAAATTTTTTGATAGAGAAAAACCTAATAGGTAGGTAGAAACCTACCTATTAGGTTTTTCTCTACCTCTATAATTTCACCCAACGATCTACTACCTACATACTGATTAACTGGTTGATTTATTGCTAACATTTAGTTTTTTATTTTAAAGATAATCACGGACAGATAGAGAGGAACGCCAGGAGTAATCTAGGCTAAATTTTATTTTAATTTTTATTTTATTTTTTGTCTCAGTGACCCTTTCACTACATTTTGACCGACTAACGATTTTATCGCACCATACGAAACACAGCAGCATTAAGCTACTATTTGACGCCGGTATTCTGTGAGAGCGTGGTCCTTCCCTGGTCGAGTCGACTCATTCGTGCTACAACTATACTACTAACGTAACTGCAGCATCGCTCTACGTATGTTTACTGGTAAAGAGGCTTTTTATCGTAACCTTAGGTGGTGACAATTCATCTTCATTCTTAATTGAGGATAGATGTAGCTGTCTATGGGCCACAGTATCCATTCACCATCAGGTGGACATTGTGTTCGTTTGTCATTCCCTTTCTATTTAAAAAAAAATCTTATGGCTTTCGACAGATGGCGGTATAATCATTTGGTTAAAGTTAGACGTAAAATATCAGGGGAAGCAGCGTGAAAGTCTAGAAAGGCAGAGACGTCTTTAACTCCGATCGTCCATCCGCCTGCTAAGCAATTGTATGAAAAAGGAGAAGTCTACGTCCAACAGTTAAATTCTACGGGCTGATGATGCTGTTGAAACATAATTAAACGTAATATTTAAAAAAACGGTGGAAGTATACAACGTCAAATGTACCTATTGTTTAAGTATTTTGATAACATCAAGAAATCTATTCAGTCGAATAATATGGTGACTAAAAGAACTGTCTGATTAATCTTGTATGGCCGAGCAGTTGACTGATACTGACTGATTAATAGCATCAGAGTATCAGACAATAGCAAGATAATGGCGGCTCCAGAGTCGCGTAGTTAGGTCGACGACGACGATAGATGTAGTCTCGCGTAGATTTACAGAGATTGCTAAGTGTTAATCAAGCATGGCGATTACTACAAATGTTTACTACCGAGATGGACTATGTCCTTCTGTGATATCTTTATGATTTAATGATAAAATTAAAATTAACGTTATAAAGCCAATGATAAAATTTTATCATACGAATGTTTTTGTGTTAAATCTTAAAATATGTTACCACAATGAAAGTACTATGTACTGAACTGTCATTAATTAAAAAATAATAGAATTACAGTTACCTGACAGGTATTAATTTTATGCCTTTTTTATTTAAATAGGCACGTTATACTTTTCACTGCAATATTTTAAACAAAGCTCATTTATTTTATTTAGTATATTCTACTTTTGCCTATCTATCTAATGAGTTTCGAAAATTATTTAGGTACCTAATAACTTCACCTAAATAGATATCGTAAATAAACATTACCAACATTAGTCGTGCATGTCCTTTTCAATACTTCCTTATACTGATTGAAGGAGGAAATTGAACGACAAATATAATAGGTACATTACGAATTATCAATTAAGTCCAGTAGGTACAATACGTTATTTTTAAAACGTACATGTGCAGTTTTAAAGCAAAGATTGGAGTCATTTGAAATTAATTTAACATCGGATAAGGATAACGAATTCTGGTACCACAGATATAGAACATTTTAATATACTTATAAGCTGTATCCCTACGAGAACTGATAGTTAATACTAGGACAAAAATATCCCTTGTATTTAAAAAATGATATCCTGGCGAATTTTTTGAAAATAGGTAATGAATTAGCTTACGAATTTTTAGACAAAAATATGTATCATATTCATAACATTTACCTAACTACCTTTTAAAATTAAGGAAAAGCAACAAGCAATTAATCAAGAAAATGTAAACATCTTTAGAGCATCTAGTTGTTTAGTCTAGTATGTATTTCATAAATTCGCTTTATCAGTTACTTATCGGTCATTTTACTGCCATTACCTCCATGAACACAGCAACAGGAATATAGAAACCAATTCACTATAAGAATAGGTATTTTTAACACATCAAAAACACTTTAAATCACAAAGAATGAAAAATGTTAAATGAAAGAATTATTTAAATTATGAATATAGTAATAATATACTGTTAATATATTTAACACGCACAACATAATATTTTAAAATAATGTGTACTATAAACTTTTTTCTCTCAAATCGTATTTTACTAACGGAACGAGCGCGCGCACGATACTACACTGACACTGTAGTAACAAGTTTGCGTTCCGACTTCCAAATGACAAATGCGCGTCAACGGGTTGCTCGTTTGTTTACCTCCGAGGTTTCGCTCGCTCAAGTTCAAGGGATAACGAAAAAGGAACGCGCAAAACACAATCCAATTTAACTTGAACTATGACAGAGCTCCGTTAATATTAATAATGTAACCAAATTGACAGGCAGGTGGCACTGGTTAAATGGTGTATTTTTGTCGTTTGAAGTCATGCGATAATCTATTTAGGAAGGCGTATCTGCGAACATTATGATGTCATACAGAATGTGTTGTGATAAGTAAGTAGGTCCTAGGCAATCTTATATTTATATTAGGTATAAGTAAAACAATGTTGAGATCATACACTGCTGCGATCTTGCGATTAAATATAAATTATATGTGTATTTTTAACTGTGTGTAAAATAATTTATTACATAAATAAGTATTATAATATATGTAGTTCTTTATATAATTTATCTAATAAATTAACCTAAGTTATAAAAAATAATTGTATTTTTTTAAATGTTATCAATCATCATGATATAATGATATAGTGTATTAATAATTTTCACTGTGGAGAAAATTATGTATAATAAGTTAGTACATGATTTATTTTGAAAATAGTACGTTTAAAAATAACACCCAACGAAAGAAAAATATATGAAAATAATTTAGAGAATTAAATATTAGTTTATAAATACTAGTTGACGCGTAGATACCTATAGTTCATAAAATATAGCTTGATCTCTGCGACAGCTGTCAGTAAAATCACGCCTATGAAGTCCTGAATTTCTTAGTGTACAGACAGTACCCGTCAATGTCATACTTTATGGGCATGCACTAATTAGGTCGGCATGCCCATAAAGTATGACATTGACAGGTACTGTCTGTACTACTAAGAAATTCAGGACTTCATAGGCGTGATTTTACTGACAGCTGTCGCAGAGATCAAGCTATCTTTTATGAACTATACTTCCCTGAGTATTAAACCAATACTCAAAGATATACTTACACCTAGATACCCACGTTCTCCTTTTCTCATTACCTACTGAGATAGTTATGAAGCCTAAAATCCCTCCAACAAACGGGCTATTTAATGTATTTTTTTTATTAATCTGAGCATACACTTATCAATCATTCCAAAAGACAAATCCTAGTTTAACCCAGTTATAAAGAACCTTGCCCACTTGGTTTGTTTTGCCCTTGAATGGATCGCCTACAGACAGCTTATCTAGTAAAGACGGTAATGTATATGTTATAGAACAGGAATACTGGAAAAGAGCAAACGAAGGTCACAGTCTATAAAAGTCCACTGTTGAATAATAGCCTCCCCAATAGATAGCCGCTTATGGCCTGTATTAGCAGTTTTTTTTTTAAATTATTTTGAGTAGTTATTAGTAAAGTGTTGTCCATTTTCAGTTTCATTTCCCTCAGGTACCTCTTATGACATCCACAGCAATCACGAGAGGATATTAAGGGGTAGATTCTCTTACCCCTTTTCTTATGTTACCATGTAGTGGCGGTGTAACCGTCGACTATCCCATATCTATCAATATAAATCCAAGATATCAACGAAAATTATTAATGCCATCAAAAACATAACTTGTAAAAAAACCAAGTCTCGAAACTCAGTTCTTCTATCGTAAAAAGTTGTGAGATCTATGTAATAGCAAGTCAGTTAATTTATTCAGTCCCTACTTAAGGGTCCTCCTGTCATCCCACGGGTGTCGTAAGATGCGACGGCGGGAAACGAATCAGGGGATATGCAGCAGCGTCTTTCTAATAACGACAAAAAATAAAAATTGCGGCTGCCAACCCCCTTGCCAAGCGTGCCAACTATGGCAAATATCCCTTCTTAAGAAGCAATCTACGGGGGAAGCCTAGCAGTGAACTTTAATAGGCGGTAACTGGAACGGATTCTTTTACGCCGGCACATACGTCTAAAACCATTTTAAAATTATTATATTATTAAGAACATACTGTTACGAGCTTGAGGTTCGTGACAATAAAAATTGCCGATAGAATTACCTAAATTAACACTTTAATTTACTTTATACAAATTAAAGTTAAAAACACTAATAATTAAACACACTAATTCACTTAATTCCGCTCCGAAGCTTCGCTTTGTCGCCGAGTTCAACTCTGTCTCGATCGTATCTTGCGCCACCTATTTATTTAAATTAGCAAAATATCCGGAATGTTCAAGTAAACACGCGCAAGGTACCGAGAGTTCGAGTATAGATTTTCTAGAAACTTAGTTCTTCGGGTGGCGCTGTCGGTCGAAAGATCTGTGATGTCATTCTTTACACGCGTTACGCGCTCTCGTTCCTGACACTAGATGGCGCTAGTATATCGTCGACTGGAGCGCGTAACACTGCCCCCTCCTAAGACATGCTCGTCCCGAGCATTATCGGTCTCATGATAACGCGCCAAGCGATCCACATGGACGATCTTAGGAGTCCCTCTTACGCCTTTCTGTAACGGCTCCGCAATGTCAAGGGCTGTCCTATCCCGTGGTGCACCAATATTGTACAATTTCGGTGCTCCTCTACTACGTGTCTGAGGTCCCCGCACGGCCGCACAACTTGTACATGTACGACACCAATCCTCGACATCGTCACGATAATGGACCCAGTAAAACTGTTCTCGGACCTTCAGTAGAGTTCGTTTAACTCCCAGATGGACTCTTGAACGACCATTATGGCACAGCTGTAGAACATTCGGCACTTTAGCTTTAGGGACAACCATTTGCAAACGACAGCTGTCTCTTCGACCATTGTCCCATTTACGGCACAGGACTCCATCCTGAAGCAGCAAGTTGTCCCATTGGGCCCAATAGCTTTTCGTGGTTGAACTCATCGCTGAGACGTCCCTCCACTTAGGCTTGGTAGCACGGGCCTTCATCCATTCCAGAATCGGCTTGATATCTGGATCTTCCTGCTGTGCACGTCGTAGGCTGTCCTTCCACCCGTTGCTGAGGTGGTCTGTCCTGAGCATCCTCACGGATACCACTTCCTTACTCTCTTGCCTACTATAATGGTTGCAATCTTCCGGACAAGGTCTTCTTGACAATGCATCTGCGTTGCCGTGAGATTTCCCGCTGTAGTGTCTGATAGTAAAGTCGTATTCCTGCTGCTGCTGGGCGGTGCTGTTAGCCGCACTTCCTTCCTGAGACCGTTCGCCGTCCCTTCCTAGGGTGTGCTTAGGGCAGCTGGACCGAAGATGGCCCCTTTCCCCACAGCCATAGCACCTCGGGCTGTATTTTTTATTGTGGTCGCGAACCGTAACTGCTGTAACCTCCCTAGCGTGAGGTGAACGATGATCCTGTCGGCGCCAGGCAGTGCCGTTAGCTGCACTACCCTCTCGAGGTCGATCAACTCTCCTTTCCACGGTTCGCTTAGGGCAGCTGGATCGAAGATGGCCCTTTTCCCCACAGCCATAGCACTTAGGGCTGTATCCTCTGTTGCGGTCACGAACTGTAGCTGCTGCAACCTCCCTGACGCGATGGGAACGATGGTCCTGCCGCACGGCTTCTACCTCCAGTGCATGGGCCAAGGCGTCCTTAAGCGTCTCGTGGTGCCCGAGCCTCACAGCAGCTCTGACTTCCAGGTCGCGGATGCCGTCGATGAATGTTTGCACCAGGTTCCCTCCAATGAGCGCAGGTACAGACTGGTATGCTTTACGAACCATCTTCTCCACCTCAAGGGCCCACTGCTGCAGGTTTTCGTTGCTGCGTTGCATGCGATCTTTAAGCTGCGCGCGAAAGACGTGTTCAAGGTGAGCGTCACCATATCTCGCCTCCAAGGCCTCAAGAAGCTGCTCATAGGTCACTTCCTCACCGAGAGCTTCCAGAACTGTTAAGGCCTGGTCGCGCAGGCCTAGTGTGAGAGCAGTCATGGCCTGATTTTTATTCCAGCCGTTTGCCTCCATGACGGCCTCAAACTGGATTTTGTAGGCCGACCAGGAAGAGGTCCCGTCGAACGGCGGCACTTTGAATCCACGTAGCGAAGGTGCTGCAGCTACTACGGGAGCTGTAGTTCCATCCCCAAGTTTGAGGGCGTTTAGCGTTTTCTTCACGTCAGCCATCACGTTGTCAACCCGATTGTTCACATGGTTGATTCGGGTTTCATGTTCTTCGATTCGGGTTTCAGCTTCCGACAGGCGGTTGTCGTGTTGAGCAACCCTATCCTTCACCTGCCTTATCTCTTTCCCAAAGGTAGCGTGAAGGTCCTTCATGAGGAGCATCTGCTCTTCCGACCGACGAGCCTGTTCCGCCTGCTGACGGGCCTGTTCCTCTTGTCGGCGGCTCTGTTCGTTCTGTCTGCCCCGCAGCTGTTCTTCCAACCGACGGACCTGTTCCTCCTGTCGGCGAGCCTGCTCCTCCTGTCGGCGAGCCTGCTCCTCCTGTCGGCGAGCCTGCTCCTCCTGTCGGCGAGCCTGCTCCTGCAGCATCACCATCAGAGCACCTAAGTCAGGTGCCACAGACGTAGAATCTGCTGACGGACCGGCTTCCGTGGCTGGCGGCTGGCCCTCAGACATCTGCGGCGTTGCACCACCAAATCTCCTCTGGTCCGTCTTCTGCTGGCGTTGACTTCGGGTACGGACACCCTCCGTTTCCTCCTTAGGTAAAATCGGCATTATTTTATCCCACTTCTGACACCAATTGTTACGAGCTTGAGGTTCGTGACAATAAAAATTGCCGATAGAATTACCTAAATTAACACTTTAATTTACTTTATACAAATTAAAGTTAAAAACACTAATAATTAAACACACTAATTCACTTAATTCCGCTCCGAAGCTTCGCTTTGTCGCCGAGTTCAACTCTGTCTCGATCGCATCTTGCGCCACCTATTTATTTAAATTAGCAAAATATCCGGAATGTTCAAGTAAACACGCGCAAGGTACCGAGAGTTCGAGTATAGATTTTCTAGAAACTTAGTTCTTCGGGTGGCGCTGTCGGTCGAAAGATCTGTGATGTCATTCTTTACACGCGTTACGCGCTCTCGTTCCTGACACTAAATGGCGCTAGTATATCGTCGACTGGAGCGCGTAACAATACTATGCAAGCTGAAGAGAATGCGTCACCGTCTCCAAGCTAATGGCTGGTAGGATGCCGCCGTATAAAAAAAACTATAAACCCAAAATAAACATTTTCTATCCGCAATTTGCAAGCAGTAGATAAGATAAGATAAGATATTTTATTTACTAAAAACATGTGTGAGATATACATGGCATAGGTAGGCAGAGATACATTCTTGGTGTTAGTTAGTGTTATTAGTATGAACATGTCTTACCGATATTCGGTGTGTAAAATTTAAAGTGTTAGGTTGTTCGTTTTAATTCAACATTAGCAAAGCCTATCAATATACAAAATAGTGAAATTATTACTTACAACAATCATAACTTTAAGGATTTTCACACATTACATAAATTTCACAGGGACAATAATCCAGATCGGGAACAATTATTTGTAGGTCATTTTTTTTTCAGTTCTAAGTACATAATATATAAAATCACAATGTGCCAAACTGTGAAGTGTGAATATTACTGCATCAACCAATGGGTAATAAAGCACGTACATCATTTTTCTGGGTATTATAAACGTTAAATTTTGTAACTTACAGTAAACTAGTTTGCCAGGAAGACGTTGATCTGCCCTTTTCGACGACCCTTTGTCATTTCCTATTAAAAATCCTTAAATTCGCAAAACAAAATATTGTGGGTTACTCATGGGCAAAAAAACTGCCAGCTCATGAGGTACCTTGAGGATCACCAGCTGATTAGTGACCGCCAATACGGTTTTCGCCGTGGTCGGTCAGCTGGTGATCTTCTGGTCTACCTCACTCATAGATGGGCGGAGGTAGTAGAGTTCAAGGGGGAGGCATTGGCCGTTAGTTTGGACATTGCGAAGGCGAAGGCCTTCGCAATGTCCAAACTAACGGCCTGGACCAAAATCAATCCAAACTAACGGCCGGATCGGGTTTGGCACAAAGCGCTTCTTTCGAAACTCCCTTCCTATGGGCTTCCCGAGAAATTGTGCGATTGGATCACCAGCTTTCTTGCAGATCGGAGCATCAAGGTCGTTGTAGACGGTGCAAGCTCCGATTGCAAGCCTATTAATGCTGGTGTTCCACAGGGCTGCGTGCTATCGCCAACGCTGTTTCTTCTGCATATCAATGATATGTTGCATACCCGTAACATTCATTGCTATGCAGATGACAGCACTGGTGATGCTGTTTACACCGGCCGAGCCAATATTTCTCGGGAAAACGTCTCCGAGTGCCGGGACAAACTTGTGTCTGAAGTCGAGTCTTTGCTGAACAGAGTCTCGGATTGGGGACGACTAAATCTAGTCCAGTTTAACCCCCAGAAGACACAAGTTTGCGCGTTAACCGCTAAAAAGAACCCCTTTGTCGTATCCCCTCAGTTTCAAGGCACTCCCCTTGTTGCCTCAGCCAGTATCGGAATCCTCGGCGTCGACATATCGAGTGACGTGCAGTTTCGTGGTCACTTGGTAGGGAAGGCCAAATTGGCCTCTAAAAAGCTTGGCGTGCTCAGCAGAGCGGGACAGTATTTCATGCCGGCACACCGCCTGCAACTTTACAAGGCGCAGGTTCGGCCGCACATGGAATACTGTTCCCATCTCTGGGCTGGGGCTCCCCAGTACCAGCTCCTTCCACTTGACCGCATCCAGCGCAGAACGGCTCGAATCGTCGACGACCGAGTGCTTTCCGATCGGCTCGATTCACTGGCGTTGCGAAGAGATGTTGCATCTCTTTGCGTATTTTATCGTATCTATCACGGGGAGTGCTCTGACGAATTGTTCGGATTAATCCCAGCCGCCAAATTTCGTGAACGCACGACACGGCAAACGTCCCGATACCATCCACACCATCTGGATGCTTGGCGGTCCACCACTGTACGTTTCACAAGGAGTTTTCTTCCACGTACAACCTCTCTGTGGAATAGTTTATCACCGGCGATTTTTCCGGACCGATACGACCTGGGGACCTTCAAGAAAAGAGCTTACTCCTCTCTAAAGGGCCGGCAACGCACCCGCAATTCTCCTGGTGTTGCGGTTGATCATGGGCGGCGGTAGTCACTTAACATCAGGTGAGCCGCATGCTCGTTTGCCCCCTCTTCTATAAAAAAAAAATAAAAAAATAAAAAAAAAACCCACCCTATCTCTCAAGTTAGACCAAACTGCACACGGTGTGTAAATTTGATTAAAATCGGTTAGGTAGTTTAGGAGTCCATCGCGGACGAACAACGTGACACGTAATTTATATATATTGAGATTGATCTTAATTTGTTACATACTGAATCTACATGAATATTCCATGCAAAACGACTATCTACGTTTACTCCTAAATATTAGGACGACACAGTTTGGAGGGTACAATAAGGCATACAAATACTCGTTACGTACGTTATTCGAATCCGCGGCACCCAGCACCCAACTCGTTGCTAAGACATGCACCGCGATACCGTCTCACGGTGACTTACTTATCACACTGAGATTCCTTGCAGCTGTTTAGGCCCTGGATATTAGGTACAGAGAAGATACCTTGAAAATTAATCGTAGTTTTGGGATCGTGGCGTATCCCTTTCTCGGTGAAGCTAACGGACGACTGAGGGAGTGTCAAAACGAAAGTGATGCAATGACTTCATAATATGAGATAGCTATACCGAGCACGCTCTCGGAAAAAAGCTAAGTAAGCGCCAAACAACATTTTTTTTAACAAAATTTTGTTATGGATTAAAAACTGGTTTATGAGAACATAGATATGATTCTTTACTACGCCTTAAAAATAATTCCATGAACTTATTCGTAAAAATATTGTGGTGTTATGGAGAAATGTAACTACCTAATTAGATACTACTTTGCAATTTTTTTCCATCGAGAAAATTACACGTTATCGTGTTTCTTTTTACGAAATCCAAGGTTATAAAGTGAAAAATCGTACATCGAAAATTTGGTGTGTAATCCATAAAACTATGTGCAATATAATAAATAACCATCAAATTTTCGAAGTCTCACCCTAACAACAAAGGAAAGCGATGATGCACTATTCGGACTAGAGAACTTAAAATTGTGGTATTTTATATTTTTTATTAGCCAATAACAGTTCACACTCGCACATGAGTTTCTCGAATCGTAGGAGAGATTCGCCATAATCGTCGCCACTTTAAGCAGTGGTCTCGCATGCTGCTTCTATTTGACTATACTCTGGGCTAGTTCTGTCTGGTGGTCTGACTATTTTACGAAGTGGTTATACTGCCATCTGTCGGACGCCTTGAATCTATCTAAATGTTTTGGAGTACTGTTTACAAATTAGGCATAAATATAAATGCTTTTAATGTACAAACATATCAACTTTAAAAATTTTGTTAAGGCGACACCGTAAAAAAATGCACCTCGTTTCATCGAATAGTATAGGACTATAACACCACTAACGAAAGTGGGATTTTGATATAGGTAAATTCATGTCTTTGTCTTGAATTTGATTGTTCAAAAACACGATTGTATAATTTTGACTCGATCATAATTATTTGCGAAAACACCTCTAAAAAATCACTATAGTTAAAATTACAGCGAAATTACATAATCTATATGCTTGGGAATCACTCAAATATATTCATAACATCAATATTCGTAATTTACTTGTTCATTATTTTGATTACTTAAAGCAATAATTTAAAAAAAAATATTTTAAGATTTTGACAATTTCTAAGCGCTTTTAATCGTCGCGGGCGCTACGCAATTTTAGACCTTATGACGGCGTTTTTTCAAGTTTTTATAGAAATTATGTATTGACTCGGATCAGTACGGCGATAGCCTTTTCGATGTGTCGTCTTAATCGCGTTTTTTATTACATCAAAGATAATAAAAAACTGGTTCGTAATCGTTTATTATATCTTATCAATAGCATTGTCGTTGAATCAGAATTAATTTTTTATCAAATTTGATAATTTGTACATACATATGTTATTGGTCGCTAGTTAATTTGATTGTTGTAAAACGTGCAGTGGCGCTGTAAGAATATCTATCTACTTCCATATGTACCTAGTCCAGCGACAGAGGTAAACTGAAGCAGGAGATGGGCAGCGGCATACTTCTGTTAACAACTCAAAATATAAAAAAAAAAACTGCGGTTGACGCCCCGATTGTCAAACGAGACAACTCTGGCAGAATGGAGCATATGAGCAATTTATTTGGGAAGTCTATGTTTTAGCGGTGGGCTTTCGTAGCCTGTGGGGTAGACGGAAACTTCGATGTGTTGTTCTGCTTTCGTGATGTGTGATGTGCATTAGATCTCGGCGATGAGGCTCGCCATCTCACACTTGAGCGTTGCGGTGGATAAACGGCTTTATAGCTTAAATGGACTTGCCTAGCCTCTCCGTTTCAATTTAGTTCCATTTTCTGTCACCTAGCTCTGAAACTACGTGGTACAGCCATGCTGCAGTTATATTAGCAGTATAGTCGTGGCACGAATGGGTCGGCTCGACCGTGGAAGGACCACGCTCTCACAGATTACCAGCGTGAAGTAGTAGCTTAATTCTGCTGTGTTTCGTATGGTAAGTGTAAAGAACCGGAGACCCTTTGTACTGAAAATGAGGCATTCCATCTTAGTCCTCAAGGGTGATAACGCATCTGCATTTTGAATTGCATACGAAAATAGATGTAGATGTCTATGGGCCACAGCAACCGCTTAACATCAGGTGGACTGTGTGCTCGTTTGTCACCGTATCCTATAAAAAAAACTCTACATACAACAAATTTGATGGTATTTTTAAAAAGTTTAATGAAAAATTATACAATCTATCGCAGTCTAGTCTAACTAGCTTAACTAGCCGTTCAATTAACAGCTTATCCTTTTTATGTTTAACTAGGGGCCTGAGTGATATTCAGACGCTGCGTCTAATATAACATTGCAACTATCTTGTAAAGCAGCGGTAGCAGGTCAGGGTGCGGCTGCGAAGCCGCTCACGTTTATACATATAATATAGTGCATAATGCATAATTAGTTCAAAATCTATTCTGTCGTAGGGCCACTAACTCGCCCTATTATGTCCGGAATGCCGACCTACACCGAGACTTAGAGCTCCCAACAATCCAGCAGTTCCTTAAATCACTCTCTGAGAGATTTTTCAAAGCCTCAGAGTCTCACCCAAATCATCTCATTCGTGAGACAGCTGCCTATGCAGCCCCTATCCACACTAGCTATAGTGTGCGCAGACCGAGAAACTCTCTCTCGGACCCCCCTAACAAGCTTTCGGGTGACCTGAACTGCCTCCTGGCGGCTCAGGCCGAGCCTACATAACACATCCCTTAATCTGACTTAGTTAGGCACACTTCTAAGCGGCTTTTCGCCGCTTGCGCCCTCCTTTCTGCCAAGGAGGGTCGCGTTCGTATACGGCTTAGAGATCTCTCGTCAGATCGGTAAGCCAATCCATAAAGGCGGTGTTTAGTGGGTAAAAGTCTCCACATAACCACGCAGCCGGCTGCGTGGTATGCTATGAGCATTCACCGCCTCTTTCCCCCGCTTTCCGGTGGGTTGCCCATATTTGCTTCGGGCATAAAAAAAGCATAATTAGGAAATGTTGTTATAGACGTATCGGCTAAAACACACGAACTGAATATATTTCTCTTAAACGGCACTGTTTCACCCTATCGTACGAATGACCTAAGCATTAGCCAGCCAGTTAAATGTACGTCTACGGCTACATATCATTTAGGCAGTTAGTTGAACGGCACCGTTTAATTAAAAGGCTAGGCTGTTAACTAAAAGGCTTATTAAGCTAGTTAGCTGCGACATAGACATGATACAGCTGCAGTGTAGCTCTACCTATAGACATTTTGTTTTCTCTTTTCTTTCTTTTAAATGAATTTAGAAAGCTTTATACGGTTTGTGTTTTTATGTATTTTAGTTATTTTTTTTTCATTAATACAAAATTGTGGATATTGCTAGCATACGTATTATTTTAGGAAAAAATGGCTGACTTTGCGGTCAGTCCAATTATATATAAATATCGGTATGCATGCATACTGTATATTGTGAATTTCCTGACTCTCTTCTCTAGGTAAGGGCTAGACTGAAAACCAATGCTACCACAGAGTACGGTCCGTTTCGCAGTTTCATGTTAAATTAATTTTAATTTAGTTTTATTTATCTTTTGGCATTTAATTAATTTTTACTCCTTGTGCTGCGTAATTAAACTGGAATAAAATGCATTTCTTTCTTTTTTTAGTAAGTGTAGTAACAGAGTTTCAAACATGAAACGTAGTTTTGGTAGAGCCATGCTGCGGTTATATTAGTAGTATAGTTGTAGCACGAATGGGTCGGCTCGACCGGGGAAGGACCACGTTTTCACAGAATACCAGCGTCAAATAGTGGCTTAATGCTGCTGTGTTTCGTATGGTGAGTGTAGAGAACCGGAGACCCTTTTTACTGGAAACGAGGCATTCCATCTAAGTCCTCACGGATGTCAACGCATCTGCATTTTGATTCGTAATCGAGGACCATCAGGTGGACTGTGTGTTTGTCATCCTATCTTATAAAAACAAAAAAACGTAAAACGTCAAACCTCCAACGTACTTGATGGCTATTTAAACTGTGATGAATGATAGTCACACTAGCTCAACGAAGCAAGAGACGAAAGTTGTATCGTTTTGGAAGAACACTAGGTTGACAAAGAATTTTAATCATTGTTTGTTCTGGCTAAACATGAAGTTGCTAGAATTGTTCAAGTTCAAGGGACTTTAGTTCAAAAGGGGGATTTGGAATTTTACCGAAAGGTATTATCACGTGGGTGTCGTAAGAGTTGACGGAGGGAAACTGAACCGGGGGATGGGCAGCAACATCTTTCTAATAACAACCAAAAACTGCAGTTGCCAAATCGCTTGCCAAGCATGACAACTACGGTAAATCCCCCGTATGTGGCAGTCTACAGAGGAGGCCTGTAGGCAGTTTATAGGGGCTTTCAGTAGAGGAATTTGATAAGCTGCAATAGTTCACCATTCATTTTTTTATTGAAGCGGGAAAGAGTAATCATACTCATGAGGCCATCGATTGGGCGTTGTTTTTATCATAAACAGCACCCAGAGGGGCAGGAAGAAACTACGGTTTTCCATTTAGCACGATCCTAACACACCTCTCTCGCCTTCTTAACATCCATATACCTACGCAAAATGCTCTTCGGCTGAGGGTACTCTTACTCTGGCCTTTCTTAAATGTTTGGCCATTTTATTTGACTTCTTCTCCCAACTCTGCCGTTTATTCTAGAACATGAATTTGCTTTGTCACTTTTTTCTCGTTTATTCTTTCTACATTACCAAACCACCGAAGCATTCCTTTCTTAATTCTGGTCACAATATCATCTGGAACACCACACTTTTCTCTTATCGTACAATTCCTCATCCTATCAATCAGATTCAGCCTTAAGATAGTCTTAATGACCGCATTTCTACAGAATTTATTGTGTACCTCGTGTTTCTTCTTCCACACCCAACTTTCACTACCATATTACATTAAATTTTTTATTAAATAAATAATTTAAATAGAAAATTTTAATAACCACCGAAGCAAAAAAGCTGATGATCTTCAAACAGCTGAACTGATTTTGATAAAATTATTAAAAAACGTGCTTTCAAATTTAAAAAAAAACACACTCTAATCAGTTTACCTCTTTAGGAGCTACGATGCCACCAAGAGACACTCAGCGCACATAGCACTTAGCGGTCAAACTTATAACAGCCCTCTTTTTCGTTGAGGATTAAAAAACTATAACATGTTGTTAATTTTAGTAATATTGATATATTTATAAGCTCAGCTGTAATAAGTGCTTCACTTCACTTTTCCTCAAATTCGCGGACCGTTTCCCTAGGTTAAGCTTCATATTTCTCGCTAGACGTCTATTGTTTAGGTTCAAACCACTACCATTTGGGGTACAGGTATTTAAGGAAAGACGAGCAAGTTCAAACAGTAAATATATTCTTTTGGTTCCTTCTGGTCATCATTCTGGTCTTACATTATTTATTTTTTATAAATTGGCGACAAACGAGCTACCCGTCCACCAGACAGAATGTAGTTACTATCCAGTCAATGGTCACTTGAAAGAAACTTTATGACTCAGGACCATAAGTCCCTTTGCCAGACCATAAGTTTCAAGTGTTTCTTTTAAGTTTCTCACTCCTAAACGATAAAGAAAGAATGCTTCACAGCCTGTAATGATATTGGCCGTTTTACCGTTTAAACTAGTGCAGCGTTGCAAGTGAACTACAGCTGGGCGGTTGGAATAGGCAAGGGTGTGTTTTTTTTTAATTGTTCAAGTGGCTACGCTTATCTACAAAGACCAGTATCACTGCGACGTGTAAGATCTATTGTGGTCGCTGCTATGGCTATAGTTCACTGCTAAGCCTTGTCTTCAATAAATTAAAGGAGTTGCTTAGCTGTGAGCAATTTCACTTCTTGGCTAAGTACATTAGATTCCCAGATGTGTTACGTTTGAGTATTAGGGTCCACAATCAGTTAGGATACGCAGAGGTGTTTCTTTCTATAATGAACTGAATCGGCACATCCTTGAGTAGCTTAGTCCCAGTAATGACATGTGCTTTTTTAGACAACAATGTCCAGTAAGGGTTCTTGCCAGAATACGCAGTTTATTATTATTTAATCTCAGGGCTTCTGAAGTGAATTTACGGCCGTAAGTTAAGAAGGTGTTACTGTATTTTAATTAAAAAAGTCATTTTACACTCTGTAAACGCTAAGAACAAACACAAGCATTCATTCATGGGGCATTGTGTACGACGAAATTACAACAAGGTTCCAGAAAATATATAAGCTCTCTTTATTCCTATTATTAATATGTAGTATGTCCGTCTTTTAATCCCGTATACCGAGATTGCTTTTAACAAAAGGATGAAAAAACTTTTATTAAGCTAAGAATGTGTGCGCTAGATCAACCACTTAGTCAGTAAGAAGTTAGTAATAGCCTTTTAATACATAAAAAAAAAATACATTTTAATGTGGGTATTGATTTATCAAGATGTTAAATTATATAGATTATTTTAAGATATGTCAATAGATGGCGCCACTTACAATGTAGTGTTATTAGCGCTACTTAACAACAGATGACGCTGTAAACTTTAATCAATAGGATGAAGTATGGACATTGGGCACGGATTACCTAATAGGGGAACTACCCTTATTAGGTAATCCAAGGCATTGAGTTATATAAAGCAATGGTTCAAGGTAGTTAAAGTATGATCCAGAAAAATATGAATAAAAATAGTTAAGAATTTAAGGGTTTTGCACGTCTCAATGACATTAGTAGAAATATTCCTTCAAAAAAATCCTGATTTCAATTACTAGGAAAATACAATTAGAAATTATTTTTATGATATTATGTTGTTTCATTAGTATTATATCATTAAGCAAAATAATAATATTATTATTTTTTTCAACTTCTTTTATTGTGTTCTGTCTAAAATTACAAATCTTTTATGTCCGTTCCATTAATTCTTTATCCTTTAAGAATATCGGCACAAAGAAGCAACAATGCTTTTTGTTAAATATTTTGACAGGATGTGACTCATTGTAATCATGCCTGTTCTGACACACTAAAGCGATGCGATGTATATTATTCATAATTTACTACGTCTCAATGTTTTTGAATGTCTTTTCTTCGGAGGTGGGTCCTAAAAAAAAAGAAGTACCTTGAAGACAAACCTTCGTAGGTAATTTAATAAATGCACAGTTGCAGCCTATCAAAGCCCACCGTTGAACTGGAACGGACACAACAGCTTCCCCCACAGATTGCTTCACAGGGCGGACATTTGCCATAGTTGCCACGCTTGGTTCGCGGGTTTATTTATTTATGTATTTATTCACAAATTGCGTTACATGTGACTTGGAGACTAAACAAAACATGCAAGTTCTAGCAATCACGTGCACCTCGAAAGGCATAGCAATGAACGGGAGAGGGGCAGACACTTAAAAATTCTTTTCCTCAATGTATTCATTAATTGAATAGGTAATAACTTTTTTTAATAAGTATCTCTTTTAAAGATCTTATGAATTTATTAATATTTGTTTATTATTATATTTATATTTCTTTTATGTATTCCGTCAATTTATTATAAATTTTTATTGACATCGAGTAATGACCTGTACAGTGTAATTTTAATTTAGATTTTGGTTGCAAAAGGTTATTCTTATAGCGAGGTACGTTGTGTCGGGGCGCGTCTATGATTTTGGTGTAAAAACTTGGGTGTCTTTTTACAAATTTACATATTTCTAATATATATAGGCACGGTAATGTTAGAATTTTGAGAGTTAGAATTTTGGGTTAGCTTTTTAATTTTAATTTCTGACTAGGAAAACGCTTCTGCCCAGTTCCTGGTTTGTTTCCCACTATTATCCCGTGGGTGTCGTACGAGGCGACCTCTTACGACACCCACGAGGTAATATGGAATAGCGGGTATTTTTATTTATTATTTCATCACCACTACACGTTGGATATGATGTTCGTATATTTTTAATATGGTTAACTTATTTCCGTCCTCTAGAATACTGTAATATAAAGATTTCCCTAAATACATCTAACATAACGTAATTCTTCAAGTGGAATTTGGTCTATAATTTCAACAAAGTCCGCCGCTGGGACCGAGTAGACATTGGCGAAGATGGCCTGATCACTAGTTTACTAGGCCTAAAATGGATCCCTCTCAGAAATGAGAGGAGACCTGTTCCCAGAAGTAGGACAAATATAGCTGTAATTGTAACTTTTTTAACTTTAAAATGGAAGGTGACCTAACTGTTTATTGAATAAATAGTATTTAACCTGAATCAATATCGGCACAACTAGATACCTACATAGTATTGTTTGGTGATAACATCCCGATATTGTGTCCGGTTCTTATCAAGGCGTGCTATGTTTAACGCAATATTTGATTGATTTGAAGTTTGTTCTACAATTGAATTCAATTTATTGGTTTTATCGAAGAAAATTGAAAACTACCATTTTCTTTAAAGTGGGCTTTGAGGCTTTTGCAAAAAAAAAAAATAATCTACATATATCATCATCATCATCATTACAGCCCTTTACAAGTCCACTGCTGAACATAGGCCTCCCCCAAGGTATGCCACAAAGCACGGTCCTGAGCCACCTGCATCCATCGATTTCCTGCATGTCTTACCATTTCGCCACTCCATCTAGTGGGGGGTCGCCCTACACTTCATCTACCGGTACGAGGCTGCCACTCGAGAACCTTTTTTCCCCAACGGTTGTCGGTTCTTCCAGCTATATGGCCGGCCCATTGCCACTTCAGCTTACTAATCCGTTTTGGCTATGTCGGTCACTCTGGTTCTACTGCGGATATCCTCATTTTTAAGTTTATCACGCAAAGAAACTCCGAGCATAGCCCTCTCCATAGCTCGCTGAGCACCTTTGAGCGTCCTCATACGGCCAGCAGTGAAGGACCACGTCTCAGTTTCATATGTCATCACTGGCAACACGCACTGGTTGTACAACTTAGTTTTCAGGTTTTGAGGTATACCTGACGAGAAGATGTGTCGTAATTTCTCGAACGCTGCTCAGCCGAGTTGAATCCGTCGATTGACCTCTCGGTCTAAGTTGGACTTACCTAGCCGGACTATTTGTCCCAGGTAAACGTACTCGTCAACAACTTCGAGCTTAGTGCTCCTAACAACGACCGGCATAGGTGTGACATGGACATTAGACATGATTTTTGTATACATATAAATAAATAAAATTAAAGTTTCTGGCTATCGTATTGAAATACCTAGCTTCTTTTAAGCTCAGCCTATTGAAGTGCTATTGAGACATACCACGACAGCCTATTAAAGTCCAAAGCTGAACATGAGCTTTCCCCATAGATTAAGCCCCATGAGAGGGATATTTGCCACAGATAACATTTGGCACATTTAGACCCGGTAGGTGGCGCTGTTGTCGAGATACAGATATCATCCGTGCGAAGCCGCGGCGTACCTCTAGTCAGATATAAAACAATAAGTGTATGCCGTGTCGACGTAAGAAACTTCATTACCATATTCTTATCCCTGTTCTACTAAATGGGGTGTTGGATTCTTTAACTTTGCCACCACATGGCTTAAAACCTCTTTTTATTTCAAATCATTTATTCCGAACTTTGCAACCGTAACTTATGGTTGTATGCTTAAGTATAGTGCATGATTTGTAATGATATAAATAGAAAATTTTTCAAATTTTTGAGGTCTTAAATATTGAATGCATAAATTCATAATATATAATAAGGGTGACAAACGAGCACATGGTCAACTTGATAGTGAGAGAAAGCTGTGGCCCATAGACATCTACTTCGATCCTCAACTAAAAATCTAAATGCAGATGCGTTGTCACCCGTGAGGACTATTATGGAATGCCTCGTCTACACTATTATAAAGAGCAAAGATTTGTTTGTTTGTTTGTTTGAATTGAATAGGCTCTGAAACTACTGAACCGATTTGAAAAATTCTTTCACCATTAGAATACTACATTATTCCTGATGAACATAGGCGATAGAACGTTTTCAAAAAATTTAGGGATCCGTATGAAAACTTCGTTAATGTAGCACAAGGTGTGAAAAAAATACCAAAAAAAAAACCTTATATCGCGTACGCTGCGGAAACTATTGACAAAGAGCAAAGTGATGTGCTACAGTTTTATGGAGGACATCAATATCTACATAAAAGTCTGCAATACCATATGTCTAACAATTATAGTTATATCACAATAACTACTTTTCCATGTTAAAATATTCAATAGTAACGTCGAAAAATCCTTATATCGCGTACACTGCCAGCACCATGCGATGCGGGTGTCACTGGGGTGTGGGAGGGGAGTCTATGTCAAAAAATAATTTAATTTTGCTAATTTTTTAGCTAAAATGATTGAACTAAATGAGCGAGGTGTCATATCATGTCGCGCGGCAGAGACGCGGGATATACGCGGGTGAAACCGCGGGCTACAGCTAGTTTTCAGTAAAAAGGGTCTCCGGTTCTTTACACTTACCATACGAAACACAGCAGAATTAAAGCTGCTATTATACGGTGGTATACGGTGGTGTCTTTGCCCGGTCGAGCCGAACTAATCGTGCTACAACCATAATATAGCTGCAACACGGCTCTATTACGTAGAAAAGAATTTTTTTGTGTGAAAATTGTTTTCATCACGAATCTGGGAGCATACATATTTCATTTTAATTTGAATTGGCTATTCTATTAAAACGGAAAATTTATAGTAAGCGTTCTTCAATAATTATAATTTTGTTTCACATTTATTACCATTTTAATTTTTCAAAATAAATTACATTTCAAAATTGTTTTCATACAATAAGAGTTAAAAATAATGATATCATAGGATACACTCTTCTATATTTTAATTTTATACTCGTGTCTCCTTGTTACAAAGTATTTATCACACGTTTTAGACTGTAAATATATGCACAGTTTAGTTTGTGGTTTAGGGTGCAATTAAATAGTAAGTACTGCAAAAACGCCGTGTTCTATTAAGTGTACTTAAGCCATAAAACGTGGGCAATAAATTAATACTTCATTAAGCGACCCTTCGCATTCCACAGCTAACATATTTACGACGACTTAATTACTTTGCCAACGATGTTGTAAAGGTGACATAACACTTGGTACATTCGATTAATCTGAATTAAATAAAAAAATAATTTATTGGAATGTTAATAAACACTTTTTTTATTTTAACACTAAACAAACATAGTGAATAGAAGCAAGCCCCAACTTCGGAAAGCGAAATTATTAATTACTATATTCTTTTTAGTTCTTAAAAGCCGGCTTTTAGTCGGTTCATCCTCACGTAACTGATTGACACTCTAATTAATAACAAATTATTTATTGAAAATTTGTTATATATAACTGATTCTTTATGAAATTATCTAATGTTAATAACTTTTAAATATACTATAATGCTTAACCAATTTTAAACTCCTTTTTACCCTTGTACATTTCGTACGGTGAGGAAATTCGATTACGCTTCACGTCGGCGGAAACGTTTTCGCTTTAGAGGACAAACAGAATATAAAGATATGTCTTGCTTAAATTAACCGCTTATATGTTTTGCAATTCGATTGATATAATACTAACCATTTTTGGATCATATATAATACTAGTAATCTGCCCCGACTTCGCACGTGTGATATCTGAATTTTTTTCTTAAGAAAAGGGGGCAAACGTTCATGTGCCTCACCTGGTGGTAAATGACTACCGCCGCCCATGAACAACTGCAAAACCAGGGCAATCGCAGGTGTGTTGCCGTCCTTTTGGAAAGGAGTAAGCTCTCTTCTTGATGGTCCCTAAGTCCGGAAAATCACCGGTTGTAAACTATTCCACAGAGGGGTCGTACGAGGAAGAAAACTTCTAATAAAACGTACAGTGGTGGACCGCCAAGCATCCAAATGGTGTGGATGCTATCGTGACTTTTATCGCAATGTGCGTTCGTGAAATTTGTCATCCAGAATTAACCCGAACAATTCCTCAGAGCACTCCCACTGAGAAAAATCAAAAAGATGCAACATCTCTTCGCAGCGCCAGTGTATCGAGCCGATTGGAGTGGATTTGGTCGTCGACGATTCGAGCCGCTCTGCGCTGTATGCGATCAAATGGAAGGAGTTGGCACTGGGGAGCCCCGGCCCAGAGATGACTATTCCATGTGTGGCTGAATCTGCACCTTGTAAAGTTGCAGGCGGTGTACAGACATGAAATACTGCCCCGCTCTGCTGAGCCAAGCTAATTTGGCCTTCTCTTCCAGGTGACCACGAAATTATACATCCTTCGATATATCGACGCCGAGGATTCCGATACTGGCTGAGGCAACAATGGGAGTGCCTTAAAACTGAGGAGGTTCGCCAAAGGGTTAATTTTTAGCGGTAAATGCGCAAACTTGTGTCTTCTGCGGATAGAATTGGACTAGATTTAGCCCCCAATCCGAGATTTTGTTAAACAATGTCTCGACATCAGACGCAAGTTTGTTCCGGCGCTCGGCGACGTTTTCCCGAGAAATATTGGCACGTCCGGTGTATAAAGCATCACCAGTGCTGTTGTCCGCATAGTGATGAATGTTACCGGTTTGCAACATATCATAGATATAAAGAAGAAAAAGTTGGTGATAGCTTTTGCCATCACTTGGTGACAGCTATGTGGAACACTAGCGTTAATAGGCTTGCAATTGGAGCATGCTACAGCATGCGTCTACAACGGGTTCGATTCTACAACAGCGCCCTCTATCGGGTCCAACTATGCCGATAACCTTCGCGGAAGTGCAAGCAATATGTCGACAATGTTTTACCGCAATCTGATGGCATGGCCGATGGATGGTATGGCAGCGCATAAAATTCGAACAAACAAACATTAATTTTCATTTTTGAGTTTTAAGGCCGCGATCGATTCGATTGGCTCCGTATAGACTCTGTCCTTAACATAGCCCCACAAAAAATAATCCAGTGGTGTTAAATCACACGATCTGGCTGGCCATTTAACAGCTGAATTTCGTGAAATTATGCGATCGGGAAATCTGGTTTGCAATAAAATGATCGTTTCGTTGGCTGTGTAACATGTGGCACCGTCCTGTTGAAACCACATGTTTGTGATATCGATGTCATCAATAACAGGCCAAAATTGAGATGTTAACATCTCGCGATAGCGTGATCCATTGACCGTTACCGCATTTCCAGCCTCATCTTCGAAAAAAAACGGCCCAATCACGCCTCCAGACCACATAGCGCACCTTACAGGACACGTTGAGCATGCAAAGGCTTCTCAATAATCGCTTTAGGATTTTCAGAAGCACAAATGCGACAATTTTGCTTGTTGACGTATCCTGACAAGTGAAAATGGGCTTCGTCTGAAAAATGATTTTTTCAGAAAAACCAGCGGGCTGTTCCTGAATGAATTGAGCGAATCTACGGCGATGTGAATGGTCGGTCAGCTTCAATTCCTGCACCAGTTGAACCTTGTAAGGCTTCAAAGCCAAATCCTTACGCAAAATTCGCCATGTGGTGGTATTGGATAACCCCAATTGTTGAGAACGTCGAGGAATTGAGAAATTTGGATATTCTTCAACACTATGGCTCACGGCTGCGATGTTTTCGGTTGAACGACCCGGTCGAACACTCGTTGGTGTTGGCACATTTTGTACCGAGCCTGTCGCTTCAAATTTAGCGACCAAATTCTTAATAGCGGTCTCAGAAGGCCGATTATGTTGTCCGAAAATATCACGAATTTTACGAAACGTAACTTTAACAGAACCACCATTTTCATAGTGGATTTTAATTATTTTAATGCGATTTTCGAGCGAAATTGAATTCATTGTAGCAATTGCCAAAGCATCTACTACGAATAGGTCAAAAAACTAAATGTCAAAACTATCATGTTGTTGGTGTTGCCCCAATTGAAAAAAAAAGTTCTTGTTGAAATATATATATATATATATATATATATATATATATATATATATATATATATTTATATATATATAAACACACACACACACACACATATATATATATATATATATATATATATATATATATATATATATATATATATATAAACATTATAGTTATTTAAAAAAATTACGGTTCGGACATCTTGCAATCTACTGTATTTGTAATTAGTAAATTCAACTGGTTTTTTTTTGGTGTAAATTATTTTGTCATTAAGTTAATATTTCCCGAGCTTACGAAAAAATTACAATTTATTTAATTAACCCTTTCTGTATTTTTTTATATTTTTGCAGCAGTCATTTAGATATTTTTTGTCACACTTATATATATTAATATTTCCTTCACCTCTGTGGTAAATAAATCTTTACCATGTAGTAAAATACGGAAAGTCGTTTAAGAAAGCTTTCGAGCATCGGCTGCACTTGACACGTGGCAGAATGATATTTTGAAACATATCTATATATGGTATCGCCATGCTGCTGGATCGGCTCGACCGGGGAAGGACCACGCTCTCACAGAATACCAGCGTAAAATAGTAGCTTAATGCTGCTGTGTTTCGTATGATGAGTGTAGACAACCGGAGACCCTTTTTACTGGAAACGAGGCATTCTATCTTAGTCCTCACGAGTTAACACGCATCCTAGTTTTTATTCGTAATCGAGGATAGATGTAGATGTCTATGGGCCACACAACCACTGACCATCAGTGGACTGTGTGCTCGATTGTCAACCCATCCTATAAAAAAAAAACGTAAAGTATACTGAAAGTGGCTTTTGCCGTGACTGTGATAGCCGCGATAGTGGCAAATTCTACCACCCAAAATCTTGCCTAATTATTGTTATGTTAAAAAAAACTTA
Organism: Parnassius smintheus behrii; assembly: GCA_036936625.1. Lineage (NCBI taxonomy): Eukaryota > Metazoa > Arthropoda > Insecta > Lepidoptera > Papilionidae > Parnassius > Parnassius smintheus. The sequence goes on from JAUPFT010000007.1 coordinate 49,362,105, forward strand.
TGCAAGTAATTGCTAACGTCGTTTAATCGCAACGTCTCTGTATATTTTTGCACTGGGAGACATCTTGGGAAATAACCAAAGTGTGTTTACTTAAATTTTAAAGCACTTAATTTCGTTTGTTTAACTTGTTTTGAACTAGTGCCCTGGCTTTACCTGAACTTCGAAAAACTTTTTCGTGATTGGTTGACGGTCTTTCGAGCTATATGGTCCGACCATTGCAACTTTAGCTCACAGACTTGCTTAATATTAAAATTTAACATTTAAGGTCTTAAGTTTAAACAAGTTTCTTTATGTAGCTTGGCAACCTTACACAGATCGGATGCTTATTCGATAAAAAGACATTGTCCTTGCTCCAGTAGATGGCACTGAACGCTGAATATGTTCATAAATATTCATACGAATTGCCTGCATTTCAATGCCAGGTGAGTAATACTGAGGTCGCTGATATATTTTTTGCAGTCAAACGTTTGATTTCTTTTAAAAAATCTAAAAATCAGGCCAGGTTAACATTTGAAGACGAAATTTTTGATGTTTCTCGACGTGCTAAAGTTCCAGTCGTGACGGTGAATGGCCACTGCGGTCCATAGATATATGAATTAAGCTTAGAAGCTAGAATTAAGATAGCTACAGGTAATTTGTCACCTCTAAGGACAAGAATGTAATGTCACACAGCCTTTAACTGTAAAATGACTCTGGTGTTCCGACTCTTTATGCCTATAATATGTAAGTGAATGCCGCTGTTTAGTGAGAGATATAGGTAAATAAAACGATGGTAGGTACTAACTCTGACGGATTTCAAGCAGAAGGCGCTTTAAATAAAAATAAGCTTATATAACTGTATTGTACACCACATTTTAAATGGTAGAACCATGTTGCAGCTATATTATGGTTGTAACATGAATAGGTCGGCTCAGATAGAACACCAGTAGTGTTATAATATGATATATCAGGTAATATGGCGAGTGTGCAGAAACAGATAAAGGCCTTCAAAAGTGACTACGCATCTGCATTTTGATTAGTAATCGAAGATAGAGTGGATTATATGCTCGTTTGTTACTCATATACATTAAAAATACTATGAATTTAAAATGGGCGATCTTATCTTGAAAAGCGATCTCTTACAGGCGACGGCAACGGACGGCGTATCCTTAAAATAATGAAATAAAACAATAAACTACATAAATATGAGTAATAAAGATTGAAGGTGGTAGAGCCACGTTGCAGCTATATTATGGTTGTAGATCGAATGGGTCGGCTCGACCGGGGACGGACCGCTCTTACAGAATACCAGCATAAAATAGCAGCTTAATACTACTGTGTTTCGCATGGTGAGTGTAGAGAACTGGAGACCCTTTTTACTGGAAACAAGGTATTGCATCTCAGTCCTCAGGGGTGAGAACGCATCTCGATTTCATTTCTTAATTGAGGGTAAATGTACATGTTTATAGGCCACAGCATCCACTTACCATCAGGTGGACTGTGTGCTCGTTTGTCACCAACATCCTATAAAACATAGAGTTATACACATAGATAATATATTACACCAAGTGAGTGAATACTTAAAACCATGGCTTAATATTATTAACATCTGCATATATGGATTGTCCGAACTGCAAGGTGCAAACGTAGTGATTGTATGCTCTTTGAGTGTAATTTACGTATCCGCTTGAATAAAGTACGGGTAATCATACTCACGATTTATCCAAGCGTTTCCGCACCTTGTACTAAACTTGTCTATAGTTTTTCATCTAAAACAAAAAATATGTACTCTACATTTATCTATCTATATCAAACTGCTTTAGTTTTAAAGCCATTTTCTAAGTGTTACCATTTTTCGTTCCGTATTAACTTTCATTTCTTTAGTTTTTCGGAGAAATTAAAACGCGGTAGGACAAAATCTATGGTGCGTTTAATTCAACTGAAAACAAAAAAAAAATGAAACACTACGATTGTAGAATTGCAATTGACCTCTTAACTAATACATGGCAATGAACAACGATGTGCGTCGGCAAATAAATTAAAACTAATTTTTTCTCTAATTAACTCATCATAGTTGAACCTCGCTTCATTTGGAAAGAACAGAATTTTGGACACAGATATTTAAAGTGAATACTATTTTTGTCAGAGTAAATAAGACAGATAGTTAAAATTAAATGTATAAGTATTTAGATGTATATTTTTAATTCAATTTTATGTAGGGACTTTCTACGCAAGTATACCTAAATAGTATGTTCGGATAAAAACCAGCTTAGATTAAGATTAAACACCACGATGCCTGATCTGATGCTGAAGCCGCTAAGATAAGAGTTGAATACATACAATCCATATCGTCTAAATATTTTTTTAATTTTTAGCACCCACTAAATAAAATTTACTTTTAGAACCAACAGTGGTATAGAATTTTCAACACGGTAGCAAATAATTACTAATTTAATTAAACTTATTTTGACTAATTACAGACATGTAAAAGTAAAGTAAAGTTACAGCCTATATACGTCCCACTGCTAGGCACAGGTTTCCGCTCGTTTCTGAGAGGGTTTTAGGGCAAGGACTTGTCCGCCGCGCTGCCCCAATGCGTGCTGGCGAACTTCACATGTCTTCGAAATATTTTTTTCCTTATTCCTCAGACATGCAGGTTTCCTCACCGCCAATCTTTTCCTTCACCGCCGAGCACGTGGTAAACCAGCACTTAAAATTGCAATTAACAATTTCATTGGTATCGGCGGGGATCGAACACGGTTTGCTCGCGTACTGTGAAATTTACAGCGAGCGCTTAACCATGTGGGCTACCACGGCACTTATTAAAGACAGGTAAATATAATTAAATGTATAATTTTGACAGGCCTGTTGGTCTAGTGGTTAGTGACCCTGACTGCTATGCCGGAGGTCGTGGGTTCGATTCCCACCCAGGACAAATGTTTGTGTGATGAGCACGATCATTTGTTCTGTGTCTGGGTGTAATTTATCTATAATATTTATGTATTTAAAAATATATAAGTATGTTTATCAGTTGTCTAGTACCCATAACACAAGCTCTGCTTAGCTTGGGACTAGATGGTGTTGTGTGATGGTTGTGGAATATTATTATTATTATTATTATTATAATATTTCACAGTTATAATTAATTTTTTTACGTGGTAGAGCTATGCTGCAGTTATATCGTGGTTACTGCACGAATGGGTCGGCTCGACCGGGGTAGGACCACGCTCTCACGGAATACCAGCGTATGCTACTGTGTTTCGTATGGTGAGTGTAGATACCGTGGACCCATTTTACTGGAAACGAGGCATTCCATCTCGTCAGTCCTCAGGGCTGGCAACGCATCTGCATTTTGATTTTTCATTGAAGATAAATGTAGATGTCTATGGTCCACATCATCAACTTGGCATCAGGTGGACTGTGCGCTTGTTTATCACGCTTATTCTATAAAAAAATTTACTTATCCGAAAATCTATAAATAAATTATAATCTTCGTAATTTGTACGCAGACCGTATGGTGGCGGTATAAGAACATCCACTATTCCTTAACTATCCCGTGGGTGTCGTGGCGACAGGGGGAAACAAATTAGGAGATGTTAAGCAGCGTCTTCCTAATAACGAATCAAAAAAAATAGGTTGTCTGTAAAGTCGGTTTACGGACGATAGTTTAACGTGACAACGTCATAACAAAACATTGACAAAATGATTGCATACTTTGTGGAAGAGAGATAGACGCGGTGCAAGCCGAACGCTCAAGCCGATCGTGCCTTTCGCTCGCTCGTGCAGCGCTCTCGCTCCGATCGTAACGTTACAATGAGTCATTTTTCGTGTGTGCAGCCGGCGTTCATCGATTTATTAGACGTTGTCACGTTAAAATAAATTACGACAATTATCTAATAAATTCGCCAACACGTATTGGGGCAGCGCGACACACTTCCTTGCCCTAAAACCCTCTCAGAAATGAAAGGAGGTCTGTGCCCAGCAGTGGGACGTATATAGGCTGTAAGTTTACTTTTACTTTTAAATGCCTACTACTGTCGGTGAGTTTTATTAAGAGCAGTGGAATTTTGTATTGAATTAAAAAAGAAGTACGATGAGTAAGATTTCGTACCAAGTTAGTACCAGTTCAGTATCCCATAGGTGCTGCAAAGCACTTGTAAACGTAAGCGCAGGTACCAAGATAGTTCCTCTCCAGTAACCATGGGAACAAAGCACTTGCAAAAGTCCGACATTATTTATAATTTTAGTTGAAATAAAACTCTACAAAACTGTAAAATTAGATCTTATTAAAAATCTATTTTCGAACATACAAAAAATCATGATACAAATTTATTTATATCAAATTGTCAACGCTGAATTAAGCGTAAAAAGGTCACGCCGCCCTATTACGCGACGCCCTTTCCCCGGACATTGTTACCCAATTACAGTAATTGACCATAAAGCAGGGCGATTTACAGTAACGGGACGAAAATTGACGTGGGGTTTCAATTTGTACACGAAGTCTTTGTTGAATGATTTATTTGAAATGAAATAAAAAACTCTTTGTTCTTCGACGTAAGAAATCAAATTTTGTTTGTCAAAGTCAAACGTCAAAATGAGTTTTTAATGTACTACAGTTTCAAATAAATGAGGTTCCTTTGCCAGCCAGGAGAAGTAACAGTGAAAGAAACTCCAGTTCATTTTGTCTATGTTAAAACTAACGAATTCATAAGTAATTCTTAAAGTTAACGTACTATAGTGACCCCTTGGTCAGTGATAGAATATTGTGTCACCAGTAAGGCTTAGCACGCACTGCATTATTAAACACACGAGTTTAACCGCACCTCCGAAACCGCAAAAAATGTAACTCATAGTTTTCTACACAAGCGCACGCATTAGCGACTTTTTTCAGTGACTGATTTTAAAAACGTAACTTGCTACATTTGGATCGCTGTTTGTAAGCGCGCGATTTTTATGTGTCCCATAATAATAGTATGGCGGCGCACGCACTGCGGTTAACCGCGTTCGGTTTTTATTCAGCTCTTCAGGTGATATCGTCATACGAAATGCAGTGTCTTCATGTTGTAGATACTGGCCCACAGCTTGTAATAATTTATCAAAAGTACCAATCGACATTCTGTGGTCATTAAAAAACTTATCGGGATGTTGTCGCACGTCGTTGTATATTTTGCGAAAGTTTCCTTTCAGATGATGTCTTTGATCTTTTAGTGGATGTACCCAGCACGTTGTTTACGTTTTCTATTTTTTAATTTAAAAACTAAAGCCATAACACACGCTACTCGCCAGAAATCTATGGTGGTACTGACATAAAATTAAGCAAAACTAACTAAGATTGTATGCGGTTTTGCGTTTTCGGCTATTCCTAAACTACTCGAGATTAATCGCAATGCGTACTACTAAGCCCTAATGCGGGTTTTCGGTTTCGTTAGTCAGCTTACAAAATACTAGCATAAAGCTACTCCAGTCGAGCCAACCAGTTCGTGCTTGACCAATAACAACGTGGCTCTATCACGTTGAATAATATCACGAATCGTGATATTTGATACTCATGAGTAACTCACGTGATAGAGCCACGCTGTGGCTATGTCACTGACGTAGCACGAAGGTGTCGGCTCGATCGGGGAAAGACAAATGTTTTTATATTATGTGTACATAGCGTAAAATAGCAGCTGTGTAACATATGGTTAGGGGGGAGCACGCTAGACCAATTTTACTGATAACGATGCATTCTAAATTACTCGTTAGGGGTGACAACGCATCCCATATTTCGGTTCTTAATGGGGTATAGTTGCAGTTGTCTATGGATCACAGTATGCACTTACTAACAGGTAAAGGTAGACGGTACGCTCGTTAGTCGCCCGTCTATAAATTTTGTGAACACAATCATTACAATCGATACTAACAGAGTTTGTAAACATTTTCACGTTTTGTTATGTTTGTTAATTAATACCAACACGTTCTTTCCAATGAAATTGCAGATAAGAGGACGGTTGCATAAAATAATAATGTAATATTCAATATTATATTTCTGTTTATAATTACAATATTATATCAGTACAATGGTATCATTTTTATATTTATTTTTTTATTTTTACTTGTCATTAGAAAGACGCCGCTGCCCATTCCGGGTTTGCTTCACTCTATCGCCACTTACTACAGCCACGTGGCGATATGAGTATGAGGGAGTGGGATATTCTTACACCGCCACTATACGGATAATTTTTTATTAATAGTATTTAATGTCAAAGAAACAAAATTATTAACTTACAACTTTATACTTAGGTAATAACGTATATTTTTGCTTATCGCCAAGTGAACTGAAATAACATTTTGCAAATAGAAGGTAATGGGTGTGTTTAGCAGACGTGTACATTCTTTTATACATAGCTCAAGGGATAATTTCACAGTACGCGAGCAAGCCCAGCTCGATCCCAGAAAGCACCTACTATGTTAAATTAAATTTTAAGTACTATTTACCTTAAGAATATTGTAATAAAATCTGTATGTAAAAGTAAAAAAAAGGTTAGAAGACATTTGACGTGGTAGAGCCACGCTGCAGTTATATTAATGTTGTAGCATGAATGGGTCGGCTTTATCGGGGCAGGACCACGCTCTCACAGAATACCAGCGTATAATAACAGCTTAACGCTGCTTTGTTTCGTATGGTGAGTGAAGAGAACCGGAGACCCTTTTTCGGGAATCGAGGAACTCCATCTTAGTCCTCTGCAGTGATAACTCTTTTGACTCTTAATTGAGTACCTATACATGTAGATTGTCTATGGAAAAAAATGTACTGCCTTATTACATAGAGCGGTTTTAATTTAGTCTAATGTTAGAACTAGTAGAATCCGTTTCACGAAAGATGTTTCGCGGAAATATTAGGCGAACTAAAATGAAAAATTAAACCTGAGGCTTTCAATAAACTAATAATTATCATGAACCGGGTACAGATCGCGAACCGGGTAGAGTCACCGACACGAGTTCTGGGGGTGGATTTTCCCTCCCCTTTAACCCCTTACAAAAACTGGAGGCTTTTTTTAATTAATTAATATTAATAATCCTTTTTATTTCCACAACAAAACTATAGTAAAAAGAAATATATTTATATAATTTCAAAAACTATACTAATTATTTTGATACAACTAAGCGTTACAAATGAAAAAAAAATAGGAGCAAAACAAACCTAACAGTGACCCTACGTTACTTTACTCTACTATACATTAATGATCTTACTCATAATCGTAAATTATCGCTTACTTAAGTAATAATTATCTCTATTAGAAAGAGACTCTTTCCTACGCCCAATAGTGGAACTTCTGTATACTGATACAATAAGTTACCATACATTAATGGCTTTACTTATAATCGTTTATTACTGCTTGCCTAAATTGAGTAATGATTATTTCTATAGCTACCTCTTTCCATTGTCATTTAGTGAAGAGAGAGAAAGAGCTTCATGCATTTCTTAAATTGACGTCGACTTTTATGAGAAAGGCCGCAATTTTCTATCACTCACTTCTATTGCAATGGGTTTATCTTTTTCTTAAAGAATGCTATTATATTTTTTGTTACTTCAAGGTTATTTTCATCGCGCATCACGCGGTGATATAACCGCTCAATCTAAGCATTAACGATAAAGTCTATGATAGATCTTTACTCGCTTATATATCTACACTAACACTGTTACAAATGGTAATTCAGTTCTTCTTTTACTATAATAATGTCCTCGAAATCGGATTTCGGTCACATACTTAATGGAGACAAGCCATCTGCACAGGATTTCACAGTACGAAAGTGTGCGCAAGCACAGATACACGCCCTATTCCCTCCTAGTTTGATAGGATGGCAGTTTTTTTATAGGATAAGGGTGACAAATGAGCACACAGTCCATCTGATGGTGAGTGGATGCTGTGGCCCGTAGACATCTACATTTAACCTCGATTAAGAATTAAAATACAGATGCGTTGTCACCCTTGAGGACTAAGATGAAATGCCTCGATTCCAGTAAAACGGGTCTCCGGTTCTCTACACTCAACATACGAAACATTACGTTGGCATTCTGTGAGAGCGTGGTTCTTCCCCGGTCGAGCCGATCCATTCATGCTACAACCATAATATAGCTGGCTCTACCACGTAATAAACAAATGAATAGAGAGTACCACGTAATAAAAAAATGAGATAGAGTTCAAAACGAATGAATAGAGATCGGACGCTGGATCAACGGCTTCACCTGCTTTGCGAGGCATGAAGGTGAAACGCCGCCAAATTCCTGATTCCCGGCTATTAAAAATTTCTTGACAGAAAAATCTGACTTATTTTGATCCAAGCCCGGAATGGTACTTTTAACCAAATGATCGTCGATGAATCTTGCTTGCGACCACTAGACCTACGAGAGAGGCTCATTTTACTATATTATAATATACTAGCTGTTCCGCGCGACTTCGTCCGCGTCGAATTTATCGCGATTGCAAGGAACTTTAATTCTTTTTCTAAAATAGAAGTAGCCTAAGTTACTTCCTACAACGTCAGCAATCTGCTAGTGAAAGCCCCGTCAAAATCGGTCAAGCCATTTCATAGATCAGCCGAAACAAACAGACATACAGCCAGACAAAAATTAAAAAAAAATGTTATAAATACCGTATACATATATACTTTCATGTGCATTTAGTAATAAGCTGTTATTTACAAAAGACACTTCAATCTTTTATTAATTGTATAGAATTTAGATTATAATAGACTAAAAATTACGTATTTAATTTGAACATTCGTTATTACATCAGTTCAAACGCTCTATTACACAACACACACACACACACCCCCACACTTTCACATTGACATTTGACACTCAGCAGCCATCTTTGTAGCTAAAACAAAGCGCATGCGCAACTTTAATCTCTGAAGTACATTTAAGTTCTAAAATTGTATGTACTTAGTGTATATTAGTAATTGTATATTAATAAATATATTAGTCTTAGAATGTATATTAATAAATATATTAGTCTTAGAATTATTACGTATTGATAATTCTATGATATTAGTGTAAAAAAATTACATTTTTTAAGTGAAAGTTAAAGGTAAGAAATAATATGATATCTGTTGACTATTGTGTTCATAATATTTTAATCAAAAGTAATCAGTGCCAGCTAATTTTAAAATTATTAAAGATTTTTACTGGCATCATTTAAAAAGATAAGGACTGACTGCTATCACTCCCAAAATGCCGTCCACTAAAATCTGCCGGCCCTGGCCATGGCCAATGTTAAAACTTTCAAAACTCAAAATATTTCAATGTAAACATAATGGCTGGTAACTCTAAATGCAGATAAAAACTGACAGTATTGTGCAAAAAATCAAGTAGTAAACAAGCTAGTCTACACTTTTAAGAAATTAAACTAAGCAACGATAAAAACTTCAACACTAGCTGCAAATTGATACATTAATATCATCGGACAAGTGAGAAATAGTTTTTCTTAAAACGTTAAAACGAATTGTGTAGATGAAGACAAAGTGGTTTAAAGTTATTGAAGGTCACTACCGACAATATTTTTTTTGTCATCAACGATGTTATATTTAATAGATTTTGTTTTCTAAAATGCTTAAATCACTTAGTTTTTACTGTTGAAAACTTCTATATTATATTGAAATATTCCGAGAGTTATATATAGTAATATTTGTGGTATATCACAAGACACTTCATAGTTTTGTATCACTTAATCACTATTTGTCACACGACTGCAGTCCGTCGTCCACCCTTCATCTGTTCTCTTCTTCAGCGACCCTCGCACATGTTTCGCAATTGGCATGCGACCGAAAATTGTTGTTATTGTTCTTCCGTCTTACAGCGTGATTCCGTTCCCTGGACGGAAATTTTTGTATTTTCTTCTCTTGCGCTGTAACCTCTGTCTCGCTTTTTGTTATTCGGCGGTATACTTCCGCCCACTCCATCTGTTTCATCGCCAGGCACATTATATAATCAGACGTCTGTCCGCGGCGACAGCTACACTGATTGTGTCGTATTGTTTTTCGATTTCAATGCGCTTGCGACACAACAGCCCGGGCTCAAGGTTGATAATTTTTTCCTTACAAGAGTTTTATGTCGCGTGTGTACAGAAAGAATGAAACCTAAGTGGGTTCGATTGGTGTTATCCATGACCCGAACGTCGAACGGTTCAACGTCTGAGCGATAAGAGCTGTTTGTTCGGATGCTTCGTGTAATTTATGTTTATTATTTCAAACAGCTACCAGAATAATACTTATGTTAATAGGTTTTGATGTACTGTCAAGAGTATATTATAGTTTTGTTTTTAATGTTAATAAATTATGTTCTTACAATAATACATTTGTTCACGATCCCTCGTAATCGAAGAGTAGCCGGGATTAGGATGCAGTGTCATGACGTCATGTCGGATTTGAGTTGCTAATATTTCAACTTCATTAGCTTTGTCTTTTATTTATAGGACAGGGTGAAAAACGAGCATACAGTCCACCTGATGGTAAGTGGTGCAGATGAGTTGTCACCCGTGAGGAATAAGATGAGGTCCTTTTTTTATAGGATAGGGTGACAAACGAGCACACAGTCCACCTGATGGTAAATGGTTGCTGTGGCCCATAGACATCTACATCTATCCTTGATTACGAATCAAAATGCAGGTGCGTTGTCACCCGTGAGGACTAAGATGGAATGCCTCGTTTCCAGTAAAAAGGGTCTCCGGTTCTCTACACTCACCATACGAAATACAGCAGCATTAAGCTACTACTTCACGCTGGTATTCTGTGAGAGCGTGGTCCTTCCCCGGTCGAGCCGACCCATTTGTGCTACAACTATACTACTAGTATAACTGCAGCATGGCTCTACCACGTATGTATGTCTACCTTCCTCGGTCGAGCCGACCCATTCGTAATACAACTTTACTACCTATAAAGCTGCAGCATGGCTCTACCACGTATTCGTATTGTCTTTCCAGCCATTATTTCCTCACCAGCCCAAAAAGTTGACTGTTTCCAGTTCAGCCTTTCCCATTGGAATGATCCCATCCGTGTAGTAACGGTGTAAGGATCCACTATCCCATATCGTCTCGTGGGTGTCTAAAGAAGCGGCAGAAGGAAACTGAAACAGATGGGCAGTAGAATCTTCTTAATCATCATCATATAGATTATCTATAATATTTATGTATTTAGAAATATATAAGTATGTTTATCAGTTGTCTAGTACCCATAACACAAGCTCTGCTTAGCTTGGGACTAGATGGCGTTGTGTGATAGTTGTGGAATATTATATTATATTATATTATTATATTATTATATTATCATCATCATCATCATTACAGCCCTTAACAAGTCCACTGCTGAACATAGGTTTCCCCCAAGGTATGCCACAAAGCACGGTCCTGAGCCACCTGCATCCATCGACTTCCTGCATGTCTTACCAGGTCGTCACTCTTTCTAGTAGGGGGTCGCCCTACACTTCGCCTACCGGTACGAGGCTGGCACTCGAGAACCTTTTTTCCCTAACGGTTGTCGGTTCTTCGAACTATATGACCGGCCCATTGCCACTTCAGCTTACTAATCCGTTGGGCTATGTCGGTCACTCTGGCTCTACTGCGGATATCCTCATTTCTAAGTTTATCACGCAGAGTAACCCCGAGCATAGCCCTCTCCATAGCTCGCTGAGCGACTTTGATCGTCCTCATACGGCCAGCAGTGATGGACCACGTCTCGGTTCCATAAGTCATCACTGGCAACACGTACTGGTTGTACAACTTAGTTTTCAGGTTTTGAGGTATACCTGACGAGAAGATGTGTCGTAATTTTCCGAACGCTGCCCAGCCGAGTCTTCCGAATCCGAATCTTCCTAATAACTACTCAAAATAATAAAAATTGCGGTTACCAACTCCCTTTTCAAGTTTGGCTATGCAAATATCCCCCGTATGGTGAAAGCCTACATTCAGTAGTGAACACTATATAGACAGCAATAGGTGGATGGATAAGTATGAAGGATGCATACACTTGACAGGCAGTTTGGTGATCGCCGTACGAGATGTCTCACGGCTGTGATGTCGCTACCCATTAGTAGATATACCGCCATCTATCGAAGGATATAAGACCTTCACGGGACTTACCATAGACGACTCAGAACGGGTTGGTGAACTCTGTTATGCCAACGCTACACGCAATGTCAAATCTAGGCACATATTAGTTTATTCATGGATGTAATTTTTTTTATAGGATAAGTTACAAACGAGCGCACAGTCCACCTGATGGTAAGTGGATGGTGTGCTTCAGGCAATTACGTTACTTATCAATCCTTGATCAAACGTCATAACACAGATGCGTTGTCACCCATAAGGACTAAGGTAGAACGCCACGTTAAAAATAAAACGGTCCTTAATTATTTCAGCTGCAGTACGTTGGTTCGAACCTTTGATATATCGAAGTACACTAGCAGCTTCTATATTTAGTTATGTATGCTTTTATGCACAAAGTAGTACATGGCGGACTTAATGCCATAGGGCATTCTCTCCCAGTCAACCATTAGGCTAAACAGAGATAGACATTTTGGAGGCGGTGCAGCAATAATCAAACAGAGAGGATAAATATATATATATATATATATATATATATATATATATATATATATATATATATATATATATAAACAATACGTACACATACACACACACACACATATATATATATATATATATATATATATATATATATACATATACTATATACACATAAATACATTAATGTGTATCTATAAATATATACATACACAATAGGTACGTATAAATAGTAGCTAGTAGCTTATCCTAATGTGTGAAATCAGATTCGTTCGTTCTTTTTAAAAATACGGTTTAAATTATATTTTGCAAGTGACCTCGGCGCACGTGATAAAACCTTCACTTTAAATTGTGTTTTTGGATCAACGAAGCTATTTTGTGTAACGTTTATGTTTCGTATATATTATTTTTGGTTGTTTATAAAATCTAGGATAAAATCGTAATGCTAAATGCGTAATTCTTAATTAATTTAATTGAATATCTATCAGTTATCTACAATTTAGGTAGAGTCGTAATATTACACTCATTTGAAAAAAATGGACGGTATAGATTTTTCCTGCCTGAAAAAAATACTATGCAAAATAAGTTTTAATCATTTGAACATGTTACTGGCCGATTATAAAATTGCGAGATCCCGAATGTTTATATCGACTCTAAATTACTTTTAGCTGCTTGAGGAGGACTGCAGCTCATGTTTCGTCGCTAAGAGGCTAAATGTCGTCGTTCCGTCCAGAGAATACCATGTACCGCATCACGGGATGATCGTTTTCTGGTGAGTCTAGCGTTGAGAATATACGGACCTTAGACTAACCTCGCAAAAGTAAGATATGTGAAAAGTAAGAAATGTCAGCACAAGGCTTCTCAGCGCCAATACACGCAGTATTAATTGCCCCTACAGTCCGCGGCCGTAAATTACCCCATGAGCACCGAGTTGCTAGGTTTAGCTTCGCTCGCAATTACGTGTCATGGATGCAATAAGACCGGGATAGGGTATTGCTCTCTGATGAAGCCACGATATCTCTGTATTGTGAAGATCGACATTGCCGAGTGCTACGAAGACGATGAGAATGCTTTGCAGAGGCATGTTTTGAAGAAATTGTACCTTTTAGTGAGGCTCTGTTATGTTTTGGGCAGAAATAAATTCGTTTTATTGTACGTAGTTAGTCTGCAACAAACGGCACGCTGACTGAAATCTTATACATACCGGAAGTTCTAATTCCTCAAATACAACCCGTATTGTTCGCTCTTGGCGAAAACGAAATATTTATAGAAAAAAACGCTTGCGCAAAATTCATCGTTTGGATAGGCCAGTTCGAAGTCCTCACCTAAATCCTATAGAGCAGGTCTGGCACGTCCTAAAGCGACGATTGATATCAGTGCAGCTGACTACGTAGACCATCAGAGAGCTAAAGAATGTGATTACCGCGGGGTGGGAACGTATTTCGCTAGAAGAATCCATAAGAGATATACTTGCTAACATACCGAGACGAATGCAATATGTGATTTCATGAAGAGCTCATCTACACGCTTTGAACTTTGACATTATGTTATAATTAAACTGAACCGAAAACTATTCCTTGCTAATTTACAAAATTCTGAGTAAAAGACTTTTTTTTTTTTTTTTTTTTTTTTTATAGGATAGGGTGACAAACGAGCACACAGTCCACCTGATGGTAAGTGGTTGCTGTGGCCCACAGACATCTACATTTATCCTCGATTACGAATCAAAATGCAGATGCGTTGACACCCGTGAGGACTAAGATGGAATGCCTCGTTTCCAGTAAAAAGGGTCTCCGGTTCTCTACACTCACCATACGAAATACAGCAGCATTAAGCTACTATTTCACGCTGGTATAGACTGTTTAAAATTATCAAACAATCCAATCTACACTAATATTATAAAGAGGAAAGATTTGTTTGTTTGTTTGTTTGTTTGAATTGAATAGGCTCTGAAACTACTGAACCGATTTGAAAAAATCTTTCATTATTAGAATCCCACATTATTCCTGATGAACATAGGCGATAGAACGTTTTCAAAAAATTTAGGAATCCGTATGAAAACTTCGTTAATGTAACCCAAGGTGTGAAAAAAATACCAAAAAAAAACCTTATATCGCGTACGCTGCGGAAACTATTGACAATAGAGCAAAGTGATGTGCTACAGTTTTATGGAGGACATCAATATCTACATAAAAGTCTGCAATACCATATGCCTAACTATTATAGTTATCTCACAATAACTACTTTTCCATGTTAAAATATTCAATAGTAACGTCGAAAAATCCTTATATCGCGTACACTGCCAGCACCATGCGATGCGGGTGTCACTGGAGTGTGGGAGGGGAGTCTATGTCAAAAAATAAATTGCCGCGCGAGCGACCCACTCGCGTGGTCGGCCCCCTAGCACGCAGCGGCTGTGTGCGGAATCTAATAAATTTAATATTTTGAATTCGCTTTAAATTCATTTAGTAGGTGTTGATTAAATTTAAACCCAACTAAAAAGTTATTTTTAAAACCAAACAAAAGTTATTTTCAGTTCTAAACCCATTTTTTTATGTTATACTCAGTAGGTACTAATTGATAAATAAATATTGTGTACATTTAACTATCCAAACAGCTTAGTAACTTAGTAGTTAACTAAGTGAGCGAGGTGTCATATCATATCGCGCGGCAGAGACGCGTGATATACGTGGGTGAAACCGCGGGGTACAGCTGGTTGTAACAATAAAATTGTTTTTTTTTGCTTAGATGTACGTTTTTATTTTGCTCAACATTTTATATTCTACTCCATTGCTATAAGTATTATGAACGACGAAACCATAGTAAATAAAATTAAGTAAATCGTTAAATATTATATGATGTTCTTGTTTGTCAGATGATAACATCCTGTACAGACTACGTCATAATCAACGCACCTTTTTGGGTCTTGCGCTGTTGATCTCATATCATAGATATTCTTAGAAAATTAAGAGATCACATTAAGTGAAATATGACAATAGATAATAGTTTCATAAATTCGTTCGCTTTATTCCAACATTACCAAAAGTAAGTTATACTCATTAAGTAGTTAAGTACCTAAATTAACTACTTAATGAGTATAAAATTCGAGTTTAACCGAGATATAGCTATTTAACTTAACTAACAAGTAACAACTTATTTTTTTTCATTATACTACTCAAACTTAAATCGTTCAGTTTAACTTTCCATAAAATCTGAAAATGTATAAAGTTGCGAATACAATTTTATCATTTTCTAGTACACTTACCTCCATGGATGCGAGATGAAACCAGGACACAATTCAGGACAGTTGTCACAGGGCCTGCCTTCCGACACTTCCTTTATCCGCACTCCCTGTGAACAAAAAAAACAACTTACTTAAATTATTCATAAAATATCGTTTTAGTTGAAGAATTTGGCGCACTAAGCTCTAACCTCGACGTATTTTTCGAGAGTATTAAACTCATTAAAATGCTGGGACATACTCCAAACTGAATCATCCTTAGAACTCCTTGGCTGATGTTTGTCAAGTATTTCCTCGTCTTTATTTGTTTCGTCGTCTGAATCGCATTCACTATAACTATCTGAGGTAGTATCGCTGTCTCTTCTATTGGTGAAAATCTTAAATATCCCCGTCTTTTCTCTCCATGATTCTCCGTCAAAGCTGCCGTTCTTGCGGTGTTTCTTTCTTGTTATTTTAAAAGGAACTTGTTTTAGTTTTGGCTGCTTGAAGGAGACCCTTCTCTTTATTGTTTTCTTGTAAAACACCTCGTAATCTTCTTCTGACACCCCACAATGGTAAAGAAGGAAATCTTTTCTTATCTGCTCCCTTCCAGCGAGATCCCTCCAGTATGTTTCCTTCTTTCTCACTCCAAGATAGTAATCCAATTCTCTATTTCCTAAATCTTCCTCGTCCCCTTCATCATTATTTTCGACATCTTTATTGGAATCTCGATTGTCGTTTCCCACGCCTTCTTCTACCAGGCTTGCCAACAGACGATACTTTCTCGTATTTGGCATTTTCTTAAGCAGGTTGGCGGTATTAGACGTTAGAAATTTTGTTGTTTTCCTGTAGACTGTTGCGACAGATTCTCGACGTTTTTTCAAGTTATTCATGATTATTATGCCGAGAAAACGCGTTCAAAGTTTTCTTTCAACAATTTTTCAAGATTTTAGACAGTTCAAGTTCATTCCAAAAACCTCTATCATTTTGCAATGTGTACCGGTTATTTTTTTATTAAAATCTTCAGTTTTAAAGAGATTATTTTTTATATATATTTTAAATATTGATGGAAGAGAACAAAGACGTATTGATATAAAGAACACCAAAGTAGAGGGTAAAGAGGGTAGTTACACGTGGCTATGATCGCGGGAAACTAGACAAGGTTTTATTGCTGGGATACAATTGTTAGAATGACGTGATCATGGTCACCTGCCAATGAACGCACGAGGTTCCCATTGTCCAATTTGGGGAGACCTATAACCGTGTATTTCATTTTCCCACCCTAACGGTTTATACCTTTAGGCAGAGGCGGTTCGAAGGATCACCGTATAGTGGTCATTGTGGGTGGTTGTATCGCTTTAAGGGTGTGGAGTCTTTACGATCAAGCAAACAGAACTAAATGTGTCCATCGCAAATGACTCGACAAATTGCAACACCCTTGGATAGAAATAGCTCGTAAAATTTGACCCTTATTAGTACATTGTTCATTGTTATTGAAAAAAACTATGAACTTGTTGTAGAAAACATATAAACAATTTACTAAAATTATTGAGAAACTTAAAAGAAACTAAAATAATTAATCTTTGCCAACATAAAATTAAAATAGCTCATAACTTAAAAAAGCGCCACCTATGAATCGTACTTCTAACTAAATAAAAGAAAGAACTACATGACCGTTTAACGTCATCTGTTAGAAAAATGCAGTGTGAAAAAGTTTGCTGATAGCGCCATCTGTTATTGGATAGGATATTTTTTGTGTTTGGTTTAAGTAACTATTATATTTATTTATATCCAGTGAAATCAAAGTCAGCTATGTGTGCTTTACTGAAAAACTGGGGAAAGCTTTTGACTTAGCGGTTATTATTTTCTTTCATTGTGATTAAAGCACATAAATTATTATGAAAATTAATTAACTGGATTTTTGATAAGCATAGACAATAAAACGAAATTATCCGCGTTGATTTATTATCTTTTACACAATATATACCACATAATTTAAAATTATTATGAATATTAAAGAATCGATTTTTAGATAAGCATTATCCGACTTGATGTATTATCTACTTATTCTAAAAAATAATATTTCGGAAGAGCTTTCTGAAGCTGCGACTTAACAAAAATATTCATTAACTACTTATTATGCGAATAAGGAAAATTAAAATAATATGTAAAAATTGACTTCAAAAACTAAAAAGAAAAACATAATTTTCACGTAATGTAATAGGTAATGAAGTCTTAACTATGGCAAAATTATATGGAAATTATAAAATTTTTTAATTTTTTAGTTCTGGCCTTTCATTATATTTAAGTTTAAATTTTGGGGATGGACTAAGCTATTAATGCTGCGACCCCAAGGAAACGACTAGAGTGTTGTCTAAATAGTTACATTAGTACCTTCAACTCCTATTATCGACCCTAAGTGTCGAATTGGGTCTACAAATTTAAATGGGCACAGAATATAAAAAGAATTATTAAAATAAAATACTTTTAGGGAGCGTCACTGCGTTTTAAGAATTTGAGCATGATTTTAGCATCACTTAAAGTATGCGTAGATTTCATTCTGTGTTTATCTAAGGAAACAAGAAAATACAAATGAAAATCTAGTCCAAATTCACGAATCTTTGCTAATGCACCTATGATCATTATTAACGGTGTTCATATCAGGTTACAATGAATGTCGAGATAGAGACGTTTGAATGAATGTGTCAGGAAGTTATGATGTGTGTGGTCTCTAGTATATCTATGTTGTGACGGCATAATATATACTTATTATAGTAGTATCCATCACCCCATTTAGTTTTTTTTTTAAATAGAATTAGGATAACGGAAGAGTACACATTCCCCCTGATAGTAAGTAGATGATGTGCTCTATTAACATCTATCCTTAATTAAGATAATTAATCCTCAATTAATAAAATCTACATCTATAATTAAAATGCAGATGCGTTGTCACCCCTGAGGAATAAGATGGAATGCCACGTTTCCAGTTGAAAAGAGTGTCCGGATCTCTACACTGACCATATGAAACACAGCAGCATAAAGCTACTATTTTGCGCTGATATACTGTGAGTATTACCTGACGAAGGGTAAAGATGGAGTAACGGATTCATTGGGGAGCTTCTGTTTTATATTGATGCGCGTGAGGCTAAGAATTTCGATCATACATGCCTAGTTGTAAAGTGCTACCACACTATTCCATTTTGTATAATGTACAGATTTCTCTCATGCCTAAGAAAATTGCAGGGTTGGACAGAGTGCGCTGTATTGTCCCAATGCATAGACAGAATTTACATGGTCTCGAAATGTGTTTTTTAAATTAATAGAAATGCAGATTTCCTCAAAATTTTTACCCATGTCGTAAAACAAATGGTAAATCAGCATTTATAATTATAATTTACAATTCTACTGGAGTTAATCAACGACCCCTAACTCCTAAAGCGCACTTGTGTAGTCCGAATGAAGTAATTCGCATTATGCATTTATAGTATAGGGTTAAATACGATATGCGGAATCAAATGCACATTCCGCCGAGAACAATGGCTTTCATTAGACTGAGAAACCGTACTGCTGACCGTGGGTTTATGAATATAGCTGGCGTTTTATACCAGTTTTATAACATTACGGGTATAGTTTTTAAGTTTTTATACTTCATAATAATTAGTGGTATGCGACAGTGAAATCATTAGCGGTGGACGCCGCGCCGGTCTAAAACTGGCGGTGTGTTTTCAGCGTAAATATGGGTTGGAAAAATATGTGGATTTATTAGGATAATGGGATTATTAAAGTAAGTGATTAAAACTGTCGAAATAAAGGCACGGTAACTTGTTGTCATCACGAAGAGATGAAAGGAAAGACCTAAGGTAGTAAGGTAAGGAAAGACAAATAACTACCCCTGCTTGCTTGCTCGAATCCGCTGTTAGACCACTGTTGTGAATTATTCCTAACGCAAGATAGGTTAGGTAACGCAAGTTCAAGGGAATATTACTAATGTTGATAGCACTGCTGATAACAAAAAAGTATAATACATAATATCCTTGTGCTGTGTTGCCATCAGTGGAGACATTCGAAGTATTATCGGTATAATCTCCCTTATGTCGGACTATAAATATATTGACGGATGAAGCATCGGCAAATTCGAATTCAAATCCGTTTATTTTCCAGAATGTATGTGTACAATAAAGTATGATCTTAAACTATGTCTAATGGCCCATTTACATTCTACCACTTTATATGGTGTGCAAATATTTTATAATGCAAAAAAAAATTAAACAACAAATGGGAATTCAATTTCCTACATACGAGGTGTGTTCAAAAAGTAAGGTGACTTTTTGAATTTCGCGGGCAACGCACATTCGATTTTCGATTTTTGTATTTTGTTGCGTTGGTAGGTACACATGTCCTGAGTATATGTTTCAAGTTTGAAGTGTATAGCATGTTTAGTTTATTTTTGACAGTTACAAGGGTCGGACGTACTTTGGTGTGCTCGGCGATTTTCTTCTATCAAAAAAAAAATGGATCAAAGAATTTGCATCAAATTTTGTGTAAAAAATGGAATTACGTGCTCCAAAACACTTGAAATGTTGACAGTGGTATACGGTGAGACTACTCTTAGTAAAAAAACGTTTATAAGTGGTACAAGCTCTTTCAAGACGGCCGAGAAGATGCCAATGACGAACCTCGCTCTGGACGCCCCAGCACGTCAACAACCGATGAAAACGTTGAAATAGTGAAGAAAATTGTTTTGGAAAATCGTCGAATCACTATCAGAGAAGTTGCGGAGGATGTTGGCATATCGGTTGGCTCTTGCCATGAAATTTTTTCGGATATTTTGGGCATGAAACGTGTGTCAGCGAAATTTGTTCCAAAATTGCTCAATTTCGACCAAAAGCACCGTCGCATGACAATCGCTCAAGAGCTATTGGATGATGTCAACAACGACCCAGATTGCTCAAAAGGGTCATAACAGGTGACGAAACATGGGTATACGGTTATGACGTCGAAACTAAGACTCAATCGTCCCAGTGGAAGCACACTGAATCACCACGACCAAAAAAAGCACGCCAAGTTCGATCAAATGTGAAGGTTTTGCTTACAGTTTTCTTCGACTGTAGGGGTGTGGTGCATCATGAGTTCATGCCACAAGGTCGTACGGTCAATAAGGAGTATTACCTTGAAGTTATGCGCCATTTGCGAGAAGCAATACGTAAGAAACGTCCCGAATTGTGGGTAAACAATTCATGGTTTTTGCATCACGATAATGCACCTGCTCACTCATCGTTGCTTGTGAGAGGTTTTTTGGCCAAAAACAACACTACAATCATGCCTCAGCCACCATATTCACCGGATTTGGCCCCATGTGACTTTTTCCTGTTCCCAAAACTGAAGAGACCTATGAAAGGACGAAGATTTGCAACGATTGAAGAGATAAAAACTGCATCGCTGAAAGAGCTGAAGGCTATACCAGAAAGTGATTATCAGAAATGCTTTGACGATTGGAAAAAGCGTTGGCACAAGTGTATTATATCTGCGGGGGATTACTTTGAAGGGCACAACATAAATATTGATGAATAAATAAATAGTTTTTCATAAAAATATAATGTCACCTTACTTTTAGAACTCGTATATGATTAATTGATGTCAATATCATGTCGTTTAAGTAATAGGTTTTAAAATGCCACATTGTTTTTTTTTGAAAAAGAATATTAACATTGCTATAAACATTACTAATATTCCCCTTAACCACTCGTGGTGCTTAAATTGCTTGTGTTACGAGTGGTTCACGCCAGTAGTCGAGTGGCGGATTCTAACCCACGACCTTTTTGAGTTCGCGGTCCGCGCCCTGCCATTAGGCTACTGTCGCGTCAATACATTTGTACATTTCACTATTCAATACATTTCATACATTGTGTAATGATTGTTCTTATTTGTCAATGCCCATACTTTCAGGTTGTTCATAATTAATTAATTATTAGATATGTATCAATATTACTGACTTCAGATTTATTTTTCACAAAAAGACATAAATTCATTTAGGTCGTAAAAACATTTTTCTTTTAACCATTATATCAACTTTTTTTAAACATGGTTAAAAGTAACTCTTTTAAGTCGTTGGGTATTTTGTTATACACCTTTATAGCATTTACGTAAGAGTTTCTTTCATACAATTTTAACCTGCATGGAGGTAAATATAGTTTATGTATATTTCTAGGAGCTACATTTCGTTCAGGTAAGTCAAAGGTACAAGATGTGTGCTGCTGCGATCGCCAAATCGCCCATTAAATCGTGGTGACTATGACGAATATTTCCATTACGGAATGGGCCTATGTCTAGCAGTGGACTGATATGGACGGAAGCTGATAATAATAAGGTCCTTCAGACCGAATTTCGGTTATGGCGGCCAGTCTCCAACGGAGGCTAGCTATCTGCAAAGAAGAGAATAGCTTGTCGTACAAGGGGACTAACGGGATATTGGGCTTGCGCTTGTGTAGACGATGGTTTAGCTACCTCTTACTTTTTTCACAATTTACCGTCTAATACCTATTTTTTCAGCTTATCGTAGTCTCCTCCCTCGTGCCTACCCCCTCGGTGATTACAGAAATGAAGTATACAAATGTTAATTTTTCTATAGCATTGAGTGACAAACGAGCACACAGTCCACTTGATGGTAAGTGAATGCTATTGCCCATAGACATCCACATTTATCTTCAATTAAGAATCAAAACGCAAATGCGTTGTCACCCCTGAGGACTAAGATGGAATGCCAGTAAATGTTTCTCCGGTTCTCTACATTCACCATACAAAACACAGCAGCATTACGCTGTTATTTTACGCTGGTATTCTGTGAGAGCGTGGTCCTGCCCCGGTCGAGTCGACCCATTCGTGCTACAACTATAATATAGCTGTAGCGTGGCTCTACCACGTAAAAAAATGTTTAACATCACACAATGTTTAAAACACGGTCTAGTCACCACTTTCAAAGGTTGCAAGGTCACATAGAATCGTTTATTTGACTTCTGTAATACCCACGGGACCTAGCGTCCCTTTTTATTTCCTCGAAAATCTATAACAATTCATCCTGCAATAATTCAACGTCACCGCAACAGTATTTTATGAGAAATATTGTCGTGACGTTTGAAAAGTTTGTTCAATATTGAATTATTAACTCACTTTATCTATACAGATAAATAAAATTGAAATGTCTGTCTGTATTATCGAGATAACTGCCTTTTATTGAGTTCCGCGGATTATTTGGACGACATCAAGACACGAATAACCGTTTCGGAAATTGTCTGTATTTCTACCTGTCTGTCCGTCAGTCTTATATGTCTTGATGGTTGAACCGAGTGTTATGAAACTTCACGAACAAATACAGAGTAATGTCAGGAGTGATCTACGCTATATTTTTAAGAATTAGAGATGTTTGTAATTTTAAGCTTATGCTATTTAAACTTATGATTCCTACGCACTAAAAAATAAATAAAATAAATCAAAACATAATTAAATTATGTAATTGTTTGAAATGAAAAGTAAAATATTAACAGTTTTTCATTGTTTAATTGTTTATGACTAGAATGTAAGGTTTTTAAATAGTTCGATCTCTTGCCTACTTCAATTGTTAAAAATTTCTTATTTCTTTTTTTAAAAGTTTATATTAGAGTTTAAGTAATTTCAACTAATGTCATTTTGTACCGTTGCATATGTAGAAAGTCCTCCTTCACATCTCTCACATTTGTAACTTATTCTATAAATTATAATCAGAGGCTGGTGGTGTTGGTTTCACCAAATTCAAATTTTAGGATTAAGATTAGTTATTCTGCCTCTGTTTAAGTTGTTTATTGGTCCGTAAATAAAAAATAGAACCCAACCAGGAAACTAAGGCGGGACGCTAATCTATGCAAATAAATAAAATTGAAGATTCTCGTTGTAATGTCAGTAACAGCTTGTTTATACGCGGACGAAGTCGCGGGAAACAGCTGGTATTTAAAATTGTAGATTTTGCAAGACTTGTCATCCGCAAGAGTGATCAGAAAATACATAAAATAACACGTATAACTTATTGAAAACTTTTTAATTTGAATTATGTTTGTCCGCGACGTAAACTTCAGAAACAAAACGAGACTTCCCCGCGCCAGAATAACTTACGTGGGAGTTCATCCAAGTTTTAAAAAGTTTTAGTTTTAGCGCTGAAAAATAAATTTTATTTGGCTGCAGGTAAACAATGGATTAACAAATAAACTTTTCAGCAAAACTGGCGTATATCACTGTTGACAATTCAACGGAGTGAATTCAACCAAGCGATGCTTGGAATCGACGTTAAGCGAAGAAAATATTATAGTATGAGATGATTTCATATCGACAGTACAAGAATTACGAGGGTGACGCTGAAAGTTCTTAGAAAATAAAAAACTGAACAACCTAGCAAGTTATTAGTTTTATTATATCTTTTCAAAATAGTGTTCATTTACAGTACATCGCTGCATCCGATGGAACCACTGAGAAAAGCACTTTGCCCACTCATCCTTAGAGGTCTCTTCGACGGCATTTTGAAACGCAGCCACTGCTTTCGCGGCGTCCATAAAACGTTTTCCTCGAAGTTTTTCTTTTTTTTCCGGAAATAAATAAAAATCGCAAGGTGCGAGGTCGTGGCTCGTGGCTGTAAGGTAGGACCCAGTAATTCCACGTCCGACGTCGCTAAATAGTTGCTTGTTTGCTTGGTGGTGAGCGGTGAAGCGTTGTCGTGGTGAAGGAGGATCCTACTGCGAGGTCGTTTCTCTTGAAACAACACAAGTGGCAAACAATTGTTTGTCTATCACTCTGTTTTTCGATCCTCTAAAACAATTGTTGCGTAATGACCTGTCCTTCCGAAGAACGAGGCCATCATTTTTTTTCCCACGCTTCGACCTCTTTCATTTTAGTTGGCAACTCCTCGGAAGGAAACACCCAGACAGGAGACTGTCCCTTAGTTTTAGATTCATAAAATAAATACAGCTTTCACGAACCGTGTAAGTACGTCGAACGCAGCGCAGCATTTGAGTCACCTCCGTTAAATCTTTGAACCATTTCACGCCACCAATCAACACGACAGTGTTTTTGGGCCTCTGTCAAATTTTGTCGTATCCACCGGACACAAAGCTTCCTGACCGTTAAGTGTTCATGAAGGATTTTGTGCACTTGACTCATACCGATGCCTAAGCTTGTCCAAATCTGCTGATAAGTCACTCTTTTGTCAGTTTCTATCATACGCCGCACAACACTGATGTAATCGTCAGTTGTCGCCGTAGTAGGCCGACCCTCACGCAGATCATCGGTGAGATTAGTGCGACCACGTTTAACCTCATTAAACCAATTGTAAACAGTGGCAAAAAAAATTGTACGAAAATTTTCTCGCGTTAAATTCATGCTGACGTGACACAGATAATTTTCAATTTGCTGCCAAATTATAAACAAATGACAAATTAATAAAGTACACACACACAATATCTATGTAGTATATACACATACATTGTATATACATATTTCGCGTTTTTGCGTCAACGCGATATTGGCCTTACTCGGAATGGAACCCGGAATCTCATGATCAACGATCACGTTGAGGTACGACCACTAGGCCAACGGGGCAGTCAACATCAATTATATAACTAAGCCAAACTGACTAAAGATTTTTTTTACAGAATAATAAAGGTGGTGGTAGAGTATAAATTAATTGCATTAAGTATTCTTGTAATCTATACATTTTTATTTATTATATAGAATAAGGATGACAAGTTTTGTCGATCCCACAGTCCACCTGATGGTAAGTGGATGTTATGGCCCATAAACATTTGTATGCAATTAATAAACAGATGCGTTGACATCCCTGAGTACTTAGATGGAATACCTAGTTTCCAGTAAAAAGGATTTCAGGTTCTCTACACTCACCATAAGAAACACTGCACTATTAAGCTGCTATTTTACGTTGGTATTCCGAGGGAGCGTAGTTATTCCCCGGTCGAGCCGACCCATTCGTGCTGCAACCACAAGACAACTGCAGCATGGTTCTATCATGTAAATATTGAATAAAAGTTGTATTCCATTTTATTCGATAACCCTCGTAGGAACAAAAGGAAGACTGTGTCCAGTAAACGACGTATAATGCGTATATGTATATAACTTTAACGGCTTTGCCCATAAATAACGACGTCAATTTATTGAATTTACGCATTGCTTAAAATGCTTTGTCTATATTCACAAAATGACAATAGAAAAGACAGATATTAAAAATAATTAATATGTAAGTATTTTTGGAAACGAGCATACCGTTACCAGAAGATAAGTGTCAACATCAGCCGAATTTTCCTTTTCCCGGCCGTTTTAAAAGAAGTAAGCTGGTTTTTTGAAGCTCCCTAATGACAAAATACTCAAACGCTGCTTAATTTTCAGATGCTGTTAAGATTTAAGACTCTATCACTTTAAGTCAAAGTGACAATGATACAACGAGACTTATGGCATCTTCAAATTGAGTAGCGTTTAAGGGTATTTGACCATAAGTCCGGAAATTTCGCCGGTGGTAAATAACCCCGCCAAGAAGTAATTGCTGGAGAAAACTCGAGTTAAGAACTAAAAAAACAAAACAAAAGTTAACTCTAAACAATAGTTCGGTCAGCTATAATCAACGATTATTAGTACCTAAAGATGTAATGTTTAAATATCGCGCTCGAGTTCGACAGATGTTGCGTCGCCGACGTACCGACCAATCAAGCAGCGGCCTTGCGAGGTTATTATGGTGTTGGGAATTAATCATAAGTGGTCTGCGGTAAGGTCACGAGTATCATCGCGACCTGAAAACATATGTTTCCTCGATTCATTACTCTTTAGCACACAAAAAATTAGTCATAACATTGCCATTGTATATCGATTGTTTGCGTTCAAGTTATGCGCTGCAGCGGAAGCGGGGACGTCGAAGGATTTAATGTTACAAACAAAATTACTAATTAATAGATTTAAAAAAACTGTTGCTTTAGCTTTCTTATTGCTTCTCACCACTTCACCATATTCAGCATAAAAGAAACATTTACTTGTATGTTTAGCTTATAAGGCATTTTTATTATAATTATGTGCCACTAATCCCGCGATATTTAAATTTTTGTAACGTAAAATATGTGTAACTATGACGACATTCCAATAAAAACATATTTCATAATCATAATGGAAAGCGGGGGAGGGAGGTGGGGAATGCTCATAGCATACCACGCAGCCGGCTGCTGGTTATGTGGAGACTTTTACCCACTAAACACCGCCTTTTAGGGACTGGCTTAACGTTCTAACTGGAGATCTCTAAGCCGTATACGGACGCGACCCCCCTTGGCAGAAAGGAGGGCGCAAATATGCCCGGTTTGATAACATTCATAAGGGACGTTGTGGCGGATTTAATAGTTATATAATTTTGTTTGGATCTCAGATTTTGTGAGACTTTCCATATATTTACAACTAGTGGCATTTTTAATGACATATTATATATTATTTTAATATGTTTAAATCAGTTTAGAAACCAAAGATCTTTTAGAAAAAACAAAGATCTGATAGAATTTATCGCATTCATTTTTAACTATTTCATTCTGACGTTTCAAGCATTCATAATCACGGGGGAGGAATGTAGGTACTAAGGTATTTAAAGAACAGATGTCATACTAAACTTGGGACTGGGTTGCCTTCAGCCTTTAAATATTTATTTTGATTCGATTTAAGCAGAAGAAGCTTTTAGTGTGTTGAAGTGTTGCGGTGACATACTTGAGTTTAAATTCTATTAATTATGTGATAAAAACGAACGCGATAAATTCCGTAAAAGAAGTTTTATTAAATATATTATAGTACTTATTCATGTAAAGATAATAAATCATTATCAAATCTTTGGTCAATACAATTACATTCATGTTGCTTTTTATTGTTAAAGTATTAGCGCCGGGCCGTTAATTATAGTTATATTATACGAACTGGTTCGCTCAACTGGGGAGGCACCACGCTCTCTTAGAATACAAGCCTAAAATCGTAGCTTCTGCTGTTGTGTTTCATACAGTGAGTGTAGAAAATCGTAGACCTTTTTTACAGGTAACAAGGCATTCTATTGTTACGAGCTTGAGGTTCGTGACAATAAAAATTGCCGATAGAATTACCTAAATTAACACTTTAATTTACTTTACACAAATTAAAACTTAAAACACTAATAATTAAACACACTAATTCACTTAATTCCGCTCCGAAGCTTCGCTTGTGTCGCCGAGTTCAACTCTGCCTCGATCGCATCTTGCAGCGCCTATTTATTTAAAATAGCAAAGAAGCGTCCCGAATATTCAAGTAAATGCGCGCAAAAGGACGAGTTTGCGAGTATAGATTTTCTAGAAACTTAGTTCTTCGGATGGCGCTGTCGGTTGAGAGATCTGTGATGTCATTTTCTGCAACGCTCTACTCGCTCTCGTTCCTGACACTAAATGGCGCTAGTATATCGTCGACTTGAGCGCGTAACACTATCTTAATTCTCTAATTCAAATATTTTGATTCTCAAGCAATGATAGATGTAGAAGATGTGTATAGACACTTTTATTTTATAGAATAAGGGTGACAAAATGAGCACACAGTTCAGAGATGAGTATGTGTATGTATGTGATAAGTGGATGCTGTGGACCGAAGACACCTAAAAAAGAAAGTGATTTACTATTAGATGGACCACTTGCTTGTTTGTCATCTTTATTATATAAAAAATTCTCGTGTTGGACAGCGGATATAAAATCGCTCTCCGCTTGTCACACGTATTATCGCGTTTGCCCGATTCGGCATTCAGGGTCGCCGCGGATGCGCAAGCGTAACAGGATATTTCGAGGAGTGATGTGATGGTTATTGATGACGGCACATGCTGACACCATGACTTATCTGTGTCGGAAAAAGTTTATTGTATAATATAATTAACATTGACAAACGAGAACACAGTCCACCCGATGGAAAGTGGATATTGTGGCTCATGAATACCTATATATAACCTATACAGGTTTTATAAACGAACGGGTCATGTAGGGAAAGTACACTACAAATATTGAAGATATCAAATTACACTCAAAAGATACATTACTTTCTTTTTTAAAATAAGAACAATCACACAGTTCAATGGGAAAAATAATAATAAAATAAAAATACGAACAATCGGAAATCGAACCAACTAAAAATGCAAAAAAAATAGACAATCGCTAGATAGCATCTATGATGAGGATGACATCTCTCGAAAAAATGTTGTATCTTACAATTAAAGAAGATCATGAAATCTAACAATTCGTAACCATTGAGTTATACAAAACTGTGTAATATATAAATCAATGTTCGTAAGTATCACCCCGAACTAACATCCCTAGACTGATTATTTTTTAAAGTATTCTTATTTAAAAAAAAAACAAAAGATTGTTACCTTTGAGTGTATTCAATATTTTAAGTACTTTCCATCCACGTGGCGTTCATTTTTTCCAACTTGTATATCTAGGTGTGTTATCGACACTGAGCATTATAACGGAAAGCCTCGTTATATCAATTACTGATTGTAGATACTCGAACGCATCCAGCGCAGAGCGGCTCGAATCGTCGACGACCGAGTCCTTTCCCATCGGCTCGATTCAAAGGCGCTGCGAAGACATGTTGCATCCCTTTGCTTTTTCTTTCGCAACTTGCACGGGAAGTGCTCCGAGGAATTGTTCTGATTAATCCCAGCCGCCAAATTTCACGAACGCACTTCGCGGCAAAACTCCTGATACTATCCACACCATCTGGATGCATGGTGGTACACCACTATACGTTTCACTAGAAGTTTTCTGCCGCGTACGAACTCTCTGTGGAATAGTTTACCACCGGCGATTTTTCCGGACCGATACGACTTAGGGACCTTCAAGAAAAGAGCTTACTCCTTTCTAAATGGCCGGCAGCACACCCGCAATTCCCCTGGTGTTGCAGTTCTTCATGGGCGGCGATAGTCACTTACAATCAGGTAAGGCGTATGCTCGTTTGCCTCCTATAAAAAAGTTTTTTTTAAAAACAAAACAATATAAAATATTATTTATTATATGCCTTTTTCGGTTGTGTCGTTAGGCTGCGATAATAATCATTCTTACTCCGAATAACCAGTTAAATTTCCTTAAACTACAATAAAAACAGGTCTTTAATTGCCCACTTTAAAAGCCTTCTCATTTCGTAGCTAAATTAACTGTTAAGCGTTATGATTTCTTATATTTACGCGAACACTACACATTGATTAAAACTACTTTTACAGATTTTATTGCGTTTATTTATGTTATTTTTAATACCCGACGGGTTACTCCGGTACTCCGGGTTAACTTTGACATCGGGACATCAGTCACCTTAGGCCCCCGTGACCATGGGTGCTGGAAAGCACCCGTACGTCGGGTACTAAAAATAACATAAATAAAACGCGATAAAATCCGTAAAAGTAGTTTTAATCAAAGTTATGTGTTACTTAAAACCATCACTTTATACGAGTTTTTAATAACAACATAATATAATACTGCATTGAGACCATATTGACTTGTTTCTGAAGACAAATATGTATTTATACTCGGTAAAATTGCATTCATTTAGGCGCGTTGTCTTTAAGTCCACGAAGGCTCGTGTTTAGACGCTTCTTGAACACAGAAGCAAAAATTTCTGGAATGTATTTATTTGTAACAGTCAGTATTGATGCTCTTGAGGTTTTATGTTACCGAAGAGTACTTTAGATTAGACGATATTATGGAAGCGGTGCGTATTGCCAATGTTAAATTGCGCTACAGAAACGTAGTCTGGACGTATGAGGAAACTCAAAGTCACTCAGCGAGCGATGGACAGGCCTAAGCTCGGAATTTCTCCACGTGATGAAATCCTTAACGAGTATATCCGTAGAAGAACAAGAGTGGCTGACAAAGTCTAGAGGATTAGTAGGATGTAGTGGCAATTGGCCGGCCATATAGCTCGAAGAACCGACAACCGTTGGGGAAGAAGGGTTCTCGAGACCTCGTGCCGGTATGCATGGTGTTGAGTGACCACCACTGGATAGAGTAACGACGAGAATAATCATTAAAAATGAAAAACGTATTCAATATAACGTTAGTAATAAACATAAAATGATAAGGGAAATTTGCAAGAGCATTGGTAATTAAGTGGTAAAATAAAAAAAATTGTACAACTGACCTCAAAATAAAAAAATTAAGAATGTCATTGATTTAGTCGAAGTCAATTAAATACGCATTATTAAGGATAACTCTAAAACTGCTGATCAGATCTTGATCAAATTTATATGGGACTTTACATGGTGCACGTCCGGCCGCACATGGAATACACATATACATAATGTACATATACATAATGTTCCCATCTCTGGGCTGGGGCTCCCCAGTGCCAGCTCCTACCACTTGACCGCATCCAGCGCAGAGCAGCTCGAATCGTCGACGACCGAGTGCTTTCCGATCGACTCGATTCACTGGCGCTGCAAAGAGATGTTGCACCTCTTTGCGTATTTTATCGCTTATATCAGAGGAGTGCTTTGAGGAATTGTTCGGATTAATCCCAGCTGCCAAATTTTATGAACGCACCACGCGGCAAACCTCCCGATACCATCCACACCATCTGGATGTTTGGCGGTCCACCACTGTAGGTTTCGCTAGAAGTAACTATACGAGAAGCGCCAGCAAATAAAAAAAGAATCACCAAATCGGTTCACCTAAAAAAAGTTTTTTTTCTATTGAGAACCTCCTCCTTTTTGAAGTCGGTTGAAAAAAACAAACAAAAATCCTGGAAATACCTATAACTGTTTCTTGGTGCGGACTTGCTCATGTCGTTCAACCCACAAAATATAAGGTCGGGGAAAAAGTTTCTTCGTACATATTTTATATACAACTTCAAGACCTTTTTTTCAAAGTTAAAAAAAATTACATTTAATTATAATATACATATACGAGCTATTTTGTTCGATAACTTGTTACCATCTTGCAGGAATTGAGTGACATAATCACGTTGCAGTGGAAAACTTGGGATTTTTGATGGAAAAATGCAACAAGTAGTTTTGAAAGTCCTCTCTTAAGAGGTTGCTTGAGTTTTATTAGATCTGAATTGATAGTTTTGACTGGCGGTAAAAGCTAATAGTAAACGATACCCTTCCAATCCCACCACACACACAGCATCACCATATAGCGTGTTAATCCGGGTTTCGCTGGTCTGTGGAGCTTGACTACCCTATCCATGTAACCGACCGTGATCTTTTTTACACATTCTTTTGATCTAGGTGATCAACTTTTCATCACCAGTGATCAATCTTTACAAAAATGGTTTGGTTTCATTACGTTTCAATAGAGAATCGCTAACGGTTCATTAGGTTTCTTTTAGGGAGCTCGTGTGGTACCCGAATATCGAGCTTTTTTGCGTAGTCAGACTTTTTCAAATGAGTCAAAACTGTTTTGTGGTCAATCCTTAATTCCTCGGCTATGTCTTAACTACTAATATGCCGATCTTGCTCCACTTGTTCAAAAATGACATATAACTTTATCCGTATGATGTCGACCAGGGCGAGCTGCATCTTTGACATTGACAATTGACAAAATTTGCGGTCTGAAAACGCTTGAACCAACTTTATGCTACTCTTATTGACACTGCATTAGGTCGGGTCCACGGAAATCGTAATAATACGATTTTTTTTCGAGACTCTAGTCGTATTTTCCCTTTTTAGGGTTCCGTAGTCAACTAGGAACCCTTATAGTTTCGCCATGTCTGTCTGTCCGTCTGTCCGTCCTCGCTTAATCTCTGTGACCGTTAGCACTAGAAAGCTGAAATTTCGTACCAATATGTATATCAATCACGCCGACAAAGTGGTAAAATAAAAATTGGAAAAAAATGTTTTATTAGGGTAGCCACCCTATATCTAAAGTGGGAAGTGATTTTTTTAATTTCAACCCTAACGTGTGATATATTGTTGGAAAGGTATTTAAAAATGAATAGGGGTTTACTAAAATTTACTTACTAAAATTTTTGATAATGTCAATAATTTTGGAAATAATCGCTCCAAAAGTAAAAAACAATGTGTCCCCCCCTCTAACTTTTGAACCATAAGTTTAAAAAATATGAAAAAAATCTGAAAAGTAGAACTTTATAAGGACTTTCTAGGAAAATCATTTTGAA
Source organism: Parnassius smintheus behrii (assembly GCA_036936625.1). Lineage (NCBI taxonomy): Eukaryota > Metazoa > Arthropoda > Insecta > Lepidoptera > Papilionidae > Parnassius > Parnassius smintheus. Next base: position 49,395,042 of record JAUPFT010000007.1, read on the forward strand.
CTTGGATGGAAACAACCCACTACCGGGAGCAGTTGCAGGAGCGCGGAGCGCTGCTGGAGCGCGAACATAATGGATACCCACCTTTAAACTCATAAGTGGGAACACTTATTGTGACGGACGGGAAACTACGGAACCCTACACTGAGCGTGGCCCGACACGCTCTTGGCCGGTTTTTTGTAATAAACTTCAGAATATATCCAATTTCTTCGTTAGAATCACTCATTTTGGCGGACGGAAAAACAATTAATAAATGGCGGGAAAGTGTTTTTTAATTTTAATTTTTGTTTTTCTTAATGTCTTCTATGTATTGATATTATAACCAGACAGATACAAACGGTACAACCAAAGAGATTTTTCTTCAATTTTATACAAAATAAATACATACGAAGAAACTTTTTCCCCGACCTATTACAATGGCCTTGTTTATTGTTGTGAGAACTCTTAATATTTTGTTTATTAAGGTGCACGAACACCAAGCTAGTCATTGTCCTTACTGATATCATTTGTATTTCGTCAACATAACTGCACCTACATATAACACAATAATATAAAACAGTAAAAAATAACAGTTATAAAATAATAGTTATGTTGAAGTGAACGTTATTTTAATTCGTTTGTGTAATCTTGTTATATGGGTGCAATTATTTCACCTTTAAATGATTTACGAGGTAGAGCCATGCTGCAGCTGTATTATGATAGTAGCGCGCGTAGGTCGGCTCGACCGGGGAAGGACCATGCTCTCATAGAATACCAGCGTAAAATTGCAGCTCAATGCTGCTGTGTTCCGTAAGGTGAGTGTAGAGAACCGGAGACCCTTTTTACTGAAAACGAGGCATTCCATCTCAGTCTTCAGGGGTGACAACGCATCTTCACTATGTAGATATCTATGAGCCACAGCATCCACTTACCATCAGGTGAGCTGTGTGCTTGTTTGCCATCCTTATTCTATAAAAAAATTACGAACGTGTAGTGTTGAGTACTTAAAATAATGTAGAACTAAATATTTTATTAAACTAAACTGTGAGGTCATTGTTGGTTCACGTTTAAAGTATTAATTTCAAGTAGGTAGTTTCACTTGCTCGTAAATTAATGAAATTACTACGAAATAAATCAAAAAGATTTGGGGACCGAGTGTAAGCGTTTTTGGTGTATTTTTTTACTATTAGCGTAAAAAACGAAATAACATTGCATCAGTTGGTGAGTGAGATCGACTCAAGATCGACGACTTCAAGACCACAGATGCTTTGTTAACGGTGATGAAAATATTTTGACGTGACGTGAATCTAAACCATCCAGGGGTCTACACAAACGCATATAAAATTTTTTATCAAAACTGTTCGAGCCGTTTTCGAGTTTTAGCGAGACTAACGGACAGCAAGTGATAAGATATTTTATAAACAAAACAAAAAATATTACACTTTTATACTAAGTTACTTATGTGGCCGTGGAAGGAAAACGAGATATCTCCCGCCGGGCAAGGTGTTCTGCCCGGGGGGCGACCAACGCTTCGTCTTTTTTTTTTCTGAAAGTGTATGCTGTTGGTCCTGCGGACCTTATGCCGGCTGTACACGCTCGTCTCGTCGCCTCGTGTGCCTCTCATCGTCCGTTTGCTCGCTGTGATGGACCTCGATGAAACTGTTGTTGCGTTTTGCCATTGTGCTATTAGTTATTATAACTTTTGACACATTTACCATAAAAATAAATTTAATAAGCCACGGCGAAGGAAAAGATTGTGGATTGTTTCTTTTTACCGTAAGTGAACCATGTACGGTGAATATAATATAGTACGCTCTCATTTTCATCGCGAGACTCACGAGACCCTTTGATTTGAGCGCAAAAAACCAACACGCTTCCGAGAGCGCACGAGGGCCACGATACGCGACGCGACGCGACGAGAGCACCATGTACACACTCGTACTCGTACTCGTGGTGTCTCGATAAGCGTGTACAGCTGCCAGCACAGCTTCATCGGAATAGACTCGTGAGTGAGGGCCCACGAGCTATTGAGTGCAAATTTTCTGCCGTCGGCGAGGCATTGCGAAGCGCCGCTTCGCCGACTACAGTCCAGAGGCACCCCGACTCCTGCCTTGGAGTGAGGTTTCTCAAGCTGGAGGGGGTTCGATGTGATTCAAGGGCCCCTCTGAAGGAGGTACAAACCTCGGCTTGAACCACTATCGTAATGAGGGGAACGATACGTATGATAGATCGACGCTATATATATATATATATATATATATATATATATATATTGTTTTTATTTCGAAACTTTGATAGTGCTTTTTAGGCTTCGGCGTGTTTGGCTTGTGGCTTTACGACAGCGCCGCCACGTTAGTTAATGAAAATAGGTTAACTAACGTCGGAGATTATCAAATTTCAAACACAGCCGAATTAAGAAACCTTACATAGACTCCTTGCATCCACTTTTTAAGTTAAAATCATAATAAATTATACTTACTTAAATAAACGGTGTAAGAAACTCACACTCATGTAGTGTGGTAAGACGCGACAAGGGGTTACTGAAAAAGAAATGATCTGATACGATGATATCATCTTTCTGATAATAACTCAAAATAATAAGAAGCAACTGCGGTTGCGAACCCTGGAGCTGGTCTTGTTAGGTTGTGCTGGAACTGTGGCAAAATCACAGTGGACTTTGAAGGACAGTAATGTTGATGATGATATGATTATCATTTTTATTACATTTTCATTTAGTGAAATTTATACTCTACCATGGTAGAGACAGGCTGCAGCTATATTACGGTTGTAGTATGAATGGGTCGACTCAACCGGGCTAAGATTACGTTCTTACATGACACCAGTGTAAAATAGTAGCTTCATGCTGCTGTGTATCGTATGGTGATTGTAAAGAACCGGAGACCCTTTTTACTGGAAACGAGGCATTTCATCTTAATCCTCAGGGGTGACAACGCATCTGCAATTTGATTCTTAAGGGGGGGATATAATGTAAGTTTCTATGGGCCACATCATCCACTTACCATCAGGTGAATTGTGTGCTCGTTTGTCACCTTTATTCTATATTTAAAAAAAAACGTAACGTTTGATAGTTTTGTGTATTCAGTAAAGATACGAACGACTACATATCTGTTGCTCGCTTTAACTGTAGCCACGCGATAGAAATTAAATTAAAAATGGAAGACCGCTTTATGCCGAATTAGCCGCACCCCTTGTAATTAAATATTTTCTTTCACTCACGTGCACATGGAAAGTGCGATAGGTGTGTGTTTCGTTGATTAATGTCAACTTAGCGTGAAATAGTGTATATTTTTGTCGTGTTTGTTATTAATAAAACAAAAGCGTTAAGCGGCGCTTGTGGCGTAGCGGCGTCTTTTGTACAAATTTTAAATAAACTTCACCCGTGGTGTCTCTGTCTGTCACATAATTATAATTTCATATAAATAGTTGTAACTTGGCATAGTTAGATGGCCGCACTTCCCGTGATAGAGCAAGTTACCGGATTTGAGGATTACCGTGTCTTCCCCCACTCTTCGAACCTCAGATTATCCTATTATATCCCAGCGCAACTTGTCTGCATATTCTCCCAGTTCCAGGATCTTCTCAGTCAGTCCTCAGGGTGCATGTGCTATATGTTGCCAGTTCGAGTTGTCTTAGGTGGCAATCGAATCTTCACGAAAGATTCTTATCACCCCCTGCCATTCGTCATACGTGCCTGCATACGTTACCAATGCAGACGGGAATGGTGGGACCGCCGGAGATTGGGGCAGCCCTTTTGTAACTCTCGCCATGGGGGATATATTGCTATAATTGCCACGCTTTGCGAACGGGTTTGCAACAAAATGATACAATATATACGTGGCAGTGCCATGCTGCAGCTATATTATCCAAATAGTGGACTGTGTACATTTCTCATCGTTATTCTATAAAATATATCAGAGTGAACGAGAGCGCAAAAGCTTTATAAGGGTCTCGCAATGCACGCAGATCAGCGTGGGGTAGCTCCATAGGGTCCATGATGGTTAATGGCCTCTGCAGCTCATTAATACCCGGAATGGAGTTACCATTACAGTCTAGTAACGTCAACATAGGCCTCTTCCTTAGATTATCTCATAGGGGATGATTGCCACAGCTGCCACGCTTGGCAACCATAGTAGATTCTTTATTTTTAGTAGTTACAAGGAAGAAGCTGCTGTCCATCAGCTATTTGTTTCCCTCTGTCGCCTCTTACTACACCTTTAGGATGATATGGGCTAGTGGATATGGGCTAGTGGATATTCTTACACCGCTACGATACAGTAAGCCTGAAATGAAAACGAAAAAAGCGAAAAAAAATCTTATAGATACACCATCACATTTAAAGAGTAAGATGGAATGCCTCTCAGCTTGTAACTGTAGTGGCACTCAATAATCTTTCTGTTCAGGCAGAAATACGTAAGAGCGTAGTACCAAGATACTGACAATTACAGCTTTTGCCCAGATTTTGATACTGCCACATATTTAAATCCAGGAACTGCATGCCAAACGCCAGGTTCTCTGACAAGTAAGTAACGCAGCCTGAGAAGTACGTTGAATATCAATCGATTCAAGTATGGATTGGTCTCAGTTTGTAATTAAACCGCTTAGCAACACGAATAACACGTTTAACTAATTTCTAGTTAATATTCTCACGTGGCTCCATTACGTATTTCTTTAATAAAGTTTATCGAGTGTAATTTCTAATACAATCGTTTTGAGCGTTAAAGGGAGTAAAGGTTATGTTAATTAAAATTAGAGCCTTTGTATAAAACAGGGCAGGTTAATGCCTTAAATTTCCATGTAAGATGAAAATCCGTCTTTAATAAGTGCTGATTTACCACTTGCTTGAAGGTAAAGTAAAGCGTTAAAAGTAAACTGTATGTATTCCTCTTTCGTTAACGTTATAACCTGTCAAAAAAGTGGACTTTTGTGAACAATGGCCTCCCCCATAGATTGTATAGGAAGAGATGGATGCCCATAATCTTGTTTTATTCCTATGTAATCTCTTACGAAATCTAAGAGATAATATGGGAAAGTGGATGTTCTTAAAACGCCTCTACAAGTCTTCTTCTTCATCAGCCCGTAGAAGTCACAGCTGGGCATGAACCTCTCCAATTGTTAGCAGTTTTGCTTCAATCTTTATACTTGGGAGTCTAGGGTTGTCAAACGTACAAAACGTCTCACACCTTCTTCGTTGCTCTCAGTCTGGTAGCGGTAGCCGTTTTGGGTATTTTACGGCTTTCATCATTTGTCTTGTCACCATTTGACCATTTATACGTGGTAGAGCCATGCTGCAGCTGTTTTTGTAGTATAGTTGTAGCACGAATGGATCGGCTTAACCGGGGCAGGACCACGCTCTCACAGAATACCAGCGTAAAATGGCAGCTCAACGCTGCTGTGTTTCGTACGGTGAGTGTATAGAACCGGAGACCCTTTTTACAGGAAACGAGGCGTTCCATGACGGGTGACAACGCATCTGCATTTTAATTCGTAATCGAGAATAGATGTAGGTGTCTACGGGTCACAGTAACCACTTACCATCAGGAGAACTGTGTGCTCGTTGGTCATCTCTGTACTTTAAAAAAATTACATCGCATTCCCTCGGATAACAAAATCTTTATTTTCTTTAGGTAACTCCTGTGATATCCGCAGGAGAATCGCAAGGGACTATTTCGAGTTACTACTTTTTTTTAATTCTATGGGAAACGCCGCTAATAGTTCGAATAAATACCGATTTCAAAGTTGAAGCGGTATAATTAGGTTTTTAAGTAATTTGGTCTTTCATTATTACAGCCTATAGAAAGTCCACTGCTGCTTTAACCTGCCACTGAGGAGGGATTCTACCGTAGTTGCCATGCTTGGCATGCGGTCTGGCGACCACAGTTTTTTTTCCGTTACTTTCGGTTGTAATCAGGTAGACGTTATTGCCTTTCTGTTTTCTATGGCATTTGTGTTTCTCACTTTTGCTACTTACGATACACACCGAACGATATCGGTTAGTTTTTAACTCAAATTCAGTATTTACTGTATAACAGTATCAATTTCGAAGACGATTACATAAAACTATATAAATATCTCTGACAACAAGTTATAATGATGTAACGTTATACGACTTGCAATTAATCCTAGACAGAGGCAGGATAAGTTGATCTTGAAGCGGCAACTTTTAAAAGCCACCATGACCTTCGTATAATCGTGTAGTTGTAAACGCTTCTTAACAACTTTAAAGTTTCTTCTCGCAGTTGTTTTTAAAGTGTCAGGTTTAAAAAAGAACTTTATTATAATACTACCTGTTTTACCGACTTTTTCCACGTGGAATTTATTACAATTGGATTTCATGAGTTTAAATTTTTTGCGCGTAACTTTAATATTTGTTCTATATTAAAAGTAGCCTAAATTACTCCTTATACCATCAGATATCTGCCAGTGAAAGTCCCGTCAAAATTATCCTGTCATTTTGAAGATTAGTCTGAACAAATAGATAGACAGTCCAACAAAAATTTAAAAACTTATTTTTTGTTATAAGTACCGTGTTTAAAAGCTTATTTTGATATTGCAAACAGAAATTTAAATTTTATTTATTTATATAGATTAGCTGACCAGTTAGAGTTTCCGCCCTTTTGGATGATTCTGTCTTGTAAAAAGTCCTTAAACCCGCAAAAAATAATGCGGGTCACTTATCGGGGTAAAAACTATCCTACCTCTCAAGTTAAAACAAGCAAATCAACTTTAAAAAATTTCATTAAAATCAGTTGAGTGGTTTTGGGCAGTAGCGTGAACGAACATCGTGAGACTGGATTATCATATATCATCATTATCATTACAGGCCTTTACAAGTCCACTGCTGAACATAGGCCTCCCCCAGGGAACACAAAGCATGGTCCTGGTCCTGAGCCACCAGCACGGGCAGTCTTACTAGGTCATTACTCCATTTAGTAGGGAAACGCCCTATACTTCGTCTACAGGTACTCGAGAACATTTCTTCCCCAACGGTTGTCAGTTCTTCGAGTTATATGGCCGGATTATTATATATTAAGATTTATTTATAATTGTTGGCGACGCGCCTATAAGAATATTTCAATTTATTGGTTAACGGATTACGAATAACTTCTAAAAAGCAAATTATCAAGCAACAATATTCTAATAAGAAAATGCTTAGTTGAATCTTAAAGAAATATCGAATTAATGATATGAAGGTCTTGGGTTCGACTCCCAGGCCGGAACAGTTTATTGTTTTCCTAGTAATATTTTCTTAATAAATTCATATAGGGAATTTTTAAGATATAAATTATGTTACCGGATTTGTTCCCCGGTGGAAATCATCTTTCCAATGATGTTAATTTAAAGAAATATTAAAATAAAGTTAGAGACCGGATTTGTTCCCCGGTCGAGATGATCGCTGTGCATAATTAGAATTAATGGAAATTGATTGCATATGTATTGTCTTATATGAGTTTGATATGTTTTGTATGAAAACAAATGCCTATTTTCAATGTATAGATTCATGAAATATTTTGTCTATGTTATTTGATAAGAGACGTGATAACCGATAAGAGTCTGATTAGAAATAGTTTCCTACAGTTTGAGAATTGTGTAGAAGCATTTATTCACCTAGTATTGTTGATATTAGACTTTCCATTTTTACTGATAGTCGATAGCCGTGCAAAAGTTAGTTGTTCAAATAGTGTGAGATCATAGACGCACGCTAGCCACGTACTTAGGAGGCCAAATATGTAAAAATTTAAATATTTGTAATTTCAGCAATTTATGTCAAAATGACTTGTGAAACATTTCAGATTGATTGTACGTGCAAAAGTGGTGAATTCTGTGTTATTTTTATGTGAAAATTCCTGTGAATAAGTGAAATAATGATAGTTTTGTATAAGAAATTTAAAAGTGTTTTAATAGTGAAATGTATAGAGAAAATGTAAATTAAACTGTTGTATTGGTTAAGATATGTATAATTTCAAGTGGAAAACATTGTTTTAACTTTCTATGTTAAATATTTAAGAAATTTCAACTTGTTCAATGTGAGTAAAATAGGCATATTTTGTTAAATAAATAAAAGGTTTTTTGTGATATAAAAATATAACGTATATCGTAGTAAAGATATTTTTTGTGCTATCTTTATAAGTAAATTGTATAAATGTATGTCTTATACAAAATAAATTATTGAGAAAACCGTGAGAGAGTGATAGTACAAATTGATGTAATTCAGTTGCGCGAGCGCACAAATGGCGCGGCTCACTTTCGCGTATAGCTCAGGGGTAGCTCAGTAAACGAGTTTTCTTGCAATTCGTTCGGGAATCCTTCGGGATTAGTTCAGGAAAAAGTGCAAAACCAGCGGTCAACAAGAAGAAAAAGTGTAGGGAAGTGATAGGGAAAAGTGATTACTCTCTCACGGAACGGTTTGAAGATAATTGCTGTTTTATTCCCAAGAAATTCGTCCCTCAAAATTATACAGTCCACATCGAAGAATTAAGGCGTTGGGACCGGGACGACTTCGGAAGACCCGTAATCCCCGCCTGAACCTATTTTCTGAAAAGGAAGAGGTTATCGCCCTTGTGTGTTACTCCGTTGCGGAGATCACATACATTGTTCCCGAACCCAACGTAGGCGTTATAGGAGGCCGGATCGAGAGAAGCCTCGATTCCTCCTGTTTCTTAGTTGAACGTTTACGAACGCTTGGTTCCTTTTCAAGAGGACCTTGCGAGCCTGGGTTCCTTTTCAATTGGTCCTTCGAGCAGGATCAAGGAACCAGCTGTGGACTGCTGGTTATGAAGAAAGAAGACCTTCGGAGCCGAGTGAAGATCAGAAACCGAAGGAAGCCGGAGGTTTGAGCTGAAGCAACAGGACCAAAGGCCAGAAGACCAGATCAGCGCAGAAGGACTGGACCTGAAACTACCGGAAGAAAGAAAACCGGGATTGCGGCTTGGGGCGTGTGCTCGCATGGGGCACGTATCGCAGCCAGGCGCAGGTGTCTTGTGAAGGCACTCATCATGGCCAAGCAGGGCTTGGAATTTTTCCTGTCGGGCAAGCGTGCTCGGCATTTCCTGTCGGACGATCGTGTCCGGCATTTCCTGTCGGACGACCGTGTCCGGCATTTCCTGTCGGGTCATCAGAGGGTGCAAGAAGAAGAAGCATCCACCGCTGCTGCTGCCAGGCGAGGGTGCTCGTGGGCACCTGACTGCATCGCGGCTGGAGGAGGGCGCTTGGACGAGGCGTTACCGGCGACTGGGCGACGAAGCGCAGCATACATCCCGACCACCTAACGGTGCCAAACGGTCGGGCTCTGGCACAACACCTTCGGGTGGAGCAGTTCTCTCGAGCGAGACTGCGCTTGCACTACCGCTCGACTGTTTCGTCATATTCCTTGGCGGGACAGTTCCTAAACCTTTCCTCCATTCCATACCTGCACGACTCCATCCCTGGACGGCTCACCTCGGTAGGCCCCGTTCAGGATTGATAGGGTTGATAGGGCTGTTAGGGTGTAGTAAGGTTGTAGGGTTGGGAGATAAAGGGAGGGGGGAGGGGTAGTGGGGTTAGGTTGGGGTGTAGAAGGGTTGTGGGTAAGGGGTTGTAGGGACCGTAGGGACAGTTAGGGACCGTAGGCCAACAATCACCTTCCTGCAAGATGAAGAAGGCACAAGACCAGACAGAGAGGAGCGAAGGAAGCAGGACAAGAACAGGGCTCTCAAGAAAGGCTAAAGAGGCGGAATCATCTGGAGCGACCACAGCTACTACTTCGAGTGGGGCAACTCCTTCAAGTGGAGCCACCACCGATACATCCACATGCACGTGGGACTCAGGGACTTCCGTGGCAACGACAAGCAACAGGACGGACACCAGTGGTACGCAGGCCAGCACCGCACAACAACCCGTTATATCCAGGAGTGAAACGGTAGTCGAAAAAGTAGGTCAAAGGACCGAAGAAGCGGCATCGTCAAGGACAGTAATCGGGCACACTAGTGACAAAAGGTCACATAGAGGTAGTAGGTCATCGCGATCGGCGAGGCTGAAAGCCGAATTAGAGGCGCGGATTAAATTCGAACGCTCAGAGCTCGAACGAGCAAAGGCAGCTGCTGCCTTAGCCAAGTCTCAATTGGAGTTGGCACGACTCAACCGAGAAGAGGAGATCGACTCGAGTGAGGATGATGAAGCGGAATACTCAGGTGGAACCTTTCGTAAGGAGTTGGGTTCAACAGACCATAATGAGTGCGCCGATTAGTGTAACGCAACGAGATATTACTGATAAGGAAGCGTGTGAAGGATCACGCCGCAAAGGGGCAGAGATCGAGCGCAACCAAGGAAATGCACAGAAAACACACGCGAGTGAGGTGTCAGAATTGACCGAAGCGATTGTGAGTGCAATAAAGATAGCGGGAAAAGATAAGTCTTCCCAGCTTCATTTCCTCCAGGAATTACCGGTGTTCGATGGAGACCCGGGTGAATGGATAATTTTCAAAACGGTGTTTGAAGACACAAGAAGCCAATTTTCAGGGGTGCAGAATGTAACACGCCTTAGGAGGGCATTAAAGGGCACCGCTAAGGAAGCGGTTAAGTCGTTGTTGTTTACTTTGTGTGAACCTGAAGAAATAATGAACGCTCTCGAAAGAGGATTCGGTAGGGTTGAGATGCTCATTCTAGCCGAAATCGAGAATGTAAAGCGTATGCCAAGATTGGCGGAAGATTGCCGGAACATAGGATCTTTTGCAAGTCGTATTACGAACGTGGTTGCCACAATACAAGCATTGAATCAACCACAGTATTTATACTCACCGGAGTTAGTATGCCGCATAGTAGAGAAACTTGGAACTATGATTAAATTTAAATGGTTTGAATATCGAGATCAACATCCTTTGGAGCCACAGTTACAGAGGATGGTCAAGTTTTTAAATTCATTGAGTGAACAATTTGGAACGTCCTTAAGCAATGAAAATGTGCCTGAAAAACGGAAGCGTCCTGAATTCAGGAAGCAAACTGTACACACCGCAAAGGGGTCTGTACGCAACCGTGTCAAGAGCGAGCGCTATGAGCGCCGAAGTAATACGAGCGAGCGTCTAGAACGCCGAAATAATAAAGGGCACAACCGACAAGTGGTTATGATAACCCAGGATAAGCCTGTAAGTCGGGTAACACATAAGTGTGTTATATGTAACAAGGAGCACTCTATAGTGAGTTGTTACAAGTTTAAGGACATGAATAATCGCGAGAAATGGGACGCGGTTAAAAAAGCGAAAGTATGTTTCCAATGTTTGTCACCTAACCATAGGAGGTTAGAGTGCAGAGCGAAAAAATGTGGTGTAGAGGGATGTAGAATGTCACATCATCGAATGCTACACCGATACCCCAATGAAAATACCTCGCCGCAAGGGGACGAGGGGGGTAAAGAGGCTCAAATTACAACTGTTAGTACAGTGAATGCACTGGCATGTGCATACTTAAATATTATACCGGTCGAGTTGTATGGACCTAATGGAAAGGTCAAGACAACAGCTCTTCCGGATGAGGGATCGACCATGACACTCATAGAGAAGTGGATGGCTCAGAAGTTAGGGCCTCGCGTACGTAAAGAAGAATTACGTATTGAAGCCGTGGGAGGTAAGCGAATTAACGACGACAGTTCGTATCGCTTAAACGTTAAGATAAAAGGCATTTACTCGAACGACTTAGAGGAGATAAGTTTACAAACAATTAAGTCACTTAACCTTTCTCCGCAGTTAGTAAGCCGAGAATTATTGCAACGGTGTTCTCATTTGACTCCGATTAAGGACGAGTTGATGTATGAGAGGTCCAGACCTACCATACTAATTGGCCAAGACAATTGGCATCTCATAGTTACTCGTGAATTAATTTCAGGAGGTAAGAACCTACCTGTAGCATCGCTCACCAAACTTGGATGGGTTTTACATGGTCACATATCGGGTGGCAACAAACCAATCAAGATTGTTAACCACATTTCCACCAAGAAGGAGGAAGACATGGATAAGTTAATCAAGGATTATTTTAGTTTGGAATCTCTGGGAGTGTCTGCGAGAAAGCCCGCGAACGACCCAGAAGAACGAGCTTTAAATATTTTGAACAAAACAGTACGTCGTATACCTAATAATAGGTACGAGATTGCTTTGTTGTGGCGCACAGATAATGAGTGCATGCCGTCGAATAGAGCACAGGTTGAAAGTCGCCTGTTTAATATCGAAATAAAGCTCGACAAAAATAGCGAGTTGAAAAAGGAATATGAGAAGCAAATTGAAAATCTCATCGTTAACGGTTACGCAGAGAAAGCGAACCATATTTCCATTTCCGGACCGGACTTATTGAAGTCGTTGTTTGGAGTTCTGCTACGATTCAGAGAAGGAAGCGTGGCAGTGATGGCAGACATTAAAGAAATGTTCCTGCAAGTGAAAATCCGGGAAGAAGACAGGGATAGCCTTCGATTCTTATGGCGGCACAATCGTGACGCGCCACCGGAAGAGTATAGAATGACGTCACTCATATTTGGAGCGGCATCATCACCATGCATCGCTATGTATGTGAAGAATAGGAATGCGCAGGACAACGCACATATCTATCCAGAAGCAGCTTCCGCTACGGAAAGCAATTTTTATATGGATGGATAGACGTGCTTCTTTCCAACTGAGGGGATGGCCTAGCAACCGACCCGAAGTTTTATGTAAAATGGAAAATAAATATAAGAGCGACAGTGCTTCACTGGGAGATAAGGAGCACACAGAGCGCACTTTAGGTTTGATTTGGAATATCAAACGTGACATAATATGGCCCAAACGAGTGGATACCATAAATAGCTTAGAAACAGGTGAAGAAAAATCGCCAAAAGGCGTAAATGCGCTGAGAAAGCAAGAACCGTTAAGTCTACCCGACTACGGACGATTTAGCAGCTTTAAGAAATTCCTTGGGGCAACTACACGCACCTTACAAGCGGTAGAAAAATTCAAGAGTTTAAGAAAGTTGGTTAAAGGACCCGACAACGCAGCCGAAAAGTCGGTTATGTGTTCCAACGAAGTTTTAGCAAAGTCGGTTAAAGGACCCGATGGCGCGTTGGACATAGCGCTCTTGAAAAAAGCTGAATTATTAATTTGGAAGTTCGTTCAAGACGAATGTTTTCATTTGGAAATAAAATGCATGAAAGCAGGTAAAAGCGTTGAAAGAAGTTCACGCTTAAGTAAATTATCTATGGAAATAGGAGAAGATAACTTACTCCGTTTAAGTGGGCGTTTACCTTTTAAGTATAATTTGACTGAGGAAAGTAGAAAACCTGTCGTATTAGACGGTAAACACGAAATCGTTAAAATGATGATTAGAGAAGTTCATCATCATTTTGGACATGCCAATCACCAGACGGTGATGAAAAGTGAACCAAAAATTTTATGTCTTGAACTTGCGTAATGTAGTACGAAGTGTGTCACATCATTGTCAGTGGTGCAGGACATACAGGTCAAAACCGCAGAACGTGCCACAAGGAAATATACCTCTGGAGAGAATAGCTCACAACGAACCACCTTTTACATGCTCAGCCGTGGATTATTTCGGACCTATGAGTGTGACTATAGGAAGGCGACACGAAAAACGTTGGGGTGTTTTATTTACGTGTCTGACCATCAGAGCAGTACACCTAGAATTAGCAGCCTCATTGACACCAGCGTCAATGATAATGGCATTGAGGCGATTTATCGCCAGAAGAGGAAAACCAGCCGTTATATACAGCGATAACGGGACAAATTTCAAAGCTGCGAATAAAGAATTATTGAAAGCATGCGAAGAATGCTATGATGGCATGAAAAATGAGTCATTTAAAAAATATATTAAATGGAAATTTATACCTCCGGGAGCACCGCACATGGGTGGCGCCTGGGAGAGGTTAGTAAGATCGATTAAAATTGCGTTGACCGCTACGCTCAAAGAAAGGAGCCCGCGAGAGGAGGTTCTGCATACGTTGCTTTTAGAAGCAGAGCATACTGTAAATTCCAGACCTCTGGTAACATTCAGTATGGATAGTCCTGAAGAGGGTTTGGCACCCAATCATTTTCTTCTGGGACCCTCATGTGGTGATCGACCACCTGGATTATTTTTAGTAGCGATGTAACGATACCGATACCGATACCGATATATCGGCCGATATAATCGGCATCGCCGATTTAAATACAGCCGATACACAGTTTGAAAAGCCCGCGAAAAGAACGACGCGCTCGCGCGCGGCCACGTTGCCACTCCGTCTCAGAGGGCGGGAGGGACGAAGGACGCGCCCGCCAGCGAAACGGCAATGCGTCAGTGTTTGCTTAGTTTTGGCACAGCATTGTAATGTTTTTCGGCGAATTTACTTCTCGTCGCCGTCTGTTTTTGAGTGAAGTGAGGACTGTAATACAGTTACGTACGATAAATAAAATGGCGACTCCTTTAAAACATAGAAGTAGCATCTGGAATCATTTTCAAATAAAACTGGATGATGACACAAAAGCGACTTGTTTATATTGCAATGTCAGCGTTTCTCGTGGTAGCAAAGCAGTTTCATCGAAGGGCTTCACGACATCTAACATGTGGACACACGTGAAGCGCTATCACGAAAAGGAGTTGGAAAAAGACACCCAGGTACCTCAAGCGCCGACGGTGGCCCGCCGCTTAAAAAACAAGCTACTTTGGAGCACATTTTGCAAAAAAGTGTCATGTATGATACCGATGACCCTAGGGCAAAAGCGATCACGCAAACAATAGCTGAACAAATGTGTGTAGACATGGAGCCGTTTGACTTAGTAAATAAACTGGGGTTTCAACGCACTATTAAGCAGTTTTGCCCGGAATGCAAAATGGTTTCCCGTCCCCATATTTCGGAAAATGTAATACCAGACATGTACTGCCGTGTAAGAACCAAAATAATGGAACTTTTGCATGAACTTCCGCACATCACTATAACGACTGACTTATGGACAAGCGATGCTTCTTCGTCCGTTAACGACTTTATAAGTGTGACTGGTCACGGACTTGATAAAAATGTTGAGTTGAAGAACTAGTGCCTAGAAGTATTTCCTTTTGAAGGCGAAAATCATAGCGCTGAAAACATAGCTCAAAACTTACGTCAATTATTTCAAGACTGGCACATCAGCGAACGGGTACGTGCTGTAGTGACAGATAATGCAACGAATATGGGGCTTGCTGTAACACTAGTGGGAGTTCAACGTATCAGATGTATGGCGCACTCTTTACAATCAGTGCTGAAGGATGCGTTTTTTGAAGAGAAAATAAATGCCATGATTACAAAGGCGAGATCTATTATTGGCCACTTCAGTCATTCAACGTCAGGTCGCAAACTCCTAACAGAAATGCAAAAATCTCATAACGTTCCTTGTGACGTTCTCATTCCGGATGTCGTTACTCGCTGGGATTCAACCCTTCATGCACTTAGAAGACTTTTAGAGCAACGAGTTGCAATTCAAGCTTCTTTGCCTCATATGAAATGTAGAACTGAATTGTCTACAGAAGAATGGGTATTGATGGAACAAGTTGTTTCGACTTTGAATTATTTTGAAGAAGCTACAAAATCTATAAGTGAAGAATCTGCTTGCTTATCTGACGCTATACCTCTTATTAACAGTTTGCGAAAAGTTTTAAAACAGATCAAAAATAATCAAGAGACCGCGGACGACAGTTACAGCAGCCCAGAATATTATAGGTATAGATAGGAGTAGTTACGTTGTACCAGTTCTGGCGCACTTGTAGAAAGGTTGTACCAGTTCTGGCGCACTGAGTCACGAGTGGTACAAGTACGACGTTCGTCGACTTACGATCCTAAAAATAAAAAAAAAAAAAAAAAAGGTTTTGGCATGCTCTGATCACGAATCTGCGGTCCATTTTTGCGTAGGATGCACGGTTCCGGAGATGTGCAGATCAATTAACTCTTATCTAATTGATATCCGCTGCGAGCCTCCACCGTCATTAGCGCTCCATTGTCCTTATCTACTTATCTATTGTCGATTGACTACCGTCATTATCTATTATTCGCAGCGTGTGGGTCGACTTATGCTATTGTATTATACTCCTTTGTTCCTATCTACAACACTAATCTGAATCTACAATAAAACACATTACCTAATTTTGTTAAAATTTTTATTTATTAAATACAAAATCTTATTACTTATTATCTATAAAATAGGAGCGAAACATCTCATCCACTAACATATCGTCGTACAATGTGTCCTCTGTAAATATACTCGTAAAACTATGCATTGAACATCCCTGAAACTTATATAGCAAATACATTAAGCAATATTCGCCACAAACTGAAGTCCTATCAACATTCCAGTTCCATCTTTTACAATTTCGTACAGGTGCCCGTCCATATGAATCAAAATATTCACCGACGTCATTCGTATCGATATATAAAGCTACCCAATGTGACCCTGGTTTATCATCTGTACCCAAATTGCATATTACCTAATCAGGTCATAAATTCTATCACATGTTTAATATAAAATAATTGAAACAAGTTTATTCATTATGTAACCATTTATATACCAAAATGAACTTAAAAAAACATAGATTCTTATGACACTATAGTTTATTCAAAATGACCTCCGTAATTTTGAATACAGGCCTTCAATCTGCGCGGCCAGTCGTCTATCTCACCACGAACGAGGTCCATGTCATATCGGCGGCTGCCTTAATTAAAGATGTCTTGAGTGACTCGAAATTGGGATGAGGCTTTGAGCACGCCTTTTCCTCCAAGTGTTGCCATATCTTGTAATCTAACGGATTCAAATCTGGATTGGTCTTTGTGTCGGATGAAGTCGATTTCACGCGCCGCCAGCCAGTCTTTTTTTTTGTTTTTAAAGAACGTTACCTCCACACTAGGTTTTTCTCCTGTATCGTGGGGGCAGTTTACAAACACAAATTTCACAAGGACAAACATCCAAACTCGGAACAATTACTTGTAGGTCGTACAAATACTTGTTCCGTGCGGGATTCGAACCCGCGACCCCCAAGCACAGCCACTCATTGCTAAGCCACTACGCCACGGAGCTGGCAAAAGTCCTGTGTGCTCTTCGCTCTATGAGCTGACGCCGAATCTTGTTGGAATACCCAGTGCCTGTTATTGAACATGGTATGAGAAACAGGTTACACAAGGTTCGTCAGGACTGTATTTTGATACACAACTGCATTCGTTTTTAACCTTTCTCACAAAAATGTACCTCTGTTAAGCCCCAATAAGAAACTCCCAACCACACCATGAGCGAGGATGGAAAATGACCCCGTTGGACACGCGGAATACGGTTGCTCGCTTCTTCACTACTGCGTGCGTACACCTTATCATTTTGTTTGTTGTAGCTCTCTTCTACGGTAAAAATTTTTTCATCCGAAAAAAGAATTTCCCGATATTTTTCCCGCGTACCGCTTCAACAAAGCGCAGCATCTCTTCAGTTTCAGATCCATTAGACGAGCATTCAAACGATGTCCTGTTTTTCTTCGATATGCCCGAAGCCCTAAGTCTTCATTTAACGCCGTGGTTCTGCTTAACCCCATCTGAAGGGCCAACAGTTTCTGCTTACGTTTGGGATTTCTTTGAATTCGCACCTTTACAGCTTTTATCACTGCTGGAGTCCTAACAAATCGAGGGCGACCACTTCTTGACCTGTCATCTACACTAGAGTCTTCATTGTATCGTTTGATGGTACGATAAACGAATCTTTTGGTTATATTCAAATTTTTCACTATATCAAAAAATTTAATTGGCGTGTAATCGCAACTGCAACACGGTCTTTTTTAAGCGTCCACTCCATATGTAAAAATGAGTAAAATTCTAAAAAGTATACAGTTTTATTTTCATGAATAATTCGAATTCAATAAACTTTTTTGTGGCCAGCATTCTAAAAGGGTGCGTTTGGCAGAAAAAAGCGGTAGCAAGCGCTTATAAGCGCTGAAATAGTTTTCGGCCAGGCCACGATTGCTACTTCAGTAGCGCTGACACAATCCGCCATTTTGCTTATTTAATTTGTTTGTTTTGAAGTAGAGTTGATAAGTTGTTTTGTGCAATATTCGTTTTAAGTAATATAATGACATGAATAAACATATACATGTTATTAAAAATTCATGATTGGTAAGTTTTTAATATGAATACTTTACAAACATATATTTAAATTAGGTTAGGTTCCCCCGTTAAAACTAACATCGTGTCCTGGAGGAAAATAGCTACTTACGATTTGACAGCGCTTACCGCTTACGATCGCCATTTTGCTTACAAGCGCTTGCTAGCGCTTTTTTCTGCCAAACGCACCCAAAGAAAAGTTTTTACTGTGTGACAATACTTATGACCTGACTAGGTATGTACGTTGGTACGTGGGTGTACATGGACAGTCTGTTAGCAGCATAAACATTATTTTCTAGACTGGGGTGAATCTTTTTCAGATGTTGTTGTACATCTAGTGTATCCATGATATTACTGCTATTAGTAGATTACTACAGTACAATCTACTCAATGACTAACATAGGAATGATCAATTATGTGATTTCTAAATATTAAATTGCATTTTTTCCGTTATACAAAACCTATTTGGTTTGGCCTTATTTCTATACCCACTGAATAAGACGCAACACGAAGAATGTGAGATAAGGTTGTTGACGCATAAAGTTATTATCAATTCTACTGTAGAAATTCTTTAGATTAGAATTATTACTTACTGGTACTATATAAGACCAAGCAACTGCAGTCATGGAGTTAGTGTATGGTCGTTTGACCGCAGTGTATCTATCAATAATACATTTGTGTTACTTCAACGCATCAAAGGCCATAGATGTAAGTGTTTAATCTATTGACAAACTTACCTTTCTTTCTGTTATTTTTTTACGTGTGTATGATTTTGAACGACAGGCCTGTTGGTCTAGTGGTTAGTGACCCTGACTGTTATGCCGGAGGTCGTGGGTTCGATTCCCACCCAGGACAAATGCTTGTGTGATGAGCACGATCATTTGTTCTGTGTCTGGGTGTAATTTATCTATAATATTTATGTATTTAGAAATATATAAGTAAGTTTATCAGTTGTCTAGTACCCATAACACAAGCTCTGCTTAGCTTGGGACTAGATGGCGTTGTGTGATAGTTGTGGAATATTATTATTATTATTATTATTTAGTGTTAACAAATTATATTTAAATATTTTGTGTGTGTATATGATTAAGCCGTGGTAGCTCAGATGATTAGCGCAAGCTGTAAATTTTACAGTACGTAACGCGGGTTCGATCCCCGCCGACACCAATTAAATTGTTAATTGCAATTTTAAGTGTTTATTCTATTGACACACTTACTTTTCTTTCTGTTATTTTCTTACGTGTGTATGATTTAGTGTTAACAAATTATATTTAAATATTGTGTGTGTGTATATGATTAAGCCGTGGTAGCTCAGATGGTTAGCGCAAGCTGTAAATTTTACAGTACGTAACGCGGGTTCGAACCCCGCCGACACCAATTAAATTGTTAATTGCAATTTTAAGTGTTTATTCTATTGACACACTTATTTTTCTTGCTGTTATTTTCTTACGTGTGTATGATTTAGTGTTAACAAATTATATTTAAATATTGTGTGTGTATATGATTAAGCCGTGGTAGCTCAGATGGTTAGCGCAAGCTGTAAATTTCACAGTACGCGACCCAGGTTCGAACCCCGCCGACACCACTTAAATTGTTAATTGCAATTTTAAGTGCTGATTTACCACGTGCTCGGCGGTGAAGGAAAACATTGTGAGGAAACCTGCATGTCTGAGAAAATTTCGAAGGCATGTGAAGTTCGCCAACACGCATTGAGACCGCGCCGCGGACATTTCCTAGCCATAAATACAAAGACAATAGCAGAAAGTAAAAAGTTAAAAAATACTTTTTTGACAATGACAGTCATTAGTTGATCATTAGTGAATGTGATTCTGTTTTCTTAAATTACAGGAAGAAAAGAGCAGAAGGAAGAAATGGAATGATGGGAAGTAATGAAGAATGAATTGTTATGTGAAGTTTGTTGGAACAAACATATTTTAGTCACGTGTAAATACTTTTAACATTTTGGTTCAAAATGACACAAAATCTAAAAAATATTAGATACATCATCGACATGGACGGATTTTACATTACATATCCTCATAAACATTTTCAATGTAGAGAAATGGCTATTCTAGACGTAAAACTATCTAATAAAAATGATTCGTTTATCGATCATTATTTGTTTCGGCCAAGTTATCCTTTCAATTATTTGTCGCCAAAAGACAAAAAAACCGTTCGTTATTGTGAAATACACGTGCACGGCATTCCATATTTTGATGTGACCGAAGAATTAAAATGTGCCTACAAACAAGAGAACATCATTCCCGTACTAAATTGGTATATTAGAAATTTGTGCAAAGACGAAGTGATCGCATACAAAGGTGGTTCAACAGAAAAACAATTATTAAAAATGTTGACGACGAATGATAGAATTTTTAATATTGAAGAATACAAATGTCCAAAATACAATGATTTGGTAAATGTCATAAATTTAAACAAACGTTATGTGTGTAATAATCATATATTTGCAAAAAATAATCACAAAATTTTACATTGTTCTTGTGACGAAGTGTGGGTTTCTTTACAAGTGTTTATTGCTTGAAAATAAAATTTTAAATTAATCATAAATTTTGTTTGATTTCCCAAAAACATTAGTTATAGTATACTATATAATACAAAATTGGTTCAACAGAAAAACAATTTTTAAAAATGTTGACGACGAATGATAGAATTTTTAATATTGAAGAATACAAATGTCCAAAATACAATGATTTGGTAAATGTCATAAATTTAAACAAACGTTATGTGTGTAATAATCATATATTTGCAAAAAATAATCACAAAATTTTACATTGTTCTTGTGACGAAGTGTGGGTTTTTTACAAGTGGTTATTACTTGAAAATAAAATTTTAAATTAATCATAAATTTTGTTTGATTTCCCAAAAACATTAGTTATAGTATACTATATAATACAAAATTGGTTCAACAGAAAAACAATTTTTAAAATTGTTGACGACGAATGATAGAATTTTTAATATTGAAGAATACAAAATTGTGGGAAGTCAAATTTTGTAACAAATTTCATAAAAACTATCATTCGTCGTCAACATTTTTAAAAATTGTTTTTCTGTTGAACCAATTTTGTATTATATAGTATACTATAACTAATGTTTTTGGGAAATCAAACAAAATTTATGATTAATTTGAAATTTTATTTTCAAGTAATAACCACTTGTAAAAAACCCACACTTCGTCACAAGAACAATGTAAAATTTTGTGATTATTTTTTGCAAATATATGATTATTACACACATAACGTTTGTTTAAATTTATGACATTTACCAAATCATTGTATTTTGGACATTTGTATTCTTCAATATTAAAAATTCTATCATTCGTCGTCAACATTTTTAAAAATTGTTTTTCTGTTGAACCAATTTTGTATTATATAGTATACTATAACTAATGTTTTTGGGAAATCAAACAAAATTTATGATTAATTTGAAATTTTATTTTCAAGTAATAACCACTTGTAAAAAACCCACACTTCGTCACAAGAACAATGTAAAATTTTGTGATTATTTTTTGCAAATATATGATTATTACACACATAACGTTTGTTTAAATTTATGACATTTACCAAATCATTGTATTTTGGACATTTGTATTCTTCAATATTAAAAATTCTATCATTCGTCGTCAACATTTTTAAAAATTGTTTTTCTGTTGAACCACCTTTGTATGCGATCACTTCGTCTTTGCACAAATTTCTAATATACCAATTTAGTATGGGAATGATGTTCTCTTGTTTGTAGGCACATTTTAATTCTTCGGTCACATCAAAATATGGAATGCCGTGCACGTGTATTTCACAATAACGAACAGTTTTTTTGTCTTTTGGCGACAAATAATTGAAAGGATAACTTGGCCGAAACAAATAATGATCGATAAACGAATCATTTTTATTAGATAGTTTTACGTCTAGAATAGCCATTTCTCTACATTGAAAATGTTTATGAGGATATGTAATGTAAAATCCGTCCATGTCGATGATGTATCTAATATTTTTTAGATTTTGTGTCATTTTGAACCAAAATGTTAAAAGTATTTACACGTGACTAAAATATGTTTGTTCCAACAAACTTCACATAACAATTCATTCTTCATTACTTCCCATCATTCCATTTCTTCCTTCTGCTCTTTTCTTCCTGTAATTTAAGAAAACAGAATCACATTCACTAATGATCAACTAATGACTGTCATTGTCAAAAAAGTATTTTTTAACTTTTTACTTTCTGCTATTGTCTTTGTATTTATGGCTAGGAAATGTCCGCGGCGCGGTCTCAATGCGTGTTGGCGAACTTCACATGCCTTCGAAATTTTCTCAGACATGCAGGTTTCCTCACAATGTTTTCCTTCACCGCCGAGCACGTGGTAAATCAGCACTTAAAATTGCAATTAACAATTTAAGTGGTGTCGGCGGGGTTCGAACCTGGGTCGCGTACTGTGAAATTTACAGCTTGCGCTAACCATCTGAGCTACCACGGCTTAATCATATACACACACAATATTTAAATATAATTTGTTAACACTAAATCATACACACGTAAGAAAATAACAGCAAGAAAAATAAGTGTGTCAATAGAATAAACACTTAAAATTGCAATTAACAATTTAATTGGTGTCGGCGGGGTTCGAACCCGCGTTACGTACTGTAAAATTTACAGCTTGCGCTAACCATCTGAGCTACCACGGCTTAATCATATACACACACACAATATTTAAATATAATTTGTTAACACTAAATCATACACACGTAAGAAAATAACAGAAAGAAAAGTAAGTGTGTCAATAGAATAAACACTTAAAATTGCAATTAACAATTTAATTGGTGTCGGCGGGGATCGAACCCGCGTTACGTACTGTAAAATTTACAGCTTGCGCTAATCATCTGAGCTACCACGGCTTAATCATATACACACACAAAATATTTAAATATAATTTGTTAACACTAAATAATAATAATAATAATATTCCACAACTATCACACAACGCCATCTAGTCCCAAGCTAAGCAGAGCTTGTGTTATGGGTACTAGACAACTGATAAACTTACTTATATATTTCTAAATACATAAATATTATAGATAAATTACACCCAGACACAGAACAAATGATCGTGCTCATCACACAAGCATTTGTCCTGGGTGGGAATCGAACCCACGACCTCCGGCATAACAGTCAGGGTCACTAACCACTAGACCAACAGGCCTGTCGTTCAAAATCATACACACGTAAAAAAATAACAGAAAGAAAGGTAAGTTTGTCAATAGATTAAACACTTACATCTATGGCCTTTGATGCGTTGAAGTAACACAAATGTATTATTGATAGATACACTGCGGTCAAACGACCATACACTAACTCCATGACTGCAGTTGCTTGGTCTTATATAGTACCAGTAAGTAATAATTCTAATCTAAAGAATTTCTACAGTAGAATTGATAATAACTTTATGCGTCAACAACCTTATCTCACATTCTTCGTGTTGCGTCTTATTCAGTGGGTATAGAAATAAGGCCAAACCAAATAGGTTTTGTATAACGGAAAAAATGCAATTTAATATTTAGAAATCACATAATTGATCATTCCTATGTTAGTCATTGAGTAGATTGTACTGTAGTAATCTACTAATAGCAGTAATATCATGGATACACTAGATGTACAACAACATCTGAAAAAGATTCACCCCAGTCTAGAAAATAATGTTTATGCTGCTAACAGACTGTCCATGTACACCCACGTACCAACGTACATACCTAGTCAGGTCATAAGTATTGTCACACAGTAAAAACTTTTCTTTGGGTGCGTTTGGCAGAAAAAAGCGCTAGCAAGCGCTTGTAAGCAAAATGGCGATCGTAAGCGGTAAGCGCTGTCAAATCGTAAGTAGCTATTTTCCTCCAGGACACGATGTTAGTTTTAACGGGGGAACCTAACCTAATTTAAATATATGTTTGTAAAGTATTCATATTAAAAACTTACCAATCATGAATTTTTAATAACATGTATATGTTTATTCATGTCATTATATTACTTAAAACGAATATTGCACAAAACAACTTATCAACTCTACTTCAAAACAAACAAATTAAATAAGCAAAATGGCGGATTGTGTCAGCGCTACTGAAGTAGCAATCGTGGCCTGGCCGAAAACTATTTCAGCGCTTATAAGCGCTTGCTACCGCTTTTTTCTGCCAAACGCACCCTTTTAGAATGCTGGCCACAAAAAAGTTTATTGAATTCGAATTATTCATGAAAATAAAACTGTATACTTTTTAGAATTTTACTCATTTTTACATATGGAGTGGACGCTTAAAAAAGACCGTGTTGCAGTTGCGATTACACGCCAATTAAATTTTTTGATATACTGAAAAATTTGAATATCACCAAAAGATTCGTTTATCGTACCATCAAACGATACAATGAAGACTCTAGTGTAGATGACAGGTCAAGAAGTGGTCGCCCTCGATTTGTTAGGACTCCAGCAGTGATAAAAGCTGTAAAGGTGCGAATTCAAAGAAATCCCAAACGTAAGCAGAAACTGTTGGCCCTTCAGATGGGGTTAAGCAGAACCACGGCGTTAAATGAAGACTTAGGGCTTCGGGCATATCGAAGAAAAACAGGACATCTTTTGAATGCTCGTCTAATGGATCTGAAACTGAAGAGATGCCGCGCTTTGTTGAAGCGGTACGCGGGAAAAATATCGGGAAATTCTTTTTTCGGATGAAAAAATTTTTACCGTAGAAGAGAGCTACAACAAACAAAATGATAAGGTGTACGCACGCAGTAGTGAAGAAGCGAGCAACCGTATTCCGCGTGTCCAACGGGGTCATTTTCCATCCTCGCTCATGGTGTGGTTGGGAGTTTCTTATTGGGGCTTAACAGAGGTACATTTTTGTGAGAAAGGTTAAAAACGAATGCAGTTGTGTATCAAAATACAGTCCTGACGAACCTTGTGTAACCTGTTTCTCATACCATGTTCAATAACAGGCACTGGGTATTCCAACAAGATTCGGCGTCAGCTCATAGAGCGAAGAGCACACAGGACTTTTGCCAGCTCCGTGGCGTAGTGGCTTAGCAATGAGTGGCTGTGCTTGGGGGTCGCGGGTTCGAATCCCGCACGGAACAAGTATTTGTACGACCTACAAGTAATTGTTCCGAGTTTGGATGTTTGTCCTTGTGAAATTTGTGTTTGTAAACTGCCCCCACGATACAGGAGAAAAACCTAGTGTGGAGGTAACGTTCTTTAAAAACAAAAAAAAAAGACTGGCTGGCGGCGCGTGAAATCGACTTCATCCGACACAAAGACCAATCCAGATTTGAATCCGTTAGATTACAAGATATGGCAACACTTGGAGGAAAAGGCGT
Source organism: Parnassius smintheus behrii (assembly GCA_036936625.1). NCBI lineage: Eukaryota > Metazoa > Arthropoda > Insecta > Lepidoptera > Papilionidae > Parnassius > Parnassius smintheus. The sequence continues at coordinate 49,420,495 of JAUPFT010000007.1, forward strand.
GCTCAAAGCCTCATCCCAATTTCGAGTCACTCAAGACATCTTTAATTAAGGCAGCCGCCGATATGACATGGACCTCGTTCGTGGTGAGATAGACGACTGGCCGCGCAGATTGAAGGCCTGTATTCAAAATTACGGAGGTCATTTTGAATAAACTATAGTGTCATAAGAATCTATGTTTTTTTAAGTTCATTTTGGTATATAAATGGTTACATAATGAATAAACTTGTTTCAATTATTTTATATTAAACATGTGATAGAATTTATGACCTGATTAGGTAATATGCAATTTGGGTACAGATGATAAACCAGGGTCACATTGGGTAGCTTTATATATCGATACGAATGACGTCGGTGAATATTTTGATTCATATGGACGGGCACCTGTACGAAATTGTAAAAGATGGAACTGGAATGTTGATAGGACTTCAGTTTGTGGCGAATATTGCTTAATGTATTTGCTATATAAGTTTCAGGGATGTTCAATGCATAGTTTTACGAGTATATTTACAGAGGACACATTGTACGACGATATGTTAGTGGATGAGATGTTTCGCTCCTATTTTATAGATAATAAGTAATAAGATTTTGTATTTAATAAATAAAAATTTTAACAAAATTAGGTAATGTGTTTTATTGTAGATTCAGATTAGTGTTGTAGATAGGAACAAAGGAGTATAATACAATAGCATAAGCCGACCCACACGCTGCGAATAATAGATAATGACGGTAGTCAATCGACAATAGATAAGTAGATAAGGACAATGGAGCGCTAATGACGGTGGAGGCTCGCAGCGGATATCAATTAGATAAGAGTTAATTGATCTGCACATCTCCGGAACCGTGCATCCTACGCAAAAATGGACCGCAGATTCGTGATCAGAGCATGCCAAAACCTTTTTTTTTTTTTTTTTTTTTTTTAGGATCGTAAGTCGACGAACGTCGTACTTGTACCACTCGTGACTCAGTGCGCCAGAACTGGTACAACCTTTCTACAAGTGCGCCAGAACTGGTACAACGTAACTACTGATAGGTTTTGATGTAAATAAATAAATAAAACAAAAATAAGTCCGAGAGGGTCATGTAGCAATTAGCTCACCTCGCTGCTGAAGGACTCCATGATGCAATTAATAATAACTTCGTAGTGCCGGCGGGGATCGAATCCGCATTGTTCGCGGAGTGTGAAATTTATTACGAGTGCTTAGTTCGTAGCTACAGCACATGACGTTATATTAATTATAATTATTATCGTCGCTTTAGTTTTTAAACTATTAAAATTTCTGGTGTGTTCAACGTCTTGATACTTATTATCATGATTAATCCGCGCTAGTTTCAGCCTTAAAATGTTTGTAAAGACTGAAGGTGTTTAACGCAGAGTTACTAAGCTATAATTGGTTTCAACGATAAAAATGATTGCTGTAAATTTCACAGTACCTACGCGAGCAAACCGGATTCGATTTCCGCCGGCACCAATGAAATTGTTAATTGTAATTTTAAGTGCTGATTTACTGCGTGCTCGACGGTGAAGGAAAACATCGTGAGGAAACTGGCATGTCTGAGAAATAAGAATAAAAAATATTTCGAAGACATGTAAAGTTCGCCAACATGCATCGGGGCAGCGTGGCGGTCACTTCCTTACCCTAAAACCCTTTCAGAAATGAGCGGAGGCCTGTGCCCAGGAGTGGGAAGTCCCGCATACGTATATAGGCTGTAACTTTAACATTTTAATTTTAATTTCTTCTTTAGATTTGCTCAATGAATCTCAAATTCTTGAGATTAAGCCAGTAAATTTTGTTAAGTACTAGAGTGATCTGTACTCTGTGGAGCTCGAAACATTTTTACATATGACGACTTCTCACTTTCTTCTCGTAACTTCTTATTATTGAAGGGTGTTGATATAGGGGCGGCGTAAGAAGATTCACCATTTCATCCCGCAGGTGTTATAAGATGCAACTATGGTAAATACTAGTCCATAATTTGAGTAATTATTGAATAAGCATACGCCGTAGATTGCCTCATAGAGAATAGAGAAATTTAACCATAGATGTTAGGCTTGGCATACGGGTAACTGCATTTATACGAACTTTCTAGTTGTAATTAGGAAGACGCTGCAGTTCATGTCTTAGTTTGTTTTCTTCTGTCACATCTTACGATACACACGTGGGGTTGCCAGATGGTCGGGATTTATCTAGATTTTCCCGACATTTCAAATGATCTCTTGACTCTTGACAAAACTCAAAATCTCCGGACCAACAGCTTCACGGAACGTTAACGTATGGCCTTTGATTTAATGAAAGCCGAGTACTAACTAAACTATTACTGAATGAGACCGAACATTGAAGTAAATTGTTTGAATTTTAAATCTTTTCTGAATACAACTAAAGGATCCAAATTGGTGGACTCTAGTCAAACTCAAATGTCAAATACATGCGGCAATCTAAACAATTAAGTGTACTTAAATTAGTTGTGTTTAAAGTATTTATGTAGCCTCCTCTCAGAAAAATAAAACTTTTATTTTCTATATTTATTTCTCCCGATAACAAAGCCAACATTCAAAATTTGTCCAGATATTTTGGTCTTCCGATCTGGCAAACCTACACACAGGGGACTATATAGGGTAGTGGATGTTCTTACACAGTAGCTACACGATAAATCTATTGTTTGAGTACGTGAAATTACGAATATAAACGAAGTAAGTTGACAAGTTTCATTATCTTGTAACAAGTTTTTAACACTATATATAACCTAGCGTCGCGTCGGCCGTATTCGTATAGATCATCTGTGCAGGCCATTAGAAACCTAATGGGCCGTAACACGATGGCTTAAATAACGCGTGTCAAGCATAACAGTGCAGCAAATGATCTGTTATCGTACAGAGTTATTTGTCGACACCAACGATCTTTACGGCAAGTTGTTTAAGCTGAGATATTTAATGTCGGCGTATTTTGATATATAACCGCTTGGTTTATAACATAATGTTATTCACATTGACTAGTACTACTGCCCATCAACATAGGTCTATCTCATGAATTGTCACAAAGTATAGTCCTGAGCCATCCGCATCCATCGACTGCCAGCGTGTTTTATCAAGTCCTCACCCCCTAGAGGCTGGTCGACAAACAATGCGCTCGCCATTACAGGGCTACCACTAGAGAACCTTTTTTCCCTATCGATTATTCTTTCTTCCAACTATATGACCGACCCTTTGCCCCTTCAGTTTACTAATCCACTGGGCTATGTAAGTTATTATTGTTCTTCTGCAGAAAAACAAACAGAAACGTTCAATTTTGATTATAAATAATACTTACTAAAAGTCACTTTTTTAATTTACCACTGGTTCGGAAAAAACCTCTGTCCTGGAAAAAACCAGCAAGAAACTCAGCGGGACTATTTTTTTAAATAACAGCTTACAATCATGTATCTTACAATTAATAACACAAAACAAATTAGAAATAGCTTGGTAGCGATCACCTTTCCCAGGGGTTATTAGTATCCATGAATTCCTTAATTCTATAATAACCATTTTCATACAAACTTAGTTTAATAAAGTTTTTGAACTTTGTGCAGGTCTAATTTTGTGTGTTTCCTGGGATTTTATTCTAAAATCCCAGAAAATCTCAAATTCTAGATTAATTTATATTTATTTATTATACATCGCCCCAGAACGAATTACTGACTCGGTGAAGTCGAGTAACTGGTACTGCTAGCTTGCGTCTATTCCTAGTATTTATTGCAGATATACTCATTACGGACTTTATCCCTCAGAAAAATTCTGAGCTCCCTTTCCCTCGCATCTCTCGTATGGTTAGCGGTGAAGGAACACGTTTCAGATCTGTCAGTCATCACTGGCAATACGCACGGGATTTACACATTCGTCTTAAGATTTTGAGTAATATCAGACAAGCAGATTTGTCGCAGTTTCCCCAACGCAACCCAGCCGAGTTGGATTCACCGGTTGATCTTTAATTTGTAGTTATATTGGACCTACATTGTCATTTTAACAATATTAAAAAAAACTTTTTAGTTTCAAATTTGTATTGGTATTTCTTCTTTTATATTCCTCATACCCACGCTGCGTAAGCGCAGAGGCGACACCTTCGCACTGGTAACGATGCTTCCGATAGCCAGACAGTGGGATTTGGTTCAAATACTTTTGCAACCGCAGTTTTTTTTTCTTTTGGATTTAGCTTGTTTGTATAAATGTTTTTACCAAAGATAATAATGTCCCTTAGACCGAATTTTTGGCCACGCCGACCAGTCTCAATGGACATTAGCCATTAAATATTATCAATAAATTACCAAAAATTTAAGGTACCTAATTTATTGATTTTTATTCATTGTTCGTTTGGCGCCGACTTAAAATTACTTAGGTGTACTTACATTAGTTTAAGAACTTAGTTATTAAGGTAAAAGAAAAAGGTTTATTATATTTTGCTTTTCAGTTTTTTCGGCTATTTAATTTTAGTTCAAAAGTTTTTATCCCTTACTCTTATAGTCCGATGGGATGGCACTCCGATGTGACCGGATAAAGATCAGGCACGTGAGCAACGTCTTAACGTACTTTTCGGGCTGCTATTGAGCATTTCTCAAAATCAATAAATGATTTGACACAAGACCTTGGATCCGAACTCGAGACCAGATAATAAGCAGCCTCGTTTGATCATTAAACCAACGATGCCGTCAAAAATTAAAGGTTACTCGATGAGATAATTTTTAGGTTGCATCAGACTTTGGTCATATAGTTTTTATCATTTTATTCCCGGATACTTACACCTCACCACAGAAAACTTCAACTATTTTGGCCGTATAAAAAAAGAAGCTTCGCGGAATTACTGGATGATAAGCGTTACGTGAATTTTTAGTTCTCTTATGGTCAGTCTGCAGGTAATTTAAACGTAAATAATTAAAAGCCACACATTTTCTGTTGCCCAAATATAAAATATGTTTTCTCAACCAGCAAAATAAACAGGATGTACCGAGGCTTTTCAGTAAACCTTAATCACGTCTCTCTCCACAAACAACCTGTATTTAGCTTTAAGTTCAGTTAGTAGTTGTGACAAAAGTCAAAGTCAAAATTAATATAGTTTTCTAAAAATTAATTATTTAAAGCAGAAAACAATTATTTCTATTATACATGTTCCAGTTTCTAACATTTTTTTAGAATTTCAGCAATAGGAAATTAGTTAGCCTTGAGTTTTCTAATGAAATTAATTTAGTTTCAGAGTTTCACTCTAGAAAATTAAGAATGTATATGTTACAGTCAAAACTTATAACCGGTCAAAATCACTTTTGACTGCGAAAATCAGGCTAAAGAATTTTAGATTCAGGACATTGGTCGATACCACTTTTAACTGCAAAAATATTTGGTTGTAGTGATTTTGACCAAATTTTAAGTTAAAAGTGGTTATGACCAAGAATGTTGTCGAAACGACCTTTTACTTACACGTTTTGAATTTTAAAAATTAAAAACGCCAATTCTAAAATTATATTTTATGACACTATAATGTACGAGGCTTAAGTGTAGCGCAAGGGCCATCCCAGCCGTACCTTAACCTATTGTCACTGATATTGCGAGTTTTGACCGATAGTCCGAAGATATAGTCAGGCAAAACCATGGCTAAGGGCCTCCGTCAAAACTATTTTTGCCTGATTTTCGCAGTCAAAATTGGTTTTGACCGGTTATGTATTTTGACAGTGACATATACAAAAATTATTTTTTTATTCATATTAAACTAATGTGAAAAACGAACTTACAGTCACCTAATGGTCTGAAGTTCACTCGGATGGACACCTGCAGTTAACTTCAAACAAAGAAGGCATAGCTCGCAGCTTGTTTTATTATACTGCTCTTTATACCCTTTAGACTGGAACCCAGCAATGCAAGCACCGATATTTGACGGCAATAACATACTAAACCTGAAAACGTACGAGGCAGAAAAGGATAGTCCTACCATCTAAAATAGAGTTATCAATGTGTCGTTTTTTATTATAAAAACCTACTTATACTATTTTTGTATTTCACCTTTAAAAATTACAAAAGAATAAACGTGCGGAGTTTATTTTGCGCCGTTTCTTCTTTAGTCTAAGAAACCTTATCACGAAACAACGAATTTATTGACAAATCGAAAGTACATTTAATTTTAATAATAAACACATTTTAGTATCCCTTTCAGACGTTTTTTATTTGCTGGCTGGTTAAAAACTTACACATAGGTTAAATAAATAGTATATGATTCTCGAAAGAAATTTATATGCAATTTTGAAACTCGAATTCAAAACTCATCCTCTCATCCTTTACACACCTACGTTGCATCTTATCTAATAAAGGTATAAATCCACTTAGCCCATCTGATAGTAAGTGGATACTGTGGGCTGTGGCCCATAGATTTACATGTATCCTTAACTAAGAATCAAAATGCAGATGCGTTGTCATCCGCGTTGTCTCCGGTTCGCTACACTCACCATACGAAACACAGCAGCTTTAAGCTGCTATTTTACCTGTATTCTGTGAGAGCGTGGTCCTTCCCCGGTCGAGCCGACCCATTCGCGCTACAATTATACTACTAATATAGCTGCAGCATGGCTCTACCACGTATACACCTATGTACATATATTGGAATCTTATTATTAATAGATCTGTTGTTATTCGTACATGCTGTACTCATATATATGTATGACCTTGATATTGTTGAGTTCAAGTTTCAGTGTGTAATGCGGAACAAGGGTATGAGAGAGGTTGTTTTACTTCCGATATTTTCATTTGGGTACAAAGTTTCCACATTCCTGCACCGTATTGCTTCATCGAAACTGAGACCCTCATGGCAGGAAATAGTTGAACTTAACGACTTTGCCCGCCATGTTCAAGGAACGTTTCGTTCCGCTTCGTTTTATTATACTCGAAGTGTATGCAAAGGTGTAGTGGCGGTTAAGAATGTCCACTACCCCGTATCTTCCCGTGGGTGTCGTAAGAGGCGACAGAGGGAGACAGGCAGGAGATGGGCAGCAGCATCTTCCTGATGACAACTGTGACGTAATAAAAAACTGCGGTTGCCAACCCGCTCGCCAAGCGTGGCAACTACGGCAAATACCCCCCAATGAACAAATGCACAAAAAGACGGCCCCCAGTCCCCGGCGGCCCCGCTATTCCTGGCTACGGTGGCGACCATGGTAACGGCGGGGCAGGGGGTGCTAAGAATCTCCGGTGGAGGTTCGGTTGCCACCTACGACGACTCGACCTGGCAACGTATAACGCACGCACCCTGAGGACTGACGAGAAGATACTGGAGCTGGAAGAAGAGGTAGACAAGTTGCGCTGGCATATTATTGGATTATCCGAGGTCTGAAGAGAGGGGGAGGACACGGCAATCCTCGAGTCCGGCAACTTGTTCTATCACCGGGAGGGCGACCATCTGTCCCAAGGAGGTGTCGGATTTATCGTCCACAAGTCTCTCGTCAACAACGTTGTAAAGATTGGGAGTGTGTCGACGAGGGTCGCGTACCTGATACTCAGAATCACCAAACGGTATTCGCTGAAGGTCATTCAGGTTTACGCACCAACCTCGGCACACCCCGATGAGGAGGTGGAGGAAATGTATGAGGATATTTCCAGAGCCATACATTCCTCCAAAACCCACTACACGGTGTTGATGGGAGACTTCAACGCAAAACTAGGCACAAGAGAAAGCGGTGAGCTGAAGGTAGGGAAATTTGGAGTAGGGCAACGGAACCGAAGGGGCCAGCAGCTGGCCGACTTTATGGAGAAAGAGGGACTCTTTATGATGAACTCTTTCTTCCAGAAGCGGCCCCACAGGAAGTGGACCTGGTCGAGCCCCGACGGTTCGACAAAAAATGAGATTGACTTCATTATGACGACCAGACGCCAACTGTTCAGTGATGTCTCAGTGATCGCAAGGGTGAAAACTGGCAGCGATCACCGAATGGTTAGAGGCACACTGAACCTAAACGTTAAGTTGGAGAGGTCTCGTCTAATGAAGTCAACGCTCCGTCCCCCTCGTGCTCTAATCCAGAATCCCGAAACCTTTCAGCTCGAGTTACGTAACCGCTTCCAGTGCCTGGAAGATTGCAATGCAGTGGACGATATGAACGACAAGCTCGTGGAAACTGTCCATGCGGTCGGAGCTAAGTTCTGCAAGACCCGCCGCAGAAGAACACAAAAACTCTCCGATCACACTCTTAATCTCATGGCTGTTAGACGGGAGATGAGGCTGCAATCGTCAACAGATTTGACAGAATACAGGCAACTGAACAGACAGATCTCCAAATGCATGCGGCGAGACTTACGCAACTTTAATACTTCTCGTATTAAAGAAGCGATCGAGCGAAACCAGGGCTCCAAAGTCTTTGCCAGAGATCTGTCTGCCAGAAAGAGCCAACTGTCAAAGCTGAAGACTGAGTGTGGCAACATCGTTTCCGGGACACCTGAGATTTTGAGTGAGATTGAGAGGTTCTATGGGCAGCTGTACACATCATCGTTGGAGCCACACGCAAGTGTGAGTAACGATCCAAGAGCAAGTCTTATCCGACACTATTCCGATGATATCCCGGACGTCAGTCTAAGCGAGATTAGAATGGCTCTCCAGCACCTTAAAAACGGCAGGGCCCCAGGCGAGGATGGAATTACAGCGGAGCTTCTGAAAGCGGGTGGAACACCGGTACTTGTAGTCCTTCAGAAGCTCTTCAATTCCGTCCTCCATGGTGGCACTACTCCAGAGGCGTGGAGCAGAAGTGCGGTGGTCTTGTTCTTTAAGAAAGGCGACAACGCTCTCTTAAAGAACTACAGACCGATTTCCCTTCTGAGCCGCGTCTACGTGCTGTTTTCGAGAGTCATTACGAATCGTCTCGCACGCAGACTTGACGACTTCCAGCCTCCCGAACAAGCCGGTTTCCGAAAAGGCTTCAGTACCATAGACCACATACATACCCTGCGGCAGATTGTACAGAAGACTGAAGAGTACAATCTGCCACTTTGCCTGGCGTATGTGGACTATGAGAAAGCCTTTGATTCCGTCGAAATTTGGGCGGTGCTACAGTCCCTTCAGCGGTGCCAAGTTGACTGTCGGTATATCGAAGTGCTGAAGTGTTTATACAGTAGGGCTACGATGGCTATCCGAGTACAGACCCAGAGCTCGAAACCTATCCAACTGCAGAGAGGTGTAAGACAGGGTGATGTTATATCCCCGAAACTCTTCACCGCTGCATTGGAAGACGTTTTCAAGCTACTGGACTGGAAAGGATACGGTATTGTCATCAATGGCGAGTACATCACTCACCTTCGATTTGCCGACGATATAGTCCTTATGGCAGAATCGCTGGAGGACTTAAGCACTATGCTCAATGACCTCAATAATGCCTCCCAACGGATAGGTCTTAAGATGAACATGGACAAAACAAAGATCATGTTCAATGTCCATGTCACACCTATGCCGGTAGTCGTTGGGAGCACTATGCTCGAAGTTGTTGACGAGTACGTTTACCTGGGACAAATAGTCCGACTAGGTAAGTCCAACTTCGACCGAGAGGTCAATCGACGGATTCAACTCGGCTGGGCAGCGTTCGGGAAATTACGACATATCTTTTCGTCAGGTATACCTCAATCTCTAAAAACTAGATTGTACAACCAGTGCGTGTTGCCAGTGATGACTTATGGATCTGAGACGTGGTCCTTCACTGCTGGCCGTATGAGGACGCTTAAGGTCGCTCAGCGAGCTATGGAGAGGGCTATGCTCGGAGTTTCTCTGCGTGATGGACTCAGAAATGAGGATATCCGCAGTAAAACCAGAGTGACCGACATAGCCCAACGGATTAGTAAGCTGAAGTGGCAATGGGCCGGCCATATAGCTCGAAGAACCGATAACCGATGGGGAAGAAAGGTTCTCGAGTGGCAGCCTCGTACCGGTAGGCGTAGTGTAGGGCGACCCCCCACTAGATGGAGTGACGACCTGGTAAGACATGCAGGAAGTCGATGGATGCAGGTGGCTCAGGACCGTGCTTTGTGGCATTACTTGGGGGAGGCCTATGTTCAGCAGTGGACTTGTGAAAGGCTGTAATGATGATGATGATGATGTATGCAAAGGTTGTTGTTGCGTATATAACTTACGACGAATTAAAATGCAAAATTGAGTGATTATAAGTCTAGAAGCAATTCCAGAAATGCAAGTTGATCGCTATATAAATAAAAATTTTAAGCATTTAATACAACAATTCGCAATACAAAACGAAACTTTTATTAAATATAGCAACCGGAAATTAGTCAAAAATAATATTTTACAGTTTGAATATAGAAATACAAATGGTTTATACGTTTTTACATACTTTAGTCTCGAAATTAAACTAAAATGATAGTTATAATTTATATGCTTAATTACCGTGTTTGGTACGCGAACGTGGTAGACATTGTAGTCAGAAGTTTTGTACAAAAAAGATCCTATCGCCGTTCTCTTGTATGATTTCATTCATCTGTTAGCGGCACTCACACGATATGTCAAATGGTAATGATAGGTGATTTCTTTTATAGAAAAAGGGTGACAAATAAGCGCACTATCCACCCGATGGTAAGTTGATGCTGTGGCTCATAGACGCCTACATCTACCACCAGTTAAGAATCAAAGTGTAGATGTGCTGTTGCCCCTGAGGACTAAGATAGAACGCCTCGATTCTGGTAAAAAGGAGTCTCCAGTTCCGTACACTCACCATATGAAACGCAGCAGCATTAAGCTATTATTTTACGCTGATTTTCTGTGTGATCGGTGGCTCTTTCTCCACCAAGCCAACACTTGTGCTGCAACCCATAATATAACTGCAGCGTGGCTCTACCACGTTAGAATGTATTCCATTAATTCCATAAATGAAAAATACTGTCACGAAAAACAATTGTTTCTTGGTTAAGTTTAAGGTTCATTTGCCTAGAGGTTGTAAAAGCTGTCGCTGATCATCAGGTCGTGGGTTCGAATCTCGATTCGGGTTAAAAATCGGTAATTTAGTTTTTCCGTTGAGAAATTCTCAGTAGCAGCCCTGGATTCAGGAAGTTGGCGGTGTTTCAACCCCGTGCCACGAAAAGCACGTATAACCGTAAGTCCTGCACCTAATATCTCTCCGGTCGTGTCGGGCTACCGTCACAGAGTAAGGAGTAACTTTACTCATATCCTGCCGTCTCATCAGACTATGATAGTGAGGGAATAGAGATTGTACCTGTTTTTGCATATTTTGCTTTCATACTTGAGTACACTTGTGGAATACAATCTTGTCCTTCGCAGAAAGCTAGTGTTTATTTAGATCAGCTACCGTGACCGAAATTCGGTATGGAGGACGCTTGAACGAATTAACCACTGGACCTGACATAAAACACAAATGTATGAAAACTCGTTCAACCAAGTGGAGAATAACACGCACGAAGATTTTATTACGTTAATATAAACACAGATACAAAATTCGTAGAAGTTCACTCTATTTCTGATGCTTGATCGTAGTCGATAAAATATAACGATGAACGAATAAGAAAGAAAAGGCGTATAGTAAATAAGCTGTAAGACAAAGGAAATAAAGGGATAATGAAGGTGAGGTAAGCTTCCGGTATTTAAATTTTAATTAAAATAAAAGAAGCAGGACATTACTATAGACTTTTTATTCAATTATAGTTATGATAAACGTCATTTTTTTTTAAAGTTTAAATTATTTAAATAGGTTTACTGACTTTTATTATGTATCATCTTTCTTAAAATCTGTTTCTTAGAATTTGTTTTGTTCGCTTGCTTTTTTTATATAAGCAATTCTAATATTTAAATACTTTTCAGCAACTGCTTTCGTTAATTCTTCGACTTGATTCACGTCATTTTCAAATTTACGGAAATGAATGTCTTCGTTCAACGAACGTTTCTGTTACTTTCGGCAGAAGAAAGTCTGTAGTGTAATCTTTTTTTAGTCTTTTATTCTGAACATCCCTCCTAAGTTCGAGTTCGCAGTGCTAACAAATAGCTATGGTATCACTTGAGGGAAGTATCAGCTTTCTCTTGTCTTTATGGGTAATGAGACTGCCTTAATTGGTGTCATTTTCTATTTCTTTGCATTAGTATTAAAACAGGCAGTATCGAAATGTACACTGCATATACGAACTGCTTCTACCCACTTTCTCTTCCGCGAAGGGTCACTGGGAAATCTGAAAATTCGTGTTATTTATGTGTTTAAATATTTTAAGTACAGATACTAATTATAATTTTTGCATTTATAATATTTTAATTTAATTATAAAAATTATTATTATAAATTTAATGACATCAGATTGTAGCATTCTGTTATATAAGTATTTTTAAATGTTATTGTACTGTACAAATAACATCATCATTCATTCGGCCATATCGTCTTATGTCGATATATTTTTCGACATGGTCAAGCAATAGTCGATGTCAAATTGACTCACTCCACAGTTTTAGTCATTCGTTCTGAATGGTATAATCCAGCCATTTTGTGATTGTTGTCAGATGTCAACAATAGATACAAATATCGACTATATTTAACATAGTTGGATAATACAAAATTTTATTTTACATTTGATTAAATTTTAAATAACAATAAATGTAATAAAATAATGTACTTACAAGTGAAAAGAAATAGTGCTGCTTCCGCCTCTATAGTTTTTACATCATTTAACTGAACATTTAGTCATTTTTGGGAGATGTTTTGTTAACAAGCAAGTGCTTGAGATTGACGCAAAAATAAACGACCAAGCCAAGCTATAATTTCCTGGTTACTGACAAGACTGGTATAGGTAAGTCCGATTATATGTCGGGTGGTTAATTCGTTCAAGGGAGGACGTTACTATCTTATAACATACATACATAAACACTCATGCCTGTCACCCAGAGGGGTAGGCAGAGACTACAGACTTCCATTTGGCACGATCCTGACACCCCTCTCTCGCCTCCTTCACATCCATATAGGTACCTATGCGTAGGTACATGCTCGTTAAGGGTACTCCTAATTTGGCCCGTTTTCAAACAAATCGCCAATTTGGTCGATAAATTTTCGCCTAGAATGGCGCCTGAATGGCAGAGTCGGAAAGGGACGTCCCCTTTCCGACTCTGCCATTCACTTCTGCAACATAAATTTTCTTTGTCATTCTTTCCTCGTTCATTCTTTCCACGAGTTCACTATCTTATAATCAATATAATATTCTTTTTTCTTTTAGTTTTACACGTAAATGAATAATTTTATTTTCCTAAGTGAGCAAAATAAATACTTTTTAAAGCTGCGAAATAAATACAACATGCTATCGGAAATTTCAAACAAGAGCAGAAAAACAAAGACGAGCCTTAATTGACATATAGCTCCGATGGTAACATTTCTCTGTACTGAATCATCGCGACGTGGAGCAGCGGGAAAAATCTTCGAAGTGCGCAGAGTTCAAGGCCGTGAATTCAGTAGAGGACAAAGGTAATTATTGCTAATAATGCAGTTGCAGGGCGACTGTAAACTCTGTTTTTTTAAGGCTTATCATTGGTGCAAGTAGTATAAATAAACTAAGCTCAGAATAATTTTATTTTTAACATTGCGATACTTAAATAGGAATTTGAATGACAAATAATTGTCATTTACGCTTTTGTCACTTAAGACGGTAGACGGTCTGCGCGGGAATTGAAAAATAGGTATTTGGAGAAACTATTGCCGTCCCTCACTTCTGGTCTCCACGCGAAGAGTGCGATAGGGACAACTGCAGCTCTAAACGATTTTGCCTACAAAAACCAAGGCCGATCGTCGTTTCGTATTCCCCTGCTTTCTCCTCGAAAACTAGCCAATTAAATTATTTTTGGTATCAAAATTTATAGAAAGAGTAGATCTATGCTTCTATCATTTGCTTTTATCTTAAAAAAATTCTAATTTCTTTGGTAGTCGTCTGATTACGGATGTAAAAATGGGGCATTTTTTTAGGTTTTTGGAAAGTCATATTTATTTTTGAAATATGTTTTTGAAAAAAAAGTAAATGACAGGGGCATGCCTTCAATAGATCTAGATTTTTATAAACAAAAACGATTGCTCTAGAGGCATTATCCAAGAAGAAAATAGAGGAATACATTTGTATGGAAAAAATGCAGGCCGTCTACCCTCTTAATATTCTAAAAAAAGGCCTTTATCGTGGGAGAACCAGTATAATATTCTCTAGTGGGACTCTGTGAAGAGACATTTAAATGTATCAATAATCATCCTTATTATCATTTCAACCATTCACAAGTCCACTGCTGGAGATAGTCGTCCTGATAATTTTGGAACATTATTATAAAGGCGCATACTTTGATGACTATTAAACAAGTGACTGACTTTGTACGGAATCCGTCCCCTACCCAGTCACATATCATCACGTATGGTAATGCATGGTGCTGCCTCCTCTGGCATGGGTACCTACATTTATATAAACGGTTTTTTTAGTGTGTCTCTGCATCTCGTCATACATCATACGAAAATTAAACATGGCAAAGATATCGTGGAACGTCTATCTTTATTGTAAAAATCTAGGGTACTTGAGAAGACCACACATTAACGCATTATAACGCTGTTTACTTTCGATATACTACGTCAGAAACTAGTAAAGAGTCGTTTGTAAGACATAGAACTGTAATATGTACATGTATAACACGTACATGACATAAACCAACGTTTGATAGACAGATTGACTTTGACATTTTCCCCGGCACTTTGGTTTTATCTTCTACTTAAGTATTTTATTTTTGTTATTTCACTATTCATTATAGCTCATCACTCTCTCTAACTGCTTACCTAGACCTTCCACATAAATTGCCTCTTGGAGGAAGAATTCGCTATCAGTTATCAGTAAGATGCAGCCGCCTGATTCCTGTTTCAGTTTTGCTCTGTAGAATTTTATAATACTCACAAGATGATATGGGGTTGCGGTTTCTTTTACGCCTTCATTCCACTAGTGTACGAGAGGATTTTACTGCCGTCTATTGTAGGCTATAAGACCTTTCCGACTTTTTCCATAGTATTGTTGCGCGCCTAAGTTGACGTCTGGCACTAGCACCATCTAGTGTCGGGTAACAGAGCTAGGAGAGCTGTCCAGAAAATGAAATGACGAATCTTTCAACCAAAAGCGCCATCTAGTATCGAATTGAAGAACTAAGCTTTCTAGAAGCCCCACACTCGAACTTTCGGCGCCTGGTCGGTTGGCGCGCGTATTTACTTGAATATTCTGGATGTTTCGGTGTGTTTAAAGGCGAAAAAGGTGTATTTAAAGGCTCTGCAATACGCGATCGGGGCGGTATTGAATTTGGCGAGGCAAGCGAAGCTTCGGAGCGAAATAAAGTGAATGAGTGTGATTAGTTATTAGTGTTTTAAGTTTTAATTGGTGTTTGGTAATAAAAGTGTAAATTTTGGTAATTCAATCGGCAGTTTTTATTGTCACGAACCTCAAGCTCGTAACAGTATTACGAAATGGATAGATAGATTCAGTTGGAATGAAATTATATTAAGTTACTTTCAAACTGAAAATGTTTTAATCCGCTTGAACTTATCACTTGTGCCACACCGCATTTATGTTTTGTGAAATCGTTCAGATGCGATGCATTTAAAAGCGACGCTGCTTTACGTAATGATGTCATTTGAGATGGAAATAAGTGTGAAAGGTGAGATCTCGTTGTCTGTGACTCAATGGTAAACATTTTTATTGTTGTGCTCGTCGAGATACTAGATGAGTGGTTTCTATCCGACTTAAAAAAAGGAGGATCACAATTCGACCGTTTTTGTACGTAGGTATATTATTCACAAAAAAAGGAGAATTACAATTCGACTGTTTTTGTACGTAGGTATATTATTCGCGATATATTCGTCATCTGTAAACTGTTATTGATGATTCTTTCTTATTGAACCGTTTGTACTTTAACTTCCCATATAAATTTGAAGAAATAATTCCACCCCTAATTTGGATGGGAAAATAGGGGATTAATTTTTAATGTAAACTCGACGACTACTAAGACGACTTAAACGACCTAGTGCACCCAAAAGGGTAAAAAACGCCTTATAGCATGTAGTCCATTGACTTAGTTTTGCATAACTCAATGATGTAGTCGTATAATATGATGTGTATCTGACATCTCACCTAGGTTATAAACAACATTAACGTTATGTAGTGAAAAAGCTATTTGTTTTGTTTTTTTAATTCGCTACGGGCAGCCTATATAACTGCATTTTGATTTTAATCGAGGATAGGTGTAGGTGTTTTTGGGCCACAGCAATTATTTACCCGTCAAGTAGACAATGTGCTTATTCGTCAGACTTACATACATAAAAAGGATTAACCCATTAAGCTAATTTTTGCGCTTTCAAAATCGATACGAAGGATATCGTACCATCATGAGGTTTGACAACTTCAACTAAATTGATTAAATAAGAAAAAAGCTGAATTTAATCTCCAATAGTAAACAAATCGAATTACGCAAGCTTACCCACGAGAATGTCGAAGGTTCAACTCTTGCAAGGACGGTGATAGTCTACCAGACAAAATGACGTCATCGCTAACAATTCGGTCGGGTTCCATGGAACAAGTGGGCCGAGGAATGCTGTAGAGTTCGCGATTTATCAGACTATTGCATCGAATTGTACGCTCGTGTACTGTACACTTAATGTGATTATGTCACACTATTGACTGCCCACTTAGCGGCCGGTAAATAATTTGCAATTTAATTCGACGCTAGAAGGATCGTAAACCATAAACTGCTTACAACTTAAATTAGCTTCAAAATCAAATGATTTGAATACAGCGAACCCGCGGTAATCCGACAAACGTTTTGCAAGGCGGTGTCGGATTATCGAATTTGTCAGACTATAGAGTACTGCCACAGCCCCTGGAAGTCCGCAACTTTTTGAAAAAGAGTACCTTGTAATCCGACAGATTACATATCAAATATAAAATAATAAAAAATAAAAATGTCATGTGATGCACAATGAATACGTAAACAGTAAATAATGAAAGCCTGCTAGGCCGCTACCATAGTTACATTTGAACTGAGACAATACGCGTCAAACTAAATTCGTGATGGTGCGATTTAATTGCAACCTGCTCTTCCACGTATTCGTGAAAGATACTTTCACCCTGGCGGATTCAAATGTACCTAAAAGGCCGGATAACTGGGGGTTCGCAGTATTTGAAAACTTAGAATGATGTAATACTAATCCATACATCTATATCAATATTCTTATAGTAATATTAAAGTTACTGGCTTTTATCAACTTCAGGGGGTTATTATTTGCATACCATTAAGACATAAATATCCATCTTTGTCTGTCTGTCTTTTACCCAGGTTAATCTTCGAAATGGCTGTACTGATACTTATGAAACTTTACGCATTGATAGTGAGTAATATCAGTGTTCAACGTAATTTAGTTTGCGTCATCGACAACAGATGGCGTTGGGCGGTATTTTCGTCACGATGTGGTTTGACTAGCACAGTTTGCTTAAGTTGACCAACCGACAGTCGACTCCCGCCCCTCCAATACGTATGCTAGGGACCCCTGTCCCCTGGCATACGACCGCCAAATATTTAGTTGTCACTCTAGACACAGGGCTCACTTTTTGGCCCCACGTCAAACGAGTCACCCGTCACGCACGGTTTTACCTGAGTAGGCTCAACAGTATGTTGGGCAGACACAGTAAAATGTCCCTTCGAAACAAGCGAACCCTTTATAAGGTCTGTATACGACCCGTCAAGTCCTACGCGGGCCCCGTCTTTGCCCACGCAAACCCTAATATTTTAAATGAACTCCAAATAGTTCAGAACCTCTTCTGTCGTCGAGCTGCGAACGCACCTTGGTACGTCCGTAATGCCGACCTTCATCGGGACTTAGAGCTCCCAACAATTCAACAATTCCTTAAAAAACTCTCTGAGAACTTCTTCAAAGCCTCAGAGTCGCACCCAAACAATTTAATTCGTGAGGCGGCTTCTTATGCAGCCCCACCCCCCTCTCGCTATCGTGTCCGCAGGCCGAGAAACTCTCTCTCGGACCCGCCTAATAAACTGTCAAACGACCTGAACTGCCTCCTGGCGGCTCAGGCCAATTCTAATTAGTTTAAATTATTGTATTAACCAACATTAATTTACCTTCGTAGGCACTCCCTCAGCGGCTCTTAGCCGCCTGCGCCCTCTTTTCCCAAAAGAGGGTCGCTCATGATAAGGCACAATAGAGCTTAATCTGCCGGCTGCCTGTCCCCAAAGGCGGTTTTTAGAGGGTATCACTTAGGGTCCCCGGTAGGACAGTGAGTCCCTCATAACCACGATAGGCTATCGTGGTATGCGTAATGCATTTTCCGCCTCCCTACGTACAGGGTAGCCCTTTAATTGCTTCTGGCGCAAAAAAAAAAAGTCGACTCCCGCAATAATGATGTTTTACAGTAATCATAGTCACGCATTTACAAAAATCACTACTTGTAACATGACTCGAAACTAGTGATTTCGATTACATGCATGCCGCGTAGCCAGTTACTGTATCTAGTGACGTGAAATAACGCCCACGTCTAATTATTACAAAAAAAAATTGACAATAATCAATCCTCTCTGGGCAAAGTCGGGGTGGATTTGCTAGTATTAAATAAACGAGGTATTAATAAAAACCAACATTTATCTTTTACTTAAAACCAAAATGTGCCAGTTTCCAGTGACGTTTAAAGACTTTATTCATTAGAGATAAAACTCTTCTAATTGCACTAATGACTACGGTGGTCATCATTCAGGATTCTTCGGGAGCGAGATAATCTCGCGTAATTAATGAAAAAGTCTAGCAAAACAAATTTCTAATAGTCTGTACTAAAACAAGAATAAATAAACAAGCAAATTATGTTGCATTTAGTGCTTTAGTTATATTTACGATAGTTTATGAATTTCGTGAGTATTGCGTGTAAATTAGGTTGAAATTTGGAGGAAAACCATTTATCTCCATTTTTTTCTGTTTATTACCCTATCCCGTGAGGCATATATGAATATTTCGATTGTTTAACTATTGTGTTTTTTTTTGCGGACATGGAAGTTGTTAACGTGCATTTTAATCTCGTGTGCTTAGTATCATAATATCATTTTAGTTTTAATTCATAACAGTAATTATAAACTTTGCTTTTCTTTTTTCTTTATGTCGTAATGTTATACCATAGTCCTTATCTTCTTATCCCGAACATTCTGTTTGGTGTTTCGAGCAGAACTTGAACCAGCGACCTATGAATCGTCTTTATTTTCTTCTCCGGAATAGTTCACAATATGCTGTACAAGCTCCTTCATTTGGACCCTTAAATTTAAATTAAAAAATAAGCATACATACTTAATACTGCAACATATGCAATAAAAGTCAAGTATAACTTGAAAAAGAGATTGTACAACCAGTGCGTGTTGCCAGTGATAATACTGGACGTATGAGGACGCTCAGCGAGCTAATAAACTTAGAAATCAGATATCCGCAGTAGAACCAGACTGACTGACATAGCTCACCGGTTAAGTGGGCTGAAGTGGCAATGGATCGGCCATATAGCTCGAAGAACTGACAACCTATGGGGAAAAAAGGTCCTCGAGTGGCAGCCTTGTAACGGTAGGCGTAGTGTAGGGCGAGCCTCCACTAGATGGAATGACGATCTGTTAAGACATGTAGGAAGTTGATAGATGCAGGTGGCTCAGGACTATGCTTTGTGGCATTCCTTGGGGGAGGCCTATGTTCAGCAGACTTATGACGATGATGATGATGCAATAAGAAAGATAAAATAAAACTAGAAAATAATGAGACCATTGTTGAAACCATAGAATACTATAATACACAATAGAATGGCTGTCAACATTATTTTGTACCGAAGTTCGGCATTACCGGGAGCACACATAGGTACAAGCAATTCCGCCGTATTATCACTTAATCACTACTACAAACCCGATTCGCTGTGTTGACAGACTGATTTTAATACATATTTATTTGTAAAATGTGGCATTTTCTAAATAATTTGCATGCGAAATTCGGAAACGATTGTAACGTCAAAACACATCTCGTGTTGACATTCATACGTGTGAATTGACCTCTTGTGGTATTTTAGTGGCTACACGGGCTCCTCCCACACCCCCGTTCTTTTATGTATGTTTTATAGTATTCTATGGTTGAAACACCTATATTGGTTGGTCAAAATATTGTCCTTCAATCGTACTAAGAAATTCATGGTGGACTTTTACCCCCAGAGAAACGGCTGCTAGACGTGTGTATTAGATTTCTTTTACAATTAAAATTAAAAATTGACACGAATAGCGTCGTCAGTAGTGTTGCCAAGTCTAGCAAGTAAAACTTCGGGACGGAAGGTAAAAATAATCGGTGATTTGGTTTTCATGTCGGGACATCTACAATGTCTACAAAATATAGTTTTTTTGTAACCTTTTTGTGCTTTATTGAGAGCCGTGGTAGCTCAGATGGTTAGTGCTCACTGTAAACATCACAGTATGCGAGTAACCTGGGTTCGATCCCCGCCGGCACCAATGAAATTGTGACTGTAACTTTACTTTACTTCTATGCTTTATAATTATTATTCGGATCTGATCTCATCAACGAATACTTTACATCCACATCGTAAAAACTGATTTTTTTAGTTTTAGGCAAATCAAAACATTTTTGAACTATTTGTTTTTTTTGCAGTCTCTGAATTTTTCAAATCACTCATTTTAATATAATTCTGTTTAAAAATTTTTGTGTTTTTTTTTTGACTGATGAGACAGTAGTAAGAGTTAGTAAAGTTATAGCCTACATACGCCCCACTGCTGAGAACAGGCCTCCCCTCATTTCTGAGAGGGTTTCAGGGCAAGGAAGTGTCCGCCGCGCTGCCCCAATGCGTGTTGGCGAACTTCACATGTCTTCGAAATATTTTTTTTTCTTATTGACTGAGATGGAATGCCTCATTTCCAGTAAAAAGGGTCTCCGGTTCTCTACACTCACCATACGAAATACAGCAGCATTAAGCTACTATTTCACGCTGGTATTCTGTGAGAGCGTGGTCCTTCCCCGGTCGAGCCGACCCATTCGTGCTACAACTATACTACTAATATAACTGCAGCATGGCTCTACCACGTAAAGTTGCTGTTGCTGGCGGGGATCGAACCCGAGTTACTCGCGTTCTTTTATATTTACAGCGAGTGTTAACCATCTGAGCTACCACTGAGACAATGTTGTAGTAAAAATATTTTAATGTAGTAGTAGCTGTAATTATGGATTAAGGTATAGACTAAGAAGGTTAGTGAAAATTGGGACATTTGGCGTCCCGATCAAGGGTGAATCGGAATGTGTCACTAGACCCTTGAAAATTTGGACGTCCCGCGCAAATCGGGACACCTGGCAACACTAGTCGTCAGCCGGACACAAAAAATTTTAAAGTAAATACTCTTTTCTAAAACACTTAACTTATTTTTAGTTATTGACACACGTTAGTACTCCAGACAAGTTTGGAAAAGAAAAAGGCGACGCATTCGAAGCGTGTAAACTTACACCAACCATATCAAGCCACTTTCGAACCAAATACCTTCAACCTACACAGGTTTAATAGTTTTTGAGTTATGGGGATAACTCAAAAACTATTAAACCTGAGTAGGTTGTTAGTTTTTGTACCTAATTGTAATGTAGGTCGTTAATTTATATTCTATTATTTTTTTCAAACCATAGGAGGTTATTTGATTTACGTGCAACACGGCTTCCTGCGTGTGGCTATTGGATCAGCTGACTCTGAATAAAACGCTTGTACGTTGCAACTGTGTTTGATATTAATTTCCGGCATACATATCACTAATAAAGACCTCTAAGATACCTAGAGGCTCAAATTTTGTGAATAAAATTATTAAAGTTTTTGAGTTAGTAATGTTTAAAAAGTTTTATTTTTATAACTTACAGATTTTATTATCAAAAACATAACTTAACTTCTAAGTTGCTTATAAACTTGAAATTTGGCATCAGGGTAGGTATTTCGACGTATTCAAATTCAAATTATTTATTCCATACAAGAAAAATACAAAGTAAAATGTCTGTGAAGTAGAAATTATCGATATTCAGTGCCGACAAAGTTATTGATGCGGTTCGAGAACACCGTACATTCCTATTATGCTTTGGTCTGAGCAACTGCTATCGAGCTTTGCGCGTACTCAGATCTCAACTCTTTTATCTGCGAAACCTTTTTACGTTTATGTTTTTGGTTGGATTCATATTTACAAATATTCTACATCTAACGGTTAAATCATGTTTTGCTTCAAAAACATACGTAATATAAGTACTTATATAATGTTTACAGAGTCTTCATCGTTCAAGGCGTAGAGATATAGTCTTTGGTTCAAGGTGTTCTAGTATAATATGCAATATGCGTGGTGACATAAAATGAAATATGAATATGCGTAATTCGCATATTATAAATAATGTTGATAATCTGTGAACAGTGCGATAAATGCATTAAAAAAAGAGTTAGATGGAATGCCTCATTTCCAGCCAAAAGGGTCTCCGGTTCTCTACACTCACAATATGAAACACAGAAGCTTTGAGCTATTATTTTACGCTGGTATTCTGTGAGAGCGTGGTCCGTCCCCGGTCGAGCCAACTTATTTATGTTGCAAACACAATATAGATTAGCGTGGCTCTACCACGTTAAGTGCCACGTAAAGGGGTAGTCTTTACATATTGTAATTCTTAAAATACATTTACATAACAATTGTGTATGTATGAGTTGGTGCTAACTAATCAACGCCTGCTTAATTATTTATGGTCTTATCACGCACAAGATTTCATATGCTTAAACTTCCAAAAGTTGTTCTCTTCACGGTGACAAAGCTCGCTAAAACATAGACCGGTGTAAGTTATCATCGAATCTGGTTGTAAATGAAATCTTCACGCATATATCAGCTTCATTCGTAATAAAAGGCAAAACCTTTTCTATTTGAAAAAATCTAATTTTACATTATTTTGTCAAGTAGCTTTAATTTATTTCATTTTATTTAAGATCGTGTATTTAGGCTTTCCACGGCTTTCCAAGCCGCGGTAGCTCGAATGGTTAGCGCTCGCTGTAAATTTCACAGTACGCGAGCAACCCGGGTCCGATCCCCGCCGACACCAATGAAATTTTTGATTGAAATTTTAGGTGCTGATTTACCATGTGCTCGGCGGTGAAGAAAAACGTCGGGAGGAAATATGTATATCTGTGAAATAAGAAAAAAATATTTCGAAGACATGCGAAGTTCGCCAACACGCATTGGGGCAGCGCGGCGGACATTTCCTTGCTTGAATTTCCTGCTAAATTCTTCTCAGAAATGAGAGGGGGCCTGTGCGCAGCATCGGACGTATATGGCTGTAATTATTTAGCATTCTAAACAGACTTGTAGGCCCTTGCAAAATACTGAATTTTCAATATTTACCATATTTCTGTGAAACACTCTCCATTATAAAACTATGAAGGAAGAAAAAACTTCACCAAATAGTTTTTTCACAAAATTACCTCAAGGTAATAATAATAATGTCCTCCAAATTGAATTTCGGTCACGGTGGCAAATCTTAAGTTAGGCTTTATACGTCATGCTGCAGCAATATTATGGTTGTAGCAGGAACGGGTCGTCTCGAACAGGAAAGGACCACGGACTGACAAAATACCAGTATAAAATTACAGTTTAATATCGCTGTGTTTCATAACCAAAGGCAAGACATTCCATCATAGACCTTAGAGGTAATAAATGTCTGTGGGCCATAGCATCTATTTACGATCGGGTAGATTTTGTGCTCGTTTGACACCCATAATCTATACAAAAAGAAATAAATACTACTGACCTTCTGCGTAGGACAGAATCATAGTGCATGAGCGTATGTGCAAACACAGGTGTACTTTCTATTCCAACACTTTAATAGCCTGATGGTACGGAAATCCGACTCGACGGGAGAGAGAGGTCGGACGCAAGAGGAGACTGTGCGTACTTTTTGAAGGCAAAAGTATAGTACAAAGATGGAAGGATCAAAACAAGTAAAGTGGAAAGGAATGTTGCCTAACAATACCTTTCCGCTGTTCATATTTGGTGCGTCGGGTTTCAGAGGTCAGTTTGCATTAGAGGTGTAGGAAACCTTCGGTATGCGTTAGAAGCATGTGTGTAAATTTAAATTACACTATATTGTAACTTCTGTTCTAACTAATCTGTTGATAACTTCAATACACAATTTCAGTTAAATGACTCGATTTTAGTAAAATCTTATATTCAATTGAGAAAAATGCATATAGAACCATCACACCTCAACATCTTCGTTTTAGTTTTTCAATATGGTGATAATTTCAAAAATTTCAATATGGCGGTACTCTCAAAAATTTCAGAAGAGAATTCTTTAAAGCGGGACATAATAGTGCATCTACTGCTTTGTTCAGGTTTAAAAAAATGTATCATCATAGTTTTCCATTTTGGTCCTCGGAGATGACACGTATATTTTCCTGAAGTGTTTGAAGTTGGCTGCAGCTGTCCATACGCTGCAGTGCCCACTTACTGCAAGTCAGATTGTTAACTTGTCACCTTAATCTTTATTCTCAATAAGACAATCGTCACTTACATGAAAACAATAATATATAAATTTAGTAATAACAATTTTTAGTGCGGGTATAAATAAAACTTTGTTGGATGTCGCTTTTAAGAAGCGAATATCTTTGTTGCTTATTCAAATCATAAGGTGGTGATCCAAGTTAAATAATATTTTTTAACTTTTATTTAATAATGATTTAGGTTAGGTATTTAGCTGCTGTGAGTATAGCTAGGCAAGTAACTTCTGTTTGAAAGCATGCAAAGATTTCGCCTACTCTACAAATTTAGGTAGTTTTTTGTATAACTGTGCTCCTTTATACGTTATATTATTTTTACCATAGTTTGTTCTTACACCTTACCTCACCTTAATGTTATAAAAACATCACGTGGTAGAGTCACGCTGTAACGTATAGCTGCAGTGCAAGTGGGTCGCCTCGATTGTGAAAGGAGTGAAATAGCAACATAATACTGCTGTGTTTGGTTTTGTATGTGACGATAAGCGGAGCCTTTTATACTCGTAACGGCACGCACACCATAGGAACCCCGTAAGTCTTAGTCCTCAGGGTTGACAATGCATCCGCATCTTGATTCTTAATAGGGAATAAATGTGGGTGTGTACTGGTGGGGTCCGTAGACACCTATATTCCTGTCCGCTCTTTTATAGCATAAGGGTGACAAACGAGCACTCAGTCCACCTATAACTTACCATTAGGTGGACTGTGTGTACCATTGGTAAGTGGTTGTTATGGCCCATATACATCTCCATTTAACCTTGATTAAGAATCAAATTACAGATGCGTTATTACCCCTGCGGACTGAGATAGAATGCCTCGTTCCCAGAAAAAAGGGTCTCCGGTTCTCTACACTCATCATACGAAACACTTAAGCTGCTATTTCACGCTGATATTCTGTGAGAGGGTGGCCTAGCCGACGCATTCGTACTGCATTTATACTACTACCTACTTGAACGAATTAACCACAATTCGTTCAAGACTACTAATATAGCTGTAGCATGGTTCTACCACGTAAAACCATCAGATAGACTCTGTACTCGTTTGTCGCCTGGTTCAACTGGGGACTCGTGATGAACTGTAATGATAATAAACATGATAAAAAATAAGGTAAATAACACAACACTGACATAATGGTTAATATTGCGTACTTCAAATACGTAAAGTTGTAAGTTCGAATCTACTAATTGAATACTGTCGTGAACCACCACTAACATAAACATTTTAATCTTTCTTGGAGTGGTGTTAGAAGAGTTTTTTAAGCTATTGCATAGCTTCTATCGCGGGCCTTGAGTGCGGGAAAATCCATAAATTTCGTAACAAAAAACCTCACGCTCTCCGACGGGCACGGAGGTGTGGCTTGAAGGCCGTGCATTGTCTAACGATGGTCTAACGTCGTTTCTTTTCCTCAGTCTTTGTTGTCTTTGTCGAAGAGTTTTGAAATTTTGAATATGAATGAACAAAGTGCATTTATTATTAAGGCTGCTCTCTCGCAAAAAGCTTGAAAAAAGCGTGCAGATGAACCAACTTTTCGTCGATACTTACAGAGAAATTACATATGAAAAAAATAGCTAGTAATCTACATGATCTGATACGTAATTTGGTTTAGCCATAATTTTTCTATCGGTGTCACATAATAAATAAAAAAATACCCAAATCACCTCCAAATCGTTGAGATGAAACCACTTTACTCCTTCATTGTTTATCAAAGGAATATAAAAAAAAATATCTACTGCTTTGCAATACAAAATAAAATAATTTGGTTTGGTTACTTTTTAGAAATATGTATTATTTTTATGATAATAAATTAAAAATGCGTCCCGATTAAATACTGCGTCTATATCACTCCCGAATTCGTCCACGAATTCAGTGCGGGGCGCATCGTGTTGCTAGGTGGACGTACGCCACGTTGCGAGAGCTCAGCACTACGAAATAAAATCGTAAAATATTACTGCAAAAATTTAATTTTGTTAATAGTGGAGTAGGTTTTTTCTGATTCTTGTTTAATAGTAGTGTTTTATAGTTATATTAATTGTACAGTTTTATTAATGTTTAAGTTTAGTTTGTAAACATGGAGAATAAGCAGAAACGATTGAAGAGAGGTCTAAAAAAATATTGCAAACAAAAGGGTATACATTTATCAAGGTAAGTTTTAAGTTTTATCTACATATTTCATAATATTAGACAGGTGCTGTTTATAAAATACCTATATTACTGTGATTTCGCCACTCTGTGACGAGACAAAGCGCGGCAAACGCAAGTGGCGCAAAGGCGCGGGCCGCGTCGTCGCATGCTGGTAGCGCATGTCTGAGAAATTAAAAAATATATATTTCGAAGAAATGTGAAGTTCGTCAACACGCATTGAGGCAGCGTGGCGGACATTTCCTTGCCTTAAAACCTTCTCAGAAATTAGAGGAGGCCTGTGCCCAGACGTATATAGGCTGTAACTTTACTTTTTTTACTTTTATAAATATGTTATTTTACCAACGAAAATTTTAAAGAAAAATAATAAATAAGCAACCGACAACCTCCTAGGTCCCTAGGTGACTTGCGAGATGTCAGTGTAACAAAACAAAATGGCCCAGAAAAACAGACTTTCCAACTGATAGCTAAATCAGCACGCAACAATTTCATTGGTGCCAGTGGGGATCGAACCCGGGTTGCTCCCGTACTGTGATACCTATAACGAGCGCTAACCATGTGAGCTACCACGGCTCTCAACGACATCGTTCCGTTCGTGTACAGCGCTGAAGATAGCAGAGTAAAAAATTAGAGATTGTGGTGTTTGAAATTTGTCATCTGTGAGAGTGAATTTTATCTGTGTACTCTCTAACAAATAACTATATAGAATATAGAAAAAAATCTGAAAATGATATTTCGCCATTTTTGTTTGTGTACTGGTTAGGAACTCGATCAAAAATTTGATAATTTTTCTGTTTTTATACGTTATTTCTAATGTTATTTTACATCAAATTAATTGTCAAGATATTTTCTTTAGGAAATATGTTTCATTACGACGATTCAAAAACGTTTACATATAATAATTTACCTCGAAATTCACTATACGCAATTATCGTTTATTGATTATAATAAGCGTGCCATTTTAATTTAAAGACAATTAATTGGACATTAAATATTAAGTGACAAATCTTGCCGTGGAGCGTGGAACTGAGTAGTTGCGCGTCTTGTTAATATAATTGCCGTACGGCCGACCTGACGTATGTACTGCGCGAACCTGAGTTTTTTGCGACGCGGTCCGGTGATACAGTATTTTTCACAAATAGTGAGTTCGTTATAACGCGGGTTCGGTTAAATCTGGTTGAATTTGATTGGATTAACCTAATGACAATTGACTTAACTATAATTAATGAGTGATAAACGAGCGTAATTTCCTAGACTCTGAAGTTTCAGTGACGGCTTGCCCCTTCGATGGATCCCATACTGGAATAGAGGTGAAGCCTTGGGATCTGCTGTTCGGCAACCAGCAGGAAGTCAGGTTACATAATATAACACGTACTGAGCATAACACTATCACACACGTATACTTACACCTGAATATTCCTAGGTTTGACCCTACGTCGACGAAATAGGTAAGTCTTGTTTGGTTCCTTTTTAACCGCTATTGTCTCATATTCCACAAGCCATTTAGGCCGACCTCCTGTTACTCGTCGAGTTGAACCCCTGGTGGGCCCGGGTTCTACGACCTTTGCCCGGGTAACTAGAGGCCGTAACAATAGCAGAGTAAAAAATTAGAGATTGTGGTGTTTGAAATTTGTCATCTATGAGAGTGAATTTTATCTGTGTACTCTGTAACAAATTACTATATAGAAAAAAAATGTGAAAATGACATTTCGCCATTTTTGTTTGTGTACTGGTTAGGAACTCGATCAAAAAATTGATCATTTTCCTGTTTTTATACGTTATTTATAAAAAAATGTGAAAATGACTATTCGCCATTTTTGTTTGTGTACTGGTTAGGAACTCGATCAAAAATTTGATAATTTCTCCGTTTTTATACGTTATTTCTAATGTTATTTTACATCAAATTAATTGTGGAGATATTTTCTTTAGGAAATATGTATCATTACGACGATTCAAAAACGTTTACATATAATAATTTACCTCGAAATTCACTATACGTAGGGAATGCAATCTCGTTCTCGCGAGATCTCGTTTTCGCGAGATCTCGGCCTTTTTTAGCGAGATTGATCTCGGACGAAAAAAAGGCGAGATCTCGCGAGTTTAACGAGATTTCACTCGAGCATAAAAACGTCTTATTCGAAGCGCGGACTGACACGGACGGAGTTGCGAGAACCGGAGACCCTTTTTACTGGAAATGAGGCATTCCATCTCAGTCCTCACGGGTGACAACGCATCTGCATTTTGATTTGTAATGGAAGATAGATGTAGATGTCTATGGGCCGCAGCAACCACTTACCATCAGGTGGACTGTGTGCTCGTTTGTCAACCTATTCTATATAAAAAAAAAAAAAAAGTTGCGATCTGTCGGTTTCGTTCGGTGCGTTTCGGTCGCGGGACGAGGTGTCTCTCAGACTCGTTCGTGCGTGCGATTGGTCGAAAATTGAGCTGGCGTACAGTGTCATCAGCGCGCATTTGTTTTGTTTACTAATGGTTGTTGCTAGCTAACGTAATTGAGTTTGATTGCATTCGAGTATTTTTTTGGTTATTTATGCAAAAAAAAGTTTCTTATGTGATTTACGAGTGGAATAACGAACAATGTCGGCGAATATAGTTTATAAAGACTATGAGAGTGTGTCGGAAGTATGGAAATACTTTTTGAGAGCGGAAAATGGATTGAGTGCTAAGTGCAAACTTTGTAAGAAGATTCTTAAAACCAAAGATCGATCTCCGCGTGGCTTACATGTGCATTTAATATCGATTCATAAAATTGACACGAAAACGAAGAATGTCATATCACCCCCGCCGTTGACGTTGCCGCCACCATCATCAAATACTGGGGCTACTAATCAAAACATGGAATTAGTAACAGCATCCGCATCTACGTCGAATGTTAGTCCAGAATCACCAGGATCGTCGGCACCAGTGCCACCAGCAAGAAAGAAGAGGCAAAAAATTATTGATCATTTCCTCCCGGTTGAAGATACTTCTATGGAGAAAAAAATATCAAGAATGGTAGCCAAAGATGGACTACCTTTCCGTGTTTTCTGTACTTCCACAGATATGAGAAATCTCTTCAATTCTTCTGGACACAAACTGCCTATGTCCCCAAACACAATTAAACTTATAGTTATGAATTATGGCATGACATTGAAAATGAAAATAATGCGTGAATTGGCTCAACTGAAGGAGAATGATCACAGATTTACGCTAACATGTGATGAGTGGACTTCTTCTATGAACAAGCGATACATGAATGTAAACGTACACACATTTTTGAACGGCAATACTATGTTTTGGAACTTGGGGCTGATTCGCGTCTTTGGAAGTATGCCTGCTGAAAGTGGTGTCAGTATTTTGAAAACAAAGTTAATCGAATTTGGCCTTATTCTGGAAACAGATATTATAAATATTACTACAGATGGGGCAAGTGTGATGAAAAAGTTGGGTCGATTGATATCACTTTCACATCAGCTCTGCTATGCCCATGGTGTTCAACTTGGCATAATAGATACTATTTATAAAAAACAAACTGATGTTGAGGAACCTGTGATAGAATCTGAAAATGAGGAAAACGACGATGAGATTCCTTTAGAAATGGACGAAATTTCTAGCACAGGCTCAGGCTTAGAAGATGATGTTTTTCATTGCTCTATGCCCAGAACAGAAGTATACCTAGATGCAGAATATGCGGGTATTATTGAGAAAGTTAGGAAATTGGTGAAACTTTTTAAAAGATCACCTACTAAAAATGATACTCTGCAAATATACGTAAAGCAAGAATTTGGAAAAGATATTAAGTTACAACTTGATTGTAAAACTCGATGGTCGAGCCTAGCAGACATGATTTCTACATTTATTAGAATCAAGCTATGTGTCAGCAAAGCTTTGATCGACCTTAGCCTGGAAGCTGATCCGAACTACTGTTTGAATGCGGAAGAACATGCGGTTTTAGCGAACTTAGACAAGGCATTTCAACCTGTAAAACTGGCTGTGGAGGTGTTATGTCGTCAAGATACAGACTTGGCTATCGCAGAAACAACACTTAGATTTATGATTCGCAAACTGGAAGAGCTAAAAACTCCATTGGCAGAAAAACTAGCTGGCTCCTTGAGAAAGCGCATTGTTGAGCGTCGGACGAATTTGACAGCATGCTTGTTGTATATTAGAGATCCAGCTAAATACCAAGCAGATAAAGAAGAGTTTGCGAAAGACGAAACATTTAAATTGCCTCCGAAAAATGTGATTCGAACTGAAATTAAATCACTTATAGAGCGTTTGCATCCGCAATACAATCTGACTAATTCACAGACAGAGACAAATTCAGATCCATCTTGGTCGATCGCATCAACATCAGCTGCCACCGCTAATGATATAGCTGAATTTGAGGATGACGATTATGAACAGCTTTCATCTCTTTCTGAGATACGCAAGAGTATTTCATTGCAAGAAGAACTTCAGGAAACATTGACTGCTGCGTTCAAAGAACCTAGAGACAGAAAACTAACTACGAATTCTCTGGAGGCATTAATCAAAAAGGAAATGAATTTATACGAGTCCGGGGGGTCAAAAGGCGAACTTTTACGGTTTGTTGATAACTGCCTGAGATCTGTGGTTCCAACTAGCGTTGAATCCGAAAGGGCCTTCTCAGCGGCTGGTTATCTGGCCAACAAAATAAGAAGCCGTTTAGCAGACGATTCTTTGGACATTTTGTGCTTCTTAAGGAGCTACTTTCAAAATAATTCGTAATAATGGCTCGTGATTTGAACTGAACAAATTTTTCATTTGATTGGTATATTTTGTTAATTAATCTGTAATTTCTAATAGTCTGACTAATTGATATATTTTGTTAATTAATCTGTAATATCTAATGGATCTACTGAGTAGATATAGTTTTATTTAATTGATAATAATATCTCAGTTTAGTGGTCAACTCAACTTAGATAATAAGTTTCTTTTTTTTTTTTTACTTCTCGTTGCTTTGTTTGTTATAAAAGAACTGTTTTATTACTAAAAGATTTTTGTTTGATATTAGAAGAGAAGACTGGTTGTTTCTTTTATTTGTTATTTGATAGAAGTTTATTAAAAAATTATAGACAGATACGTCAAACAATGTTTGATGCATAAAAGTCTATTGAAAAAATTCGTGAAAATAAATGTTTATCTTATAATACATATAGTTTTTATATTTTTTTTTCCTAATTTATTTAAATATTGTGTATTGTGTATAGTGTATTAAAAAGTACAGTGTATTAAAAAAAAACACATAAAACTGCTAATATCGCGAGATCTCGAAATTGGCGAGATCTCGCAGTATTGTTATCCATAAACTCGCGGGATCTCGCTTGAGCCCCAATCTCGCGAGATTTGCATTCCCTAACTATACGCGATTATCGTTTATTGATTATATGTTGTTTAAAAAGTATTCTTATCAGGTTTTTTTTGTGTTAAATGGATGCTAAATATAAAAGAATGCTTCAGTATTGATAGCAATTTATTAACGAAATATCTGTTGAGATGTGTCTAGAAATTATTAATACTTATTTTTATTTATTTATTAAAATAATAAATAAATAAAAATAAGTATACATTTATCTATATTAAGTACTAGTTATTCCCCGCGATCTCGCCCGCGTGGAATATGGATTTCATGGGTTTTAATTTTTTTGCGCGGAACCCTAATTCTTTTTCTAAAACAAAAGTAGTTCAAGTTATTCCTTATATCATCAGCTATCTGCCACTGAAAGTCCCGTCAAAATAGATCCAGCTGTTTCGGAGATTAGCTGGAACAAACAGACAGACAGACAGACAGACCGACGACAGACAAAAAATTTAAAAATTGTGTTTTTGTTACTAGTACTTTCATATGCATTTAATAAAAAGCTGTTATTTTAACATTATAAACAGACACTTCAATTTTATTTATTTGTAGATATAGATATAAGATATTATTCATATTGGTGTCATTTTAAAGGGAATATCATGTACTATTATAATAATAAAATAATTGATAGGACTATGACACCACTAAGGGAAGTGAAATTTTGATATAGGTAAATTCATGTCTTTATCTTGAATTTGATTGCTCAAAAACACGATAGCATATTTTGACTCGATCATAATAATTTGCGAAAACACCTCTAAAAAACCACTATAGTCGAAATTACAACGAAATTATTTAATCTATATGCTTCGAAATCACTCAAATATATTCATAACATTAATATTCATAATTTACTTGCTCATTATTTTGATTACTCAAATCAATAATTTTTACAAAAATATTTTAAAGTTTCTGAGAATTTCTAAGCGCTTTTAATCGTCGCGGGCGCTACGCTATTTTAGACCTTATGAGGGCGTTTTTTCAAGTTTTTATAGAAATTATGCATTCACTCGGATCAGTCCGGCGATAGCCCTTTCGAGGTGTCGTCTTAACGCAATTCCTTTGTATAGTGTGACGTTGCCACTCTTATTAGTTATTCCACTTCGTAATATTTTATTTATAGGTGATATTTTGTTTATGTAGGTATTCGATAGATTCCTATAGTCTGTTTTTTTCGCAGGAGACAAAAATAACAGATCTTTATTAGATTCGTTTAGCCCGAATAATACAGTTTTTATGATTCTGGTTCAGATTAGATTTAATTTTAGTCACTTAAGTTTCGTATATTGTTCAAAATAATGAAATAAATCCACAGAATCTGCAGTTACGAAAAAAAGCAATATCATTTTAGTCTCCGGCGAAAAAAAAAAGATATATATCATGATTAATTTATCAACTAGTTATTCGTTTACTAAATACGAAAAAATATCTAGGTACGAAAAAATATCTAGGATTCCCCAGCCGTGATACATTACAGATTGACTATATTATCATTTGTTTTACTATTGTAAATAAGTACTAATTGTAGATATTGACAGGTTTAATAGAAGTTCATTTTCTTATATTGTGACTAATAACCTATTATAACCTTGGGAAGAAACTCATTTTAATATAAGGTTTTACTGCAATGACTGCCAATGGGTTGTTAATTTCTACAATAGACCGTGGCGTATTGTTGCTGACATGAATAACTCCGAAAATATAATTTATTTACTTGATCGTGTTGAGTTTTTGTGCTCTCACTGCGAGTTTACTTTTTATGATCACTATCTTAAGGAAGAGTGCGAACTATTTACCTAATCTGTACAAAATTACTCTATACTTAAATAGATTCATTTTTGTGAAAGGCTATTTTTGTTAAATTAAGATATTATGTTTGGTTTTGCATTTATTTGAATTACGTCGTATGACGTCAGATTATCGGTAAAGTTTAATACCGCACGATATTTGACGTCCATATAACCATGAATATATTTATATTTTAATTCCTTGTGTATAACACACGCATTAATGATCATTGATTTAATGACATTTTTCGCTATTGTTTTATTCGTATTTTAGTGTATGGAGGCCATACGGTGTAAAATAGTCAATTTGGTGTTTTATAAAATGTTTCGTTCTAGAAATGATAAAACGCTTAGAAGCTTAGAAAACGTGTGTGAAAAATTAAATATAATATAATATAATAGTCGTATGCGTGTACACTAGCTGCTAACTGAATGATAAAAATTCCTGAATAACCTACATGTATTGTAAGATATTAAAAATATTTTAAACAATATTAACTTCTCATTTATACAATAAGAGAAAAAAAATTGTTTTCTTATCGGTCACCACGCTCAAAAAGTGTAACTTGATTTAATATCAAAGACTTAACTGCATAAATAAAATAAATAATTAATTATAATTGCATAAGTTGATAAAAAATGCTATGCAATAGCTTTACCGCGGCAGTCCCCGAGTAACACACGTCTTTTTTTAATAAAAAATACGTATAGTATTTAGGAATTAGCAAATAATATCTGACGTGGTGAACAATGAGCATCAAAATGAAGGTACATAGCGTTATCCTGTAAATACATTATATTACAAACTGGCGATCTGCCCCGGCTTCGCACGAGGTATATCGGGATTCTGCAACAGCGCCAACTACCGGTTCCAAATACGCCGATAACCTTCGCGGAAGTGCAAGCAATATGTTGACAAATCTTTACCGCTTTGAACAAACAAACATACATTTTTATATATTAAATTGAAAGAAATAGAATACACTATACAGAAATAGGAGCCAGGATTCAAAGTCTGTTAATATGTCTGGTAGAAAACCACGAAGACGTGGCTTTATAAATAAAAGATGTGTGAACGCACTTATGCCAACCGCAAGTGTACATTCTCATACGGAACACGTTTCGCTATGATTATAATATTTTAATCACCTCCGTTGCTTACACGTACCCGAATTTTAAATATATTATCGTCGGGCTTATTCATTAGTGTTTCCTCATATTCGATTTAACGTAACATTGACAAGTTGACAATAAAACCCAACCTCTCCGCTTTACTTTCCAAGTGTGCGATACTGAATGCTTTTAACCTCTAATACAAAAGTGTTATAAACTTTGAGACCAATTAAGGGACGTTTGACTTGTTTTTTTTTGCGTTACTTGAAATGTATTTATCGCTCTGGCTGAGTAATACACCAAAAAAATTAAAGTTATGTGTCCTATATATAAGTCCCAGTGCTGGTAATAGGCCTCCCCGAATTTCTAAGAGGGTTTTAGGACACGAAAATGTCAACCCGATGCGTGTTGGCGAACTTCATAATATGTCCTCGAAATAATTTATTTTTCTTATTTCTAAGATATGCAGGTTTCCTCACGATGTTTTCCTTCACCACCGAGAACGTGGTAATAATATACCCATAATATGATTTATTAAAAACATATTTTATATGCTCGTATAGAATAAATTTTTTATTGAAATTTTAAGTGCTAGTTGTTCATGTGGTCCGTGGTGAAGAAAACATTGTGACGAAACCAGCATGTCTGAAAAATTATGTCGAAAACATGTGAAGTTCGCGACGGTCATTTCTTTTTCCTAAAACCACCCTCTTAGAAATCAGAGGAGGCCTGTGTCTAGCTCTGGATTGTATATAGGCTTGTAGCCTTACTATATAATTATAAATTGTATAAAATCAATGTTCGAAATTATAAATTACGTATCGGTGTAACAGGCTGCCTTATAACCAATTCAGAAGCTCATCACGCGTGTTGAACATACGTTGTGATTTTTGTGTATGCAAATAACTACACGACCAAAGATTATGTTTGCCATTTTGAGGGGTTCTAACAATTGTTTATGTGTATTGTAATCTTTTTTGTTTTAATGTCATTTGGTAACGGCTTACGCTATCCCTTTTGTAGCTCTGTTGTCATTGAGATATTATGTATGTACATACGTACATCTAACTTAAATGTTTATTGTTGTACCTTTACAGGGCTGCCAAAAGAGCAAACTTATAACCTTGAAATTATACAAAATCAAATTATAATGTTCAACCCAACAAGAATGTTGAGAATTAGTCCGTAACGAACATTAATTTTAAGGCGCTTGTACTGACCTTGTATATAGGATAAAAACTTAATGGTTTATTTTAATGATGTTATAAATTTCATTACATAAACGAATTTACGGAAGGATGCAATGTAAAGGCATGACTTAACTCGCAAAGTTTTCTTTACATTTGAATTCTTAGTTTTGTATCCTATTATACAAGGCCATCTTCTTTACAAACTAGATACATTAATTCATCATTCATCGCAGCCCGTCAAAAGTTCGCTGTTGAATATAAGCCTCATCTCTAGCTAATATCATAGCAGGGATATATGTTACAGTTGCCACGCCTGGTAGGGTTGGTAACCGCAATAATTTTTTTTAAAATGTTACCACCACACTACGATTTTCTCTTAAACATAAATTTCACAAGGACATACATCCAGACCCGGAACAATTACTTGTAGGCTATACAAATACTTGTTCCGTGCGGGATTCGAACCCACGTCCCTTAGCGCTGTAACTCATTGCTAAGCCACTGCGCCACGGAACAGTCATATATATTATTTTGATTAGTTTTTAGGAAGATGCTGTTGCCTTTCTCTTGTTCCATTTCCTTGTGTCATCTCTTATTACATCTACGCAATGATGGCAATGGATACATAACATACATAAGATAACCGTAATGTTGTACGTGTAAATACCCAGCCGCCAGATTTCATGAACGCACGCAATGCTTGGCGGTCCACCATTGTACGTTTTACTAGGAGTTTTCATCTGCGTACGACTTCTCTGTGGAATAATTTACCATCGGCGATTTTTTCGGACAGATACGACTTAGGGAACTTCAAGAAAAGAGCTTACTACTTTCGAAATGGCCGGCAACGCACCTGCAATTCCCCTGGTGTTGCAGTTCTTCGTGGGCGGCGCATTGCTCGTTTAACCCCTCTCCTATAAAAAACTAAATTCGGTATCGAATTATACGACCTGATAGCCCTGACTTTTTAGTAATCATCACGTAGTACCAACACTGAGTATTGTTTGTACTAGCGATGGAAAAAAGAAAGAAAGAACCTATATACTTTCTTTTATATGTGTTAGAGCCATGCTGCAGTTATATTATGGTTGTAGTACGAACGGGTCAGCTTAACTGGGAAAGGATCACGCTCTCACGATATACCAGCGTAAAATAGTAGCTTAATATTGTTGTATTTCTTATGGTGAGTTAAGAGATCCGCAGGTCCTTTTTTACTGCAAACGAGGCATTCCATCTCAGTCCTTAGGGGTGACAACGCATCGGCGTTTTGATTCTTGCTCGAATTTATTTTCGATGAATATGGGCCACAGCATTCATTTTATGTCACTAAATGTTTGACTCTGTTGCACATCGCAGGTTGGTGTAAGCAAGATGTTATACCAATCAATTTTCTGGCATCCTCCACTAGTTGCATCTTATATATATAATACCTTCATGACGTAATGAGCCGATAGATTTTCTTAAATCACCACACCACACGGCATGAGCACGATTATATGCAATAATAGCGGGACTATTTTTTTTTAAATAAGAGCTTACATGATTGTAAGCTCTTATTTAAAAAAATAGTCCCGCTAAGTTTCTTGCTGGTTCTTCTCAGGACAGAGGTTTTTTTTTCCGAACCAGTAGTAAATTAAAAAAAAGTGACTTTCAGTAAGTATTACTTGTAATCAATATTAAATAAAAAAGTTTCTGTGTGAGTTTCTGTTTCAACGTTCCGTTAGAGGCTATCAAAGTTCACTGCTGTACATAGGCCTCCCATAGAATGCCTCATTGGGGGAATATAAGACAGCTCCATAGCGCAGTGGCTTAGCAATGAGATGTGGCGCTGAGGGCTGCTGGTTCCAATCCCGCACGGTATTTATATGGCATACAAATAATTGTTCCGGGTCTGGGTGTTTGTCCTCGTGAGTTTTATGTGTGCAAACTGCCACCACGATACAGGAGAGAATCCTAGTGTGATGATAACGTTTTTAAAATATTTTTTTTTTATAGAATAGGGTGACAAACGAGCACACAGCCCACCTGATGGTAAGTGGTTGCTGCGGCCCATAGACATCTAAATCTATCTTCCATTACAAATCAAAATGCAGATGCGTTGTCACCCGTGAGGACTGAGATGGAATGCCTCATTTCCAGTAAAAAGGGTCTCCGGTTCTCTACACTCACCATACGAAATACAGCAGCATTAAGCTACTATTTCACGCTGGTATTCTGTGAGAGCGTGGTCCTACCCCGGTCGAGCCGACCCATTCGTGCTACAACTATACTACTAATATAAATATATGTTATATGTTGATATGGGTTACAGGATATTGTATTTCTGTACTGCTTATTTAATGTGCGTAGACAATTAACCTATACATATACCTATCAATATATAATATATTATCATGCGGTCGTCTAAACTTATAAATATGTGTACAAATGCAGCCTATCGAGTAAAAACGTCGAAGAAAAAAAATATTGAAAACGAAAGTAGTTATGAGATTTCAATTATTTATTGTACCGAGTAAAAAGTTACAAGTAAGTGAAAAGTTATAAACATCCCACTCCTGGGCACAAACCTCCGCTCATTTCTGAGAGCGTTTTGAAGTAAGGAGTTTTCCGCCGCGCTTCCCCAATGCTTGTGGGCGAACTTGCGAACTTCACGTGTCTTCAAAATATTTTTTTTCTTATTTCTCAGACATGCAGGCTTCCTCACGCTGTTTTCCTTCATCGCGGAGTACGTGTTTAATCAGCACTTATAATTTCAATAAATAATTTTATTAGTGCAGGCAGGGATCGAACCCGATTTGCTCGAGTACTGTGAAATTTACAGCGAACGCTAACCATCTGAGCTACCACGGCACTGAGTAAATATAGTAACTTCTGGGTTAATTTAGGTGCATACGATTTATTCATGGCCTCAGAGTCCAGTCGTTCATAATTTAAGTCGTGCTTGGTGGTGTTCCTAGGGAGAAATTCCTGTTCGGATGTGGACTAGTGAAGTTCTGTAATGATGATGATAGTGATGTATCTTAGATTTATGGCTGAAAACAATTTTTAACCAGTGGGTTAGGGTGTAAATATTTATCATTCAAATAACAAGTAAATTATTCGGCTAAAGATTCAGACTAACAAAGAAATGTAGACGGAACACTACGTGCGTTTCACGTAATGCCCAAACTGAGTTTTTTTTTTTTTTTTTTATAAGATAGGGTGACAAACGAGCACACAGTCCACCTGATGGTAAGTGGTTACTGTGGCCCATAGACATCCACATCTATCCTCGATTACGA
Source organism: Parnassius smintheus behrii (assembly GCA_036936625.1). NCBI lineage: Eukaryota > Metazoa > Arthropoda > Insecta > Lepidoptera > Papilionidae > Parnassius > Parnassius smintheus. The sequence continues at coordinate 49,459,946 of JAUPFT010000007.1, forward strand.
ATCAAAATGCAGATGCGTTGTCACCCGTGAGGACTAAGATGGAATGCCTCGTTTCCAGTAAAAAGGGTCTCCGGTTCTCTACACTCACCATACGAAATACAGCAGCATTAAGCTACTATTTCACGCTGGTATTCTGTGAGAGCGTGGTCCTTCCCCGGTCGAGCCGACCCATTCGTACTACAACTATACTACTAATATAACTGTAGCATGGCTCTACCACGTAGTTCAACTTCTCCACTCTTCACTCATACACATCTTTCTTCTTTCTTTTTTATCAGCACGTAAATTTCACTGCTGAACGCATACATATGCAGATTAAGACGATACATCGGAAATGAACTTTTAAAATGGCTCCGGGCTATCGTCGTGCTGATCCGAGTGAATACATAATTTCCATAAAAACTTAAAAAACGCCGTCATAAGATTTAAAATTGCGTAATACCCCCGACAATTAAGGTCGCTTAGAAATTGTCGGAACCTTTAAATGTTTTCTTTAAATTATTGATTTAGGTAATCAAAGTAAAGAGCAAGTAAATTATGAATATTGATGTTATGAATATATTTGAATGATTCCCAAGAATATAGATTAAGTAACTTCGTTGTAATTTCAACTATAGTGATTTTGGAGGTGTTTTCGCAAATATTTATAGTCGAGTTAAACAATCGTGTTTTTGAACATGCAAATTCAAGATAAAGACATAAATTTACTTATATCAAAATTCCAGTTTCAGGTCAGTTAGTGGTGTCAAGGATGTTGTGGTCCATAGTCATCTACATTTATCCTCGATTAAGAATCAAAATGCAGATGCGTTGTCAACCCTGAGGACTAAGATGGAATGCCTCGTTTCCTGTAAAAAAGGGTCTCTTGATCCCTACAATCGCCATACGAAACAGAACAGCATTAAGTTGATATTTTACGCTGGTATTCTGTGAGAGCGAGGTCCTTCCCCGACCCATTCGTGCTACAACTATAATATAGCAGCAGCGTGGTTCTACTACGTTAAAAATTATTCCATGAAAGGAGGAGCATTTTTTCGCGGTGTCGCTTTAAACATATTATTGATTGCAAATGGTTTAAGATGTACAGGTGTATGTGAACACGCTCTATTCTTACAACAAGTTAAGCTACGTTTTGGCTTGATTTTTGTATCAAGGTGACTGACGTCCCGATTTCATTGTTAAACGCGGAGTACCTTCAGCTTTTTTAATTATTGTTTATGGTCCGATCTATGCAAAATGAACTGACTGTGTCCTGAGGTCTTGCAGTGGTATGCTTAAGTTTAGTTTTAATTTTATTGATTATAGGGTAAACTGCAGTTTGTGATCATATCTTAGACGGCCCCAACCATTACATCAGATTTGATAGACCACAAATCCTCACGAAAGAACACCGATTCCTACCAAGGATGATACTTGAGGCTATTGAAATTAAAAAAAACATCCTAATTTCAATAGAGAAGGAGGCTCGGTACTACCACCTGCTTGGGACCCTGTAATTAATAAAATTAAAACTAAACCCAAGCATACCACTGCAAGACCTCAGGACATAGTTCTTTTTGCATAGATCGGACCAAAAACAATAATTAAAAAAGCTGAAGGTACTCCTAGGGTTTAACAATGACATCGGGACGTTAGTCACCTTAGTCCCCCGTGACCATGGGTGCTGGAAAGCACCCGAAACGTCGGGAATTAAAAATAATTTAAATTAAACGCGATAAAATCCGTAAAAGTAGTTTTAAAAATATAAGTAAATATAAGAAATCATTATAAAAAGGTTTATTAAAGTTAAACATAATGTCGATCATTAGTCGACGAAGAAAGCTCTATGTAAGTTTAACCGGCTAACCTTATTTTTTTCAATACTAAGATTAGCCGTAACTTAAATATACTATGTTATGCTATGCGGATGTTTTGTTCTTTTCATAGAAGTTAGCAACAGTATCTTACGAACATGGCATCGCTTGACGCGCTGTTATGTTCGTAGACCCAGTTTGAAAACAGGTTTTAAATCTGCTATCACCATTTTTATTATTCAAAACATGGTCCATTCTTGGAATCTTAAGCTAACTTAAGTCAAAATCGTACCCACGCATATATTTGCTCACTTAATCTCACAAGTATTTGTTGTTTAGTCAACTGACTCATGCGAGCGAAAATGTCGGATCTAGGAGTCTTGAGTTGTTAGGTCAGTGACACACAAGTCGTGTTTTGCGGCACGAACGTTGTAATTTCATTGCTATTAATTGCAGTATATCTAGAAGCGTGTTGGAGGTGTGTGAATCAATCCTATAATTTTTTACGGTTCGACGCTCGACCTGGACTGAATGCGATATTCAACGATGTTAAAATTACATGTCTTTGGCCTTATCCATACAAATAAATAAATTTGAAGTGTCTGTAATGTCAAAATAACATATTTTTACTAAATGCATATTATGGAAGTATATACGATACATATAACAAAAAATTTGATATACTTTTGTCTTTCTGTTTGTCTATCGATCTAATTGTCTGTTTGTTCCAGCTAATGTCCGAAATGGCTGGATCAATTTTGACAGGACTTTCACCGGCAGATAGCTGATGTTAAAAGATTTAACTAAGGTTACTATTTTTTATAGGATAGGGTGACAAACGAGCAGACAGTCCACCTGATGGTAAGTGGTTGCTGTGGCCCATAGACATCTACATCTATCCTCGATTATAAATCAAAATGCAGATGCGTTGTCACCCGTGAGGACTAAGATGGAATGCCTCGTTTCCAGTAAAAAGGGTCTCCGGTTCTCTACACTCACCATACGAAACACAGCAGCATTGAGATACTATTTAGCGTGGTCCTTCTCCAGTCGCGCCGACCCATTCGTGCTACAACTATACTATTAATATAACTGCAGCATAACTCTAATGCATAAAAGTTAAAGTTATTTTAGAATAACTATTATTGTTCCTCCCAAAAAAATCGAAAACCACGAAATCCAACAGTAATAAATTCCACGCAGGCGAAGTCGCGGGGAATAGTTAGTTAGATATAATTGCTATTTTAATGACCCAGGTTTTTTAATAAACGATTACATAATTATGTCGGCGTTTGATGAAGGTCGTGAGTTCGAATGCGATATTCGACTACCGTCGTTAACATAACAGAAGCATTACCAGGAGTGGTTTAAGGGAATATTAGTAACGTTAATTGCGTTGTTAGTATTTTTTTATATAAAAACACGTGAACTATCACGCTGGCCACCCGAAGAAGACGGACTGCAGACTTCCCGGAGCGTGCAGGAACAACGTCTGTGAATACAGGATCGCCCCCGTCACTACATCAGATTTGATAGACCACAAATCACAAAACATCATAATTTCAATAGAGAAGATTGCTGGGTACCCTCTGCTTGGGACCCTATAATTAATAAAATTAAATCCCAACCCACGCAATCAACTAAAAAAAATCCGTAGAAACTAGTTTTATTTAAATGTGTAGTGGCGCATAAATATAAGAAATCATTACATCCCTCTCATTCTATTATCTCCATATATCTACGCATACATGCTCGTCGGTTAACGGTACTCTTGAGTTACCTAGTCTACCTTAAATATATCGCAAATTTGGTCAAACTTCGATCTAGGTCGTTCCTCACCGACTCTTCCTTTCTTAATCCTGGTCCCAACATCTCGTTACATTCTCACCCTTTCAGTCAATAATACGCAACATACTTCTTAACGACCACTACTGCGTTAATTTTACTTATATGCTTCATCTTGTTCTTGGTTTAGTTTCTTGTTTTGGGTTCATTAATATTTATACTACAGAGACAAAGTAAGTTAGCATAGTAGCCTAGCCTTCAATTAGATGGTATGACGACTTGGTGAGATATGAAAGATTTTTGACGTGACAACGTCTTATAAATTGGTTTGCCGGGTGACACTTCAAGAAACTGCGTTACGCTCCGCTCACGTTATGCGCTCACAATGAGAGCGAGTGAGAGGCACGCGTCCCTTCCACTCGGGCATGGTTAGCCCGCCTAAGAGCGAGAGAGACAGACATAAAAAGTGTTATTTCATCCTTCTTCCTACTATACGAATGAATATTCACATTAAAATTATTTTACCACTCAAAGTCGTTGTCACGTAAAACTTTCGCCCGTATACCGACTTTACAGGCAACCAATTTTTTTTTAATATCGATTTAAATGTGCATTTATCTCCAATCAAGAATCAAAATGCAGATGCGTTGCCAGCCCTGACGACTGAGATGGGGTACCTCGTTTCCAGTAAAAAGGGTCTCCGGTTCGACCCCGGTCGAGTCGAGCAATTCCTGCTGCAACCACAATATATCTTCAGCATGGCTCTACGCGTAAAAACATTAATAAATATATGCCCGTTAATAAAGACGACTTGTTATATAACTGACATTAATTGCTCGATTTAATTATTATCCTACGAGCGAAGTATTTTTATTGCTGAATACATAATAATGTTGCACGTTCCAACCTTTTTAGCGGTTAAGTGATTTTATTGAAGCCGACTGCATTTTTCCGGAGAGTTATAAAACATACGCCCGTTTCCCTGGACGAACACGATCGGTTTACGGGCAGGCATTTAATAAAAATTTGCGTAGCATTGATTCTCGAAAATCAACATTATAATGATGAAAGTAAAAAAAATGTTTCACTACTGATTTAGTTATTCATCAATTCTAATATTTAAATGTTACTAACATTAAAAACTTCATTCCCTATTTTTTCACTCCTGAGCCCTCCTTCTTCTTTTGAAGTCGGTTTATGAAAAGGCCGAGAAGTTTGCTTGGTGACGAAATAATTAATTTTTTTTTAATTTTTAAATTTTATAATTTATACAAAGCTCCATCGTCTCTTAAACTAAAAAAAATAGTTACTGTAATTACTTCAAACACGAATATGTTATGGTTTTAATGAGAACAATGGATAAAGCTGTAACAAACCAAACATGTTAAATTAGCAGCAACCCATTTTCATTCTTTTAATGCTACGGTTTGTGGTCAAATTTTATATCGTATGTTCTGTTTCCAACAGTCTCTGAGACCTTCGTTTTTAAATGCAATTTGAAATAAATTGCGCGAACTTAAGAAAAATAAATTATGATCAAGAAATTTTTCCACGTGTTGATAACTTTTATATCGGCACATTTTTTGTTAATCGTTTAAACGTTGTGTTTTAAATATTGTAGAGTAGCGCAATTATACAACACGCTGCAGCTGTATTATGACACCAGCATCAATAGCATGGCTCGATCAGGGAAGAACCACGCTTCCCAGAATACTAGCGTAAAATGGCAGCTTAATGCTGGTCTTTTTCATATTGTAAGTGACGAGAACCGAAGACAAGAGAGTTAAGAGGCATTCCTATATTCAACTTTTCCGTTGTACATTGGATGATCGGGAGATAATGTTTTCAGATAATCATATTTTGTGGGTATAGTTATACAACATGTAACAAAAACCCTGTGGTTATCGTTAACTGCGTGATCAGAATCAGTATCCCAGCATGAAGAAAAAATTTTTTCAAAAAAAAAACTCATTTAAAAAAATAATTTTATTGAAAAAAAAATTAATTTGCAAATTGTATGTGGTTTTATTGTCTCTGCATTGGCCGAGGAATAAGAGGATTGTCAAAGACCCCGCATTACCGATACTCGTATGAGTTAGAGGAAATAAAACTACATCAAATTTGCAAATTAATTTTTTTCATTAAAATTATTTTTTTAAATGAGTCTTTTTTTTGAAAAAAAAAATTATTTCTATACGTTTGGATACTGATTCTGATAACACACTTAACAGGAACTTCAGGGTTTTTGTTACATATTGTATAATATACCTAAATAAAATAATAATATAATATCATGCCGGCTGGATTCAGCTTACGGTGGTCATTATCAACGGAGATTTGCTATCTCCGCAGGACACGATTATAGGGCACCAGTGTGCGTGCAAGCCCTAGCGTACTCTCTATTTCGTCACTCTCATAGTCCGATGTGACGGCAATTCGACATGAAAACAGAGAGATCAGGTGTTAAACAGCTTTACATACTTTCCGAGGCGCGGGCGTAACCCGCTAACTTCCGGACTCCGGGCTGTTACTGAGACATTTTCTTGACGAAATTACAGGCAGGCGTATTGACTCAACGTATAACGAGACTATTAACTCTCTTCCCAGTTTTGGTATTTTACGTCTGGCGTCAACAATATGGTTTTCATCATCATCATCATTACAGCCCTTCACAAGTCCACTACTGAACATAGGCCTCCGCCAAACAATGCCACAAAGCACGGTCCTGAGCCACCTGCATGCATCGACTTCCTGCATGTCTTACCAGGTTGTCGCTCCATCTATTGGGGTGGTTACCCTACACTACGCCTACCAGTATGAGACTGCCACTCGAGAACCTTTTTTCCCCCATCGGTTGTTGGTTTTTCGAGTTATATGGCCGGCCCATTGCCACTACAGCTTATGAATCCGTTGGGCTACGTCGGTCACTCTGGTTCTACTGCAGATATCGTCATTTCTAAGTTTATCAAGCAAAGAACCCCGAACATAACCCTCTCCATAGCTCAATAATATGGTAATATAGATAATATGGATATATTTATCCTTAACTATTAGAATTAATATGATTTTCCTGGCTTTGTCTGGAATTTTCTGGAATGATGAGTTCTCTTACTTCGCTATCATATGTCGTACATATTAAACGTAAATATAGACTGTACCTTTTTAAGTATATGTAAGTATTATACACTAGACGGAATTACCTGATGAGTTCCTGGTAAAATATACAGGTAGTCGATGGATGCAGGTGGCTCAGAATCGTGCTTTGTGGTATTCCATCGTTCAGCAGTGGATTATTGATAGGTTGTAATGATGACGATGATGATAATTATACATATGCGGCCGTGTGTGTGCGCGTATTTTTATCTTCGTTAACAACAATACACGGATGATTTCTTATATTTACGCGAACACTGTACATTGATTAAAACTACTTTTACGGATTTTATCGCGTTTTAATTATTTTATTTTTAATACCTGACGTTTCGGGTGCTTTCCAGCACCCATCAACTAAACGTCGGGTATTAAAAATAAAATCAATAAAACGCGATAAAATCCGTAAAAGCAGTTTTAAACAATATAGGGATATTTCGGGTGCTTTCCTGTACCCATCAACTAAACGTAGGGTATTAAAAATAAAATCAATAAAACGCGATAAAATCCGTAAAAGTAGTTTTAAACAATATACGGATATTAATTTACTGTAACAGATGTCTATTGCTATCAAGTACTGGTTGATAGAGTTGGTAATCTACGAGTACTTACCTAAATCTAAGCTCCTTTGACTCGTCAAAGGTTGTTAAGTTAGGTCCCCGCGGTTATGTTAGATCCTTTGTAAAGTTAGTTAACCGATTATTTAGTTTCACAAGTAACCTAGTGGTATATTTAGATGGGTTGATTATTATAAAGTAATAAGTGACCCGCCCCTCCCTTTTCCTTGGTGGATCTATTAAAGTTCGGCGATATTTAGGTTAAAGCTAATTAAAAATAATTTCTTTATGAATTTTTCTTTTTGAAAGGACAATCTTCAAAACAATTTTCTAATAAAAGGGGCATACGAGCATACGTCTTGCTTGGTGGTAAGTGGCTACCGCTGCCCATGAACAACTGCAACACCAGGGGAATCGCAGGTGCATTGCCTGCCTTTTAGAAAGAAGTGTTAGCGCTATTCTTGAAGGTCCCTAAGTCGTATCGGTTCGGAAAAGTTGCCGTTGGTAAACTATTCCACAGAGAGGTCGTACGCGTAGTCCTAATGAAACGTACAGTGGTGGTACCGATGGTATCGGGAGTTATGCCGCGATGTGCGTTCATGAAATTTGGCGACCGGGATTAACTCGAACAATTCCTTAGAGCACTCCCCGTGTTAGATGCCAAAGAAAAAGCAAAGAGATGCAATATCTCTTCGCAGTGCCAGTGAATCTAGCCGATCGGAAAGCACAAAAAAACAATTTCTGTTCTGTTAAAAAAATATCCAAGGTTTTAAAATTAATTATAGCCTAAACCGCTAATATAGCCTAAATAGCTCCTGGCATTGCTTTCTATCTATCGAGAAGCTTAAATACAATCAGTTCAGAAAGTTCAAAGGTTAGCCCAGAGGGACAGGCACACAAACAAACAGACAGTCAGAAGGGGCACAATATAAAGATATAGTTATTTCATGTCTCAATGATATGCAAATTACCTTTCCTTTTATACATGGTAGAGCCACGCAGCAGCTATATTATGGTTGTAGCACGAATGGGTCGGCTCGACCGGGGAAGGACCACGCTCTCACAGAATACCAACGTAAAATAGCAGCTTAATACTGCTGTGTTTCGTATGGTGAGTGTAGAGATCCGGAGCCCCTTTTTACAGGAAACGAAGCATTACATCTAAGTCCTCAAGGGTGACAATGCATCTGCGTTTTGATTCTTAATCGGGGATAAATGTGGATGTTTATGGGCCACAGCATCCACTTACCATCAGGTGGACTGTGTGCTCGTTTGTCACCCTTATTTTATAACCTCCTCAGCTGAATATAAGGCAGTTTATTTAATATTACTGACAACAATTCAATTTTATTGTTATATATAGATGTAATGATAATAGAGACATTCTGCAATAAATTATAGCTGCTGAAGGATCACGAATAGAATACAAGTATAAAATAGCAACCTACTTTTCCTGTGCTGTCGTTGTGTGCTCTCTCTTTATTCTCTTATAATATTCAAAATAGCAGCTGCTGTTGTGTTTCGTATGACGAGTGTAAAGTGGAAACCAGAGAACCTGTTTACTGGAAACGAAGCATTCCATCTTAGTCCTAAGGGATGGAAATGCATAGCTGCGTTTTGATTATTAATCGAATATAGATGTAGATGTCTATAGGCCACAACATCCACTTACCATCAGGTAGACTGCGTGCTCGTTTGTCACCCTTATTAATGAAAAAAGTCTCGAAAACAGCCGAACCTACCAACCCGGTGACCCTATAAGTATGCAATATTTTTTATCAAAATCGATTAAGGGGATATAGTAAGTCAGCTCAAATTTTAATTTCGCCCCCACTTCCACGCGCGTCGTATGCTATGTACCAACATGTTTGTAATCGCTAATTAATACTGTAAGTAGATAGGTCGTTAGATACTTATTTCATTAAGTTTATCATATTTATGCCTGTTTCTTAACGCCAACCCAGTCGCTTCTTATTTTTATAACGGTTACTTCCCATTTTAATTTTACGTCGCCTGTTGCGTAATGTGTATTCTGATCATAAGCGACACAACTTCTCCCTTCAAAAACCGGAGCGATACTAACGGGTAACGGGGCGACAGGAATCAAGCTTACGCGCCGATAGTTTAGGTAATTTCTTTTTACAGTGAAAATAATGGTATTTAAAAAAAGTAAATAACATAAGCACTGCTTTATAGTTAGTTCAGTTAGTATGCAAACTTGCATGATGTTATTTAAAGTATTTTATGAAAAACAGCGGTTTATTGTTCAGTTTGAAGGTAACTTTGGATTTTTTTTCTATCGAGAAAATTTTACGGAATCGTGTTTTCGTCCAACATAGTCCTTAACATTAATCCTCAACTTTACCATATATTTATTTAAAAATTAATGCTGCAATACTTTCGGCATAACGGAGGATCTTGCTAAGCCATTTGATGTTATATTTCCCCTTAAGCACTTTAAAAGGGCAAAAATTTAAGGGGCAAATTACGTAGACGCAACCGGAATTTTATATTTTTATAGATAACGTTTTCGTTAATCTATTTATCATATTAGGCCTAACAACAACTTTCAATACATAAGGCTAGTAATTTTATTAGCATTAAATTAGTAAAAATCGGAAGTATGGAAAAAATAACTAACAAAACTCATTATCGAAAAAAACAATACCTATTTGAATAAGGTTGGCATGGTTGAAATTTTGCAATGGTTAAATTGCCATCTTTTCTTAAGTAAATTTTTCTATTACGGACCCATGCGTATTCAACTTTTGCTTGATTTTTGTTTGAATTGACTGAAATTTTAATTCCAAAAATAAAGATACGAGAAACTTGATTGAAAGTCTTATAAAGCATGTTAATTAAACATTGCGTAGAAGGTCTGAAATAATGGAGTGATCTTATCAAATTGGGTCAGATATTACTTGATATTATAATCTAAAGCGGCTAATTATAAAAGTGTGTGTACATAACATAACGGTTTTCGTGCGTACTTTAACTGCAAGAGAGCGTTTGGCGACGCGGCCTCATAGAAAAAATTGTATATGTCCCTTTATAGTCTATTAAGTTTTGATACTACGAGTATTTGATTTTCTTATTAATCGAGGTGTCAGGAGGATGTTACCGTTAACATTAACGCCTATTAAAGTCTACTGCTGAATATAGTCCTCCTCCATTGATTGCCTGATAGGGTGGATGTTTGCCATAGTTACCACGCTTGGCAAGCGGTAGGATGTAATGACTTCTATCGTTTTCGATTTCAACTGCAAGTGTTGCTTCCTTACAAGCAATTGTTACTATTTATTATGGCTTGAAGGTGAGCTACTCAAAAAATTATTATTGAATGCACTCAAAGAAATCCCCACCAGCGTCTATACAAAGTCTCTGGTGTCTGAACGAATTTTCAAATCACATTTTCCATTTCCCCTCGGACAACTCTTTTTACTTACCGATATCTGCTAATACATCTCCCGGTGATGAAATTTGTACCCATTTTAAAATAATAAATAAATAAAGGAATAACAAGATGTCATAAGATTTTTTTATAGAAGAGGGGTCAAACGAGCATGCGGCTCACCTGATGGTAAATGACTACCGCCGCTCATATACAACTGAAATACCAGGGGTATTGCAGGTGCGTTGCCGGGCTTTTTGATAAAGTGAGCTCTTTTATTGAGTCTTAAGTCCTGGGAAAGAGCTAATTTGTATAGGTCTGGAAATATCATCATGGGTAAACAATTCCACAGAGGCATCGTACGAGGAAGAAAGCTCCTAGTAAAGAGTATTGTGGTGGACCACCAAGCATCCAGATGGTGTGGATGGTATCGTGAATTTTGATGCGACGTGCATTCGTGAAATTTGGCGGCTGGAATTAATCCGAACAATCCCTCAGATCACTCCCCGTGGTAGATACGATAAAAGATGCAAAGGGATGCAATATCTCTTCGCAACACCAGTGGATTGAGCCGATCGGAGAGGGCTCGATCGTAAACGGTTCGAGCCGCTCTGCGCTGGATGCGTTCATGTGGAAGGAGCTGGTACTTATGAGATTATGCTGGACTTGATTTAATCGCACCCAATTCGAGACTTTGTTCAGCAAAGACTTGACTTCAGACACAAGTTTGTTCCGGTACTAGGCGACGTTTTCCCGAGAAATATTGGCACGGGCGGCGTATAGAACATCATGTTATTCGCATAGCGAGGAATCTTACCGGTTGTGCAACACATCATTGATATGCAGAAGAAACAGCGTTGGTGATAGCACGCAGCCTTGTGGAACACCAGCGTTAATGGGCTTGTAATAGAAGCATGCTTTAGTTAAATTTTTCGCTGCTAGCTCATTTGCTTCTGTAACAGTTGTCTAAGGGTAACCACTTCTTTCTTTATCTCTTAAAGTTAGTCGACCGTGCTCAAATTTGTTATACAATGGTACGCGCTTCCATACATACGAGACTCGTAAAATACTCGTAAATGCCATTTGTACTCTATCAAAAGATTTGTACGGTTTTTATACGACATTTGAAATTGTAAAATATCCTCGCGCGAAAATGTTTATATGTATAATATATAAAAAATTCGCGCGATGATATTTTACGTATCCAATTTTTATTAAAACACAACATTTTAATTAGCTCTATTTCAACTCAGTGCCGCCATGGTGGCAAGAAACCCATGGATACCCTCATTGATTTACCCGTTTTACCGATTACAAATATAATACAACAAAACAAACGTCAAATGTTAAAACGAATCCGATCACGATTATCACCCATGTTACAATATCGCACTGTTTTACTAGAATTGTATTGACAAGAACTGTCAAGCCGTTATCAAATGTGGATACATAGATGAAATATTATAATTAGTAATTATTAACTATTATACATTTTTATTCTCAGCAAGCTATGGAGAGGGCTATGTTATGCTTTTGTCTGTGTGGATAGACTTCGTAGTGAGGATATTCACAGTAGAACCATAGTAACCAACCTAGTCCAACAAATCAAAAAGGTAATGTGGCCGGCCATATATCTTGAAGAATTGACAACCGATGGGGAAGAAACGTAGAAATATAAAAAAGAGAGGTTCTCGAGTGCAAACCTCGTACCAGTAAGCGAGATGTAGGGTGACCCGCAACCGAGATTATGTAACAACCATGGGGTTTTATAATGGTGCGAATTCGACATAACTCTATCCTGGCGAGGCGGGTATGCGTACGCATTTTCCCATATAAAATATGGCGGCCCGTTACTATAAGGAGTGACGACCTGGTAAAACATGCAGGAAGTCGATGAATGCTGGTGGCTTAGGACCGTGTTTTGACGCATTATTCAAGGGAGGCGTATATTCATCAGTGGAATTGCAAATGATGATGATGATTGTTATTATTATTCTTGTCAGCGAAGATTAGCAGGTTGCAGTTAAAATATCCAAGTAAACGTTTCAATATCGCTTTGGAAATGCATATTTTAAAATAGAATTACCATAATCTGAAAGGTTAGACGTGCAATGCTTTAACAATAAAATAACTAAGAATTGCTTTGTCGCAATCAATCTATAACATACCCTATATCCGCCCCGGCTCTGCACGGATGCTTTATGGATCTCGATAAAAGAGCCATCTAACGGGTACAATTGTGAATCTAACCCATTCTCCAATCAACTTAATCACACACACACACACACACACACACACAAACACACAAAATTTCATCAAAATCGGTCAAGACGTTTAGGAGATGTTTAAGACACACGGACGGAAGAATTATACATGTATATATCTATATCTTTATATATATATATATATATATATATATATATGAATTATATATATAAAGATATAGATTTGTCAGTTGTTTGCCATAAATTGTATAACTTAGCTAACCGAGTTTGATCCCCGCCTGCACTGATTATAGTCTTAATTTCAATTTTAATTGGTAATCGTACAGCGGTGGTAAAGGAAAACTTAATGTGGACAATTGATTGTCTGAGAATAAAAAAAATGTTTCGAAAGAATGTGGAATTGGACAAATCCACTGAAAACTTGGACATTTTACATTTTAAGTAAAATAAAATTTTATGTATAAAATTAAAAAATAAATGACTATTTGATATATAAAAACTGTATCGTTATGCTAATACTTTTATTCAGAAATGTTTGTTTTGACAACTAAAAAGCGTTTTGAATTGGCTGAAGTGTTAAATACTCAATATTAACAAATTATTGGGTCCAAGTCTGAAATTAAAACTAAATAAAATATTTTAACAAAATTTAGTAATTATTTATTTAAGCGAAAGTAGCCTTAATTAAAGACCTCAGACCCAATTACGGACTTGATGGCCAGCCATTTTAGCAGCCATTTGCGCGGGTTAGTGTTATAGTGCCCAAGTGTAGGTATGGGCAAGAATAAGCGCACTGCCTATTCTCTCACTCAAATAATCCGGTGAGACGGCAATCTGACACCTTACCAAAGGGACATCAGGTGCAGAACGAAGGGTTTACATGCTCTCCGAGGTACAGGCGTGAAACATCGCCACCTTCCCGACTTCGGTTTGATACTGAGAATTTCTTGACAGTAAAACTCAATAACAGATTTCAGCCCGACCCGGGATTTGAACTCGAGACCCCGTGATTGCAGAAGTAAACCAATGAGGGAGTAGCTATGATTAAATAATTATTGAACCTGTACATAGGTATTTCAGGCTGAGAAACAATAAGTCGTGGGTTCGTGGAGTGCTGAATGTAAACGATAGTAACAGAGTATAATTATCTAATAATTGATTAGAGTATATTGCTAATATTATCAAAAGGCAAACGCTAAGTTACGCGACCTAATAACATTAAGTAGGTTTGCTAGCAACAAGCTTTTAGAATAGAAGCTTTTGTTACAGTGTACAAATGTTTACTGTAGTGGATGGACAGATCACTCCACGTTCGTTGATGAGCGTACCGTTAGATTAATGTCTTCCAAGTGTACTTAATCCAACTCTGATTGTGACTCACTATGTGCCGTTAAATCATTTTGTTTTCTGACATGCTCGCATGATTGGTTTTTGAATTGCTCTTCGTAAATTACTTTATAAAATCTTAGATACAGATCGATAAATATTATAGTTGTATTTTAAATGTTCGTAGTTTTATAATCTGTTCTAGTTTCATTATCTGATACGTTGTGTACATCATATAAGACTTCATCTATTTAAAAAAAAACCTAAACTAATGTAGACCACTTTTTTTACAAATAACGATGCCAGTGCGTAGTCTACTTGAATGCTAAATGGATGTACTTGCCTATTGACACCAATATCTATCCTAAATTAAAATCAAAATTCAGATATGTTGTTATCCTTAAGGACTAAGATAGAATGCCGCGTTACCAAAAAAGACTCTTATACACGCACTACACGAAACACAACGGCATTAAACTGCTATGTTAGGTTGGTTTTTGTAATATCTTTGAGCCTTGGGCTTTGGGTAAATACCCAAAATACATTACCTGATTTAGTGCCATAGGTTGACGAAATTGAGTGATGCATTTTTTTAAGTCGAAACCACACAGCCTAGATGTCGTCAGAAGTTTCATATCAGAGAGTCAGATTAGCTTTCTACATTCAATTCAATTATTAAAGTTGAAAATGGTAACATCCTTTAATTAACATCTGAACAATATTCTTATCCTTTAAATGTTGGTAAGCGGTACGGTTTCATATGTTTTTGTGTAGGCGACGGATGGTAAGCCGGTTTTATTAACTAAATCGGAGTACTGGCCGACATGTTACGTAATTTTCTATTAATTAACTTTACCTCACCACTTAGGTTTAGCCTCAACAATTCGTCTATTTCATTTTGGTCTAAATAAGATATTTAATAAAGAAAGGAAAATCCAATAGGTATGATATACCGTGTGCAGTAATTGTTTGGTGGTAAGTAGTTTTTATACTTATTATAAGTAAACGCGTAACTGTAATTACACCTGACGGTAAGCGGTGGTAAGCCCTGGATGGCAAAGTGCACTGTCAACCTAACAATAGTGAATTCAAGCAGTTCCAACTGATATTTAAGATGTAGATCTTTTACTTACTTTGCGTTCTGGGTGGGAAATTATCCAGGATATTATTGTGCCACAAGCACAAGTTTGCATTTTTTATAGAATAAGGGTGGCAAACGAGTACACAATCCAACTGATGGTAAATGGTTGCTGTGGCCCATAGATGTCTACTTCTATCCTCAACTACGAATCAAAACGCAGATGCGTAGTTGTTGTGTTAGGACTAAGATGGAATGCCTCGTTTCTAGTATAAAAGTGTCTCCGGACCTCTACACTCACACGAAACACAGCAGTATTATAGCTATTTTACGCTGATATTCTGTGAGAAGGTGGTCCTGGCCCGGTCAAGCTGACCCATTCTACAATCGTAATATAACTGCAACGTGACTCTACCAGGTAGCAGTAGCAGGTGAAAAGCTTATTATGTGTAAGTTTCTAAGTGCTAGGATTCCATTTCTGCCCATGGAATCCGTCCTGGTGGGTACCGCCTACCTACCGAGGTATGTCTTCAAATAGCAGTGTTTGTACTGCAGTGTTCTGGTCTGAAGGGTAAAGAGAGTCAGTGTAGGTACCCGCTGTGATTCATTTTATCTTATTCTTCAAAGGTGACAACGTATCTGTTGCCTAATTTGTTTGAAGTTCGCTGCAGGTTTATACGTGGTAAAGCCACGTTGCAGCTATAACATGGTTGTAGCACGAAAGGGTCGGCTCAACCGGGGAGGGAACACGCTTTCATAGAATACCAGCGTAAAATAGCAACTTGATGCTGCTGTGTATCTTATGGTGAGTGTAGAGAACCGGAGACCTGTTTTATTGTAAACGAGGCATTCGATCTTAGCCCTCAGGGGTGACAAAGCATCTGCATTTTGATTCTTAATCAAAGTTAAATGTGGGTGTCTAAGGGTCACAGAATCTACATACCATCAGGTGGACTGTGTGCTCGTTTGTCGCCCATTGCTATAAAAAAGGTGTTCTGGGCTGCTGTAGCCACTTTGGGTAAGTACTTTTTCAGTACAACTTTATAAAAAAAATCTTGCTTTGCCTTCTTGGACGATTTTGATGACGTCACAACGTCCCAATATTCTTGGAAACTATCAGTTGATATTATTGTGTTACAAGCCCAATTTTGCAGTCTTTGTGTTATTTGGCAGAAGCTATTTGCTTATACTGCTTCATACTCATCAGCCCATAGAAGCCAAGTGCCGGATACGTACTTCTTCAGGCGCATTGGACAGATGTCTCACCCTTGACACTGCTAAGTATTTTAGGTATGGCGTAAACGAGATGTTTAAACACCATCACTTGGAGACAAAATATATTTCTGGCATTTCTCACAGTTGCGTTTCAAGATATGCGCGGGACGAAATGGGGTGTCGTATTCTATTACGCCGACGAAAAAACGACTTGCTTCACGTCACTAGTCGAATGGCTGGTTCGATCCCTTGACTTTTGAGTTCGCAGTTCGCACCGTGTCGTTAGACTACTGAGCTTATGTATACTATAAGCTACTGGCACTTTAAAATTACCTTTGATCATTAATTTTGTTAGATGTAATGTGATGAATTGCTTAGAAAAGACAGTAATAAAAACATCACAGCAGACTTATTTGCTCTAGTAATACCACAATAGTCCTATATTTAGAAAACATCTCATGTTTGGGTGACGTGATAATATAAATAAAATAAACAAACAGGCTCATTCGCGAAACTGACAATCCTTGCACAGATTATCGACACTCTTTTGAGACTGAAATTTGGTCTAGAGGACATTATTAGATATCATTTTAGGGGGTTTTTTTTATATTCATGCCAGGTTTAAAATTGCAGTTTGGTAAATAATTGCGAATGCAGGACGAGGCTTGTATGTACATATATGATTTTATAGACGTTTTCAACTACAACAACGCAGTTAGAAGATTTTTATTTCGCTTGTCCAGCGTAGTATATGATAAATTATTTTAAGGAATATTTGACAAATCATTTTTTTTTGTAAAAATGAGAACATACCGCTGAAAAAGAAAACAAGTATTGCATAGGTAGGTCCGAAAAACTTAACATTTCTTAGAAGATATTGCCTGGAGGCAGTCGAACAAACAGTTGTAAGATTAAAGGCCGATGTGTGTTGCGTGTAACAATATATTGAAAAGATTCGAGCAGTTTTTTTTTCTTATTTTTTATACGTAGTAGACAACGCTGCAACTATATTAGTTGTAGCTCGAATGGATCGGCTCAACCGGGGTAGGACCACGCTCTCACAGAATACCAGTGTAAAATAGTGGCTTAAGGCTGGTGTTTCGTATGGTGAGTGTAGAGAAACGGATACCATTTTTACTGAAAACGAGGTATTCCATTTTAGTCCTAAGGGTTGATAATGTATCTGCATTTTGATTCCTAATCGAGGATCTACGGGCAGATCAGTATTCACCTACCATCAGGTGGATTGTGTGCTCGTTTGTGAACCTTGTTCACTTGAAATAACACCCTAAATATATCTTATATTTAGGGTGATATTTCGCTTGATAACCGAAATATTAAAAATAATTAACATTGCTCTATTTTATTTGCTTTTATTTATTTCAGGTACTACTAGGTTACTTGGTATTAGGAATTCTTTCATCTAGGAGTCCGGCTGGGTAAATATCACCCTCTAACCTGTTTCTGGTGTCGAAAAGCGTTGCGTACACTGCTGTGTTATAGTTTGAAGGGTAGGTTGGAAAGGTTTCCAGTATAATTACAGGCTGTGATGTATTTTATTTTAGTCCACACAGGGGACAACGGATTTTTAGCCTTCTTTGTATCAAGATGTTATATTTATAGAATAGGGGTGACAAATGAGCACATAGTCCACCTTATTGTAAGAGGTTGCTGTGGCTCACAGAAATCTAAATTTAACCTCCATTAAGAATTAAAACGCAGATCCGTTGTTAGCCCTGAGGCTTAAGATGGAATGCGTCGTTTCCAGTAAAAAGGTGATCCGGATATCTACACACCATACGAAACACAGCAGTATTAAGCTGCTACTTTACGCCGGTATTCTGTGAGAGCGTGGTCCTTCCCCGGTCATGCTACAACCATAATATAGCTGCAGCGTGGCTCTACCACGTATAAATTGTGGTTCCAGGTGCCCATGGACTGCAGAAGCGACTTATCATCAAGTAGACTGTAAGCTCGGTTGTCACGGCAGTTTAATTAAAAAAAAAACTATTACCGATAGTTGCGGTGCAGTATTTTTTATTTTTTATTCTATGGAATTAAATGCCACTCATTCTGCTAGATTTGTGTACGTCGCATTGCGGAGCCCAGGCCTCTATTCATTATGATGCAACTCGGAGCTTGCAGCGTTGGATATAATAACGTTTTGTAACCTGTTCTGACGTTATGTGTAAAATTATAACTGTTAATTATGAATATGTAATTATATCGGTGATTAAAGGTATTTTAATTCAAGACTTATGTGCCAGTTTATATATATATATATATATATATATATATATATATATATATATATATATATATATATATATATATATATATATATATATATATATATATATAAATCAGATAAAGTTGTTCCTTTTAATTTGGGTGATATAATATGCAGAAATTCAATGGCCACTTGTTCTTTATTCACCGCTATGTATAATTATTTATTCACACCGTGTGGTGGCGGAAAAATATAATCGTTCACACGCTACATAATAGAAATTACAATAATTTATTATTTATATACCAATTCAGTATTTAAACAAACTTAGAAGTACTGTTAGTAAATAAATACTAGCAATAAAAAGAAATACTTTTAAACTATTACTCCCTACTAGAATACTAAAAATAATTATGCATGGTACAAATGGTTTGAACCACGCTCTCACAGAATACCGGTGCGAAATGACAGCTTAATGCTACTGTTTTTCGTATAGTGAGTGTAGTGAACCGTAGACCCTTTTGACTGGAAACGAGTCATTCCAACTTAGTTCTCAGGGATGACAACGCATCTAAGTTTTGATTCTTAATTGAGGATAAACGTAGATGTCCATGGGCCGCAGCATCCACTTACCATCAAGTGAACTGCGCACTAGTCTGTCACGCTTATTCTATATAAAAAAAAACAACTTTGAATCAATGAAAAATTAATCATCAAATTGAACTGAATATAAAACATTACTCGGACTCGATATAAAAGTAAAATAATTGAACTATTTTATTCATACATTCATTTTAAATTTTAAATTGCTTATATTGTATTTTATCCTTTAACCGGAAATTGAACAATCAGCCCTAATCAATATAAATGTGTGATAAAGTGAAGTTGCAGCCCTAATACACCCCCTTGCCAGGAACAGACGTCGGCTCATTTCTAAGAGGGTTATGGTGTAATTAATCCGTCACATTGCTCCGGCGCGTGTTAGACAACTTCACATATCCTCGAAATATTGTATTTCTTAGACATGTCGGGTTGCAAGCATAAAAATAACGGTGAACCCTTATTCCTTATTTACTTCGGCTCTCTTAGCCCTTAAACTACTATGCTCAAAAGTCAGTATAATTTTAATCGATACTTAATAACTGTTGTAAACCACATCTAAAAGTAAAAAAGACTGCTCCTTGTATACTGTATCTTTGATAAGTCTATTTTACGTTTACGTGTACTAGTACGTTGTAGAGCCAAGCTGCAGCTTGTAGCACGAATGTGTCGGCTTGACCGGGGAAGGACCACGCTCTCACAGTATACCAGCGTAAAATAGCAGCTAAATACTGCTGTGTTTCGTGTGGTGAGTGTAGAGATCCGGAGAACCTTTTTCACTGGAAACGAGGTATTCCATCTTAGTCCTCAGGGGTGTAACCGCAACTGCGTTTTGATTCTTAATCGAGAATAAATGTAGATGTCTATGGGCCACAGCATCCACCTGCCATCAGGTGGACTGTGTGCTCGTTTGTCACCCTTATTCTATAAAATATAAAATAAATAAAATAAGTCGAAAGACAATCATTATTTCAAGAGCCTTATTTTAGGTTAAATTAGTAAAAAGTTACCTAAATGCACCTAAAGAGGTGGCAACTAAATACAGCGAGGCGTGCCCGTGAAAATGCTCGTTAGCATTAAGCAAATGCTCATTAGTATATATAGCAAATGCTAAAAGCGTCATCTTCCTTTAGGTTTTATAAACGTTAATTTCTTTTATACTCGGCTGTTTAAGAATTAAAACGATTTCTTATATTTCCGCGAATACTATAAATTAAATTTAAAAGAATATAAACGGCGGGAATGAAAAGTTATTTTAAAATTTTAAAATTAACACATA
The DNA here is from genome assembly GCA_036936625.1 of Parnassius smintheus behrii. Classification (NCBI taxonomy): domain Eukaryota; kingdom Metazoa; phylum Arthropoda; class Insecta; order Lepidoptera; family Papilionidae; genus Parnassius; species Parnassius smintheus. The sequence continues at coordinate 49,480,575 of JAUPFT010000007.1, forward strand.
AACTACATAAAATTGATTTTATTTAATTAAAAATATTATGTAGTTTTCATATATTCAAAACTACAGACTACACTAGAACTTTGCCGTAGAAGGAAATGGGGAGATCTCCCAACGGCTAAGGTGTTAAGCTCGGGTAGTGCCCAACGCACCACGTATTCTATACATACTGTTCTATATATAACGCATTAACTTAAGAACTTTGATAGCGCGATTTAGGCTTCGGTGGGTTTCGCTTGCGGCGCGATGACAGCGCCGCCACTAAACTATATATTTATATAAATACATTTTAATTTTATTACACATTCTCTATAATTCAGTACTAGCGTTATTAGAAATTTTGTACAAGTTCATTTTAAGTTTTGTTTTTCATTATCATCAGTCCTGCCTATTAAAGTAAACTGCTGAACACAGGTTTCCCCATAGAGTGCTACTTATAAAATGTTTTCGGCATAGTTTAGGGAGTGGGTTGGCAACTGGAACGTTATTACTCGTAGGAAGACGCTGTTGCCTATCTCCTGTTCCTCTGTCGGCGGATGATATAGGGTAGTGGATATACTTACACTATAACTATACTGTACAATTTTTTTTAAATTAGTTTTTATCTTCATTTTTTGTTTTTATTTGCGCAAAGGTAAAATAAAATAGACAAAAACAAACACATTAACAGAGAAGTCATAAATTATAATTTTAAATTGGATGTATGTCATCCTTTAACACGTACATGTGGGTGGAAAAGCTGAGTTCATATATTCACAAAAACATTGCGTGGGTTTCCACCACATCAGGCTCGAAGGCCATGCGTATTGTCAATATTGATATATCTCCATGGCATCGTACATTTTAATAATTATTCTAATGCGGAAAAATTTGTATACGTATTTGTTAATTTGATATTTATTTATAGTCTTTACGGAATTAAGCGTGTGATTGTATTATACTGGGCGGGGAACCTCATTTTCCGCTTTCTCAAATTTTAAGTCCTCTCCGGTTAGACCACGTTTTTACTTTTTATGTTGTTAAGCAGTGTCAGCTTACATCCGATCTTGTATTTTATAGAAATCGGAGTGATTACACAGCCCACCTGAATGCCAAAAGTCCCCATAGTTCATCATCATCATAATCATCATTACAGGCTATAAGAATTCCATTGCGGAATATTTGCAGTTGTTTAGATAAGATTAGATAAGATATTTTTTTTACTAACACATGTGTGAGATATACATTGCATGGGCAGATGTATTCTCGGTGTTAGTGTTATTAGTATCAACATGTCTTACTGATACTCTGTGTGTAAAATTTAAAACTTAATTTGTTAGTTTTCATTTAACATTAGCAAAATCTATCAATATACAAAATCAATGAAATTATTACTTACAACAATGATAATTAAAAACAAATGCATATGCTATTATATGATGTCAAAATTTATCATTGAGAAATTCCGTTACAGTGTAGTAACACTTTTCAATTAAAAGGTATTTAAATTTATTTTAAAAAAGTCTGGTGGTTATTGATTTATGCATCCGAGGAATTTCATTACAGATTTTAGGAGCCATGTATACTGCACTCCTTCTTAGCAGAGCCGTTTATTGTTTCAAGTTTTTATCAGGAAGGTGCTGCAGCTAATTTCCTGCTTAATTTTCCTCTGTCGTCTCCCATCGTACCCACAGGATGGTATGGAGTAGCGGATATTATTACACTGCCATCACACGGCTATAAGGTTATTATACCTGTGAGCAACAATTTTTTTTATAGAATAAGAGTAACAAACGGCACATAGTGCACCTGATGATAACTGGATACCGTAGATATCTACATCCATCATCGATTAAGAACCAAAATGCACATGCGTTGTCACCCTTGACGAGTAACATAAAATTCCTCTATCAGTAAAAAGGGTCTCCGGTTCTCTACAGTCACCATACGTAATACGAGCAGCACTAATCTTATGTTTTTACGCTGGTATTTTGTGATAGCCTGGTTCTCCCCCGGTTAAACCGACCTATTTGTGCTTCATTTTTTTAAAGGATAAGAGTTACAAACGAGCACACAATCCACCTGATGGTAAGTGGATGCTGTAGCCCATAGAAATCTACATCTATCCTTGATAAAGAATTAAAATGTAAATGCGTTGCCGTTCCTGAGGACTATGATGTAATGCCTTGTTTCCAGTAAAAAGGGTCTTTGGTTCTCTACACTCACCATACGAAACACAGGAGTGTTGAGCTGCTATTATATGCTGGTATTCTGTGAGAGCGTGGTCACCAACATCAGCCATAGTATAGCTGCAGCATGGCTCTACCACGTAAAATAATATTCCATTCTATTTTATTTATCGTTATCAGTAAAAGGGTATCAGTTTTCGTAACAAAACGCAGCAGTGTTATGCAGGAATTTTACGCTGGTATTCTGTGTGGGCGTAGTCCAGCTTGATTCAGCTCTACCACGTATAAAAATTTCGTTCTTCACCTTTCTAAGTTTTCCTAAGCTTTATTTCGTGTGAGCGCTCGCTATAATTGCACACGAGACACATTTCAAAAAATTATTATTAATTATAATTACGATTTTAAGACCTGATTTACCACATGCTCGACGGTGACAGTAAACATCGTAATTAAAACAGCATATCTAAATAATAAAATACATGTTTGAAATAAATTTGTAGTACAGATATGAGGCAGGCTGTGCCCAGCAATGGTACGTATATAGACTGTACGTTTGCTGTTAACTTTTATTCCGTTGTAATCCTAGGGATAAACATGTACTATTCTACTTTAAGGTGACCAAGTACTTGTAGTCTTCTATTACTTTCTTTCACAGCTCTAAAATGGTAAATGGCAAAAGGTAGTTGACAACCATCGGTAACAAATAATAACATCATACAATTTAAATTTGCCATTCTTCGTAGGGCTTACTTGATTTTACAGTATAAAAATAAGTTTATGATTCGACCTAGAAACTATGTTATCATTTTCATAGGAATCACTTTTTGAATACACTTTAAAAACTCGTAACTTTTTATTCGATTCAGTATTGCTTTTATATCTTATGAACGTTAAAATCTACACAATTCTAATACGTAATTCCGTTGACTAGAGTGTCCAATCACCGTGCAGTGGCGGCGGTGTCAAGGGAAGCAAACCAGGAGATGAGCTGCAGCGTCGTCCTGGTAACAAGTAACAACCAAAAAATTAAATAATAATAATGTCCTCCAGACCGAATTTCGGCCACGGCGACCAGCCTCAACGGAGACTAGCCATCGGCGCAGGACAGGATTATAGTGCCCAAGTGTATGCGCAAGCACAGGTGTACTCTCTATTCCCTCACACTCATAATCCGATGGGACGGTAAACTGACACTACCGGAAAGAGATCAGGCGCAGGACCAACGGCTTTACGTGCTTTCCGAGGAACGGGCGTGAGACACCGCCAACTTCCTGACTCCGGGCGACTAATGAGAATTTCTTTACGGAAAAACTTAATAATTATTTTTTTTGGCTCGACCCGGGATTCGAAACCAGGACCTTATGATCAGCAGTCGCACTATTACAACCATTAGACCAACGAGCAGTCAAAAAAATACTGCAGTTGCCGACTATTAGGCGATCTACGGGGGAGGCCTATGTTAAGCATTGGACCTTGGTAGACTGCAACGGTAAGTGTCCAGTACCCTATTGTGGGAGAATATTATGACCGCTGGACTTGGTGTCGCTCTTTTAAAATATGTTATGGTCATTTTACTATATGAAACAAATGTGTGTACATTTTTTTATATATTATAAGGGTGACAAACGAGTACGTTTATCCTCGATTAAGACGAAAAATGCGAATGAATTGTCACTCCTAAAGACTAAGATGAAATGCCTCGTTTCCAGTTAAAAAAGGTCTCCGGTTCTCTAAACTCACCATACGAAACACAGCAGCATTAAGCTGTTATTTTACGTACACATAATTACTTTTGTTTAACATATTCAACGGTGATTATGTTGTCAGCTTGCAACGCCGTTTCGCTAATTACTTGGAATCTTAAATTAAACAATTTAAGTACAAAATAACAATCAAAGAGCCGAGTTACTTGCTTTTGTTTAGTAAAATAAGTTATTTTAGTTCAGCAGCCTATTTGTGAGTTTATTAAGTTTGTGAGTAATTTCAATTATAAATGAACGATATTGTTGGTATTACTAATATTTTATTTAAATAAAATGTAGAAGCGTTGTCATCCTTGATGACTATAATGGAATGCCCTGTAACCAGTAAAAATGGTCTCTAGTGCACTACACTCTATTTTACGCTGATATTATGTGTGAGCGTCATTCTTCCCTGATAGAGCATACCCATTCGTGCTGCAACCATAATGTATCATGGCTCTACTACGCTATAAAATATTTCCGTTAACCATTTCAATAAAGCTTTAAATTCGCTTGGTTCACGTCCGAAGTTGAATTGCGAATTCGAACCATTTGTTTTCGCATTTCGTCCGTAAGTTTGTTTGTGTTTTTATTTAGTTGGTGTGGAATTCCTCTAGCAAGAGAGCTATACTCGATGACCTTTTTTACCGCCTGGAAAAAAGTAGGATGTAACACATAGAATACTATAATACATACATAATAGAACGGGAGAGTGGGCGGAGCCCGTATAGCCACTAACATGTCAATTCGCACCTATAAATGTCAACACAATCAATCGTTTCCAATTTTCGTGTCAAGCGTCGCTGCATGCAAATTATTTTAAAATGACGAATCGTGCAATAATTACGTGTCGAAAGAATAGCGAGAAATGGAATTTAAGTTAAGGAGACATATCCTACAACCAGTAAGTCGAAACTATTTATATTTTGTGAATATTGGAAACTAAAACAAAGAAATATTGATGTGTCAAAAACATTAATCAAAATTCTAAAATGTGTAAATTCGCGAATCGGGTTTGTAGTAGTCATAATACGACGTAATTGCTTCAATGTGTGCTCCCGGTGACGCTGATCCTCGTACAAAATAAGGTTGACAGCCATTCTATAGTGTATTATAGTATTATATGGTGTAACATGTGATCGGATTAGAAGTCTATGGCACTGATATTTTACAAAAAATAAGAACAAAATTTGAATTAAATAAATTACCTAATTAAAATCTATCGAAATTCAAATCATATCTATCCTAGCCTGTGACCCTGCGAAGTGACAAGGTCAAAGATGCCTACGAAATTTATTGTTTTAAGGCCGTTCGTAAAGTAGGGTGGATATGATTTGAATTTCGAAAGATTTTAATTTATTTATTTGTTTAATTCAAAATGTTTGTTTTAATTTTTTGTAAAATATCAGTGTAGGCTTCTACTCCATTCACATGTTACACCCTATTTTTTCCAGACGGTAAAAAAGGTCATCCCAGTATAAATGATTTATTGCATTTGAACAATAACTATATTTTTATCACTTTGGATGTCACCCAATAATGAATATTGATGGGGTATTTAGTATTGTATTCAATAGAAGTCCCCTACCACGATACTTTTTACTTTACGAATTAAAATAAGACTTTTCTTCCGATTTGTTAATGGTACTGTGGTTGTACTCAGGGGTAAGAACCGTAGAGAAGGTAATCTGGATCCTTCCTCTCTCCCAGACATTTAGCTTGTTAATATGTGCAAAAGAAGTCAGTGTTATTAATATGTATTATTTATTACCTAATGTAGTAATAAAAATGAAATTTACACTCTATCTAAGCAAAAATCTGGATACCACTCCACTTTGAGATATACTAGTTAGTTCGTGTTTAGCTAGTAGAAAAGCATTAAAGTTCCGTTATTAACTCCCTATGTCACCTTGTACGACATTTACGGGATGTAATGGTCATAGGTCGTAGGTTCTCTTAAGCTGCCACAATAGGACATTATAGTCTATTTCAGGTGATATTACTAAATGTTTGTTTCCCTCTGTGTTTTTTGTTAATTAAGAATAATATTAGTTTGCTTTTCTAGTTATCAAAATATTTTGTGAAATGAAACTAAAAAATTAAGAATATTATGGATGCGAGAGAGAAGCGAGCTGAGAACGAATCACTACTTTCTCGAAAGGGGAATTTCGATCGAAAACAAATGTTAATATGTAACTTAAATAAAAGGCACCGCACCGAATCAGGTGTTGAGTTGGCAACGGACTGTAATTGTACCGAACTTGGCACGTTAAATTTTTACGTGATATATGGGTCAGTATGCTTTGAATGTTACATCACGGATATTAATAAAAGTTCGTTATTTTGAACTCCAACATATATATACGCAATAAAAAATTAAGGGTTACTTATTGATTTAAAAACCATCCTATGTTTCAAGTTGGAAAAACAGCACTGGTAATTTTGATATATAAAGATATTTTATATATGATATATATATATATATATATATATATATATATATATATATATATATATATATATATATATATATATATATATATTTATATTATATATATATTTTATATTTTTATATATGATATTTTTTCGATATCTTTGTAATCTAGTTCTTGTTTCCGACCTATTTCATTTGATCACTGATTCGCAGAATACATTCATACCGAGAAAATTCAATAATGACAGAAGCTTTCAAGAATCATCCTCAATAAATATAATCTTTAATAATTTAAATTTGATGATTACCAAGCGATAGACGTGTCCCTAGGGTCTAGGGTAGGGGTTAATGTTGTTCAATAGAGTATTTTGTAGGTTATGCATACAGGTAAGACATATCGGTTGATATTTAGTAAATTAAAGAATATTTTAAAATTACCACGCACATAATGTTTTTGCATCATTAAAATTTCGCGACACGATACAAACTTTTAAAAATCACTTAAAGCTATTTTCCGTTTATTACTAAAAGGCTTTTTCTTTACCGAAAGTTTAAGTTCAAGTGATGGTTTAACTTGACAAACGAGCACACAGTGCATTTTAAGTAAATGGATGCTGTGGCCATAAGCACCGAAATCTATCCTTATGAAGCCAATGTAAACGCGAAGACTTTTTTAAGTAAGATAAGGGTGGTAAGCGAGTACATCTGATGGTGCCCGCACGCTGTGGTCAATAGACATGTACATCAATGCAGATTCGATGTCGCCCCTGGGTACTAAGATGGAATGCACTGTTTCCAGTAAAATAGGACCCTGGTTCTCCACAGACACCATAAGAAACACATATTTTACTTTGGAATTCTGTGAGAGCTTGATCCTTCCCTGACTGAGTCGACCCACTCGTGCTACAGCCGTAGTATGGTTGCAGCGTGGCTGTTCCAATGTCAATAAGATGGAATGCATTGTTACGCGTATGCTATCATAAATATACGGCTGATTCTTATCTTTTAAAGCGTAAATAATCACATTGTACATAGCAATCTCAGCTATTCTGTTCTATTCAAGGCCACATTTCGTAGTATAATTTGACCAAAGTTAATGATTTCTTATATTTATTTTTACTTCTTATTTTTAATTCCCGACGTTTCGGGCGCTTTCCAGCACCCATGGTCACGGGGGACTAAGATGACTGACGTCCCGATGTCATTGTTAAACCCGGAGTACTTTCAGCATTTTTAATTATTGTTTATGGTCCGATCTATGCAAAATGAATTGACTATGTCCTGAGGTCTTGCAGTGGTATGCTTGGGTTTAGTTTTAATTTTATTGATTATAGGATCCCAAGCAGGTGGTAGTACCCAGCCTCCTTCTCTATTGAAATTAGGATGTTTTTTAATTTCAATAGCCTCACGTATCATCCTTGGTAGGAATCGGTGTTCTTTCGCGAGGATTTGTGGTCTATCAAATCTGATGTAATGGTTGGGGCCGTCTAGGATATGATCACAAACTGCAGACTTCCCGGAACGTTGATGCTTCACATCAGCTATATGTTCCTTTACGCGGGTCCTAATTGATCTTTTGGTTTGTCCTATATAAGAGAGACCACATTCACAATCAAGCTTGTACACTCCTGCATCTTGTAGAGGAATATGACACTTGACGGATGGTAGGAACTGACTGATCTTCTTCGGCGGCTTGTAGAATGTTCTAATAGAAGCTAGCTTCAAGATATAGCCAATCTTGTCTGTGACACCTCTGACATATGGTAAGACAGCAGGCACACGCTCGACTGTGGCCGGCTTCACTCGGTCACTGTGACGTAGGCGCGGGACCCGAAGCTTGTTGTCGTGCAGAACTTGCTTGACGTGCTGAAGCTCGGCGGCCAGGTGTTTGCTGTCACAGATCCCTCGTGCTCTCTGTAACAAAGATTTGCCCACGGTAGCTAACTGTGAAGGATGGTGGTGAGATTCACCGTTTAAATATCGGTTTGTATGGGTCTATTTCCTATACACAGTGTGACCAATGGTGTTATTAGGATTTCGGATGACTATCACATCTAGGAAAGGTAAGGAATTATTTGCCTCTAACTCCATAGTAAATTGAATTTTAGAGTTTATGGAATTAAGATGTTCTAAAAATGCAGTTACTTTGTCTGATGATAAAATTGTGGAAGTATCGTCTACGTACCGCTTGTAGATCCTTGGTGTACCAGGTGCAGTAAGGAGGGCTTTCTCCTCAAAGTCTTCCATGAATATATCGGCGACAATGGGAGATACAGTTGAGCCCATCGCCACACCATCTACTTGCTTGTAAAATCTATTGTGGAAGGAAGAGTTTGTTGTGAGTTTGAAGCATCAACGTTCCGGGAAGTCTGCAGTTTGTGATCATATCCTAGATGGCCCCAACCATTACATCAGATTTGATAGACCACAAATCCTCGCGAAAGAACACCGATTCCTACCAAGGATGATACGTGAGGCTATTGAAATTAAAAAACATCCTAATTTCAATAGAGAAGGAGGCTGGGTACTACCACCTGCTTTGGATCCTATAATCAATAAAATTAAAACTAAACCCAAGCATACCACTGCAAGACCTCAGGACATAGTCAATTCATTTTGCATAGATCGGACCATAAACAATAATTAAAAAAGCTGAAGGTACTCCGGGTTTAACAATGACATCGGGACGTCAGCCATCTCAGTCCCCCGTGACCATGGGTGCTGGAAAGCGCCCGAAACGTCGGGAATTAAAAATAAGAAGTAAAAATAAACGCGATAAAATCCGTAAAAGTAGTTTTAATCTTGACCAAAGTTTCTTTTTAACTAAACCCATTAGAAAATATAACAAGGGATGTAATGGCCACATAAAGGGCCACAGCATCCACTTACCATCAGGTGGATTGTGTGCTTCTTTGTTACCCTTTTTATTTAAAAAAAACCTGCAATACTTCTGGTGTTGCCGTTGCGGAGATAGTCACTTAACATTAGGTAAGCCGCTATAATATTATTTAACTTTGTAATACTTTTGCATACTTCATTTAGTTTGTTAAGGTGCTGTTTATCCTCAATATTATTATTAAATAAACAAATATGTCAAATGTTGACTCAACTCTTATGATAAATAATATGTGCATAACATTTAACATTAATTATTTTCGAGAAATTGTTTAAGGAGGAAAATTTATTGACACGCATAAATTATCGTAATAAATTATCGCACTGTTGTGCTAAATGTGGCAAACAAATTATTTTATATGTGTTTGTTTTTTCTTTGTTTATATAAAAATACTAGTGAAGCTATACCGTGTAATACTGGTGTAAAAATATCCACTACGGTATTTCATCTCGCGGGTGTCTTTACACGCAACAGGGGGAAATTGAAATAGGTGATGGGCAGCAGCATCTTCGTGATGAAAATTCTAAATAATAAAATATCTAATAAATCCGGTTGCCGACCCGCTTCCCAAGCGTGGCAACTGTGGCAGAATTCCCCCTATGAAGCCATCTATGATATAAAGCTACTAAAATGAATGTTTTCGTTAACTACTCCAAGTAAGTTTAAAAAGCTTTATTGGTGACCCGAATTTAATTATAACCAAAACTCACCAGCCTCAAACGCAGGCACAAAGTAGTCTGACACCGACCCTTTTTATTGGATACAAGGCGACATTTTAGTACTCAGGGGGAACAAAGCATCTGCATTTTTATTCTTAATCGAGGATAAATGGAGATGTTTCTGGGTCACAACATCCACTTACAATTAGGTGTGTGTTCTTGTTTGTGACCCATATTTATTCTATAAAGCTAGCCTTTCGGTTTTCTTCAGGATATGTTTTGGAAAGTGTGCGCAGGAATTGCTAACTTAATTCTTCGCCCGACTAGTCTCCATCCCTTTGTTGTCGACTAACTACGTATTGGAATAAACGGTTTGCTTCATCGGACGTCATGAATACAGCAAAGGAGCAAGTACATCTTTTCGTTCGTATTACAATGTCGGTATCTTTAAGGCAAGTGCAAATAGGCTTTTATCAAGCATCAACACTTCCTATCAGGCGGTATAATAGTGAAGCATTGTCTTAGAATGGTTTCATAGTAATAAAATACTTCTGTTAATTGTTCAAAACAGTAGTCGAAAAGTGGACTCAACGATTTTCGCAGTCAGTACTCTTAACTACCAAGCTTTAAATTAGGAATTATTTTACGTTTGTATTTTCATCGTTATGCCTAATTTTTTATCGTGCAATAGTTAGCGTGCTTAAGTTACTAATGCGTCTGTAATTTTTAATTGTTCAATATGAGAAAGTGGTCTGCGTAGTTTCTTTCACCGCTTCATCTCCGCTCAGAGAAACCTCATTTCAAAACGGTAGTAGGAATAAAAATAACGTTCACCTAGACTAAAAATAACGTATGAAAATGAAAAGTAAGCTTTTTAAGTTAAAGGATTAAACATAAGTATTTAATGTAATTTAAAATAAATCGCAATAGATTACTAAAATATAATGAAAATATGGCGTAAGAGGATCCAGGGGGGGGAGGGCGTTGTTTAAAGCTTGTTTGCGATAAAACACCAAAATTCGTTATTTATGTGTTTTAGTTTTTCAGTTACAACATATAGACAATAAAGGTAGGTTGAAGGAATTAACCACGTAGGTACTTTAACATTGGATTTGGTCAAATAAAGAAAAACAAAAAGAATAAACTTATATAAAAAAATTAAAGTTACAGCCTATATACGTCCCATTGCTGGGCACAGGCCTCCCCTCATTTCAGAGAGGGTTTTAGGGCAAGGAAGTGTCCGCCGCGCAGCCCCAATGCGTGTTGGCAAATTTCACGCGTCTTCGAAATATATTTATTCTTATTCCTCAGACATGCAGGTTTCCTCATGATGTTTTCCTTCACCGCCGAGCACGTGGTAAATCAGCACTTAAAATTGCAATGTCAGGGTCTTCTCCCAAAACATAGTACAAGGATTTAAGTACAGAGCAGTATTCAATAATTTTAACTGATAAAGATAACAGTTTACTATCAAGTTTACAAAATATATATATTTTACAAATATGAAATACACAAGAAAAAATTACACGCGTGCGTGTGTGCGTGCATGTGTGTGTGTGTGTGTGTGTGTGTGTGTGTGTGTGTGTGTGTGTGTGTGTGTGTGTGTGTGTGTGTGTGTGTGTGTGTGTGTGTGTGTGTGTGTGTGTGTGTGTGTGCGTGTGTGTGTGTGTGTGTGTGTGTGTGTGTGTGTGTGTGTGTGTGTGTTGTGTGAGTTGAGTGATTATGAGGTAATGATTTTGACATACATAATAATAATTTATGTATGTTTATTGTATATGTGTGGTGCCTATTTCTTGACGAGATTTTCCGTATCTTCGTATGTGAGAGACTTTAACCAAATTGATATTTTAGATTTTAATTCATGTTTGTTAATTTTGTATATATTTAACGACTTATTAATCTTATTGTATAAACGACAACTGATTGAATTATACTGACGTCCTGCGAAAGCTGTTCTACATAAAGGTACTGGACACACAGGGATACTTATACGTCGCTTAAGGATATTAGAGTCTAGAGGAAGTTGTGAATGTTTCCGAAGCATTGTGCGAAGAACAAACAATTGCCTCACTGTTAAAACATTACACTCTTTGTAGAGGTCAACAGTAGGGTGCATCCTATGTTTGTTCATCATAACCTTGAGCACTGTTCTTTGTGCTCTCTCAAGGTGTAGCATTGTAGTTTTATGGGTACCACCCCAAACTGGTATGCAGTACATTAAAATGGATTGGCATAGGCACGTGTAAACCATTTTCAAGGTATCCAAATTCGCAGAGTGGCGAAGATTCTTAAATATATAAATTAACCTTCTGATCCTATTGCAAAGCGCGTTAACATGTTCATACCAACTAAGTTTTTCGTCAATATAGATGCCTAGATATTTAGTTTGGGGCTTGGCAGAGAGTGAGACACAATTGCAATTTGCGTCTTGCAATGAACACTGATGGGCCTTGATAGAATTGATATTTTCAGAGATTGGCGCAGTCTTAGATAGATCAAAGCGTATAAGTTGTGTCTTTGCGATATTGAGGGTCAGTAAATTTGATGATAACCAAAGCATAACTTCTACTATAGCCTTTTCTGCATAATGTTTGGCACGAATCCAATCTACACCCCAAACTACTAAGGACGTGTCGTCAGCATAGGTGAAGATCCGACAATTATCTAGCTTAATTCTACACAGATCATTGATGTAGATTAAAAAGAACGTGGGGCCCAGAATGCTGCCCTGGGGCACGCCAAACTCTATATGCTCCTCGTCGCTGTAGTTATCATCAATTTTTACGCATTGGGTCCTTCCAGTGAGATAATTTCTGAAAATATTAAGGGGCAGACCACGAATGCCGATACATTCCAATTTAGAAATCAGTATGGGGATAGACACGGTATCGAACGCTTTAGAGAGGTCAAGGAAAATGCCATAGCATTTTTGTTTCTCATCTAGCTTAGCAGTTACTGTTTGGGAAAGTTCAATTACAGCGTCTTCGGTAGAAACACCAGGTCTAAAACCAAACTGGTTCTCGGCAATGATGTTGAATCTCTTAAGAAAATCTGTCAAAGAATTATTAAGAATGCGTTCTAGAATTTTAGATAGCGAACTGAGAACCGATATTGGTCTATAGTTGGTAACTTGATGCCTATCCCCACATTTAAATATAGGATGGACTACAGCTTTCTTCATCAGGTCAGGGAATACCCCAGTTGAAATTGAGGTATTACAAATGTGCGTTATAGGTGAGATTAACGCTTTGCATGATAATTTAATAACGTCAGATTGTATTCCGTCCCATCCAACGGCGCAATTATTCCTCAGAGAGTTTATGATATTTTCTACTTGTAGCTCATCAACAGGTAATAGTACAAATGTGCTACTGTTAGATAAAGGTGACATGGGAGGAGAACCATCTAAGGACCATGATATTTTGGAAGCCAACTTTTTGCCGACTTGAACGAAATGTGAGTTTATAGTATTTAACGTCGCCTTAGTGCTACCGTGACAACTTAGAAGATCTTTAGCAGACTCTTTAATCTTTTTTGTGTTCGTAATATTTTTAATGACGTTCCATGTTTCTTTGATATTGTTTTTTGCCTTAAGGAATTCACATCTTTCATATTCTGACCTAACTTTTCTCAATAAAGTTTGTAGAAAGTTACGATATCTTTTATATGTAATTTGTATGGTGATATTGTCCTGCAACTTTCTAGCCTTTATGTGCAAAGAATCACGATTTCGGATGCATCGGATGAGACCGGGTGTCATCCAGGGTTTGACTGTACGAAATTTTCTTGAAATGGTTTTAACTGAGGAATGTTTCTTTATAATACAGCCCACGATATCTATAAATATATTAGTTGCAATATTAGGATCTGATTCTTTCAAAACGACTTCAAAGTCGTAATTATCTAATTCGCGTTTGATTTCCACAAAGTTTAAATATTTTTTGGTTTTCGCGGCTTGATGTTTCCATTTATGCTTTTTATATAGTAACAGAAGAGTAGGTACATGGTCAGTTATTGCAGTTTCAAGAATTATAACACATGCATCCAGCTTGGTTTTCAGCAAAATATGATCGAGACAGTTTTCTAAACGAGTCGGCTTATTATGAGCTGGTAAAAAACCTAGCATGGCTAGTGAATTTAGGTATTCATGGGAGCGTTTATCATGATTATCATCCTTAACGTCAATGTTAATATCTCCCATTAAAACTATATTGTTATAGGAGCTCAACGTGGATATCAAGTTTTCCAGGCTGTTCAAAAAAATGTTGATGTCTGCGTATGATGGAGAACGGTAAATACATATAACAGCCGTGTCATTGGTGTAACACACAAGGCAATTTGCTTCACTAAGGATTGGCTCGTATATTTTACAGTTAAGATCTAGCCTTGCATAAACAACGACTCCATCATTTTGTATAGGATTATTACGAGTGGCCAAAGACGCGAAACCATCAAGATGAGGAGTTGTTACAGCAGATTTAAGCCAACAATCGGTAAAGACCAAGATATCCATGTTCACCTGAGTCATGCTCATCATAGAGATAAATTCATGAAAATTTTTGTTGATACTACGAATGTTTTGATGAATTATTTTTAGAGCAAGATTTGGTTTAGTTACAAAATCAAGACATTTATCCGGCGTGCAGCTATAAACATTCGCTACAGAAAGTGAGTCAATTTCAATAGAGATATCATTTAAGTTAGCGCCTTTTACTATTTTTAATAATAAGATGTCGCGCTTGAATTGATCGGAAAATAAAGGATTTCGTTGATAAGTTTTTATACTTATCACTAAGAGCATAAGGAACGTTCGTGCTGTATAAATAAGTCGTTATATTACTTTTGCTCGTTTTGGTAATTCTACTTTCTGGGGAATAAGGCAAGACACTATTATAAAGTTGTGAATAACAATATATTATATTAAAGTATAGCATAGTTATGCTTGCAAGTAATATAGATAATATCATGGTATGTAAAAACGTGGTAAGCTGTATGTATTTTGTAAGATATTTGAAATTTTTGAAAAAAGTTCGTATGTATATCATTCTAGTTAGCTTGTAAGTAATTAGATTGTATGTGTATGTAATTGAGTGTGTGTTGTGTAGATAATAAGTTAAAGTGCACGCAACAAAAAATATGTATATACATGTTAAAAAATATCGTAAATTGTAATAAGTAAGAATTAATCTCATGTTTATACTATAATATAGGAAATAGGCTTTTAGGTATGCCGATTTAAATAAACCTAGTCATTTATCTTTTAATTTTAGAAGTTGTTCTTCGTTATCAATACGTATATGTGGCATACCTTCGGTTTTTCTGATGTATATTCTTCCATTAGACGTCCAACAAAAGGAGTATTTATGCGTTTTGGTGAATTCTCTAGCTAAAAAGAATAGCTTCCTAGTTTTTGCTGTCAGGCCTTCGGAGATAAATACCGGCGTGGATGTATTGTTTATTTTTAGATGCGTTGTGTTAAGTGTATTTCCAGGATTGTCCTTGTTGAATTTTTTTACTGATTTTATAAAATTTTCCTTCACGAGTATGCTACTAAAGTGAACTATTACAGGTTTTTGATTAGTGGTTTTAGTGGTTGTTTGTTGTTTTTGTTGTTGCTTGTTTATTCTATAGACATCACTGATATCTTTTTTTTCTATGGGTAGATTTATTAAATTTCCTGCCTCTTGTACGATTTTCAGTAGGTCATCCTTTGTCTCTTTCTGGTTAAGCGGTATGTTACGTATTTCAACTGTTGTTGCCTTTGAGTTACGTTCTAAAATGTCAATTTTAGATTCCAGTGAGTTAATATACTCAAGTTGGTGCTTATTTTCATTTTCTAAAGAACCGACTTTTTGAGTAAGTTCATCATACTTTTGGGCTAAGAACTCAATGGATTTTTGAATGTCTGTATTTTGTTCCTTGATCTCTTTCATCGTGGATAACAGAGTACAATAACTATTATCTTGTTCGGTTTTCCAAGAAAGGAACATATGTGTAAGATCATTTTTAAGGTTAAGGTAAGGTTAATAATAAATTAAGAAACCTCTCAATAATTTGCTCATAATATAAAATATAATTTTGCTTTTGAAGTAAAGGTTTTAATTGAATATAAAATTATTTTTAAAGATTTTGTCGCGTTAAATTTAATTATTTTAATTCCCGACGTTTCGGGTGTTTTGCAGCATCCCTGGACCCCCCGTGATGTAAAAATAGTTTTCTTCAATGTGTGGTGTTTGCGTAAATAAAAGAAATGATTGAAGGCCTTTCTACAATACCCTATCTCATAGCTCTAACTTGTTACTTCAGTAGCTATTACAAGCAAATTATTTTATTCCAATTTATTGTTTGAAATCGGTTTTTATTTTAATATTTAATTTTATCTTTTTACCTAAACATAAAATATGCCAGTGATTAGGAAGGACCTCGCAACACCAGCCGTTTGGAACCAGTTTGACGACTAAATTGCAAAAATAATTTTATCTCGCATACTTGATCAATTTTTCGTGCTTCGACCACTGGTCTAACCGGATGGCTTTCTTTTACAAATTACGCTCTAATAACTTTGTGCCGCCAGAAAAGGATATGAGACGCGACACTCGAGTTATGACTCAGCAAATTCACTTCCAACTTTGATTTCGTAATAAATTTATATTTCATAATCATTTATTTAGGGCAAGGAAGTGTCCGCCGCGCTGCCCCAATGCGTGTTGGCGAACTTCACATGTCTTTGAAATATTTTTTTTCTTATTCCTCAGAAATGGAGGTTTCCTCACGATGTTTTCTTCCTTTCTTGTTCACTGTCTTGCCCTGTAACCCTCTCAGAAATTAGGGGAGGCCTGTGCTCAGCAGTGGGACGTATATAGGCTGTAACTTTACTTTACTTTTTACTTTAATCATTTATTTACATTTTTTATACGAGGTAGAGGCTATGCTGCAGCTATGTTATTATTGTAGCATGAATGGGTCGGCTCGACCGGGGTAGGACCAAGCTACCGCAGAATACCAGCGTAAAATAGAAGCTTAATGCTGCTGTGTTTTTTATTGTGAGTGTAGGGAATCGGAGACCCTTATTACTGGAATCGGGGCATTTCATCTTAGTCCTGAGGGCGCAACGACGCATCTGTATTTTGATTCTTAATTGTGAATAAATGTATATGTCTCTGGACCACAGCATCCACTTACCCTCATGTGGACTGTATGCTTGATTGTCCTTTATTATATTTAAAAAACATTCAAGTATACATCATTTATCACCATAATAAAAAAAAGAACTAAAACAAAGAAGAAAACAAAGAAGAAAAGTTAAATTATCATACAGTGTTACCCCTCGTGAAACTAAGAAACTCTTCCTCCTTGAATGGCTGTACTTAGTGTTTGAGCGAGAAAATAACAAACCTTTTTAATACTATTAGCAACGACTAGTCGTGGATTACAGTTCTTTTAGGAACGTCACCGCACGTGGACCCCACACATATATTCTCTTCAGCAAATGCGACAAATATGTAGTCACCTCTCAAAGACTCATATTTGCGGCATTGAGTTTCCAAAGTCTTTACAAATTTAGTCTATACTTCGATTAGCAGTCTACCTGCCAAGCATGATGTTCAATTCTCGGTCAGCTTTCGGTTGGGATGGTGCAGTGACGCAGGTTCGAATCCCGCACGAGACGAGAGTCCGTGTCAATTTACGACTTATGTATATAAAACTCCTCCACATGCAGGAGAAAATTGTAACGTACGAGTAACGGCTTTTAAATTAAAAATACGTTATACTTAAAACTTATTCTTGTAGGAGTGTCGCGATTTACTTTCTAGATTACTACTAAAACCTGCAATAAAGTAATGCTGATGTTAGAAAGAAAGAAATGAAGAATTTTTTATTCGAGGCTATAATATGTTGCATGAGTCTAACTTAAAAAAATATGTATTGCCTTTATTACCCATCCATTCATCCATTACGGCCTCTAAAGGTTTATTGGTGAACATAGACCTCATGGGGAAGGGGGAGGGGGGGGGCGAATTGACAAGTGGATTGGCTAACGCTGTGTATTATTTTTGTTATATAGGAAAATTATTTTTGTTATATAGGAAAATTATTTTTGCTATATAGGAAAACTATTTTTGTTATATAGGAAAATTATTTTTGTTTTATAGGAAAATAGTGCTACCCATCTCCTAGTTTGTTTCACACTGTCGCCTCTCACGACACCCACGGGACGGTATCGGATAGCGGATATTCTTACACCGCCACTACAAAACTGCAAAATCTCATTCGGGTTAAATTATTTAGTGTTATTAGTTATTACCATCACAAGTCGTAAGACTTTATTCAATAACGTAACGTTGTAAATGAAAAACCCTTAATGTCGCGTACTATAACATTTTATATATTGATGCATTATAGTTAAATGTGCACTGATTTTAAATAACTGTTTTTTTAATAAAAATAAAGTAAAATATGTATTATTTTATTTTTATTATTTTATTATTTTATTTTTATTTGTAGTATTATTTAATATAATTTACATAACATTTTGTACATTATTTATTATTAATAGTAGTAATGTATGAATTAAGTTTGCCTTTTAGATATATTTTCCTTATGGGTCTACTGGAACATATTTCAGCAAATTATGGAATAAGTAGTACCTTTGTACGAACTACTATGAGTTTCTGTACCTTGTTGTGTGTACATTAATAAAAGAAAAATGCGTTGGTAATATAAAATAAGTTAATATACTCTATATATCCGTTAAAACTAGTTTAATTTAAATGTGTAGTGGTCGCGCAAATATAAGAAAACATAATACTGTTTTTTGAATTTTACCCATGTATTAATGTCGTACATTTGCTGGTTACACAAATAAATACATTGAATGTTGCCGACAAATGAAACTGACTTACTAATGTCCAAACGCTTCTAACAAAAACAAATTAGTCAACCGTTTTTCCTATTCTCCGTCCAGTTTTTCTCGGCAAGTGTCGTACGAGTGAAATGGTACAATTTAAAACTCGAGCAGGCAAACGAGTCATTATACACAGTAAGTGCCGGTACAGTCGGTTGCTAAAGTATTTGTGTAAGTTCAAGGTTTTACAGAATGTTTATTATGTTCACAATAAATTTTTTACGAGATTTCACGCACGAATTTGTCCACGAATAACTTTGACAAAAACCTGCATAGTGGTCTGAGACTAAGGAGTACGATTATCAATAGAACATGTATGTAGTTCACATGTGGTAAAGGTGAAACCTTATTTATTTTTTATTAAAGAAAAATATTATTAATTCAGTTTTTACTACTAACTATGGATCTGTACCGGCCCCGCACGGGTGTAAAGTGAAAGCCATAATTTGACAAAGTTTTACCCCAATCTGATGAACCGTATGCCAGCGCATAAAATACGATCAAACAAATATTAATTTTTAATATATTAAGGGCCTATACTAACTCAAATGGCTTAGCAAGATTCTCCGTTATGCCGAAAATATTGCAGCATAATTTAGAAATAAATATATGGTAAATTTGAGGATTAATGTTAAGTACTACGTTAGACAAAAACACGATTCCGTGCAATTTTCTCGAGAGAAAAAAATCCAAAGTTGCCCACTAACCAATAAACCACTGGTATTCACAAAATGCTTTAGATTAGATCATGAAACTTTGCATACTAACTGAACTAACTATAAAGCAGTGCTTACGTTTATTATATTTTTTTACCATCCAATTAATAATATCATAAATACCATACATCCATTAAAATCACGTAGCCCCCTTAATTCCTAAAACTACTCTTTAAGCACGATTAGTTTTGTTGTAGAACGGTGATGATGTGAAAAAAAGATAATAATGAAAAACTATTTATATAATAAGATTTACGATTTCTCTAAAAATCCAGGACAGACGGTCAAACAGACAGGTAAAAATTATGAAAATGATTATTCATGTCTTATGAAGACAGAAAACGTCTCCTCGAGCTTAATTAAAGTTATATCGACATTGCAGACTGTCACACACTTCAATTTTATTTATGTATATGATAGCATCCTGGCAACATTTACAAACATAACTCTTTCCAATATTTGCCATAAAACAATTAACACTAGTATCATAGTGGTTGAATGACCGATTACACAGCGTATAGCCTAGAACGCGATCAAAATGTTTACACACACAATTTTTATTTCTTTTTACTTACTTCAAAAAGGAGAATGTATTCAATTTGACTGTATGTTTTTGTGTGTTACCTTATCACTTTTTTCTGCGTGAGATTTTGATGATTCTTTTTTTACCTGAAAGCTGGTGTTTCTCACGTACCATATAGATTTAATTAAGTAAACATGTACCATATAAACTTTGATACTACGTACTAAATTGACTTCGAATACATTGATTTGGTCGTGTTGAAGTCGGTTGTACAATTTTTTTAATTTTACCACTTGTCTTTTGTGTATATCTATGGTGAAGTAACGTTTTATGATGTAGGTTCCATTGCCTCCTTTTAATAACCAATAAATGTACGACAATCGTCAATATTCACGTACTAGTATAAGGGTGACAAACGAGCACGTAATCTACTTGATGGTAAGTGGATTCTGTGGCCTATAGACATCTTCATTTATCCTCGATTAAGAATCAAAACACAGATACGTTGTCACTCCTGAGGATTAAGATAGAATGCCTCGTTTACAGTAAAAAAGGGTCTCCGGATTTCTAGTCTCACCATACGATAACAGCAGCTGTTCCTTCCCCGGTCGAGCCGACGCATTCGTGCTATACCACCTAAAGCGTAATTGTACGTGACATTTGCAATAATGACAGTTTTTGTTTAGCTTAGATTTAGTTTATTGCCCCAAAAACATTACCTTATCTTGTTAGCTAAGGAAAATAGAAAATTAAACTGTTCAAAATAATAAGCTTCGTTAAAGCACTTGTGCAATGGAGTGCACGGCAAATTAGTAAGCATTACGTCCAGATACCGTCGGGCGCTGATTGACGTTGTCCATGCAGTGGAACCAACTGAAATTCCGGGATTTTACGATTAAATAATGCTTATCGTCGCTTCACCTGCAAAATGCAACACAAACTATTGGATGAAATCGGTTAAGTTCAATTTTAAATAATATGTATTTGTATTGTTTGAACTGGTAACAGAAATAGCAAACTTTAAAGGACATAGGTACATAGGTATATAGATCTTATTGTTTATAGGTTGTGTTTTAAATTTATTTTTCATTATTTCACGTGGTAGAGCTATGCAGCAGCTATATTATAGTTTTAGCACGAATGGGTCGGCTCAACCGGGGCAGGACCACGCTCTCACAGAATACCAGCGTAAAGTAGCAGCGTAATACTGCTGTGTTTCATATGATGAGTGTAGAGAACTGGAGACCCTTTTTACTGAAATCGAGGAATTCCACCTTTTCTTCAGGGGTGACAATGCATTTGCATTTTGATTCTTAATTGAGGATAGATGTAGATGTCTACGGGCCACAGCATTAACTTACCATCGGGAGGACTGTGTTCTCGTTTGTCTCCCAACGCTATAAAATAGCATCTATACCGTTTTACCGTATTACCGTCACAGCCTCTTAAAGTCCACTACCATACATAGGCCTTACTCATAGATAGCCTCATAGAGGGGCCTATTTGCCATACTTGCCACACTTGGCAAGCAGGTTGGCAACTGCAGTTTTTATTTTATTTTAAGTCGTTGTTAGGAAGACGGTGCATCTCCTGATTTGTTTACCTCCATTGCCTCTTACGACTCCCATGGGACGATATGGGCTGGTAGATATTCTACAAAGGATAAACCACAAAGGTTTGTAAATAATGCTAACATCTGCACCGGATCTGCAATGGAAATACTCCATTAGGGTTTGATAAATATGCTATATAGAAAACTACGTTTTTAAAGCTACTGAAAAATAGTTTTTTGTTTTATTTGTCGAGTTTCTTAAACTCTCAGACAGTGCCACGATATAAATATTACAGATACATTCATTTAACTTTTTTTTAGCTAGTGTATCCATTTCTTTGGTCGCAACTCTACCTCACGTGACTCTACTTACAATCGGAACAGGCTATGATTAAATACACGTAGAGATACGCAGCGGCGGCGATTATAGCGACGGAAGGCGGTGACACACAGCGGACCTTAATTTTTAGCAGCGGCTGCCTTCTTGGATGCTGCCGCGGAAGGCTTCGATTTGGGTGTTGCCGCCTTCTTCGGTTTTGGCGCCTTAGGTTTCTTTGTCGGTGGTTTGGCACTCTTTTTCGCCTTATTTGCGGTAACAAACAAAAAAAGGACAATATAGTAAATATATTCCTGCAACTATTCCGACGAGCTGTAAACATATTTTAGCGTATTAACTTCAATATCCTATTTTTACGATTTTATATTTAATGTTCCGCGCTTGACACTCAACTTACGAGAGCAGTCAGGAAGTTGTCTCTTTATCGAATGTCAAATGCGAGCTCGTTACACGCTGGGCTGGGATCCCAAACGACGCATGCAAAATATGGCGGGACGAAACCAACTGTCCGTGTGCCTTCTAGAATACAACACATGTGGGGTTGTTTAAAACTATTAAAAATGAGCATTATTACATAATAATATTATTTGTTATACCAACCACTTCGAACATAAGTGAAAAGAATGAATGAAGAGTGACAAAGCAAATTTTATGCTGCAGAAAAGCAGTTAAACGCGGCTCTAGATGAAAGCTTATCGACATTTAAATAATGTATATTGAATTTGGGTCAAAGTTGTGCTTTTAACTGACACGCATTAATAGATAAGAATGAAACGAGAGAGATGTTTCAGGATCGTGCCAAACGGTAGTCCGTAGTCCCATCTGGGTGACAGGCGTGAGAGTTTTTGTATGTATGTATTGTTATCCAAACTACCAAAATTGATAAAATTTTATCGTTATATTTATCCAAAAATCAAGTCTTATTTATATAAAGGATAAGGATTTTAACGTACTGTACGTTCGATAACGATGTGTGCTCAGTGGGTTCCTACCTCTTTATTTTACACTTAACATAATTACATTTTAAAATAATTTCTTAAATCTTATTATACAATCACTACTATGTGAACGATGAAACATCATCATCATCAGTTCGTAGAAGTCTACTACAGGACATGGGTCTCACCTGCGTTTGGCCTTAATAGTCACGTTTGGCAAGCAGATTGGCGATCGCATTATACGATATACTACATTATAGAATAAGGGTGGCAAACCTATATATTTGTAACTATGTATGTTTTGTTGTGCTACTATTTCAACTCTGCCAATACCCTTGTAGCGTATCGAAACCATAGATAGCTTCGTAGGGGAATAATTGCTATAGTTACCACGCTAGGGTTGATGTTTTATTTTTAGTTGTTATAAGGAATATGTTGTTGCCCTTTTCCGGGTTTGTTTACCTCTGTTGTCTCTTACGATGCCCACGAATTTTTTTATAGAATAAGGGTGACAGGTGCGCACACAGCGCACCTGATGTTAAGTGGATGCTGTGGCCCATAGACATCTACATTTATCCCCGATTAAGAATCAAAACGCAGATGCGTTGTCACCCCTGTGGACTAAGATGGAATGCCTCGTTTCCAGTAAAATAGGGTCTCCGGATCTCTACACTCATCATACGAAACACAGCAGCATTAAGCTGCTATTACTCGCTGGTATTCTGTGAGAGCGTGGTCCTTCCCCGGTCGAGCCGACCCGTTCATGATATAGCTGCAGCGTGGCTCCACCACGTATAAAATATAGAATAGTGGATATTTTTACACCATCTCTAGATACATAGTCTTTTTACAATGGTTTCACATAAAATAATTTCGTTTTTTGATTGAAGTTACGCAAAGCATTCTAGTCTCTATAAATAACTTCAATTTTAGAGCCATGTGGATTTTTCAGAGTAGCTACGACTTTGGTTTGGTTTGGTTTTTGAGAGAGAGAGACAAAGTACAACGTGCACAGATAATTTGGTGCCCTCTCAAGTGTAAGTGCGTTCAAAATAAATGAGAGTGCAATATGAACTCTTTGAAAAAGCTTGGTTTCATTTTTGGCAATACTAAAATGTCTGTAAGGTACATAAACAATATTTTTGTTTTAATAAATAGAAGTAATTTTTTTTATTTTTTGTAACTTGTTTTTCATAATGCTATTAATAATGATTTAATGCATTATTAAAATTTCAAATGCTATAAAGCGTGCTATTTTAAAGTTAGCTATCAAAAAATGTTTAGCACAGGTACTACGAAACAAGTCAATCAATATTTAAGAGTAAAATGTTCGAGTCTCGACAGTTACACGTCGTTGTGACGAATACAAACGTTGGAAAACATCCACACAAAAATGACACGCGCTCGGGATAGCGGCTTACGATAGCAGTGACAAAAAAGTCAAAACAAGTTGTTTTGGCATATAGTCTTTCTTTTTTATTCAATATAAATAAAATAAGAACGTCATCAATAGAGCTCCGTCTCGCCAGCAACTTTCACTGCAACGAGACACATCATCTCATAGTCGAATACAAATAAATACGTATTATTAAGGATAACTCAAAAATTACTAATCAGATCTTGATCAGATTTATATGGGACCACACGAGAATCACCAGCTTTTAAATAAAAAAGTATTATCGTTAAAAAAATACAGTCAAATTGAGTACCTCCTTCTTTTGGATGTCGCCTGAAAACTTCACAATACGCCGATGCGTCACATTGCAAAGTTCTTGGAAGATTTTGACGAATGCTTAACCCAGCGGACATTATCTCAATTTAATAAAGATATTAATAGTTATTTTGCAACCATCCGCTGTATTATTTTTATTTAGCGGATAGCAAATAGCGAATAGGATAGCGATAGGTTTATATTAACATCGGAGCACTTATTTGGTCGTTTACTCTAATTGTTCACGGACGCAGATACTTATTACACAAAATCGCATCACTTTCACGTATGAAATCTACTTCAAATCAATATGTATACGATAAAACAGGAGCAATAATCTGCCTGTGGTTAAGTTTCCATCAAAACTCTCTAGCATATCGACACGGTAAAGTTTTATTGCTGAAGAAACAAATTGTTCGACAGTGTAGCACGCGTATGGTATGGTAATACGGTACATTACGTGTATTGCACGTAATGTACCATAATATTATATAAAATCTAACAAAATTGTTACCGACCGAGGGTGCTTCACATATTTCCAGTATAAAATTAAGACCGTATTTTTTTATATTCGTAAGCACACCCAATACAAAGAACGTAGACACACAACTTGATAGAGCCACTCTCAAGCTATATTATAGTTGGTTGTAGCACGAGAGGGGCGGCTCGACCGGGGAATGACTACGCTCTCACAGAATACCACCGTAAAAGAGCAGCTTAATGCTGCTGTTCCATGCGGTGATTGTAGAAACTCGGAGATCCTTTTTATTGAAACGAGGCATTCCATCTTAGACCTTAGGGTCAAATAGAAGGTAGGCGTGGATGTCTATGGGCCACAACATCCACTTACCATCAGGTGGACTATGTGCTCGATTGTTACCTTTATTGTATATTAAAGAAAATCCAGTCATCCTAATCTAGCAATATCTGATTTATGTAATAAGATCGATAAGACTTTTATAATCCGTCAAACATAGGATTCGGAGCCTTATATATAAATTAAATTCGCCATAAAGATAAAGAATAAATAGAGGGCGTTTTGTGAAGAACTTAGTCCAATTCCAACGCTTTATTGCGGTTTTAATTACAAAATTACTATTTAACAGATTACGCGGCGTGGGCGTGGTCAGGGTTGCCAGATAGAATTCTTGGAAATAGGGAACACAACATTATAAGGCTTGTCTGTGTTGTGTCTTGACGACTTTGGAGTGATTTAGATCATTTCGTTAATTGCGTTTCATTGTTTGAAATATACGATAGTAAGCTTAATTTTAGTTTAAACGACTAAGGCCCGATTTTTCAATTATCAAATAAAAGCTATCCATCTATCTATCCATCATCTATCAGCTTTAAGTTATTTCTATAATATTTGCAATACATTAAGTTTTTTTTAACCCTTGTATCTGATAGCAAAAGTAACCAAATCAAAAAAAAATGGGTTAAGTTTATTAATGTTACAAACTTTAATTTAAAATCGATTAAATACTACTCAGGTCTTAAGTCAAAACATAGTACATTTATCACGAGTCACTGTAGCTCAGGGAGGATATCCGGGCGGGGTTTAGCCCATACAAACGTATTCCGCTGTTTGCTGAATCTAAATCTGTCCTCGATTCCAAACATCCGTTCCTTTGCTCTAATCGTTCTAAGTTTTTCGCAATGTTTCGATTTGTTCGACGATTTCCTACAAAATTATAATTTAAAATAATTCTTTCTTCCAGTATACTTTCAATGAGTAAAGATAATTCCAGTTGAATTCGACGAAAATTAAAAAGTAATATTCACAAATCAAAACAAATGGAAGCGATTGAATAAAACAAATTTTATGGATTTTATCGCATTTAATTTATTTATTTTCAGATGTTTTATGGAACTCATAGTCACTGTGAGGACTGAAGCGAACGAGGACTACTTTCAAATTTTAAATGAGACCGGCCTCATAATACGGAAATCCGTTTCGGGATTCCGATTCGGAATTCCGAACGGGTCGGCCACACACATTCGGAAACCCGTTTTGCTCGCAAAATTTCGAACGGAAAACGTTCCTGAATCGGAATTTCGAAACGGAATGCCGAAACGGAATCCCGAAACGGAATTCCGAATGTATGTGGCCAACCTAATAGTTTGTTTGATCTACGCGGAAGATTTACGCGGAGATTTAGTATCTTGAAGTCAGCAGTAGTATGTTTGAGTTTGGATTTAGCTTTGTTATCTATGGGATCCAAAGCAGATGGAAACCGTGTAGTGGCGGGGTAAGAATATCCAGTACGCTAAATCGTCCCGTGGTATCGTCAGAAGCTATAGAGGGAAACTGAAAAGATGGGCTGCATCTTTCTGATAACAACAGCCTGCTTATAAGGGTATCTTTGGAGAAGGCCTGTGTTCAGCAGTGACCTTCAATATGATTAATGGATGTAATGGAGCCAGAAGCACCCAACCATCTTCTCCGTTGAAATTAGTACGTTTTTTAATTACAACAAGTGTTCTTTTTGTCATTGTCTCTATTTGGGAATATATACTTATAAGTTTAAAAACTTAGTCTGCAATGTATGTTAATGAGAATTTTAGTCGTCATAGTCAAACTCTCATTTGCAGATATTCTAAGTCTAAAATGTACACAATAATAAATATAAATGTATACAATGAAAAAAATGTATCATGTAAATAAAAATAAATTTAATAATTTTAAAATAAAGTTAATAATTTACAAAAACAAAACTAATATTGTTTGCCTCTGCCGGTCACTTCCTCCATACATATATATTACAGGTAACCCTGCAAGCGTCGTATGTGATTCAGAGACTGCATTCCGATTGTGGTAATGCAGCCTTCGTACTGGCTTCACCGCTTAATAATGTCGTCCAATTTACATTACAAAAGTGTTCGAGTGTGCCTTTTTTATGGCAACCCCCTGCTGCACTAAAACTCGATTCTGATGAAGCATTACTCACGGTTGCGTCACGAATCTGTGTTGCTAGTGTCAAAGTATTTTAAGCTATGTTGAAATAATTACCTTAGGTTACAGTAGTTTTATGCGTTATATTCACACACTTTGTATATTCTAACTTACGTTATCGGGATACTTGCAGTAATCACTGTCAAAGGCCTCTCAAAGTTGCAAAAATTGATTAAATTGTTGCAACTTCTCTACTCTCTGTTTTACGAGTACTTATATCTGTGAACGTACATTGTGGTCAGTATGTGAACTGTAGGGGTAATGTATACTCTGTGGAATTTAGCTTCACAATTTTGACAGCTCACTGTAGGGATGGGTGGTGTATAATCGTTAATGAATCTATTCGATTATTATTCTCATAGAATTTGCAATCGCTAGTTGCATATTTATGCTGTATGGATTAGGAATTTTGAATAATTTCTTATCTATTGAATTAATAATAAATTATTAATGCGATAATAAAATCCCTCTCACAATAAAAATTTCGTATCGTGTATGTTTTTATACGGTCAGTCAGACAATTTAGTAGAATACATGCGAGTCGAAATATTTTTTGTGAAAGCGCTTAGTGTGAAATAAAACAAGGAATTGTAGCTTAAAGTTATTTATTATTAAAATAATCGTGCACAACTTAAATCAAGTTAATTTATACGTAGTAAACGTACTAGGTATAATGACAAAAAAAAAACAAATGACATGAGCCTTAATCTTGCGGTCATCTAAGCACCGTTAATAAAACATATTTTACCAATAAAGAGCCAATTCTAATACATGTTCACGTGATTTTTATAGATTTTTTTACGTGGTACTATTACGCAGTAATATTAGTAGTATAATTAAAATAGCAGCTTAACGCTGTTCTGTTTCGGATGGTGAGTGTAGAGAACCGGAGACTCTTTTTACTTTTAAATAGTTCACTGCCATTAACCCGCCTCTTATTATTCTTTAGTTTTAAATTGTGATTACCGCTACGATTTTCAGGCAGATTGGCAATTTAGAACTATGATATCGTTCATGTTAGAGCCAAGCTGCAACTATATTATAGTTGTAGTAATGCTGCTGTGTTTCGTATGGTTGCGTTTTGATTCGTAATCGAAGAGAGAGAGAGACTGTGTGCTCGTTTGTCACCTTTCTACTACATAAAATAAAAATGGGATGATTATGCTTACACAGTTTCCACTTTCGTTTTCGAGAGAGACAGATGGAAGTGGTACAAAATCATACATAATGTATATTTATTAAGTTTTACATACATAGATAACTTTTTGTTGCTAGGGTGTCCCTTACCGACTGTGCCATTTACTCCTGCAGCCTCAATTTGATTTTTCATTCTTTCCTAGTAGTACCGAAGTGTTCCTAGTACTTACTAAGTTTTAATTAATTTTATATCCAACTCTCGTATCTTAGATACTTGGTCACGTTTCCTCCTTATACCCGTATCAGCTTATCAAATTAAAATTAAAATTGACTTTGAAACTTTTCTTTTAAAGTAAGACGCTGCCGCCACATTAGAATTTTTCTTGTGGCGTGAAGGCAGTTTAAAAACACAAATTTCACAAGGACAAACATCCAGGCTGGGAACAATTATTTGTAGGCCATACAAACACCTGTTCCGAGCCGAATTCGAAATCGCGGCACTTTTTAATGCTACTGCACTGCGGAGCCATCTAAAGTGGGCTACATACGAGGCGATATCGGTGGCGATCTAGGGTGGAAAGAAATCGGGGCTTTTATCGGGGCAGACCCTACACACGGGCCTGCCTAGCAGTACGCGTTCGGGCTTGGAGCGGAACGCATATGCGGTAGAGTTCTTCAAAATAGCTTCAACTCTTATAAAACACCAACGTGTTGGTTTGGCATTAGCCCTCTCGGTTAATTTATTCGAAAATAGAAAAACAGTAGTTGCTGGGTGAAAAAACGGCTCCAAAAGAGACAAAATTAAGCCACATAAACATACTAAATGATCTGTAATCTAAAGACATGATTAATTTTCTCCGGATGGATGAAAACAGTTTGTACAACCTTCTAGAAATGATTTCGCCACTTATATAAAAACATCAATTTCTCCTACCTATGCTATTTAGTTATTTCTTCTCTTTGTGCATTTCTGCTTTGGTCAAAATCGGGTTATGTACTACACACAACAAACAAAGAAATAAAATTTTTTGCTTTAAACCGTGAGACATCAACAAACCAAATTAAATCGCAATGGAATTTTTATAAAGCTGATTTTTACTTACTTTATTCTTATTTAGCTTGCGCCGATTGGAGTTTGATTAACGAGACACAAGAACCAGAGGAAGCTTTAGAGTTTTTTTATAATGTTTTTTACGGTGTTTTAGATAAATGTGTACCGAAAAAGCGGGAAAATAAAGTAGTTCAAAGACACTACCCCGAGTGGTATACTAGTGATTTAATCAGGGACATAAAATTAAAGGCTAAACTTCACAAGTTATATAAATCAACCAGATCTCGTGCTCATTACAAAGCTTTTTCTGCTTGCAGGACGCGAATTAAGAAAACTATTGATAGCGCATACCTAAACTATCAAAATCGTGTGCAAAGTAACTTGACAAAAGATCCTAAGTCTTTTTGGGATCATATTAGGGCGAAAAAAAGGACCGTTAAGCGTAAACAAATATTGAAAGATGGAGTAACATTGTCAGATCAAGAAAGTGCGACTAAATTTGCCCAATACTTCTATTCAGTGTACAACAGCGAACCAGCGCGTTTGAACGTAGACGAGGCGGTGTTGGCGGGCGGTGCGGGCAGCGCGCGCGTACACGTGCCGCAACTGCAGCTAGGTGAGGTGCGCGCGGCGCTCGCCCGACTCAAGCCGAAGCGCTCGGCGGGCCCGGACGGTATACCGGCGTTTGTGATACGAGACTGCCGCTCAGTGCTGGCAGAACCGTTATTACATATTTTCAACTTGTGTCTGAAGAATTCATATTTTCCAGAAAGTTGGAAAATCACGCGTGTTATTCCGATACCTAAGGGAGGTAACAAACCTACAGTTGAATCCTTCAGACCAGTGGCGATTCTCTCAGCACCTGCGAAGGTGTTTGAGGGAGCCATTCAGCGAAGTGTACAGGAACAAATTGCACCGCAATTATCGGACGCCCAGCACGGCTTCCGGCTAGAGAGGAGCACAACTAGTAACCTCTTAAATGCCATGACGTATTTGGTTCCTCATGTTGATGCAGGGTTGCAGGTAGATGCCGCCTACTTTGATTTTAGGAAGGCGTTCGACTTGGTAGATAACGATATCCTACTGTCAAAGATGGCGAAAGCTGGCTGCACACCTAAACTGCTTCATTTTTTTGCAAGTTACATGAGAGATAGAAAACAGTATGTGGAGTATGGCGGGTACCGGTCGGAGCCTTATTTTACTAGGTCTGGCGTGAGTCAAGGTAGTAATTTAGGGCCGTTAGAGTTCAACATAATGATTAATGATCTACCCGAAGTAGTAAGAGAGGCTAAATGTCTGTTATTTGCAGACGACCTAAAGTTGCTTTTAGCCATCAAGACTGAGGATGATTGTCGACACCTTCAGCAAGATATCGACCAAGTAGTTGAATGGAGCCATAAAAATAAACTGCAGTTTAATATTTCAAAATGCTCTATTCTATCATTTAGTCGTGCAAGGGCACCACTCCATTACAACTATAAGGTGAATGGCGAGCTAATGAAGAGGGAGGAATCAGTCCGGGATCTTGGAGTCCAGATGGATGTCAAATTGACATTCCGGGAGCACATCATGAATATATGTAAGAAAGCTTATAAACGACTAGGGTTTATCATTCGCAGAGCAGTAAAATTTACCAACATTAAAGCAATCTCAGTGCTGTATGATGCTCTAGTAAGAAGTCAGCTGGAGTGTAACTCAGCAATATGGGCTCCACATGAAAATAAATACAATCTTATGCTGGAGCGCATTCAGAATAAATTCACGCGATTTTTATATCATAAGCTTTATGGGGTTTATCCATCCTACCCCTTGATGTATCCAACCTTGTTTGTTTTAGGTATGGTTGGATACAACAAGTTGGAAACTAGAAGAGATCTAGCGCTGGTAATCTACATTTTAAGGGTGTTCCGTGGTTACATCAGCAACCCGGGTGTGCTGCAGTGGATAGGCTTATGCGTGCCTGATAGGTATGTACAGCGGCGACGACGGCCGAGCTTGCTTGCGATGCCACGCGGCAGGACTAAACTGGTTCGCAATACCCCCCTCACGCGAACGATACACATACTAAATTTGGTAGCTGAGAAGTTGGACTTATTTTCGTGTTCACGGAGTGAATTCGCAAAAGTGACATTATTTACAATATGTTATTCTTAAATTGTAGTATACAATTGATTGTAATGTATTGTCATTGAAATTAATTATTATGTATTGTTATTTAAATTAATTATTGTGTTGTAATTGAGATGCTACATTTATCGATTTAGGTTTTCCCTGTAATGGTAAATGTAAGTAGGAAATATAAATAAATAAATAAATAAAAATACTTTTGTAATAATATGTATACTTTTTTTAATGTAATCTTTATTTATGTATTAAAACTTAAAAAAATAAAATAGCTTATATCTTTTTAGGGTTCCGTAGTCAACTAGGGACCCTTATAGTTTCGCCATGTCTGTCTGTCCGTCTGTCCGTCCTCGCTTAATCTCTGTGACCGTTAGCACTAGAAAGCTGAAATTTGGTACCAATATGTGTATCAATCACGCCGACAAAGTCGTAAAATAAAAATTGGAAAAAAATGTTTTATTAGGGTAGCCCCCCTATATGTAAAGTGGGAAGTGATTTTTTTTAATTTCAACCTTAACGTGTGATATATTGTTGGAAAGGTATTTAAAAATGAATAGGGGTTTTACAAAGACCATTTTTTGATAATGTCAATAATTTCGAAAATAATCGCTTCAAAATTAAAAAACAATGTGTCCCCCCCCTTCTAACTTTTGAACCATAAGTTTAGAAAATATGAAAAAAATCTGAAAAGTAGAACTTTATAAGGACTTTCTAGGAAAATCATATTGAACTTGGATGGAAACAACAGTACCCACTACCAGGAGCAGTTGCAGGAACGCGGAGCGCTGCTGGAGCGTGAACATAATGGATACCCATCATTAAACTCATAAGTGGAAACACTTATTGTGACGGACAGGAAACTGCTGAACCCTACATTGAGCGTGGCCCGACACGCTCTTGGCCCAATTTATTTTTTAAACATAAAGAAACCTTTAATTTATACGTGGTAGAGCCATGCTGCATTTATATTAGTAGTATAGTTGTAGCACGAATGGGTCGGCTCGACCGGGGAAGGACCACGCTCTCACAGAATACCAGCGTGAAATAGTAGCTTAATGCTGCTGTATTTCGTATGGTGAGTGTAGAGAACCGGAGACCCTTTTTACTGGAAACGAGGCATTCCATCTTAGTCCTCACGGGTGACAACGCATCTGCATTTTGATTCGTAATCGAGGATAGATGTGGATGTCTATGGGCCACAGCAACCACTTACCATCAGGTGGACTGTGTGTTCGTTTGTCACCCTATCCTATAAAAAAAAAAAAAAAAAAAAAATTTCGGACATACTCCCTTCTATATAGCTTGTTTGTTGATGTGGAGATGGTGAAGGAGTAGGAGTTAGTTGTTGATGAGAGGATGAAGGCACGTAAGAGATCTGAGTACGGTCTTGTGTTGATAGCGTTGGAATAGGAGTTAGTTGTTGAGGAGAGGCTTTATCCTCTCCTTACTTACTTCATACTCCCTACTTTATGAACGGCAATAAAACAATTAGTTTAGTAGGCATTCTTGACTTCGCCAGATCACAGGCTAGGGTGCATATGATTTGAATTTCGATAGATTTTAATTAATTAATTTATTAATTTTTTTTGGTTTTTTGTAAAATATCAGTGCCATAGGCTTTTACTGTTTAAAATGTAAAAATTTTGTTATGTAAAAAAGGTCATTCAGTATCACTATTTCGTTAAAGTCCTTCCGCGAGGGCTGCCGGCAGCGACTGCCAAAAGAAATCGGGCCGATGCGCCTACACACACGCAGTACGGAGGGGGCGGGGCCCCGATCTAGGAAGCATCGGCTGCATTTTTGCTCCTGCCAGCCGATTAAGGAGGCGATATCAGCCACGACTTAGGATGGCCCTACATACGACACGATTTAGAGGCAATCTAGGAGGCATCCCCAATACTCCACCCTAGATCGCCACCGATATCATGTCCTACGTAGCCCGCTTAAGTTTTAATCACACGTCCGATGGTAAAGAAAAACATAGTGCATAAACAAAAAGAAACATGAAGTCGAATGAAGATAGAACGAGTTTTTTCTGCTAAATTACCTTTTCAAGAATAAGAGAAAATTATAATAAAAAAGCCTAACGACTATTTTTTGCTCGAGTACATTAAATCTAGAATATTCATTCTGCGATTTAGTTCAGTGAAAAGGAGCTGTAATCAAAGTTACTCCTAGTACTAGATAAAGAGAAAATTTCCTCACCTTTTAGAAATCTAGCTGTTATTTTTCTTGGCGTTAACACTCCGTTGGTTTGCTTGAATGTGCATCTGTCGTCTGCCGAGAGTATTGATTTAGGCTAAACATACGATTGTGTGATAAAAATAAATTTATTAGACTTTTAAGTCTACCTATTATTACCCCTTATTTAGTTTTCCAAGTAAAATATTTTGTTTTTAATGGATTATTTTTATTAAACACTATGTATGCTATCTATCTATCTATCTATCTATATATATATATATATATATATATATATATATATATATATATATATATATATATATATATATATATATATATAGTACCCGGTTGACCGAGCTTTGCTCGGTATTTTTCGCTCGATTTTTTTAATTCGTGTGTTTTGGAAATTATATTTAGATACAAATTACATACTGATGAATTATAAATAATATTTTTTGATCTTAGCGACATAACAGAAAAAACTGAACTGGTTATTTGAATAAAAAATCATGAGTGCAATTATTTTTATTTAAATTTTCGTGTTTTTAAAAAATACTAAAAAAAGGGCTCGAAAAAAATATATTTTCTCAAAAAAGAAAGAAACTTGAAAAAAAAAAATAAAAAAGTCGGTCGGTCGGTCTGGGCTCGAACCGGGGTTTTACGATTTTGTGACCGCCCATTATACCAATAAGCTATTTATAATCATTACCAAACTGTCAAAATTTACCTTCTTATTCTAACTATATTGTAGCAGTTTTTAATTGCCTAAAAACACGGACAAAAAGACATTTTCTAAAAATAAATCTTAGCTAGATCGATTTATTATCCCCGAAACTCCCTGGACACTAAATTTTATGAAAATCGTTGGAGCCGTTTCCGAGATCCCGATTATATATATATATACATATATACAAGAATTGCTCGTTTAATAGTATAGGATATACATATATACAAGAATTGCTCGTTTAATAGTATAGGATATATATATATATATATATATATATATATATATATATATAATAAAACTCGATATTAACGTTAGGAATGATTATAATAGTTGGATGATTATATTTTCCCGTATCCGGGACTTTTTTTGGAAGTTCTAAATTTCAGCCGCAATAACTTAAGTAACGATGTTAAGCACAGATGTTCTTCAAACAGCTAAAAAGATTCTCTTGAATCGTAGCGAAGGACACTCTCGATCAAGTCACCTTTCAAAAAAAAAAAAAAACTATATCGAAATCCGTGCACCCGTCTAGGAGCTACGATGCCACATGGAATGCCTAGTTTCTAGTAAAAATGGCCTCCGGAAACGCAGCAACATTAAGCTACTATTTTACGCTGGTATTCTGTGAGAGCGTGGTCCCACCCGCCTATCCACCACTATTGCTAATGTAGGGGTTACGTGTTTTCTGTCTTTCTGTCTTTACACACAGATTCCGTCTTATTACTATAAGTAGTTTATCAATAGTTCAAGGTTTGAATTAGAGTCTGTTTTAATAGAGAAGTCGCGTGGAGAATACTATGTCAACTAAAATGCCAATTTTGCGAAGAATGTGGCAAAGTTCTTTTTGGCCGAGTTCGAGAGTTACACAATTCGACTTTTTTGAAACATTCTTAGTTGATTATGATTCGATTTTTATTTTTTTATATTATATAATTTATACTACTAGGAGGTCTTTAAAACATTGGAGAAAATATTGCACCCCTAAGGGTGGAGAACTAGGGGATGACCTTTTTATTATAACTATTATATATACCACATTCTAGTAGTTACCTTAAGCTTGTGTTATTTCTTAGTCTACTTCAAAGGGTGAGAAATAAATCTTTTATAAAAAATAAAGGCAGGCTATAAAAAATTAAAAAGAATAAAATAATTTCCACGCTAACTCTAAACCTATTTCCTAATGTTGAGCCTAAATCAGATATTGAGTTAGATTAATTCAATAAACTCAATGAAAACCAAATTTAATTCATTTTTTATTTTCAAAATAAAGAAAAGGACCGTTAAATTTGTATTATAGTTGTACAAAAGTTAATTGCTAATATTTTGTTTAATTAGAAATGATAACACCTTCATTGAAGTTAATGATCATAACTTTCAAATAAATTAGTCGGCATACTGTAAGTTAATTGTACTGTATCTTCGCGCAAGTGCAAGCGATAAGTTGACAATGTTTGACCAGAATCCGATAAATGATTATGTATATTATAGGCAGCGCATAAAATACGAACAAACAAACATAAGTTGGTATGATAATGTTACACTATCACAAATACTCATAGCATATCAAAATACGGACGAAAAAAACTGAAGATTTTTTTTTTAATTTTTTTCCGTTAGTATTTCGAATAAAAAAGGAAACGTTTAAAATTCTTTGGACGGGAGTGAAGTCCAAAACTTATACATATTAGTCTTATAACTTCGCAAAGTTTGAAGTATATTTGAATAGATCTTAAGAAGGCATTTATTCCAGATTTGTAGGTCGGCTGATATTAAGCGTTCTCTGTATTCATTTTCATATATTTCTACAAAGAATTCTTCTTTTTTGTACTTTATTAAGACCATCTTCAGAACGATAAGATAGAACATCCTAGAGAGATTTGAAATGATTTAAGCAGTCTCCTATTCGTTTTGAGTTTACTTAGTAAGTCTCAGTACCAGCAGTGCTGCTAGAGTATTGGTAATTTAGTCCCTTTTAGTTTTAAAAGAAAAAATCAGCCTGATCGTCTTGGCTTGGCATATCGGACATCAGACACTGTTTCCATACATCAATTCGGATTATCATGCGCTGAAAATATTTACCAAGGTCATTCTCTTATGTCGAATATATTTCGTTTATAAAGCCATTTGTCTCACTAGTTCAATGACATTCAAAACTTTCAGAAAACAGCCCACCACGTGGAGAACGTTCTCAATTCATTTCTCTTGGGACCTCACAACACGTGCGGAGTGCCATATATTAATTGATTATTAAGTTAAATTACGTAATATAGCAAAATATAATAAATACAACGTACAAAATCGGAATCAGAACAATCTTTAAACACCTAATTGAATTGTTAACACGTGACGATCTCGCGCCAACCGATATTATTCACATTAATTTAACAAACGGTTTTATCCGATTCACTCATGTTTCGTGTGGGGACACGTGTCGCTTCTCTGATTATGTATTTCGTATATATTCATATTGGCAAATTTGTTGAGAGCATGTTATTGCGGAGACGTGGGCTATTCTCAAAGGATTACATATTGTGTGTTGAAGGCTACAAACTGATGACAAAATTATCATATTCTGCAACGGATATTCTACAACGCTTTTGGTTTATTTCGGTGTGTTTCCAATCTTAGCCATCAATAGGACAACGAATTTGCATTTTAATTTATAATCGAAGACAAATAGTTACACAATTAGCAGTATTGAGGATACATAGATCTCTTAATCAACATCTGTGTGCTGTAGACTTTCGTATGAGGATGGAAACTGGAGATGCTTTTTACTTTTAGTTTTTCTTTGTAACGAGAAAAGCTTGCAATAGTTACGGCCACTGCCGTCAGAACTAAGTTAAGCTCCTTATACTTATCGTTAACCCATTTACTCTGCGTTTAACTGAACATAGTCTACGCCTTAGAACACTCAAATGATGGTCACTTCCGCGACTGGTGTGACTATCTTAATATTTTACACAAAAAGACCGTATATAATTTTGTATTTTTAAGAATTATTTTTAAAATAATTTTTACAGGTGTTTTTTTTTAAATTAAATATGACCTGCCTTAAATATTATAAACAGTTACGTCTATCTTTGTTTAAGAAACAAACAAAATGAAAATGATTTGACCTGAGGACTAAGTAATATTTAACAAATTTACCATACTAAATACAGCAGCAAAATAGTCATAACTTTATGCTAGTATGCTATAAGAGCGTGTTCCATTCCTGCTCGAACAGACTCATTTATGCTGATGTATAATGTAGCATATCTCTATTATATTGATCTCGAACGCCAAAATGTTCTTACATGTGTTCCAAAAATGTTGATAGCTTATATAACAAAGCTTCTAAAAGTGTTAAATGCCACCCTATATTTTTCAACTTGGATGTACAGGGCAGGTCAGTTTTTCCAGTTAATTAGACACACATTCCCACGAATGGTTTTGGGCACCCTGGTGTACGTTAACACTTATATGTTAAGTTAATAGTACCCTTGTATTGAAAAGTTAGTGACCTAATATCATTATTAAA
The DNA here is from genome assembly GCA_036936625.1 of Parnassius smintheus behrii. Lineage (NCBI taxonomy): Eukaryota > Metazoa > Arthropoda > Insecta > Lepidoptera > Papilionidae > Parnassius > Parnassius smintheus. Next base: position 49,518,855 of record JAUPFT010000007.1, read on the forward strand.
AATCTTAGCTCAAATGTATTTCTTACTTAAATATAGTATTCTTCGTTACATATTTTTTTAAATTTATTACGCAATACAAGCTTTTTTAGAATAAGATTATAATTGTCTTCTAGGAGGACTGCAAATTTTCAAAACCACTTTTCGTAGAAAATTTGTTCAAGCAGAAATATTTAATAACCGCACGAAAAAAGATTTTCTCCATTTGCTCACGAATAAAATTCCCGCCAAATGTTCACAACGAACAGAAATTGAATGCAGTCTCTTTAAAAAAAAATGTGGTAATTATTATTTATGAAATTAAGATCTCAATAAAAAATAGTACATTCCTAATTCCAATAAATTAATGTAAAAGTTATTTGATTCCCCTTAACCGACGAGCATGTATGCGTAGGTATATATATGGATGTGAAGGAGGCGAAAAAGGTCTGTCAGGATCGTGACAAATCGAAGTCTGTAGTCTCTGCTTACCCCTTTGGGTGACAGGCTTGAGTGTTTATGTTATGTATGTTTATCTGATTCCATAAACTTATTGATCAATTTAGTAAACTAATTATTGTTATCAAATTCCAAAATTGGCAGTGTAAATTCGTCCAAAAATTTTGCATGCATATTGCAGAATTGTTGGAAGGAAGTTCGTGGATATCTCTGTATCAAAACGAATGTCCAGTGAGTTGACTCCCAAGCAACGCGTTCATAAAAAGCATACGGCTTTCGAAGAGTAGGTTGCGTTGCTTGGTCAGTAGCGGATTCAAAATGCTTAATGTGATGTAATGTAAACGAACAGTTATAAAACATTAGACCAACAAAAAAGACAGACAACTACGTCAAATTCGAGTGATGTCGAAATAATAATATAAATATAATGTACGTATACATACAAGTACAACATATACACCTAAAATCATTTGCAATCAACATGGTTTTATGTTTATTAGTGTATGTTCTATGTATGAGGACGGATTTGGCGTCTTTTTCTGAGCTTTTTTGTTAAAATCGAAGAAGTTTTCAAAATGTTAAATTTCGTTATAAAGTCTAGTTCATTTTGTTCTAAAATATAGTGTCAATATATACAAGTAATAAATTATTTTGAATTTTATTTTTGCAGGATTTATGCATCTTTCCAACAAATGATCTTTCTATCTTTCTTTGCTGCTCTGACTGTAATACAAACATTATGCAAGAGTCATAACTCTTCGTTCAAGCTTAACTCACTTGAAGTTATTCTCAAGATGTGAGACTGTCAAATTGATCGTTTGCTTCGTATTGTGCACTAAACATAAATACCTAAAATTACATACGTTTAATAAACATTTAATTTTATGTTGTGAAATCAATTTTGTGAACCTGGTTTTCTTAAAATACACGTTACGTGACATTGAAGTTTTAATAGTGAAGTTATCACAGTTTTTTTCTACTATGCACGTATATGGACTTTCATAAGTAATATTTAAAAAAAAATATCGTTTCAAAAATATCAATAGGTACACATTTTTGTTCGAACACTATGGTAATTTAATAGCATAAAAGCTTAATTAGGTATTAAATGGAGTTCCCATTTAATAGATGATGAACGTGTTTTTTATGTGGTTACAGTTTAATCTATCTTATCCTCTATAATTAAATAAACATCGACCGGGGCAAGAACCACGCTCTCACAGGATACTAGCGTAAAATAGCAGCGTTATGCTGCTGTGTCTCGTATGGTGAGTGTAGAAAACCGGAGACCCTTTTTACTGGGATCGAGGCATTCCATCTTAGTCCTCAAGGATGACAACGCATTTGCATTTTGATTCTTGATTGAGGATAAATGTGGATGTCTATAGGCCACCGCATCCACTTACCATCAGGTGGAGTATGTGCTCGTTTGTCACCCAATGCTATAAAAAATAAGAATACGTCAACAAAATAACTAGGTTTATAAAATGATTATTTTACCAAGGCGACGAGATCTCCATACCTTTGGAGTATGTATTTCCTTGTTTTAGTATAGTAGATTCTTTTGGGATAAAAGATGATAAATGTTTTTGAGTCGTTTCATCTTTTTCTTATTTTTTATTTATGTATACTCGGATCACATGTACTCTTAATACTTATTAAAAGTTTTAATAAATATTACATCATGTCGTTTAATCAATCGCTGAAAAAAGTCTCTGAGCTATCAATATCAAGCAAGAAACTTATTTTAAAACTAATTGCTTCCTGCGAATTCGCCCACGTGTAACTTTAATTTTTCTGCGTGGAACCATATTTTCTTCTAAAATAGAAGCCTAAGTTACTCCTTATAACGTTAGCTATCTGCCAATGAAAGTCCCGTCAAAATCGGTCAACGGTCCAGCCATTTCGGAGATTAGCAAACCGGCAGACATACAAAAATTAAAAAAATCGTGTTTTTGTTATAACTACTGTATATACTTTCATATGCATTGAGTAAAAAGTATTTTGATATTACAAACAGACGTTTTGATTTTATTTATTTGTATACATATAGATAATTTTAAATTTTTATAACATTGCCGCTTAAATATAAAACGTACTTAGAAGTAACATGGGAACAATCATTTGTTTTATTGTGAGATTATCATATGTATACGATACAATCGTTATGTATTTACGTTTTGTGAAGGCCATGTCAATGTCAGTTTCTTGTATTTTATATTCAAGATCTGATTAAAAATTGAAACACTACAAGAGTAAATAATATAATTAAAACAGACGGTATAAGTTCAATGACCCTTTCAACTTGAATGTTATTTTTTTGTTTCAGTGTTATCTTAAATGCTTTTGTAATTTAATGCAATAGGTTAAAAAATTGTGATGATTCTGCTATTTAGGGGAAGTTTCAGTGTTTTTAAAACGCTTTATTAACTTTAATTGTATGTATTTAAGGTTTAATTTTATAAAATGAAATTAAAAACAACTTATATTCCACCTGATTGTCAGATGCTACTGCGGTTTGTGGACATCTGCAGCCAACTTCAAACAAAGAAAGCTATTGATGCGTTGTCACCTCTAAGGAGTACGATGCAATGCTTCACACCCTGTACTTGTTAGTGGCTCTCTATATCCTCCAAAACAATGGCACATTTTACGTGATAGTGCCAAGCTGCAGCTATACTATAGTTGTAGCACGAATGGGTCGGCTCGACCGGGGCAAGACCACGCTCTCACACATTACCAGCGTAAAATAGAAGCTAAATTCTGCTATGTGTCATATGGTTAGTGGAACCGGAGACCCTTTTTACTGGAAACGAGGCACTTCATCTTAGTCCTCACGGGTGACAACGCATCTGATTCTTAATCGAGGAAAGACGTAGATTTCTATGGGTCAGCTTCCATTTATCATCAAGTGGTCAGTGTGCTCGTTTGTCATCCTATTCTATAAATAAAACATGCAAAAGGTCTAGTAAAAATAGAATCTTTTTGATAAGTTTTCACCCACTCCTAGTCGTCTGAAACATCAGAAAATTTTAGAGACGTATTAAGAACCGTTGAGAATACAATAATTGTATTACCATGACCCAGTATTGTGGTTAGGATGATCATAAATTATGATCAATGCGTGTAGCTTATTTATATATCAGATTGCTTAAAGCATATGCTATGTCCGTGGTAGCTCAGTTGGTTAGCGCTCTCTGTAAATTTTACAATACGCGAGCAAACCGGGTTCGATGAAAAACCCGCCGGCACCAATGAAATTGTTAGCAATTGTAAGTGCAGATTAACCCCGTGCTGGCGGCGAAGGAAAACATCGTGAGAAAACCAGCATGTCTGAGAAATAAGAAGAAAAAATATTTCAAAGACATGTGAAGTTCGACAACACGCATTGGGCCAGCGCGGTGGACACTTCCTTATTCCTTACCCTAAAACCCTCAGAGATGAGGGAGGTCTCTGCCCAGCCGTGGGACATATATAGGCTGTAACTTTATTTTTATGCGCTATGGCTGATTTTAGAGCGGTGCGGTTCGCTCGCGCGGAGTTTCTAAACGAATGGCACATGCAGATATGGTGCAGTAAACATCGTTCTCCAGCGATGCGGGATGTTTTTGCGCGGAACAAGCTACGTGTGGGGCATGCACGCGCTGACCACATTTCGCAGTGGAGTAGTTCGCTGCTACGGTTGTAAAAATTATTTTAAAAATCATTTTAGAATCCGCAGATGCGCAGACTGGTCACGAATGCGGACATTTCATGCGGTGGTCCCATTCGGACGCTCTGCATAATTCCGAAATCTGTTGTGATAAAAACATGATGTACAATGTGCGTATAATGTGAATCCGTCAAGTGTCTCCCGATACACCTTATGATGTGTAGATTATATTTACAGATATAGTGTTACCTAATGCAGTTATTTTTAAAATTGGTAATTTTTGTTAAATTTTTACGTGGTAGAGTTCCACAGAATCCAAGTACAATCAAATGTACTATGTGCTCGTTTGTCATCCTAATTCTATAAAAAAATTATTAATATGGGTATTTGATTATATAATAAATTCTGCTATTGTGATTCATACATATTCGTAGCCTGAATTATTCTTGATGTCATCATCATCATCATCACATCCCATACCATGTCCAACGCCCCTGTACGCGGCACACATCAATGCCATGGAAAATCGCCACAAGGAGTGTGGAAAGATATCAGATCGAAAGATCAGAAGTTATCACTATTGCACTGCAGACAGACGGCAGCGTATACTTTACTTCTTCAATATTTGTTCTCGTAGCCACTGCAAATATGCAGAAACTGCTGGACTTGCTATCATAACTCGATCGGTGGAGGTTGTACATCAATGTCAAGAAGCGTGATACCCATTCATCAAAAAGACGCAAAGGTCTTTGGTGATGGTGTCTGCAGGCTCAGTAGAACATGGCCCCACACACAGCAGTGAGAGCTGGTTGCTGTGCCCGGAATGACGTCATCGCCCGAGACTCCGAGATAGAATATATAGAAGAATTTGTGGCCCGTCTGTCGTGCTGCATGTTCGATTGTGTTTACAACAGGCCACAGGACCACCCCAGGGCTTCGTCTCCTTACTGCTTAACCTCCAGACGGGCGACTGGGTCCGCCGTGAAAACATGTATGTGCATGTGAGGGCTCTACAGCTCTTGTAGTAGACCACGATGACCGACTGCAAAGCTTCCCCCGAGGAATAATTGGTTTGGCATCAAAGGGCTGTGTAGCATTCCCGTGGCTGTTTAAGCTATTTATGAACAGTTGATTGAAAACTTTGAAAGGTGAAAAATGCGACAACGAATGGGCGAATCGAATAACATAAAACACGGCCCTGAGCCATATTTATTTGATAATAACCCTTGTTAATGTGGTTCTTATATAAGTTTCGTAGGTAGTTTGTACAACCTGTATTTTTATAGTTAAATTTTATTTTCCACGGATAAAGGTTTTTTCCAAACCAGTTGTAAAAGCAAAAAATTACTTTCAATAAGACTTTTCTATTTTATTCTTGCATCCATCGACTCGCCTACTCCATCTAGTGGGGGACTAAGCTTCACTTCGAGGCATTAATTTGAAATCGAAAATCGAACTCATTCGTGTTCTTTAAGCTAACTTCAGATTTGTGATTTTTGATATATCGAGAAAAATAAATATTTATTGTTTTTATTTTTGTACAAGCATGTTCAAATTAAAATTTAATCAAGTATTTTTTCTTGGAAAACGCGTAAAAAATTCGTTAACAATGATTGCTGTTTACATACTCACAAAGATTTTTTCATCCATGAAGAATTCTGCGTTAGTTTTATTTATTCCTTTTTCATTTTCTATAATGAAACATTCATTAATTTTAAAACAGTATGTACTCTTTTTGTAGTTAATTAATTTAAAATAATTGCCTCTAATATTTGTTGCTTATTAAAAAAAAAAAACTAAGACTCCGTATCCTAATTGGAGCCGTGTTTAAAACAAGAATTAAAGCTTTTGTTGTTGCAACTTATTTAAAAATAAATTTTGCTAAAACACTTCACCTTTGTGTTTGACGCGACGCAAAGAAAGACAATAGCTACTCTAGCTAGCTAGCTAGAGATCATCTAACTACAAGTGCATTTTTGGTACATTTTATCTTGTTTATGTCGTGATAATATAATTATAAGTGTATTTTTGATACATTTTATCATGTTTAGATGTAGTAAATATGCTAACATGTACTGAAACATTACGAAAAAGGCGCATAGATTTAAATTTTATGATACGAAGGTAATTGTGACAAGTCTACCAAAAATACAAGGGAGGCGCGTTCTGTTTTAAATCAGATTGATCTGGATTTAAAATTATACGATAAATATTTAAAAACTAAAATCTTAAAACTAATTATATATCGATATATTTATGAGATATCGATATATAATTAGTTTAATTGTAGTGTAATTGTATTTATAGTGTAATTTCCACAATGCACATAAAAACGAACTGTTTTTGAGACGAGCATCCAAAAAAATTATGCTAATACTACACGATTGTCCAAACGTTGCACCTCCAAATGTTTGCCGGAATCTGAGCAAATTCATTCGGACCATAAAGCAAGGCTGTGTATATGTATAAACATATAAAGTAAAATAATGAGTGATTGTGAGGCGACTGTGTGTGTGACAAAAGTGGATGCTAATCATACATTGAAATAAAAGCGTGCGCCGTATATGAAAACACTGCATTTGTTTTGAAGGAGATCCCTCAGGTTCGGACGAACGTTTGGAATTGGACGGTTGGACGATAGCATTATATATTTCTGATATAGCGTGCGTTGCGGTCAATGTCAATTCCCCATGATATACTTTGCACGCATCCAATAAGAAAATTAATTTCGACTAATATAGATTTTAACAATATTCCAAAAAACGTTGCTGTGGGCAGAGTAATATCACAAAATGTTATAATAGTAAGTTTTGGTATTAAATTTCAAGAAATTAAAAAACCTGGAAATTAAACTTTAAACATGTACCAGTAAAATCAAACGAATGTTTTAATTTCGTAAAAAATATTATTATAAACCATTTAGCACTAAACCAAAGTCGTCTCTGGATAAGATACGTAAATAAATTACCTGTGGGGAGTTCTCTGTAGATCGTGACTCTCCCCTCTTCAAGGTCAAGGTCATGCCGGCAGGTGATGATTTCGGTACAGTAGTGTGTAATTGTTTATTTACGGCTGAATTTCGGACAAGCACTTTATATTCATTGGTTTTCAAACTAGTTTATTTTTTACAAAGGAACTGTACTGTTTCTATTGAAGTTTGTTTCTAGTTCCGTTCATATCCAATTTAGTAGTGATTATTTAGAATTGCTTTTGAACTTAACTTGTAATAGGCATCATGGAAATCAATATCATCCGAGTTTAATGAGTAAAATATTCGAGGCAAATGTGGTATTCAAATATCCAAATCGCTACAGTTGAAATAGAAACCTGACGAAAACAAAACAAAATATAAATTGCGAATGTATTTCCAAGTATTGCATATGAATTAAGCAATTATAAAAACTTAGAACTACATCAAAAATCATTTCCATCTTTAGAAGTTAGTATTTATTTATCTAAACGAGAAACATTTTTCAATCTATCTATCTATGGATCTCAAGTTAATTATCAGTCGAAATTGTTTTCTCTATCGACGCTGTGTCAGGCTCAGATTCAATAAAAAGCAGGTGCAATACCAAACCACTTACAGTTCACAGTTTTATGGCTTGATTTATTTGCCCTTAGAAGAGATAAAATTATACTGTTGCTCTGAAATACGGAATGTTTGTGGACCAAATCTATCTTTGAGATGATGATCCTAATTAATGTACATTGAATAGCAATGTAACTAATTGGAGTAAAACATTTTTAAATGAATAGTGTAAGGCGAATGTTTTGTTGTTAAATATTATGCCAGTTATGTTTGCACTTGCGATTTTATAACTACTGATTGGAAATGCGGTTTTAATTTTATGTAGGAAGTATCCTTGATTTCCTTTTTACCTGTACTTCGTTGTTGCGTTTCTTTGAAATTTCACAAGTCTCGATTTAGTTTCGGAAGTTTAATAATGTAAAAAATAGGTAAACCTTCTCAGTTTATAATTTTATATAATAATGGCAATTAATTTTGTGAAATTTACCTAACTATTTATCGACAGTAACAAGCTTATATTGTTGGTATATCTTGAGTGAAAAGTGTTATTTCAAATTTAATAATATTATCGATACCAAAATTTACCTAACTATTTATTGACAGTAACAAGCTTATATTGTTGGTATATACATAAACACTCACGCCTGTCACCCAGAGGGGTAGGCAGAGACTACAGACTTCCATTTAGCACGATCCTGACATACCTTTCTCGCCTCTTCCACATTCATATACCTACGCATACATGCTCGTCGGTTAAGGGTACTCTTAATTTGGCCCATTTTTAGTATATCGCCAATTTGGTCGACAAACTTCCGCCTAGGACGTCCCTTTCCGACTCTTCCATTCACTTCTGCAACATATATTTGCTTTGTCAGTCTTTCCGCATTCATTCTTTCTACATGACCAAACCACCGAAGCATTCCTTTCTTAATCCTGGTCACCGCATCATCTTGCAAACCACACTCTTCTTTTATCACACAGTTTCTCACCCTGTCACTCAGATTCAGCCCTAACATACTCATTAGCGACCGCATTTCTACCGCATTTATTCTACTCTCGTGCTTCTTCTGCCACACCCAACTTTCACTACCATACGTTAAAGTAGGGACTAATACAGCACTGTGAATTGCCATACGTGCCTTTTTTGACACATTCTGACTTTTCACAATAGAGTGTAGAGCCCCATTTACTTTATTTCCTGCATTCACTCGTCGTTCAATGTCCTTATCATATCTCGCATCCCTGCTGAATACACATCCCAAATATACGAACTCATCCACTTGCTCAATTAACTCTCCTTCTATTCTTATTTCACATACCGTTTTGCTTTCATCTCTTTCAAAAACCATCACTTTCGTCTTACTCGCGTTCACTTTCATTCCCCTTTCTTTTAATGACCTGTTCATTAATGTAACCATCATTTGCAACTCGGCCGCCGACGACGCAAGTATGACTTGATCATCGGCGTACAAAAGGCATTTGATGGTTAACTCACCCATTCTTACCCCGCATTCTTCAACTTTCAAATTTTCCAAACAGCTGTCCATAAATAGGTTGAACAGCCACGGGGAAGCTACACAGCCCTGTCTGACACCTTTATGGATGCCAAACCAGTCCGAGTAGACCCCGTTGATTCTAACACAAGCACTCGAGTCCCTATACAGAGACTTTAATGCCTGTATCAAACCAGCGCTCAACCTAAATGCGTTCAGCGTTTGCCATAACACATCCCTGTCCACTCTGTCATAAGCCTTTTCCAAGTCCATGAACGCACAAAAAACTCTTTGGTTTTTCGCCAAAAACTTCTCCGCGATCATGCGCATGGAAAAGACTTGATCTGTACACCCCATTCCCTTTCTAAATCCCGCTTGCACATCCCAAATTTTTTCATCAGTTTCTTTCATAACTCTTTCAATTAGTACCTTAGCATACAGTTTTCCCACAATGCTAAGAAGGCTGATACCACGGTAGTTTTTACAGTCCTGCTGTGACCCTTTTCCCTTTTCCCTTGTTGGTATATCTTGAGTGAAAAGTGTTATTTCAAATTTAATAATATTATCGATACCAATCAGAATAATCAATTATTATATTATATACTTCCACAAGTTAAATGCGACATTGCAGATTATGGCGCCGTTTGTTTTGAAGCTGATTCATGTGTTTTGATTGAATTTAATATAGAATTAAGATTTCAGTATTTGCAATTTGTATGAAATATTAGTCGACCTGTATTTTTTATGTTTGTAGATATTTTAGTAAGCTATTTATGGATACATTGAAAAAATTACTATTTTTGTTTGTTTCAGGTTATTGTAGATTTTTTGCTCCAGACATAATGAAAACAAAAAAATTGATTAAGCACTCGGGTCTAACATAAACAATTCGTTCTATAAAAAACCTTACTGATTAGAAAATATAATAAATAGTAGTAAAAGGTTGAAATATTTTACGTCAACTATGCAATGAAACTACAAATGTGAAATAATAGCGTAAAGTATATATTTGCTTTTAATCAAAAGATACTTCAATGTTTTATAGATATGATATGCTACCGGTACTGATAATAATTAATGTGATATGGAACCCGATTCAAACCAGAGGTAAGAAGAAATAATATTTGCTTCTTAATGCCCCAAACAAGGTGACGGCGTTAGTTAATCAAAACATACTAAATATATAAATTCAAAGCGAACATGTTTGAATAATCATAGACATAATGTGTTACGTTTTTATTTACCTTTAATAATGTTATTTGAAGACATATGTAAATGTGCGTCATTCTTGATTATGATATCAGGAATTGTTTTAAAAGAAAAGTTTCATATATTTATCTCAATAAAATTCACATAATATGTCGTAATCTCGCTGCCGCTGAGATGATAGACATAATGATAGTTTCTTGGCTTAATTATGCTGATCTTCGCTTATCAATAGGTGACGGTAAAAGACCTCCTGATAGAACAATAAGCGCACGTCACGATTGGTCTACTTCAATAGCTGTAAGTAAAGATGTTTATAGTTGCAAATACTTAACTGATACATTGCACTCAGTGAAATCACCACCGCTCTCTCTGTCAAGTATGTTGTTGGTTGGTTCTACTTTGTTTATCCGACAATAAATAGTGGTCACTCAATTTATTTTTACCATTCTTCTAACTCATGTGCATATACAACAACAAATGGTTTGAAATTATAGGCTTTATAATGAGAAAATTTTATTTTAAATTATACCAGTCACTGTTAGTTAAGTCAGTTAAGTTAGGATTTAAAAACATACCATCTCAGAAAAAGCGCTCTTAGGCCTTCTAGCTGGAGTTCCATTCATCCTGGAAACTTTTAGCACAATTGAAAAACAAAACAAAATTGGCCAATCGGATCGCACAAAACTTTTCACGGACACTTGTAGAGTTCACTGTCAAACTTTAATATCCAAGCAACACCGCAAGTTTACTGTTAATCCCGGGTTTGGGAACATTTGTTTTATGAGTTTATGATTGTAAACGTTGCTGGGAGTCGTTAAGGAGCTCTATATCGCGGCGGCACTTAATTTAATCGATGACTTCATGCAATTATTTGTTGATAAGTTATCGGGTAACGTTGAGTGAGTTGAAACCGGTCGCGCGACGGAGCGAGGGGACTGCGCCGCGGTGGAACTGTGACTGGCTTCGGGCTCCGGCCCGGCTTGAGTCGGCACCCGCGTTCCGAGGCTCGCACCATGCCTGCATTTTTTACACGGCGGACAATAGACGAGTATTTTGAGGTTATGTTTTCTATATAGCCGGTCTCCAGAATTGCCGGCATGTTATTTCGATGTGCAATTTAAAAAGAAATAAAAAGTTTTCTAGTAACATTTTAGTCCAAATGAATTTTGTTGTTTTATTGTTATTTTAACTAGCATAGAAATTTATTATTAAGTTAAACTTCTTACGTCTTGTTGATGTCATTTTGATTTCGTAATCCATATTTGTTTTGAAATATAGTAGTATGCGTACGTGCTTTATTAAATGGTAATAAGCGTAAAGTTACTAAGACATTTGTTTTTAGCAAAACATTGTCCTTTACTAAAATTTAAAGATTAACTATTTCACAAGTCTTCAAATATCGTTATACTACTTTTTATGATGTAGGCAAATCTGCCTGGATACCTTTTTTATAGGAGTGACAAACGAGCACAGAGTCTATCTGATGGTAAGTGGTTGCTGTGGCACTTATACATCTACATCTACCCTCTACTACGAATCAAAATGCAGATGCGTTGTCACTCGTGACGACCAAGATGGAATGCCTGATTTCTAGTAAATGGGGTCTCCAATTCCCTACACTCACCATACGTAACACAGCAGCAATAATCTACTATTTTACGCTGGTATTCTGTGAGAGCTGGTCCTTCCCCGGTCGAACCGACCCGTTCATTTTTTTTTTGCGCCTAGAAGCAAAAGTTAATGGCTACCCTCCGGGAAGCGGGGAAGGGAGGTGGTGAATGCTCTAAGCATACCACGCAGAAACAACCCACTAACTGCATAACCCACTAAGCACCACCTGAGACTGGTTTTAACCTGGTAAGGTCTTTTAGCCGTATCGGAAGCGAACCCTCTTGGGGAAAGAGGGGCCATGGCTCTACCACGTATTAGCTGCGGGACAACGGGAAAGTCCTAAGGTTGGACTTCTACCGCGTAACACCCCACAGTGATAACCATCAGCGTAGAGAAGGGGTTCCCGATTGAGATCCCGATGAGATCACCGATTGAAATGCAACCAGGGCTTCTCCATCGCTTTGCTTGCTTAGAAGCATATTCCAGTGCAGCACCCTCACAGTGCTATCACCATAACTCGAGACAACTTTGGGTCATCGTCCTGCTCGTGGGTTATATTACTAAGCATCCAGTGTAGGAACACCATTATCAAAGGGGATGGGGAGGTGTAATAAACACATTAACGACGTCGTCTTCGAGTCGGTTTATTCTCTCCCACTCATTAATCTACTCCTAATTATGTATTTACAGAAAGCGGCTACGGACCTCCACGCCGAATCTCCGCTCGCGAATACTGTGCCAACTCGTTGTCGATATTAACTTCACCTCACACCATCAGTCCATTAACGAAAAAAGTGCTGGTGACGAAAAACCGTGAATCTAAGTACCGTAACAGCGGCTCTGTATTGACCAGTCATGGTGGTACTTTTTTCCAATATTATCGAAGAGTAGCGTCTTAAAGATAGTCGAAGTTACAGCCTATATACGTCCCACTGCTGGGCACAGGGCTCCTCTCATGTGTGAGAGGGTTTTAGGGCAAGGAAGTGTGTCCGCCGCCGCCACGCTGCCCCAATACGTGTTGGCGAACTTCACATTTCTTGGAAATATTTTTTTCTCATTTCTCAGGCATGCTGGTTTCCTCGTGATGTTTACCTTCACCGCTGAGTACGTGGTAAATCAACACTTAAAATTGTAACTAACAATTTTATTGGTGCCGGCAGGGATCGAGCCCGGATTGCTCACGTACTGTTAAATTTACAGCAAGCGCTAACCATCTGAGCTGCCTAGTTGACGAGATGCTATGTGCCATTAGAATAGAAAAAAAAATTAAGGCACGATTACGCCACATATGTAAATATTGAAAGCTTAATATCAATAGTCCGTAAATAATAGTCTCCGGCTCAGAACTTTTATCTATTAGAGTATTAGCAAATAAATCTATTAGTGTACTGCCTTATTGGTCTAACTGTTATAAACGCGATTACTGATTACGAGGTCCTGGGTTCAAGTCCCGGATTGGGCCATAACTAGTTATTGGCTTTTTATATCAAGAAATTCTAAGCAGCAGTTCGGAGTCAGGAAGTTGGTGGTGTCTCACACCCGTGCCTCGGAAAGCACGTAAAGCCGTTAGTCCTGCGCCTGATCTGTTTTGGTTTGTGCCGCATTACCGTCGCATCAGACTATGTGAGTGAGGAAATAGAGAGTGCACTTGTGTTTATGCATACACTTAGTTACCTGGCCTACGCAGATGTGGTCGTCAAGACCGGAATTCGGTCTGGAGGACGTTATTATTATTATTGTAGGTTCTGTCTGGGCACAGGCTACTAACCAAAAGGAAGGGTCCGTTGAACTGTTCCGGTACGCGTTGACGGACTTCATATGTCCGTTATTCTGACTTTACTTGTGTTCATTTCTTGGTTGTGCACGTTTTTAATGAAGCGCATGATAAATAAGCACGTTAAATTACAATGAAACAATGAGTTAAAATAATTCTATAGTTTATAAATGTGAAAATTAATTAGTGAAGACTTAAATTTTTGTTGAGTCTTAAATTGCACATTATAGCACAGCACTGTGCACATAATTGTGAAAGGGAGGGGGGATAAGAGCTCTTCAAACTAGCTAAGTCAGATCATCTTATTTTTCACTAGGATCGGTACTAACTAATTTTCTCATTTTTAATACAATGGACTTTCACAAATAACGCTAGATTCCCTTAATCAAGTAAAAATTAGTCCGAATTCCAAGAAGATATATTTGCCGTTCGGTAACCTGTAGTTGTCCCTGTATACGGTACTAAAAATAACTTTTTTTGTAAATTGTTATGGTGTTAGAAATTTTATCATTTATTTATTTTATCATGCCTCAGTTGTATTAATTAGACCTTTTTTATTGATTCGGTAATAGGACACTTCACCTCTACTGGCATTTCATCACCAATTAGTCTGTCAGAGCACATCGAGTCGCAAGTAAGCATAAATTTAATTTTATTATCAATCATTCTCCTCTTCATCATCAGCTCATAAAAGTTCCCTATTGTACATGAGTCTTTTCCAGGAGGGAATATTTGTCGTTATTACCAAGCTTGGAAGAGGGATTAGCGTACCAGACATCTCGCACCTTTGATTCCGAATTTCTGTCACGGCGGCCAGTCTCTACGTAGACTAGCCAACTGCGAAGGACAGAATTTTAATACATGAGAGTGTTCGGAGTACAGGTGCACTCATTATTCGCACGAAAGCAGTTTGACACAACCGGAGCGAGATCACGTGCGGCACCAACGGATTTACGTGCCTTTCGAGTTACGGAGGTGAATCATCATCAACTCCATTAATCCGGACTGGTACGGGAAATTTAGCAGAGAAAATCACAATTATTGATATTGGCTTGACCTGGGCCATTTAAGCAGTCGCGCATATCATCACTAGCTCTTCAATTCCCATAAAAATCTAATGCATGCACATGCGCCCGGCAAATCCCGAGCGATCGCATGCGACCGCATCCACTCACATCAGTTAAAACCATTAAAACTTATATTGAGATACTACTTTTCTATGAAGAAGTTTGGCATTATAAAATCTATATAAAATTCTTTATCATGTGGTCTAAACAAAAGTCAGGTTTTACTTCTTATAAAAGGTTTTATTGTATTTGATAACAAAAAAAAAACATATCATGCGAATGTCGGCATCGTGAAAATCACAATTATTTCAATATACTCGAAATTATTTACGTAAAAAGATAAATTATATTCCCACAAAAAAGCTTTTATTACAATTTAATAATAAAATATTATACTAAAACATTAATAAAACACTGGATAAATCCAAAAATCAACACAATAACATTCACGCGAAAGTGGCGTATGAAATGAACGTAGATTATAAATTAATATCTTTAGGATAATTAACTTTTTATTGCACGATAAGATAGAAAATTTCATATTGATTCTATAATGCTAATTTTTTTCATAGAAAAGTAGTCTATATATATATATATATATATATATATATATATATATATATATATATATATACAAAACTGGGACAAATAGTCCGACTAGGTAAGTCCAACTTCGACCGAGAGGTCAATCGACGGATTCAACTCGGCTGGGCAGCGTTCTGGGAAATTACGACGTATCTTCTCGTCAGGTATACCTCAATCTCTAAAAACTAGATTGTACGACCAGTGCGTGTTGCCAGTGATGACTTACGGATCTGAGACGTGGTCCTTCACTGCTGGCCGTATGAGGACGCTCAAGGTCGCTCAGCGAGCTATGGAGAGGGCTATGATCGGAGTTTCTCTGCGTGATAGACTCAGAAATGAGGATATCCGCAGTAAAACCAGAATGACCGACATAGCCCAATGGATTAGTAAGCTGAAGTGGCAATGGGCCGGCCATATAGCTCGAAGAACCGATAACCGATGGGGAAGAAAGGTTCTCGAGTGGCCTCGTACCGGTAGGCGTAGTGTAGGGCGATCCCCCACTAGATGGAGTGACGACCTGGTAAGATATGCAGGAAGTCGATGGATGCAGGTGGCTCAAGACCGTGCTTTGTGGCATTACTTGGGGGAGGCCTATGTTCAGCAGTGGACTTGTGAAGGTCTGTAATGATGATGATGATGATATATATATATATATATATATATATATATATATATATATATATATATATATATATATATATATATATATATATATATATGTGTGTGTGTTTATGGGTTAAAGTGCTGTGGGTGGGTGCGGTCATATTTGACCGCTTGAATTTTGACGGAATATCGAAGCGCTCAAATTTGGCCGCTTGGTGTTTGCGAGGCTAGACCAATGAGGCTTTCAAAATGATGAATCGAGCGGTGTAGCGGCAAGTTACCATTCATTTCGAGCGGCTGCCAGGGCGTTGTAATACATACTCGTAAGCATCTGTTTGTACAGTTAAAATATAGCCTGAGTAGGTAGCGTTCGAACAGCGTGGATACAGGATTTCTGTTTCTGTTGAACCTCGGCTCGGTTTAAGATGAGTTTCAAGTTTGAAGTACCGGCAATAAATTACCCGAAACAACGTAAAAACTTTTCTTTATTTACGTCCTAATAAGCCCAATCGATTCGGGTTTTTTAAATACAGATATTTTCTTGTTAGTCATTTAATTCAAATCGCCAACTGTAATTATTTTCTTTATTTCGACTGTTGTCATTAATTACAGCCTATCTATATCATTGTTGAATACAGGCCTCCCTTATAGATAGCCTCATCAGGTTAATTGCTATGGTTGCCAATTGTGGGTTTGTAACCGTAGTTTTTCATTAAAATCCATCTAAATGTGTGTTAACATTAATAGCTCAGTGTGTTTAATACTACTCATCATCGTCATCATCATCAGCCTGCGGCAGTCCACTGCTGGACATAGGCATCTCCCAAGGCACGCCACTTTGCCGGATCTTCGGCTACACGCATCCAGTTTCTACCAGCCACCTTGCGCAGATCGTCGCTCCATCTGGTCAGGGGGCGTCCTACACTACGTTTGCCTAGACGCGGTCTCCACTCCGGTGACCCGTCAAAACAGCCCCGACAAAACAGCCCCCGACAAAACAGCCCCGACAAAATAGCCCACCGACAAAACAGCCACCGTCAAAACAGCCCCCGACAAAACAGCCCAAGTCAAAATAAATACCATACATATCTATAGAATTTATAACTATACTTATACCGTGTATCTACTTCAGTTGGCGATATATGGGAAACTTTTCTATTGTGAGTTTTAGCAAGAAATTATTGAAAAAATTGTAAGTGGTGTAAAACGAATGTTAATACTTTACGTGACTTTTTTGGTTTATTTTATGTATTTTTTGTTTTCAACAAAACTATTGCATCGTCTACACATGAAATAAAAACAAAAATAAATGTAGGTATAAAATTACATTATAATGTATATTTACAAACAAAATTCTACAAAATATATTCGTCAAAGGTTATTAATTACAAAGGTTACAATTATTAATAATTATTATAAAATAAAAATAAATGAAGTTATATAATAATATATCAATTTATAATGTCAGATTGTTGGAAATTCCACGGAGATACGGTAAAAAGTCGTCGTTGTCATAATTTCCCATAAGAGTTTCCAATCAAAGATTAAGTTGCACATACTTCTTTTTGGAAGCTTCGCGATTTCTGAAGCCGGCTCGAAAACGTTTCAACTCTATTTCTACCCGGTCTTGTTCCTTCCTGAAATGGTCTATTAATTTGATAATACATGGACGGTGACAGTCAACGGTGTGTTGGAAAGCATGATGCCATCCTTCTACAGAGTTGCTTGTACGCGGAAAGCCCTGGTGCACTCTATCATGAACATTCCATACATGAATTGGAAATTTTGGATCTGCTCTCCTTTGCCGTCCTATATAAGTATCTTCCCATTAATCGATGACTGCATCAATTTCTCGTGGACAGCTTTCGGTTAGCTCCTCAAAAGCAGTGATTACGTCGCCCTCTTGGACAAAAGATAACGCTAGTAACATTTTCAAATGCATTCTCACATTTTCGTCATTGCGATATTCTTCTAGAAGCTTTTGGATTTTCCTCCATAAACACTGCCCTAAGTGGAATAAACAACCCATCACCTGGACACCATGAAATACCTGGCAAACTGCATTTTGGATCGCTTTCTCGAAGTCGGATAAGCAGCTTATTAGATTTAAAGTGGGTTTCAACTTCATCAATTTTTGAAACACTCGAACATATGTTTCCTCTCGTTTATCCTGTAGAAGCACGTAAATCAACGGAATAGAACGGTTATCTACCAATGCATGAATGGTAAATACTTGTAAAAATACTTGTGGGGCTACTTTAAAGGTTCCATCTACGTGCCAGTGCCGGTGCTCCTTTAAAACTTCCAAATTTTCTTTAGTACCAAACATGAAGATGCGATGAGAATCATTCTGTCCAGAATCCCATAACAAGAAATTTAGATTTCTTGAAGTGACTTGTAGTGCAACAGGAATATTAATATCGGCAACAGAGCCTGGGTTTGGGCACGACACTTCACGCCTTTGCCGAATACGCTCAACAGTTCTCTGAGATGCATTGTACGATGGCAAATGGACTAATGCTTCCAAATTTATCCCTCTTGTCGATCCTTGAATCAACTGCCTTGGTTTCTCAAGGGTGTCCGCTGCTCGCCTTTTCATATTAGACACAGATTTTTTTGCTTCATTTTTAGCTGGATCTGGAGCATGACTGCATTTTCCAATGACACTTTGACACGTCCTCGGCAAGGTGTCTTGGCGCATCTCCATGATACACTGCCATCGGTATTAGTTCTCGCCTTACGATACCGGTACCCATCGCTCAACAGTAAATCTTTGCCTTTCTGCGATTGAATAAGTTCCATGATCTTCACCAGACAAAATTCTACAAGATTATAGTTATTTTGTGTGTCCCGATGTTCTTATATATTACTTTATCCCCCCTTCTTGGAACCTACTCATAATAGGTAAAGTCCGTTCATCGGTTTAAGAAACTAACTTTTCTTTTACGGGGAATTATCCCCTTACCTGGTGCTGCAATTATAGAATAATTAAAAATAAGTAATTTATTAACACTTCCCATGTATTTCTAAATGACCCATACTCGTTCAATAGCAATAAGAGGATTATCGCCGCAAGATGTAGAATAGGTATTGTAAACACATTACAAATTACTTTCTTAAAGCGATGAACGGACTATACGTAACATTTATTCAAATCTGCTAATCGGCCGAAACGTAAATCGCCCCTTCTTGGAACCTACTCATAATAGGTAAGTTAATTAAATTGAAAGCTGAATATAAAATTCCACAATATATTCACAGAAATAATTATTATTATTATATTATATTTTCATTATGTAATATACTCTGAAGATAAAAAGCACGATTATCAATGCAACTAGCAAAGTAATAATATTATACTACCTAAAACGATCATATTTCGTAAATTACTTCCTTAGTTTTATAATTATTTATTTATTATTATACTTTTATGTTTTGTCTGTTTGTTGTTTGTCTGTTTTGTCGGGGGCTGTTTTGTCGGGGGCTGTTTTGACGGGGGCTGTTTTGTCGGTGAGCTGTTTTGTCGGGGCTGTATTGTCGGGGCTATTCTGTCCGGGGCTGTTATGTCGGGGAACCCTCCACTCCATAACACGTCTACTCCACCGGTTGTCACCTCTGCGACAGACATGACCAGCCCATTGCCACTTCAGCTTACAAACACGGAAAGCTATGTCAGTAACCTTGGTTCTCCGGCGGATTTCTTCGTTTCGAATTTGGTCTCTCTTTGAACTTTGAAACTCCGAGCATAGCTCTTTCCATTGCTCGCTGAGCGACTTTAAGCTTTTGGAGCAGACGTATTGTCAGTGTCCACGTTTTGGCACTATAAAGTGAGTACGGGCAGAACGCACTGGTTGAAGACTTTTGTCTTCAGACTTTGCGGTATGGGCGACGTAAAAACCCGACGGAGCTTTCTAAATGCTGTCCAACCCAACTGAATCCTCCGATCGGCTTCCTTCTCGAAGTTACTTTAACCTAATTGCAATATCTGCCCGAGGTAGGTAAATTCCTGGACAACTTCGAGAATTTCACCATCAACAGTAATTGGAACTAGCATGACGTAATCGTTGAACATAACTTTTGTCTTGTTCAGATTCATGCACAGACCAACACGTTGGGAGGATTCATTTAGTCTGTTTAGCATATCCTGAAGTTCCTGCAGCGATTCTGCCATGACGACGATATCATCAGCAAAGCGTAAGTGTGAGATGTACTCACCGTTTACGTTAATACCGCGTCCTTTCCAGTCTAACGTCTTAAGAACATCTTCCATTGCATTTGTAAACAGATTAGGGGATGTAACATCCCCCTGTCTCACTCCGCGATGCAACTGGATTGGTTTTGTTTGACTGTCCTGTACTTAGATGGACATCGTACTGGTGTTGTAAAGGCATCTCAGCACTTCGATGTACCGCCAGTCAATTTGGCACCGCTGCAAAGAATCTAGAACAGCCCAGGTTTCAATGGAGTCGAAAGCTTTCTCATAGTCCACAAATGCAAGACACAGGGGCTGATTATACTCTGTTGTCTTCTGTATTATTTGCCGCACTGTGTGAATGTGGTCTATAGTGCCAAAACCTCTTTGAAACCCAGCCTGTTCCGCAGGCTGAAAGTCGTCGAGTCTTTGCGCGAGTCGATTTGTGATGAGCCTCGAAAACAACTTATAGGCGTGGCTCAGAAGCGAGATGGGTCGGTAATTTTTTAGCATAGTCTTGTCACCTTTCTTGTGAAACAAGACTGTTATGCTTTTGTTCCACGCCTTTGGAGTTCTCCCATCTCGTAAGATGCAGTTAAAAACTCGACAGAGCTCTTTTAGCAAGGGTTGACTCCCAGCTTTTAAGAGCTCTGTTGTAACTCCATCTTCTCCAAGGGCTTTTCATTTTTAAGTTGACCGAGGGCCAGCTCAATCTCCCCAAGGCAGATGTCTGGCAGCTCGTCGGTATAGTGGCGGGTCAGCGTGGCTCTGGGGTCATCGCATTTAGGGTCGGGTTGTGGCTTATGTGAGGCATATAGTTTTGCCATAATAGTGTTCGATCTCAGAGAGAACCTGGCTTTGACGTGAGAACTTTGCCATCATGCGTCTGGAGTTTTGTGATGTGACTTCTTCCAAGCTTCCGAACAAAGATTTTGGATCTCTTGTTTCACGCAGACGCAAGTCCCGCCTCACAGCTTTCCTCACAAGCTTGGTTAGTGTCACCTGTTCCGATGGTGATGCTGTTGTTAATTCACGCCTTCTTTTCATAAGCTGAAGTGTCTCATCTGAGAACTTCGACTTTCGGCCCGTATGTTGCTTGCCACAAAACCTGTTGCCCTCATCCCGTAAGATCTTAATCACGCTGTTAAGGTCCTCGTCAATATCCAAAGTGGGTCTCAGGGCATCGAATCGATTTTTAAGTTTTAGATGGAGGCGTTGGGAGCCAGTTACGGTTTGAAGCAGAGTTGGTAGAATCGTAGACTTCACCAATCGGGACCTTTCAAGCGTAAAATCGATATTCAGAGTACCTTGAACAAGTCGGTGATCGCTTCCGGTATTGAATTTGTTGATCACTGAGACGTCTCTGAATATGTGCCTTTTGTCCGTCATGATGAAGTCAATCTCATTTTTGTAGTATTATCGGGACTATACCAGGTCCACTACCTTTGTGGCTTCTTCGCGAAAAACGTATTCATCAGAAATAGCCCCTCTTTCTCGAGCAAGTTGACCAGCATTTGCCCCCTGTGATTCCTGCTTCCAAAACCGTGGTGTCCCAAAATCGATTCGACGCCCGTGTGTTTACCCACTTTGGCATTAAAATCCCCTATAACAACATTGTAGTGGGCCTTTGTTGTGTTACGTAAGGCCCTAGAAATGTCTTCATAGACAGTTTCTACTTCGTCATCCGAATGTGCCGAGGTCGGGGCATAAACTTGTACGATCTTCAGAGAGTATCTCTTTGATAACTTAAGTACAAGGTACGCGACCCGTATCGACACACTTGAGATTTCTACAATGTTGTTAGTGAGGATCCTATGAACAAGGAAACCTACTCCGCCTTGGGATATGACGTCTCACTCCCGAAAGTAGAGCAGATGGCCAGATTGCAGGATAATTGTGTCCTCTCCCTCTCTTCGTACTTCAATTAACCCTACAATATGCCATCTTATATTTTCCAGCTTAGCTTCTAGTTCATAAATGTGTCCGTCTTGCCGCAGAGTCCATTATACGTCGCCAGGTCAAGTTTTCGGTGGTAACCTGTCCTCTCCCGGGGATTCTTCGCACCCCCTGCCCCACCGTTTTTTTAATTATATGCGAGCAGCTATGCAGGTCTAGGTAAAGAGACCAGTATCACTGCAACCTAGAAAGGTCTATTGTGATCACTGCTATGGCTATAGTTCACTGCTAAGCCCTATGTCTTCAATGAATCGAAGGAGTTGCTTAGCCGTGAGCAATTTCACTTCTTCTGGGCGGAGTAGATAGTGTCCCAGGTGAGTTTTACGTTTGCACATTAAGGGTCCGCAATCGGTTACGATGTGTAGAGGCGTTTCTTCCGTTATGGAACAGAACCGACACATCCTTGAGTTGCTTAGTCCCAGGATGGACATGTGCTTTTTAAGACAACAGTGTCCAGTTAGGGCTCTTGCCAGAATGGGCAATTTATTTTTACTTAATCCCAGGGCTTCTGAAGCGAATTTACGATCAAAAGCCAGGATTAAGGTTTTAGAATGTTTTAAGCCTGGTGTGTCAGACCAGATCTTAAGTGATTTATTGTGATAAAGAGTTTCAAGGGTCAATCGGCCTGAGCTTCTTGAGATTCCACAAAATGGCTCGGGTCCAAATTGTGTGCACTTTAAACCCTCCCGTGCAAGTTTGTCGGCAAATTCGTTGCCTACAATACCCTCGTGACCCGGAACCCATCTTAAAACGACCCTGTTGTTACAACCCAGGGCGTTTAAACGGTTCACGCAGTCTCCAACTAGCTTTGAGTGCATTAAGTTTGATCTCAGCGCTAGCAGTGCTGCTTGACTATCAGAGTTTATGTAAATTTTATGGTTGACGTAGTGTTTTTTCAGTTTGATTTCCGCACACCGAAGTATGGCGAAAATTTCTGCCTGGAAGATAGAGGTGTATCTACCCAAATTCATACTAAGTTTGAATTTGGGGCGTTCCCCGTAAATTCCAAAGCCTACGTCGAGGCCCATTTTAACCTATCGGTATACCATATGAGGCTACCGACCTCACAGATAACCTGGCCGTTCAGCCAGTCTTCTCTGGAGGGTAATTACACTATATACTTTTTATCAAAAGTGTGTAGTGGACGCATGATATCTGAGATCATGCATAAAACCGGTGATTCCTTAATTGAGTCGAGCAGGGATCTCAATCTGTAGGAGAGCAAGCTCAGACCGCCTTGGGCGTTAATCCTATACAAACTAGCCCTTGCCTTCTTTTCTGGATAGAGATCAAGGGGCATTAGGCATAGAAGTGCATTAAGAGCCGCTCCAGGCGATGATCGCATAGCTCCAGTTGCCATTAGGCAGGCAGTCCTTTGTAGACTGTTTAGTCTGTCCGCAGTCGTCTTTTGGTTGGCCTTGTTACACCAGACAATAGAGGCGTAAGTGAGAATCGGCCTCACTATGCTGCTGTACAGCCATTGGACCATATTGGGACGCAAGCCCCAGTTGTTCCCGACCGAAACGACTGCACGTACCTAAAGCAATTTTTGCCTTATGGCATACGTTGCTAAGGTGAGAGTTCCACGTTAGTTTTTGGTCGATTGTTACGCCCAGGTACTTAACTTCCGTGGAAAATGGTACTACTTTGCCATTAAGTTTTGGTTGGACTAATTTGTCCAACCGTCTCTTTTTGGTAAAGGTTATTATAACTGTTTTATCAGCATTAACTGATAAACTGTTATCCCTACACCAGTTATTTATGGTGTTTAGGGCTCTTTGTATTATTGACGATAAAGTACTTTGGCAAAAGCCCCTTGCAATGATCACAAGGTCATCAGCATAACCCAATGTGTCAATGGTAGGTCTGCCATTTTGTACAATAGTTGGTCAACCGCAAGAGTCCAAAGAAGGGGTGACAAAACACCTCCTTATGGGCAGCCTCTTGTGGTTGCAACCTCAATCGAAGTTTGAAACAGCGCTATTTTTGCCTTTCTGCTTGAGAGCATCGACTTCACCCATCTGATAGTTGTGGGGTCAACATTTTTAGATGTTAGGCCCCCAATCAGCAGTGATGTAGGGCTACTGTCAAAGGTGCCCTCAATATCTAGAAAGGCACAAAGAGCTATTTCTTTATCCTCCAGTGCTTTTTCGACCCTGTCAATGACACTGATCAGGGCTGTTTCCGTAGATTTGCCTCTGTGGTAAGCATGCTGGTTGTAATGTATGGGCCTCGTAGCTAGAGCTACATCCCTTATCCACCGTTGCCATTATCACCACCACGGCCAGTAATAGTGAGACGACCGGGAACTGGTGGCCGTGTTTTTGTAGTGCTACTCATAGGAGGATTTACCCTTAATCACCACGCTGGCCAAGCGGGTTGGCGATCGCAGTGCCAGACACATCGCACCTGTGACGCTGCTGCCCATCACAGGTCTGGGCATTTTTGGTCTGACGAAGACTGGGATGGTTATGCCGCCATCCATCGGAAGCCTTAAGTTCTTCTTTTTTTGAGGCATTTCCCTCTGTCGGCTCGTACGACATACACGGGATGTAAAGGAGTGACAGTATTCTAGGCCGCTGCCAAACAGCAGTTGTTCCGAATACAATTATTCCGAATTAATGATTTCTTATATTTACGTGAACACTACACATTGAAATAATACTAGTTTTTACGGAATTTATCGCGTATATTTAACTTTTTAATACCCGACGTTTCGAACGCTTTACAGCACTCATGGTCACGGGCGGGACTGTCCCGTCCCGTAAAAACTAGTACTATTTCAATGTTCCGAATTAACTCAACAATCAGTAGGAAAATGTGAACTTATCGCATAACCTTATCTACACAGATCTGCGGGATAAGGGTGGAATATCCTCTTGGGACCCTTTGTACCCGTCCTTGGTTCGAAGGGCGTGCGGCAAACTACTCAATAATAGAAATTTATATTTTCGGAACAGGAAGAATTATTAGCCTAAATTCTAAGTGATGATCGAGATAAAGGCCACTTCGAGAGTGCTGGGGATAGTGAGTACTGCCCCGGGGCTTGCTAAATCTGCGATTCAATGGTCTGGTTGCTTTTTAATCGCAAATATTGGGACTCCTTGTCTGCGCTGATTGTGATGGCTTTCAGTCGGTAATAGTCCGATATAAGCATAATCTCTTTGCTGTTCCCGTAGCGAATGATGTCTTTTAAAAGTTCTCTGCGCATAAAACCATAGATGGAGATCTTCCAGCGGGCCTTGCATCGTAGCTTAGCGTTTCGTATACAATTAGAGCCACTTCAACTTTTTTTTATAAAATTCAGGTGACAAACGATGTTTCAGTCTACCTGATAGATGGTAAGTTTCATACATGGTAGATCCATGCTGCAGCTATATTATGGTTGCAGCACGAATGGATCAACTCGACCGGAGAAGGACCACGCTCTCACAGAAAACCTAGTAAGAAAGTGCTATTTTTCCCTATGGAATGGCAGAAAAGAGGACCTATAAAGTCAAAGTACTCAGAGGAAGAGCGCAGTTAGTCATACCACGAACGCCCGCGACGCTGCACGCTCGCCTTTCAGACCGAAACACAACAGTGGGTGTCTTATTACACGTACGAACTAGCTAACTTTAAAAATACATAATACGTAGTTTTACGTGGTAGTGCCATTCTGCAGCTATATTACTGATATATTTGCAGCACGAATGGGTCGGCTCGACCCGGGAAGTACCACGCTCTCACCGAATACCAGCGTAAAATAGCAGCTTAATACTGCTTTGTTTCGTATGATGAGTGTAGAGAACCGGAGACCTTTTTAAGATGGACTGTGCGCTCGTTTGCCACCCTTCGATTATAAAAAATAACCTAATGGAATACGTTTTATAAGAGAAAGAGCGAGACACTTTTCTCTTATAAAATTTATTTCTTGAACGTGATATAATCGTTTTCGAGGATAGATTCCTTACCGAGGATAGATGTTGATGTCTATCGGTCAAAGAAACCACATATCAACAGGTGGAGTGTGTGCTCGTTTCTAACTCCATTCTACAAATTAAAAAAAACACCTTTTCTGTTTTGGAGCTCGTCTGAGTACCCCTCGTAACTATGTCTGCCGATAAAAGAATACATATTTCATAACGGATTGACAATATTTCTTTATAGAAAATATATTTAAACTTGTGTAAATACACGATGTAATTTATAAGAACTTTGTTTACATGAGCTAATACTGAAATGTGTATTGGGGTTACGAGTACATACATGAAATGGTATCAAGAACAAATACTCTCTATCTATAAATCTTGTAATAGACACTTCTATTGTTGGTATTAGTTATCTCTTCATAGCTTGCTCAGCGACTTTTAGTTTTTCATATTAATGTCAACGAAGAACCACGTATCAGTTCCATATGTCATCACTTATCAATGACGTATTTATTATCAGTGATAATGATAGTAATTATCACCATTATGACATCCCATTAAAATCTACTGTTGAACAAAGATCTCCCGCATAGATTGTCGCATATGGGGCGTGGCATCTAGAGAATTGCTATAGATTCCAGGCTTAGCAGACGTGTTTGCAGCTGCAGTTATTTTATTGTTGTGATTGTGTGTTGTTATCAGGAAGATGCTTCTGTCGGTTTCTTGTTTCAGTTTTTCTTTATCGCTTTACGAAAATTTATTTCTTCTTGTCAGTGGCAGCTACCCAGCAACTTAGCTATATAACATACTAGCTTACCAGGCAGTCGTTGTTCTGCACTTTTCGACGACCCTTTGTCATGTCCTATTAAAAATCCTTAAATTCGCAAAAAAATTGTGGGTCACTCATGGGCAAAAAAAAACTATCCTATCTCTCAAGTTGGGCGAAACTGCACACGGTGTGCAAGTTTGATTAAAATCGGTTAAGTAGTTTAGGAGTCCATCGCGGACAGACAACGTGACACGTAATTTATATATATATATATATATATATATATATATATATATATATATATATATATATATATATATATATATATATATATATATATATATATTAAGATAATGTTTTAAAGTAGTATTTTATTTTACCATCACTGATAGATTTCATACTGGATATCATTATTTAATAGTAAGTAGTTTTCTTATATTTAGGTTAGTTACAGCATCACATTGGTTTAATAACAGTAATGATGTTATAATTGTGTAATAAATAAATAAAAAAATAAAATAAAAATAAATATTACTAAAAAAAAACTCAATGAAAAACCACGGGGGCTTTGCATTGAGTTGCCGCGCTGAGGACCGCTGTTCAGAATTCCGCACGGAACATTTATTTGTATGGCCTACGAATCACTGTTCCGGGTCTAGAATGATTGTCCTGGTACAATTAATACTTGTAAACAATGAACGATTATAATGTAGGTGTGTACAAGGCACGATTAAATAGGCTTTTGTTACGATATACGACGGCGCACTTCACTATCTTGGGCTTCATCACCAGTCACATACCATCAGGTGGGTTAGTTGTCGAGCGCTGGCTTCGAATAGTTAATAAAAACTGTCCCACAATCGAGTAGAATATCCTAGTGTAGTGAAAACGTTTCTTTTTAATCCCAACCAGACGAAAACATAATACAAATCCACAAAATAATGTTACGAGCTTAAGGTTCGTGACAATAAAAACTGCCGATTGAATTACCAAAATTGACACTTTAATTACTGAACACCAATTAAAACTTAAATCTCACTAATAATTATTCACAATTAACACTTTAGTTCACCTTGTCACTCCGAAAGCTTCACTCGTATCACCAATTCAATACTAACTCGGTCGTATAATATACGCGTTTTCTGTCATCTTAATAAACGGCTTAGTAACGTAGCTCCTAAGCGTGTGGTTGCAGCTCTGCAAGCCGAGGATTCGACTGCATAATAAGTTTATAAGCCCATATGTATTTATTGCTTTGTGGCGCATTAGAATAGTTTAGAACAAACACGTGGGACGATTTTGATCATTCTTACGTCAAGCGATTTGTCATAGGCGTACATTACACGCTTATGCAAGCCGTCAGTTTTACAACATTTACGGTTGTGATTGACGAATACCCTACCGTGTAATGCAGTGATTGACACCTGCATGACCGCGTTATACGCCTAAGGCATACATTACACGCTCAGCAGGCGTCAATCAATTCCATCAATCATGATTGATAAAAAACGGATGGTGACTGATAGGCGGACATTACGCGCTCACGCAGAAGTCAATCACTTCATGAGACAATAGGTTATTCGTCAATCATAACCGTGATTGTTGTAAAACTGACAGCCTGCATGAGCGTGTAATGTACGCCTTCAGTCATCATCCGTTTTTATCAATCATGATTGATGGAATTGATTGACGCCTGCGAGAGCGTGTAATGCACGCCTTAGATTTTGTGTCTCTAAAGATATGCTGGTAATCAAAATTCAATACGGCGATAACCAGACACCATATTGCTTAAACGGAAAAATGAAAGTCGACGAATTGTGTTAAGTGGGGTCATTTCTCTAGTCATTTTTAATTTTGAATGACCGTTTAGAAACTATAACGATTTAAAGTTGTTTAGAGGCCATTCTCGCTTAAATTTTCTTAACTTATATTAAAGCTGTGATATGCATTAGTAGCATTTTTTACTTAGCCGGGTTTTAAAAAAAGTATTAAACTTGCTTGTTTTAGAAAATGTTAAAACATTAGAGACAAGTAATTGTACGGCCTGCAAATAAGTGCATCGGGTCTAAATAACCATCAGCAATTTGTGTTTGACTTTGTAGTTCTTCATACTTGCGTGGTAATCTCCTGATCTTCTCACCTTCCATATTTAGATTAATTCGAAGATAACTAAAATCGACAAATACTTAGTTGTTTACTTAAAGCTGAAGTATAGCTACTTGAATGATTCACAAGAAAGCTGTTTACATTCTATATTTAACCGGTCGCCCGGTTCATCTTGCTGCGCCTGCGACGGTGACGTCACGGTGTCGTTTTATCCCGTAGATAAAAAATCGCAAAAAAATTAATGTTAACCTCTAGTTTATTAATCTTTATCATGCTTTTTTTTAAGTTTTTTCATGTATTCATTTATATTACAAAACTTATAATAATGAACTTCTAAAAAAAAGTATTATAGTCAAAAAGACCTGCTCCCCGTGGTATATAATACCTCTAGTTTTATTTGTGAGGCAATTATTGCAGTTCATTTGTTATGTTTGTCTTCTTTAATGCTAAAACATATAAACACAATAATGCCATCGTGGCAGCGGGTATTCTTACACCGCCACTCTTCGATCAACAATAGCAACATTGTTGATCGAAGCCGCCACTGCGCGGTGAACCAGCCCATATCGTCCCGTGGGCGTCGTAGGAGGCGATAAATGTAAACAAATCAGGAGATGAGCAATAGTATCTTCCTAACAACAATTAAAAATGCAAATCTCTTGTGTCTTCTTATAACCTAGAAATCTTGCCTCTATCTGCCACCCACCACTTTCCCAATTGTATACCATCTCTTCTAGATCTGATTATCGTATCGTCTTTAAATAGTGTTGCTAATCACGGACAAATATGCGCTTCATTCTCATATCACGATCTCATCTACCTATCTTACCGTGTACGTCCCTCTAAGTGCAAGCCACGTTTTCGATATCTTAGAAGTTGTAAGGGCATTAACTTGGAGAAGTTGAGGGGTGATGCTAGTTTAATCGACTGGACACCGGTAATTGATTGTTCTAATATTGAGGATAAGGTGATTAACTTCAATTCTCTAATCTTAGATCTATATAATCACCATGCACCAGTAAAACGTGTGAAAATAAGATACAATCCTGCTCCCTGGATCACAGCTGATATAAAAGACCTGATGGCGCGTAGAGATAGAGCCAAAAGAAGATATAAGCGATATCCACTTGAACGCAATTTAATCAGCTTTAAAATACTACGAAATCGCTGCAATCGTTTGTGTAGAGATGCTAAAAGGCGCTATTTTCATGATACCCTCACAAATTGCGATACTGCAAAAGCCTGGAGTTTTCTGAGATCTATCGGTGTCGGAAAATATTCTGCTAGTGTGGGAAGTGAAATTGACTTGGATAATCTCAACGAAAACTTTGCCAACCATCCTGTCATAGTCTCATCATTCACTAAAGCCAGAACTCTACTCGAAATATCCAAATGCCCAATTCCTCATTATTCCTCGTTTAATTTCACTTCCATTACTGAAGATGATACCAAGCGATCCGTGCTTGCAATTTCATCTACTGCTATTGGAAATGATAACATCTGCTCTAAAATGATTACATTGATTCTTCCCTTTGTCATCCCTATTCTTACTCATACCTTTAATTTCTCTTTATCTTCTTGTTGCTTTCCGTCGTCATGGAAATTAGCTCACATTATCCCTATACCCAAAGTTTCGAATCCTTCATCCACAACTCATTATCGGCCTATTTCTATTCTACCATTTCTTTCAAAAGTGCTTGTACATATTGTCCACACACAATTAGCTAAGTTTCTTAAAGTTTCTTAACCGTAACAATATCTTAAGTACTTTTCAATCTGGTTTTAGGCCTGGCCACAGTACAACTACTGCTCTCCTCAAGGTAACGGATGATATCCGGTGCGGTATAGACCAAAATTACTTAATGGTACTCGTGCTGCTGGATTTTAGTAGTGCCTTCAATTCTATTGATTTCGATATACTTCTTAGCATTCTTCATTCTATTAATGTGTCTCCTTCAACTATTCAATGGTTTGATTCCTATCTCCGTGGTCGTTCTCAGTGTATTCGTTCAAATGAAACTTTATCTAAGTGGTGCAACCTAGCTACGGGTGTTCCTCAAGGTGGCGTCCTTTCTCCTTTACTCTTTTCTGTCTTTATTAACTGTATCTCCAAGGTGATATCTTCAAACTTTCATCTGAAGCAAATTCAGCTATATTTGAAATAAATAAAGATCTTAATAAAATCTATGAGTGGTCCAGATCATATGGAATGTTATAAATCCCAAAAAATCACAAGCAGTTATTATAGGCACCAGGTTTACTCGTAACCTACTTGATTTTACTTCACTCCCAGCACTGCAAATTAATGGCACTCCACTAAGCATTTCAGAAACTGTTAAGAATCTGGGCATCATAATGGATTGCAAATTGACATGGAATGCAAATATCACAGAAGTTAGCCGGAAAATCAATTATACTTTACATTCTTTAAAATGTCTTCAAAGTTTTTTGCCTTTATCAACGAAGATTTCTCTTGTCCAAACACTTATTTTTCCGATTCTTGATTATGCTGATGTCTGTTATTTGGATGCGACTGAGGAGCAATTAAACAAGCTTGAGCGATTGCAAAACTTATGTATCCGTTACATTTTTGGGCTAAAAAAGTATGACCACGTCTCTTCCTATCGCAAACAGCTCAAGTGGCTCCCAATCCGACTTCGCAGGAATACCCGAATCCTATGCCTCCTTTTTAAAATACTCTACGATTCAACATCACCGCCATATCTACGTGGTCGATTCCGCTTTGCTCGTTCTCCCGATGCAGTTTGCAGATCACATTTAAAAACCCTCCTAAATTTCCCTTCCTTCAGAACTAAGTACTATTCTCATTCTTTTACAGTACATGCAGTTAGGTTATGGAATTCTCTTCCTACTGCAATTCGTGAGGCTCAAAAGTTCAGTGTTTAAAAGGCGAGTTAAAGAGCACTATCTTTCTTTGTCGTCCCAATGATCCAATGTATGACTTGTAAATATATGTGTATCTACTTGTATTTTATTTTATATATGTATATAGCATAGTATTTAGGTAGACTCAAACAGTTTCAGTGTTTAAAAGGCGAGTTAAAGAGCACTATCTTTCTTTGTCGTCCCAATGATCCAATGTATGACTTGTAAATATATGTATATCTACTTGTATTTTATTTTATATATGTATATAGCATAGTATTTAGGTATATGCATGTTTGTATGTATGGATGTATGTATATGTGTTTATTATCTTTATTTTATATTAAGTTTATTAATATTATAAAATTTATTATGAGGGTGCACACTAAATCTGCTTCTCTTTGAATCTGTCCAGTATCAGGCCTGCTGGAAGAAATTTCATTATGAAATAAGCAGAGCCTTTGTACAAAATTTCTTTTTATTTTTTATTGTAAAATACTTCGTGTGTACATAAATTTTTAAATAAATAAATAAAAAATAAAAAAACTGCGGGTAGTCAAACCGCCTGCCAAACGTACCAAAAAGCGTCTTACGTATGAGTGAACCTATGAGGGATGCTTATGTTCAGCAGTGGACTCTTGATGGGCCGTGGGGTGGCGGCGTAGGAAAATTCATTACCCTCTTCAACTCGACGGTCTCTTACGAGCCCATTTTTAGATTCGAGGAATCACTATCTTGTATATACCAACTATGAAAAAATACCTTGACTGCTTTACATTGTCATGAAACGATTGAAATTACAAATCGTTAATTAACCCGACCAGCGTGGCGAGAACAGCTGTGGGTGAGATTCATATTCGGGGGTGGAATGTTACGTGTTGGTGATAAAGATGTTTACATCCGTTCAATAAATCGTACAATTAAAGTTAATAAGAATTACCTCGCCCACTTCCGCACAATAAAATAAAATGATGTGTCCTCAGACGAAATAAAAACTCAAGACAGAGCCCCGTCGAACAACGCACTGAGGCAGGTAAAACTACGCCTCGCCTTGTACATACACAGTTTCACGCACACAAATATAACGAAACTACGCCTTAGCTTCTCATTCGAGCGATTCCAGCGCACGGAGTGTCACGTTATAATAATTCGCAGCTTTTAAAGAAAAAATGCCGAATTGTGTTGTGAAAGGGTGTAAAAACCAATCTTCCAGAAATAAAAAACAGGATGGAATCACGTTTCATACGTAAGTATACATAAAAATCCAAATTTTTAATTAATCATTTTTATTATTTATTCTGACAGCTTGGAACATAAAACGTCGACAAGTGTTGCCACTAGTGAGCGTCACAGTAGTCCCCATTTACTCGGTAATTTATTAATGTGACGCGAAACTTAATGTAATTCTATTTAATGTATTTCTATTTTACTTATAATATTTATAAAATTATTGTAAGTGTAAATACGCATTATTTTTTTTGTTTTTCCATGTTTTATCACCACTTCAAAAATCTTTATTTTTAAGGTTCCCCATCCGAAATAAATACATTATCGGATATAATATCAGGAAGTACAGCGCATTACTTGTCAAGGGTCATAAAGTGTCAAACGTGTTTAGCTCGCTTACAGTCGGATGAGATATTTGACTTCCATAAACTGATATCTTTAAAAGATAAAGGTGGCTTATTCTTTCCGTCGAAAGACCTTTTTGAAATTTGCGTAATTTGTGAAACTGTTGTACGTAAATTATGTAATGAAAGTATAGTGATAGTTACTGAAAACCAACACAAATCAGTTGTTATTAATATTTTAAAACGATTTATTGATACTGACAACGTTTTCCCTAAATTGGAGACTGAGTACAATTATGCTGGTCAGGAGCATAAAATAAGCTTAATAAGATGCATAATTGAAAAATATTTATCAATTCATTTCCACCATATTTCTAAGTTGGAAACAATTTCCAAAACGGTGGACACTAAACGGCAATATTTCAAAAAATAGACTCAACAAAAAGGTTATTAAAATAAAAACAATGTTTCTTTCATATTACTATTGTTTTATTTTTCCCCTTCTTAGTCGAAATAAACATACTTACATACATAATAAATATTTTATTATAATGAATTTCCGCAAAGTAACGCCTGATTCTATCAATTAAACCTACATACTACTTCTTAAAGTGAGGTATACAATTGAAAAAATTGCCAACTTATCTTTTTACTTATTCATTCATCCTGATAGTACTTAGACAATAATATATTAGGGTAATAAATTTTTACTGCACGGCAACACTCGCTTAGTGCACACATGTTTACCAAACCGACCTCACTTCTTTGTTGACAGCGCTCTGTCTTGAGTTTTTATTTCGTCTGAGGATGTGTCTTGCTTAGTTTGAAGGGTACCTCCTGCCCTCCCTCAATCGCGTGCACTAATCCCAGCACCACTACTCCCAACACCATAACACTAGTTATCCTCAGGTGAATTACATCTGAGGATGCCTCGTAGATGCCTTGTAGAGGCGAAACACGTGTCGTATTATCGTCCATTGAGACACATCATTTTATTTTATTGAGCGGATGTGGGCGAGGTAATTATTACCAACTTTAATATGATGAATTTAAGCAAAGTAACGCCTGATCCTATAAAACTTTACAAAATTTTACGAAAAACTTATATGAATATTATACAGTTCATACATATTTACTTTAGCAACTTACACTTAGCTAACTTACTGCCAACAAACTTCCTGCTTAGCTGTGACAGCTCTCTGTCAGTGCCAAATACTTATCATTATTTACTTGGACCAAGTTTCAGAAGATTCCACGAATGGGTGTTGTTGTGAATATAATTGGTGGAATAAAATTGGTTGCACAAAAATGTACAAAAGCGGACTTAACGCCTTAAGGCGTTCTTTACGAGTCAACCTATAAGTAATGTGGTAGAGTCACGCTGCAGCTGTATAGTGGTTGTAGTACGAATGGGTCGACTCGATCAGGGAAGGACCACGTC
Organism: Parnassius smintheus behrii; assembly: GCA_036936625.1. NCBI lineage: Eukaryota > Metazoa > Arthropoda > Insecta > Lepidoptera > Papilionidae > Parnassius > Parnassius smintheus. The sequence goes on from JAUPFT010000007.1 coordinate 49,553,648, forward strand.
CTCACCATACTCGCGTAAAATAGCATCTCTATGCCGCTGTGTTTCGTATTGTGAGTGTAGAGAACCGGAGACCCTTTTTACAGGAAACGAGGCATTCCATCTTAGTCCTCATGGGTGGCAACGCACCTGCATGTAGATGTCTATGGGCCACAGCATCCACTTGACATTAGGTAGATTGTGTGCTCGTTTGTCAACCTTATTCTATAAAAAATAAAATTAAAAAAGTAAGCAGAGGGCACTACTTTGGAGATGCAATATGATTTAAAAGAGAAAGTATTAAGGATCAACAAAGTAACTATATGAAAATCAACTAAGAATATATACTACTTATGCAATTATAAATTCGTAAACAAATAGACACATATATACATACATATATAAAAGGAGCACATATTATATTCCATGGCTAGGAAAGAACGTAAAAAAAACCTCTCCTGTCATGTCTAATTACCGTCCCATCTGACCATGAGAGTGTGAGAATAGGGAGTGCATATTCTTAATTATTATATAGTTATAGACATCTACATCTATCCCCAATTAAGAATCAAAACACAGATGCGTTGTCACCCATGAGGACTAAGATGAAACGTCTCATTTCCAGTAAAAAAAAAGGTTCTCCGGATCTCTACACTCACCATACGAAACACAGCAGCATTACGCTGCTATTTAACGCTGGTATTCTGAGAGGGCGTGGTTCTATCCCAGTCGAGCCGACCTGTTCGCGCTACAACCATATTATAGCTGCAGCTTTGCTCAACTAAATATAAAACCTAAAAGAAAACTCAATAGTAGCAATTAATAAGTTGACTTAGTTTAATTTTGTTTTGCAGATCAGTAGAATGAATTGAGAATGGGTCATCAAACTTGTGAAACTGACAACAGTAGCTGCTAAAGTTCTTTGCGATTCTATCACACATATCACAGATAATCGATATGATAACTCAGTACTGCCCTTTTTATATTGTACTGGAGTGGGATAAGTCTAGATGTTCAGCTGTGGCTGTGAGGTTGTAATGATGATGTTAATTATTATTATTTCCATACATAAAAACATGTAACAAATACTCCTTGGTTTTACCCATTTTAATTCAATAAATACACGAAACTAGAGATTTATTATGTGTCACATAACGTCGACGCAAGGGTGCGTAAAGATGCACTCAATTAACTACAACAGAAATTGCGTGACATGCGATAAGTATGTCATATGACGGGGATGCATTATGTTGCATATACATAGTATTTATATCGTTTTAATGCATATATAGTATTTATATCGATTTTTATGCACATATAGTATTTATATCGATTTTTATTGTCTTCACAATCATAGTCTTAGTTGAAGCTAAGTGACTTATAGTGGAGGAATACGAAATAAGCGCTCCATTATATATTCCAGTCGCCGTTTCGACATAAGTGTTTGTATTATCTATTGACGATTTTCCTGGTCTGGATCCATGTACAATTTATGTATGTTATACGTTATACGCCAGTACCAGTGGCGTAGCGTGCCTTAGACGGGCCCCGTATGAAAATTTTTGGTGATGCATTAACACTTCTCAACCTAGCTCTCTCAACTTTTGTTAAGTGGCTAAACATCTGTGTATCCAGACCACATTATCATGATGAAAAAAATTACAGACACGTTATCATGATGAACCACATGGTGACTACTCCCTTTCTGATGATCTATTCCGGCCGTTTTTCCTGAATATCTTGCTCGAGTCTTACTAGGTAGTTGTTGGGAGTAGAGATTCGAATCGATGTTTTCGCCCAGCTGTAAAAGCTCATAATAAACGATGCCCTTCTAATCCCACCGAACACACAGCATCACCATAAAGCGTGTTGATCCGGGTTTTGCTACAGTCTGTGGAATTCACTACCCTTTGACCATGACCTATTTCACACGATCTTGTCGTAGGTGATCCACTCTCATCACCAGTGACCCTCTCATCACCTTTGCAAAAATGGTTCAGTTTTATTACGTTTCAATAGAGAAGCGCAAATGAGTACACGATTCCTTAGGTTTCAGCTAGGTTCCGGTTACAGCCATTTAAAGTCCACGCATTAATTTGCAAATTTAAAAAAAAATCAAATTAAACTTCCTCGTTTGAAATAATATTATTGCGTAATTTATAAATTCTGCGATTTCTCCAGGCAACTACCAACACTAATTTTATTATTGAGTAGACGTAATTTAAGTTCCTAGATAAATTCGTCACTTTTAATGTACATTTTCAATCGTATTCTAAATTTCTTTGCTACGATAGATGTTTTAGCGAAGTACTGGGCGTTCTCGGCAAGCATTCCAAGAAATGATAAAATATTCAAAAAAGATAAAAAGTTATTAATTAATTTTTGTCTCCAGTTTAAATTGTTTTCATCTTCAGTTTAAATCTGTAATTCTGTAAGGTACTCCTTTTATTTCAGCGTTGACATTTCAAGCAAGAAATATGTATAAATTTTATAGACTTGTCACTGGCAGAATTCTATCAAGGGAAGCCATAATTTAAAAGAAGAAGAAATTTTTATAGGTAATGTCTACTAAGTATCTCGGGCCAGTTTTTATCATATTTTTATAAATGACTCACAGCAGAGGGAGAAAATCGAAATAAAAAAATACGAATACAGATTATCCACCCCGTGTAGGCAACTATTTTTTTAGCCCCTGAAATACAGCTATAATATCCTGTTTTAGGGGCTAATGACCACTGTAAATTTTGTGCACGTAATATGTTTATCTTATATTTTATTATTATTTATCCTATGGTCTAGGGTGGATAGATGAACACGCGTTTCCGAGTACCATTTTTTAGACTGGTTAAATGGAATAACCCTATTTTTATCAAATTATGAAAAAAATTAAACCTTTAGGAACACATTTCGTAGCATCGTTCAAATTAAATTTATTGCGGGTGCCGCACGATGAACATAATCGGCTTTTTGGGGCATGCTGTTTTATAAGCGTTTGTAATCCATATACAACCGACATGACATTTGCTCCATCGTAACCCTGCCCTCTACATTTGGACAAATCAATTCTATAATCTTTTATGGTATTTAAAATTGCAGTTTTAAATTCTGCACTACAATCGGGTACTGTTATACACCCCAAAAAGAACTCGCAGATTTTTATTTCTTTAGTTATATTATCATAATTTTCTGTTATCGAGATATATCGAAAAACTACAAAAAATTGGCCAATTTTTGACAGGTTGGGGTCAATTTGATGATATGATTTTTTCTCGGAAAGTACGGCTTAGTGTTTTTGTGAGATTGTGGATAACATTTTACGAATTTCTGCTTACACACGTTCAGGGCCCCTGTAGCCCGGGGGCTCTGTATCATTGATACGGCTGATACGGTGGTAGCTATGCCCCTGATGTTCACCGTCTCCACGATAAAGGAGAAAATACTAGTGTGGGTAATACAAAATTTTTCATTGAATTGTATGTTTTACAACTTACTGGGTAATTTAATAAAATTATACCATTGGAAAAGAGCCGGGGTAGTTTAGTTGCTAAGTGCTCTCTGCAAATTTCACATTACGCGATCCCGGGTTCGATCGCCGCAGCAATTTTAAGTGCTGATCTACAACGAATTCAGCAACGAAGTATAACATTATGAGCAAAGCTCCATGTTTGAGAAATAAGAAAAAAAAAATATTTCAAAGACATGTGAAGTTCGCCAACACGCATTGGGATAGCGCGGCGGACATTTCTTTTCCCTAAAACCCTCTCCGGAAAGTTGTGCCCAGCAGTGGGATGTATATAGGCTGTAACTTAAAATTTATACTAATTATTTTTAGGACTTTTAATTGGGCAGCCAGTTTCAATGAAGTATCATTGATTAATGTAGCGTTTATTTGCACGGAATATGTTTTTTTTCTGAAACTGTAGAGACATTAACTACATATTTACTACTAACTACAATTAACTTATAGTTCACCATGTGGTAAGATCCTATTGCAGTCCATGGACTCACCACAGTCAACTTTATAAAATAAAGATGAGTAACAAGCACACACTACCCCTGACGGTAAGTGAATACTGCGTCCCATATAATATATCTGCATCTCTTCTCCATAAACATAACATTATATTATAGTTTACAAATATATAACGTAGTTGGACCATAATTAAACACTTTGTATTTGTTTATTCTTTATTGAAATTTATACAACGTATATATAAGGCGAACTTAATGCTAAAAGCATTATCCGCCGGTTGCATTTTCTAAAACTCCCTGCCTATCTCCCAATTTTGGACGCAAAAATTCTCAAGTCACAGTCACAGCGGAAATATTACTGTTGAATTTATATATCTATTAGATGTTATCTTAAAACAATAAAAAAAACATCGATGGTAGCTACGACCAGTTAAACATGTCCTTGTGTGTGCAGAGGAAATTGAAAACCGAATCCTACGTAGCCGCTCGAAAATTTATCTTTTTTATAAATTACTTTTGTTTGCATTAAATATAACAATAAAAAACTCTTACATTTAAAAATAATGAAACAAATTTTTATTAAAAAAAAAATCAAATTAAACTTCCTCGTTTGAAATAATATTATTGCGTAATTTATAAATTCTGCGATTTCTCCAGGCAACTACCAACACTAATTTCATTATTGAGTAGACGTAATTTAAGTTCCTAGATAAATTCGTCACTTTTAATGTACATTTTCAATCGTATTCTAAATTTCTTTGCTACGATAGATGTTTTAGCGAAGTACTGGGCGTTCTCGGCAATCATTCCAAGAAATGATAAAATATTCAAAAAAGATAAAAAGTTATTAATTAATTTTTGTCTCCAGTTTAAATTGTTTTCATCTTCAGTTTAAATCTGTAATTCTGTAAGGTACTCCTTTTATTTCAGCGTTGACATTTCAAGCAAGAAATATGTATAAATTTTATAGACTTGTCACTGGCAGAATTCTATCAAGGGAAGCCATAATTTAAAAGAAGAAGAAATTTTTATAGGTAATGTCTACTAAGTATCTCGGGCCAGTTTTTATCATATTTTTATAAATGACTCACAGCAGAGGGAGAAAATAAAAAAATACGAATTCAGATTATCCACCTCGTGTAGGCAACTATTTTTTTAGCCCCTGAAATACAGCTATAATATCCTGTTTTAGGGGCTAATGACCACTGTAAAAACTGTAAAAAAGTAACTTTGTATTTGTTTATTCTTTATTGAAATTTATACAACGTATATATAAGGCGAACTTAATGCTAAAAGCATTATCCGCCAGTTGCATTTTCTAAAACTCCCTGCCTATCTCCCAATTTTGGACGCAAAAATTCTCAAGTCACAGTCACAGCGGAAATATTCCTGTTGAATTTATATATCTATTAGATGTTATCTTAAAACAATAAAAAAACATCGATGGTAGCTACGACCAGTTAAACATGTCCTTGTGTGTGCAGAGGAAATTGAAAACCGAATCCTACGTAGCCGCTCGAAAATTTATCTTTTTTATAAATTACTTTTGTTTGCATTAAATATAACAATAAAAAACTCTTACATTTAAAAATAATGAAACAAATTTTTATTATAAAATTTTTTGGTAATTACCAATAACTTTCGTCTTTTACGTGGTAGAGTCATGTTGCTGCTATATTATGCTTGCAGCATGACTGGGTTGGCTTGACCGGGGTAGGAGAACACTCTCATGTCAGTGTTGAATAGCAGCTTAATGCCGCTGTGTTTCGTATACTGAGTGTAAAAAACCGAACCCTTTTTACTGGTAACGAGACATTCCATATTATTCCTCAGTATAGACAAAGCACCTTTATTTTGAATCTTAATGTAGATTCTATGGACCACTCCGCCATCAATAGAGTTATTAATTGTTATTTTAATACCGATGGTACCGTGATGACTCCGTGGCGCAGTAACTAAGCAACGAGTTAAAGCGCTAAAGACCGCGGGCTCGAATCCAGCACGGAATAAGTATTTAAATGGTTTATAAATAGTTGTTTCGAGTCCGGATGTCTGACCCTTGTAAAAAGTATCTATGTAAACTGCCCGCATGATACAGGAAAAAATCCTGATGTGGAGGCAATTTATTTTTAAAGAAAAAAGGTGATACATGCTTGGTGGTGAAAGTGAACATTGTAAAAACCATGCGTGACTAGTGAAGTTCCAACACGCAATGAAGAAGTGCAGCGGACAAATATAAACTTCTATAATTGAGAGAAATACACACGTTTTAATACTATTGTTACCTATCAAAAATCTACTGCTGAACTGGCTCCCCAAACTATCCCTTTGGGGGTATTATATTTACCACAGTTGCCACGCTTGACAAGCAGGTTGGCAACTGAAGTTTACTTTTTATGATGCTTTTATGAAGAAGATGCTCTCTGTCTGTACGACACCTACGGGATAATATACGAGTGAACATTCGTACACTGCCGCTAAACTGTGTACTTAATATCGTTGTATAAACAACTCACTCTCTAACATTTATTAGTTTTGCGAATAGCCTAACGATAACTGCACTATTCCAACTTTCACCGCTAACTCGTCCGAGCGAGTCGCAGCGACTGGTTTCTGCGCGCTATCGGAGTCTAGATTTTGCCAGCCTGAGAGGCGGCGGGAATTGTAACGCTTTAGGACCTGATTTCACCAGTCGCTGATATAAATTATGATTCTAAAGAGTATAGTTTTTGGCTTATACCTTATTTATAACCAATAAATCAAGAAATAAGAATCTATCATTTAGCGAAATATGTGATACAAAAATTTGTGAACAGACCAGTGACCGTTGAGTGATCCGCTTGCCAAGCGTGACTAACCCATGGCTAACCCGTGGCCAGCTGTAAACTTTTACGGGTGAATATTTAGGAAAGCGGTAAAACATTTTTTATCATACCATTCAAGTTGGCATTGATTATGGTATCGTTTTGTCATTTTTATTTATTTATTTGTTACTTTTTATCGGCATAAATTATAATACTATATAAAAAATACGTGCTTGTATTTTGGAGGCGTTGAATCTCACGAGATTGGCATCGCCCCATTCGGAAACTGCCTGTAGTGTGAGATTCACACGCTCAATCATAGCCTCTCTTTCAGACTGGATTTGATCCCGACTGGCCCAAGCACTTGGTTGGTATCTCTTCACAACTGTGCTATCTTCTGCATACCCATAGATACCGGGCATACCGGGCATACCTACCGGCGTCAGACGTCACAGGATCGGATGAGCAGCCGTCGACGACGATCCAGAGAGACCGTACACTCAGGAAATCTCTTATCCTAAGCTTTACGCAGGAAGCTTACCCAAAAGGCTAGTGTGCCAAACTCCATCAAAGGCCTTCGACACATCAAGAGAAACAGCAAGTGTTTCCCCACTGTTCTCGAGTGCCTCGTCCCATACGTCTAGAAAGGGGAACCTTCTGACCGATTTCGGTGAAACCCGTATTTCCGGTCACTAAGGAGGTCATTTTGCTCTAGGTATGGCATTAAGCGGGAGTTCAATATACTAATAAAAAAATATATATAATTCACCACTTTTCAGATTTGTGTTAATATAATAGACGTCATCCGTTTGCTATACATCGATTTGAATTTTATTATATTTATTATTTCAAAATTAATGTTTAATTATTTAAATAAAATTGAAAGATATATCTATGTAATCTTCTAACTTCGGGCACCGAGTACGTGCCCGAAGAAGTTGTAAACTATCGGCCAAATCACGATATTTTTTATAGAATAAGTATGACAAACGGACACACAGTCCATCACATTGTAAGTGGAGGCGATGACCCACAAATATCCACATTTATCCACGATAAAGAATCAAAATGCAGATGCGTCGTCACCCCTGAGGAATAAGATGGAATGCCTCATTTCCAGTAAAATAAGGGTCTCCGGTTCTCTACACTCATTATTCGAAACACAACAGCCTTTAGCTGCTATTTTATGCAGGTATTCTGTGAGAGCGTGATTCTACTCCGGCTGAGCCAACCCATTCGTGCTACAACTAATAAAGCTGCATCTTGGCTCTACCACGTAAAATATGGCAGCGTACCATGAAATGCGATGGCAGGTCACGAGATTAATTTGTTTCTTATATATATATATATATATATATATATATATATATATATATATATATATATATATATATATATATATATAGTACCCGGTTGACCGGGGTTTGCTCGGTATTATTCGCTCGGTTTTTTTTAATGAGTGTGTTTTTGGAAATTATATTTAGATACAAATTACATACTGATGAAATATACGAATAATATTTTTTTTATTTTAGCGACATAATAGAAAAAACTGAACCGGTTATTTGAATAAAAAATCATGAGTGCAATTAGTTTAATTTAAATTTTCGTGTTTTTAAAAAATACTACAAATTGCTCGAAAAAATAGATTTAAAAAAAAAGAAAGGAACTTGAAAAAAAAATTAAAAAGTCAGTCCTTCGGTCTGGGCTCAAACCATGGTATTACGATTTTGTGACCGCCCAATATACCAAATAAGCTATTTGTAATCATTAACAAACTGTCAAAATTTACCTTCTTAATCTAACGATATTGTAGCAGTTTTTTATTGCCTAAAACACGGACAAAAAGACATTTTCTAAAAATAAATCCTAGCTAGATCGATTTATTGCCCCCGAAACTCCCCGCACACAAAATTTTATGAAAATCGTTGGAGCCGTTTCCGAGATTCCGAATATATATATATATATATATATATATATATATATATATATATATATATATATATATATATATATATATAGTACCCGGTTGACCGAGCTTTGCTCGGTATTTTTCGCTCGATTTTTTTAATTCGTGTGTTTTGGAAATTATATTTAGATACAAATTACATACTGATGAATTATAAATAATATTTTTTGATCTTAGCGACATAACAGAAAAAACTGAACTGGTTATTTGAATAAAAAATCATGAGTGCAATTATTTTTATTTAAATTTTCGTGTTTTTAAAAAATACTAAAAAAAGGGCTCGAAAAAAATATATTTTCTCAAAAAAGAAAGAAACTTGAAAAAAAAAAATAAAAAAGTCGGTCGGTCGGTCTGGGCTCGAACCGAGGTTTTACGATTTTGTGACCGCCCATTATACCAATAAGCTATTTATAATCATTATCAAACTGTCAAAATTTACCTTCTTATTCTAACTATATTGTAGCAGTTTTTAATTGCCTAAAAACACGGACAAAAAGACATTTTCTAAAAATAAATCTTAGCTAGATCGATTTATTATCCCCGAAACTCCCTGGACACTAAATTTTATGAAAATCGTTGGAGCCGTTTCCGAGATCCCGATTATATATATATATATATACATATATACAAGAATTGCTCGTTTAATAGTATAGGATATATATACATATATATATATATATATATATATATATATATATATATATATATATAAATATATATATGGGGTTGACTGGTACCTTCAGAGAGAGAGAGAAAGAAACCAAGTCTACGCCTGATCTCTCTCCGATCATGTCGAATTGCCGTTCCATTGGACTATGAGAGCGAGGGAAAAGGGTATTTTAGACCATATAAAAATATTTATGATAGATTTTGTAAAAAATAAACGAGAAATATTGATTTCTATTTATAAAACTGCATTATAAATTTTATATTTCAATTTTAAGAATATTTTAATTTGCCTGTGACTCAAATCTGCACAAAGCTTTGTCGTATCCCCTCAGTTTCAAGGCACTCCCCTTGTTGCCTCAGCCAGTATCGGAATCCTCGGCGTCGACATATCGAGTGACGTGCAGTTTCGTGGTCACTTGGAAGGGAAGGCCAAATTGGCCTCTAAAAAGCTTGGCGTGCTCAGCAGAGCGGGACAGTATTTCATGCCGGCACACCGCCTGCAACTTTACAAGGCGCAGGTTCGGCCGCACATGGAATACTGTTCCCATCTCTGGGCTGGGGCTCCCCAGTACCAGCTCCTTCCACTTGACCGCATCCAGCGCAGAGCGGCTCGAATCGTCGACGACGGAGTGCTTTCCGATCGGCTCGATTCACTGGCGTTGCGAAGAGATGTTGCATCTCTTTGCGTATTTTATCGCATCTATCACGGGGAGTGCTCTGAGGAATTGTTCGGATTAATCCCAGCCGCCAAATTTCGTGAACGCACGACACGGCAAACGTCCCGATACCATCCACACCATCTGGATGCTTGGCGGTCCACCACTGTACGTTTCACAAGGAGTTTTCTTCCACGTACAACCTCTCTGTGGAATAGTTTATCATCGGCGATTTTTCCGGACCGATACGACCTGGGGACCTTCAAGAAAAGAGCTTACTCCTTTCTAAAGGGCCGGCAACGCACCCGCAATTCTCCTGGTGTTGCGGTTGATCATGGGCGGCGGTAGTCACTTAACATCAGGTGAGCCGCATGCTCGTTTGCCCCCTCTTCTATAAAAAAAAAAAAAAAAAAAAAAAAGCTGTCCGCCATATTAGACACTGTTGTGACGTCACTGATCCCGTAGAACACTAATACTCTTAGTATTAGTGTTCTGTGTCCCTGATTAAAAGAGAGCTAATGTGTTGTTATTTTGATATGTTTTAAGTTATCATTACGATTATTGTGTTTTATTCCGAATTTTATTGAAAAGGTATTACGAAAGACGAATTAGTAAAATCAGAAAGTAATAATCTACCAAGGATGAATAAATTGATGGCAAGAATTTTTTTTGCATGTAATCCTAATTTTTGTACTGTTGAGTATATATATATCCTCCAGGATGTTAAAACATCAATGTAAGTACCTATTACTAACTTTTGTTTAAGTATACAAATACAAAACCAGGTCGGAGTGTATTTTGATAAAATATAGTTTAGTAGATATCATAGTTTGTTTTATCTATAATAATTACAATCATTAGTTATTTTTTATTTATCTAAGTAAACGTAATTTATTACAAAATTTGACTTGCGATATCCTTCATCCCATGATGTTTTGTTTTGTATAAACGATAGTTAAATATAAGTCATACTTATTACTTATAAGAATAGTCTAGTTTTTGTAGACAATGTATTCGGGTATCTTCTTGCCAGTTTTAACCAAGTATTTCTTATATTTAAATCAATTGGCACTTGAATCACACAACACAACAATGATATACATGATTACTCATTATCAAACATTAAAAGTATCTTAATTATTCTTTTGCAAAATTCTAAGACAGTGACGTCACGAGTAGATCAGCATGGCGGCTCGCGTTTTCACGCGAAAATTTAAAACGATAGATTAAAAGTAATTTTTACGACAATATTCGGTTTTAAAAAATTTATATACTCGTAACATTTATAGTGGTTCATTATCACTCCAGGATTAATATAAAACATTTTTTGATAATGAGTGTATACCCTATTGAGATATTGTGAATACCCTATTGAGAGTGCGCCTGTATTTGCGCGCATACATTTGGGTACTAAATCCTCCACCGCAGATGGCTAGTGTCGGTTCAGACTGGCTGTCGTGACCATAATTTGCTCCGGAGAACATTATTACCCTCGGGGTTTACTGGTAGTATTTCACTAATAGTAAAATCTTTTTATGAACATAAAAAACATAAATTTCAATTAATCCACCGTGCAGTGGCGGTGTAAGAATATCCATTACCCCACATCATCCTGTGGGTGTAGTAAGAGGCCACAGAGGGAAATAAACCAGGCGACGGGCAGCGGCATCTTCCTCATAACAAATAAAATGAAATAAAACTGCCTTTGCCAACACACCTGGCAAGCGTGGCAGCAATAAAAAAAAACATCCCCGCTATGAGATCTTGGTCCTGCACCTGATCTCTCTTCAGTCGTGTTGGACTGCAGTTTCGTCGTACTTTTCATATTCGAACAATATCCTATGGCGTTTTAATGTTGCAGAAGAAAAAATATTTTTGTTTTACAGAAAGGGGGTCAAATGTTAAATGTTACGGGAAGTCTGCAGTTTATGGTCATATCCTAGGCGGCCCCAACGATTACATCAGTTTTGATAGACCACAAATCCTCGCGAAAGAACATCGATTTTTACCAAGGATGATACGTGAGGCTATTGAAAATAAAAAAAAACATCCTAATTTCAATAGAGAAGGAGGCTAGGTACTACCACCTGATTGGGACCTTGTAATTAATAAAATTAAGGCCAAACCCAAGCATACAACTGCAAGACTTCAAGACAGAGGAAGTTCATCTGCGTAGATCAGACCATCTTTAATAATTAAAAAGTTGAAGGAACTCAGGGTTAACATTAACATCGGGAATTCGGTCACCTTAGTCCCCCGTAAAATAATAAAATCCGTAAAAGTAGTTTTAATCAAAGTCATATCATTCTATAACCACCAGAAACAAAAATTAAGTGATATCAGTTACTCGACTCCACAGATTCAGCAAAGTAAACTTACAGCCTATATACGTCGCAGGGCAGAAAACAAAGTCTCCTTGTATTGAATATAGTATTAGTACAGGGAAATGTACGCTGCGATGACCCAATGCGTGTTAGCGGACTCCACATCTCTTCGAAATATTTATTTTTTATTATCAAGACATGTAGATTTTCTCAGGAAGTTTTCCTCTACCCCCGAGCACGCGGTAAGCGCAGAGTCTGTAACTCCATTAATTTACTCAAATATTCAAAATCTAATTATAAATTGTTTATCAAACAAAGCCTTTATAAAAAGGGTTATAGTTGCTATATTATAAATGCGAAGTGTGTTTGTTGGTTTTTCCTTCATTCACGCAACAACGGAGCAAATGAGTGACATGGTTTTGCATAGATATTTATGGACCGGTGTGACACAGGTTAATTTTCATTTCAGAAAAATGTACGGTTCCTGTGGGATAAATCTGGAGCGTAATTCAGAACGAAGGTGAAGGTGAATGAAATTAAGTACGAAGGTGTCCTATATCTTCAAATAACATACAGTATAACTTTCCTACATAAATTCAATTATTATAATTAGATTTTACTTAGTATTTAGTATAGTACGACGACGAGTATAGTTAAAACCTTTTCACACACTATACATTAATTCTCTCCGTATTTTTTTCAGCTGTGGAATAACTATAAGAAAGCGTTATCAGAAGATGTGATTGTGCTGTGCTATTATGCTTGAATCATCAAACGTTGAAGTTAATTGAAAAAATAACGATACAGTATCTGGCAAAAATCGGATAGTTTCAGTTGCGCACACTGCAGCCAAAGGAATAATTGTAAGCCGATGCTGTAAAGGAGCTCAGCTACTATTTCGAGGATTTAGAAATCCACGTGAAAAAAATAGTGTTATGTTCGTATCTGCAGCACATATATGTCGGAGATGGAGAGCACTCCTTTCTCGACGCAGCAGCGGTGACGGGCAAAACATTTGTGGTAAAATTACTGTATTCTGCTTCTGTTTTCTCGGGCATCGGCGTAACGCTGCTCATGGGCTCATGCTCCTGATGGACATGTTCATACACCTTATCAACAGGAGCAGCCGCCGCGGCTGCTTCTTTCTCTTGCTAGCCGTAATATAGCGCTAAAGATGCCTTAAACCGCAGCCTGCAGGACATTCGCAGCAATAAGGCCTTGGCTAATGGGTGGTGTTGTCTGTTATATGAAGGAAAAATATTAAGGAAATGAAAAAGGATCATTTACATTTATTCTCGATTAAAAATCAAAATGCAGATGCGATGTCACCCCTGAGGACTAAGATGGAATACCTTGTTTCCAGTAAAACTGGTCTCCGTTTCTCTACACTCACCTACGAAACACAGGAGCCTTAAGATGCTATTTCACGCTGGTATTCTGTGAGAGCCCGGTCGAGCTAAACCATTTGTGCTACAACTAACAAGGCTGCAGCGTGGCTCTACTACGTATAATGTACGTGACAGAGCCACGCTGTATGTGCAAGTACGTTACCAATCTGCACAGGAACCAGGCACAGGAACAGTTAACCGCACTTAACCAGCACTAAATAACTCGGCGAGAGATCACAGGTGTATTCACAGATAAAACGTTTCGTACATACGGCCGCGTTGTGCAGTATATTTTTCGTTCAATTTTATGACAGGTAGGGAATAGAATTGAAAAGGGACAGTTTAGATGGCGGGAAGAAGTATGCGAGCGTCCGTATGAAAAATTATGCAAAGGGCTAGGTTTTTGCTGTACATTGTCGTTTTGCTTACTAGCTACTTTAGACATCCTTTCTTTTACATGGGGAAATATCTACGCAAACCGGCCTCGCGGGGTCAAGGACGGGTTATGTCGGACTCGCAATGACTAAAACGGCAGGCATGGCAGCTGCGGTTGTGTCACTCTGGTGGGAACCGTTTGCCCGTGTGTATCACCCTGCAACTGCGTTATGTTTTATACCTTTTCACTGTAGAGTGCCCCCGAGACCGTGGATGGTCCCCCCCGTGATCATGGTGCTGTAAAGTGCTTGAAACGTTGAGAATATGAAATAAGTAGTAGTAGTAAGTAACTAATTTTGTTTAAACTTGTCGTTGGTGTTCGGGTAAATATAAGAAATCATCACCCCTCAAGTGTTTTCATTGCCTCCTGACGAGAGGTCTATTAACCACATATTTTGTGGAATTTTTAAAAACCTATAAATGTTTCCGAATAATATTAGATAAGTAAATTACGGTTGTTTATCTTAACAATCGACATATACATGCTTAGGTAGTCGGATATCAGATCCGGAACATTATGAAAACAGTCGCAAAACATCGAAAATATATCTATTAACTCGTGTTAATACTCTACCAATATCACTCAGTCGATACCACACAATTAGTTTTAACTTTAAGTTTTAGCCATTGCAGTTGTTTGTTTGTCTCGTCTCACACTAGTCTCACAGCTCGTCTCTTCTAATGTACGAATTTGGCGAGCGGTGCGACGTATTTCAGGTAGATATTGTTTTCACAATCCATACTAATATACTAATACTAATTACTAATTTACTAATATTTACTAAAAATATTATAAATACGAAAGTGTGTTTGTATGTTTGTTTGTCCTTCTTTCACGTCGTAACAGAGCGTCGGCATGGCATGAATTTTGGTATGGAGATAGTTCTGTGGCTGTAGAGTGACATAGTCTACTTTTTTCCGCGGAAAAATTCCCGTGGGAAAATCGAATATGTTGACTGTGAGAGAATTGTTGACTGGGAGAGAATGCCTCATGCAATTAAGTCCGCGATATGTACCAATTTATGCAATAAAGTATAAATAAATAAGCATTTCTCGGTTACTCGCTCGTCTAATCGAGCTACTTTCGATCTCCTCCCAGTCTTCCTTCACTTAGAAGTAGTATTTTTTGGAAGGTGAACTTCGAATAAATAAATGTGTGTGTGGCCGTGATGGAACGCCACATCACCCTTGCTCAGACCGGAGGTCGATAGTGCAGCCTCGTTGCCGAAGGCAAGTAATCTGCGAGAGTGCCGTGAAGCAGAGGCGAGCAGTAAGGCTCAGAGCCGTGCCGAACACTGTATAGCGCAGAGAATAGCTTGAAGGAACAGGAACCGTTATTATTCCAGTGCTGCGATGAACCTTGTGAAGCTAGATGGTTTGCAGGATGTGAAGACTGCAGATGATATCTGCTCGGGAGCGAATGGGTGGGGTATTTTATGACGATGATGAAGCTTGAAGTTTTCGAAGGTTGTTGGTTGCGTGTTCAGATCACGTCAGGGTCACCACTGTGGCCGTAATGGAAAAGGGGAGATCTTCCGCCGGGCAAGGTGTTCTGCCCGGGGAGCGGCTAACGCAACGGACAAATGGTTCGACTAGGTAAGTCAAACTTCGACCGAGAGGTCAATCGATGGATGCAACTCGGCTGGGCAGCGTTCGGGAAATTATGACACATCTTCACGTCAGGTATACCTCAATCTCTGAAAACTAGATTGTACAACCAGTGCGTGTTGCCAGTGATGACTTACGAATCTGAGGCGTGGTCCTTCACTGCTGGCCGTATGAGGACGCTCAAGGTCGCTCAGCGAGCTATGAAGAGGGCTATGCTCGGAGTTTCTCTGCGTGATAGACTCAGAAATGAGGATATGCGCAGTAAAACCAGAGTGACCGACATAGCCCAACGGATTAGTAGGCTGAAGTGGCAATGGGCCGGCCATATAGCTCGAAGAACCGATAACCGATGAGGAAGAAAGTTTCTCGAGTGGCAGCCTCGTACCAGTAGGCGTAGTGTAGGGTGACCCCCCACTAGATGGAGTGACGACCTGGTAAGACATGCAGGAAGTCGATGGATGCAGGTGGCTCAGGACCGTGCTTTGTGGCATTACTTGGGGGAGGCTTATATTCAGCAGTGGACTTGTGAAGGGCTGTAATGATGATAATGATGATAGTTGTCACACTTGGTAGAACGTTTAGCAACTGTAGTTTTTTTTATTTTTTAGTTAATATAAGAAAAACTCTGCTGTACATCTGGTTTGTTTTTCTCTGTCACCGACACACACGATACGATATCGGGTATATATGATGTAGGTAGGTAATAAGGTAGTGTATACCCAAGACAGATTCTGGGTAGAAAAGTAACTCTACGAGTATGATCTGTACCCACCACTTGGTTAATTTTAAAATAACGTAGTGGATAATTCAATTTGTGAACTAACAACTTTTGCCTTTTCTCTATCCACTTGTTGCAAAGGCGATTGCAAACTCAGCGTTTCATTTCGTTAAAAGCTATGTGCAATCTCACGTCGTTGACATATTTTACAGTAAACTGCTTCCGCTGGAAGCGTTTGCGCTACATAGTGTTCTACGATTGTGTTTTTTTATAGAATAGGGTGACAAACGAGAAAAACAGTTTAACTGATAAGTTTATGCTGTGGTTCATAGAATTTACATTATTCTTTGATTAAGAATCAAAATGCAGATGCGTTGTCACCCCTGAGGACTACGATAGAATGCCTTTTTCTAGTCAAAAGGTCTCCGGTATTTTACACTCACCATACGAAACACTGTAGTATTAAGCTGCCTTTACGCTGATATTCTATGAGAGCGTGATCATCTCCTGGTTGATCCAACACATTCGTTCTATAACCATAATATAGCTGCAGCGTGGTATAGCCCACTTATCCGTTAATATGGCGTTATTTAGATTTCTGAAAATAACGACGTTTTACTCTCTCAATTTTTTTATTTCACAAAAATAAATCTCTAAGCTTTTCGGATAACATGTGCTACAACTTAGATCACTTCTAGCATTGCTTTTTCTATGTTTGTGAATTTTCATCATAATCAGTTCACCCATTCCGAAGATAAGCTCAAACAAAAAGACAGACAGACATTTCCAAAAAAATGATGAAAGGCAGTTACTTCGATATTGCAGACAGATATTTAAATTTTATATAGATATATCACGGCTGTTAAATCCTGTTACGGTTTACAAATTGTTTTTTTTTTAATTTCGTTAGCAGTATTGGAAAATACAAGGAAACGTGTGGTAGAGTTACGCCGCTGCGTATATATGTAGGTTAGACAGAGACGGGCCAAATGGAATACCGGCATAAAATAGCAGCTTTATGTATGCTATGTTTCGTATAGTAAGAACCAGAAGAACTGAAAACATGAGTCCACTGTTTGTTTTGCAGTTGATTCCATTCCGATTCGATATCATTTATGTTACCATATAATGTTGTTTGTTGAAATTTTGACAAAATAGTACTTAAATAAGGCTTTACCTGTGATGTGGCAACTTGGGGTTTCATATTAGATATCATCTTGAGAATGCATATAGTGTGAGGTAGTCTTTTGCATCTCAGTAACCAAAGTACATAGAAAGTTTTCTTTCTGTAAGATTTTTTGCAATGTTTTCAAAACAACGGTAAACCGATGACGTATGCAATATGCATTAACATGTTTGACATTAGGAGTTACGAATTTCATACATTTAGTTTTAGTTCCATTTAAATGCAAATTATTAACATTAAACCAGTAACTTAGCTATAGCATTATTTACTTCGTCATCCATATTAAAAACAATATACCAATACCAAAACCAAAGGACCATAATATAAACAATTGTGTGCTTCACGCAACAAGAGTTCTAACTGACGTGGAACTCCTCCGCAGCTTTTTGGACTCGATCGCGAAAGGAACACGCTCTCACAGAATACCAGTGTAAAATAGCAGCTCAATGCTGCTTTGTTTTGTATGGTGAGTGTAGAGAACTGGAGACTCAGTTAATGGAAATGAGGCATTTCATATTAGTACTCAGGAGTGACAACGCATCTGCATTTTGATTCTTAATCGAGGATAGATGTAGATGTCTATGGACCACAGCGTCCACTTACCATCAATTGGACTGTGTGCTCGTTTGTAACTCTTATTCTATAAAAAATGAAGATCACGCAAGCTCAAGCGATGAAGAGGACATTCTTGAGTAGCAGGGCGACCAATCTGAATCGGAGCAACAAGGAGAGGTCCCGAATGAGGTATTTGATTCTGTATTAGCAGGAGATTATAACATAGTTGCAACGAATATTATACTAATGCGGATAATACTCGCTGGTCGAAGAGTGTACCAACGAATATAGGAAACACTAACGATCACAATATTATACACAGCAATAAAGAAATTGAAAGTTAATTCGCCGCGACTTTCTTTATTGCCCTAGGCGTGGATGAAACTTACAGCACACAAAAGGTTATTATCACGAAATCGGGCTAATTAAAGATTTTTACATATTCCCGAAGCGGAAATTCAGCTATCTGCCTCAGTATCATCGCAAACTAATTGAGTAGGTCGCTGCTACGACTGCGGATGATCGTGCAATAAGAGATAGATAAGATATTTGCCCCGTTCTCTCATAGAATACCAGCGTAAAAATGCAGCTTAATGTTGCTGTGTTTCCTATGGTGAGTAAAATGCCATCTCCTGTTTCACTATCCCACTGTCTCCTCCCCTTTAATGATATCTACGAGATAGTGTGACGTAGATGATTATCTTATACCGACACCAAATAAAGTATAACTAAGTAAATAAAGTATAAATTAGTAACTATTAATTAGTTATTTGTGGGTTATATAATTATTTTAGCTAAAATAATTTTAAGCCGAATATTTAAATCTCATATTTTGCATGTCCTTAATATTTAGTGGAAATAAGCCATCGACGCTTTGATTTTTCAAAAGCGTCTAAATTCACCGGATTTGGTGTGCATCGAAGTATATTTAATGATTTATAACAACCACGTTCGGGGAGAATTATTATCTAAAAAAATAAAAACGTATTGAGTGTAAGATATTTCAACTGAGCTATTTATAGACTATTTTAAGTCAATACAATTTGCCTTACAAAGCTGTTTGTGGCTCTGTGGTCTGTCGGTAGTCAAAGGATTGCTTAAGTATCATTACCGTTGCGGTCAGCAAATAAGATGGATTACCACTTAAAAGCGTTTTTATATCCAATATGTACGCGAATGCTGCACATGGAATAAAACTGACTTTATTTATAAGAGAGTGAGCAGTATGCGATTGATGGTATGTGATTGCTGTCGCCCAAGAACAACTGCAATACCAGGAGAATCGCAGATGCGTTGCCGGCTTTTTAAAAAGATGTGGGCTCTTTTCTTGAAGGTCCCTTAGTCGTATCAGTCCGAAAAAATCTCTGGTAGTAGCTGATTCTGATAGAGGAAGTTGTGCGAGGAAGAAACTTCTTTTAAATCGCACGTCACCAAAAATCAATTTGCTAAGATCCGCGTAATAAAATAAAATGATGTGGCTTACCCAGTTTGAAGAGCACCTCCCGCCCTCCCTCAAATGCATGCACTATCTCCGTCACACCCACTACACTAGGAAATACCACCACCGTTGATAATACGACAAGTGTTTTGCCTGTACACGAAGCATCCTGAGGTGAAGTAGACTCTGCGGTAGCTCACCGCTTAGCGGTCTTCGGGAAACAGTGCACGCATTTGAAGGAGGGCGGGAGGTGCTCTTTAAACTAAGTAATCATTTTATAATTTTTTTTTTATTCGCTCGTACACGGAACTTTGGAAATTGATTTTGACGTCTATACAAATAAATAATATTGAAGTGTCTGTTTGTGATGTCAACATAACAGCTTTTTACTAAATGCATACGATACTTACAACAAAAAATCAAATTTTAAAAATTTATTAAATAATCCACTATTGTAGATTATCTCATTTGTTTGAAGTATGGTGCAGATATCTATGGGTAGCAATAGCCACTTGTCATCAGGTGGACTGTTAGTTCGTTTGTTACTACATTAAAAAAAAAACTACGGGTTGCACTCCAGGAGTGCCGGCAGAAGTGAAAACTTGAATATTAACGTTGTGCATTTTTGGTATTTTGGAATGATTAGGGAATAATTTTGCACGAATTGCTTTAATTATCACACACGAACATTCGAGCAAACGCCCTGCGCCGCCTAAACTAAACAGCAGCTAAGGCGCAGGCATACATTTTCGCCGCGCCGTAGAAAGAGAGGGGGATACTTCCTCTGCTATGCCACGCCGGCTGTCTCTCTCTCTCCATCCGTCTTACGAATTTTCGATCAGGGTCACGTGTCCTGACGCGAGCTCAACATTTTTTACCCATTACAAAAGTGCACAACGCCGTTGAAGAAGTTTTCACTTCATAAAACTGGATTTTAGAAATAATTTTAATATGAGCCGATTTTACTTTATTTATTTGTATTTGTGTGTGTGTGTGTGTGTGTGTGTGTGTGTGTGTGTGTGTGTGCGTGTGTGCATGCGTGCGTGCGTGCGTGCGTGCGTGCGTGCGTGCGTGCGTGCGTGCGTACGTGCGTGCGTGCTTGCGTGTGTGCTTGCATGCGTGCGTGCGTGCGTGCATGCGTGCGTGCGTGTGTGCGTGCGTGCGTGCGTGCGTACGTGCGTGCGTGCGTGCGTGCGTGCGTGCGTGCGTGCGGCGTGCGGCGTGCGTGCGTGCGTGTGCGTGTGCGTGTGCGTGTGCGCGTGCGCGTGCGCGTGCGCGTGCGCGTGCGCGTGCGTGTGCGCGTGTGCGTGTGCGTGTGTGTGTGCGTGTGTCTGTGTGTGTGTGTGTGTGTGTGTGTGTGTGTGTGTGTTTGTTTCTGAGCGTGTGTGTTTCAGGAGTGGTATCATTTAACAAAGTACTTATCATTCATGGTGCTGTGACACGCATTTAATATGCACTAGCAAGCGGGAATTTGAAAGGCGATGGGCTTTACGGATTAGGGCTTTCCAATGCGCATGATCTCAAAGAAGTTTTTGGCAAAAACTGAACGTGCTAGACGGAAATTTATCGACCAAATTAGCGACATACATATTGAAATTGAGCCAAATGAAGCAAAAAAGGTGTTTTAGAGTCGTATTAAGTAAAAATTCGTAGTTTCTACATACTCCTCTGGGTAACGGGTGTGAGAGGGTGTGAGAGTTCATATACTACGTATGTTGTGTTTTTAAAGAGAGGGACAGTGCAAACAACTTCAACCAAACAAGGCCACTGACAGCTCTCAGCCTGAAGACTCGGGAATTTTTATAGAAGAAACGTTGAAAAACGAGTATACAGTTCACTTGATTGTATGTAGATGCTATGACCTATTTATAGAATAGGCATGACAAACGAGAATGCAGTACCATCTGATGGTAGGTGGATGCTGTAGCCCATACATATCTATATTTATCCCCGATTAGTAATCAAAATCCAGATGCTTTGTCACCCCTGGGGACTAAGATGGAGTTGTTTCCAGTAAAAAGGGTCGCCGGTTTTCTACACTCATCATATGACACACAACAATATATATATATATATATATATATATATATATATATATATATATATATATATATATATTTCACGCTGGTATTCTGTGAAAGGTTCATATCACCATTAAGGTTAATGATGTTTGAACGACACGTATTATTACATTTTCGATGGTAGTGTTTTTTCCTAGTGTAGTGGCGTTAGGAGTACATAGTGGTGTTGAGATTAGTGACGGTACATGGAAAGAATGAAAACGCAGATATATAGTCACTCTTGAGGACTATGATCTAATACCTCATAAATAATAGCGATGGTTTTATGTCGTATGGTTAAAAACGTTACCCCCACATTAACATTTCCTCCAGTATTGTGGATACAGTTCACATATATAAATTGCACAAAAAAAAAATCCAGAGCCGGTATTATCATTTGTAAGCCATACAAATACTTACTTTAATACTTCTTCTAAATGGGATTTGAACCCGCGGCCCTCAGCGCTTCAACGCAATGCTAAGACACTTGTATGTTAAGTGACAATAACTAGAGACCTGATTTATTGGCTAATAGGCAATTAATCTTAGTCCTCTGGGTGACAACGCATCTGCATTTTGATTTATAATTGTAAGTTATGTAGATTTCTCTGGATTACAGCATCCGTTCACCAGCTTGTAGCCAGTGTGCTCGTTTGTCACCTCAGTTCTTTAAAAAAGCACCTGTAACACGAAATAGCCTAATTTAATATCTTATCATTCATATGGAAATTACAACTATTGTTTAGACAAAATCGACGTTCAGTATTCTAGGAATATAATACACGAGTTAGGAAACTATTCAAGGCCGTGGTTCAATGATGCGATGCATCTGTCGTTTTCAAGCGCACTTGATTAAATCCGGTGCTGTGAAACTATTGACAATCCAATTAACGCATTAATGCTCTGACATATTTGGTAAGGAATTAAAATGCAATTGCGTTTTCATCCAGAGTGCTACAATCTAATATATCGGTACTTGTAAGGGGATCTACGGTTCTCGGTATGGTCCATTCGAAACATAGCAGAATTATGCTTTTATTTTTCGATGTACTGGATGACCTTTTTTACCGTCTGGAACAAAATATGGTGTGACATGTGAACGAAGTAGAAGCCTACGGCACTGATATTTTACAAACATTTAAACAAAAATTTTGAATTAAAGGTTCGTAAAAAATTTTTGAATAATTTTTTTGCCCTTTGTCCTTAAACCTATGACCTTGCGAAGTGACAAGGTCATAGATTGAGTTTTCCATTAAGAAATTCTCAGTAGCTGCCCGGAGTCAGGAAGTTGGCTGTGTCTCACCCCCGTGCCTCGGAAACCATGTAAAACGTAACTGCTTCCTGCGCCTGATCTCTCTCTTATTGCGTCGGTTTATCGGCCCATCGAACCATGAGAGTAAGGGAATAGAGAATCCACCTGTACTTGCGCATACAATTGGCCACTATAATCCTGTCCTGTGCTGATGGCTAGTCTCCGTTGTGGTTGGCCGCCGAGACCGAAATTTGGTCTGGAGGACATTATTATCATTATTACTAAATTTATGTTATATTTTTTATTACAAGTAATATATTTTATTTATTATTTATTAATTTAAAATTCGTTGCTCAAAAATGTACAAACACGGACATAACGCCATAAGCCTTTCTCCACCTTTTATTATTATTTATTATCTTACTCATTAGAGGTCTTTAAGAAAAGATCATTCTTAAAAGACCCGCAAAGCGCCTGCTTTTTGGGGTGTTGCAGTTATTTATGGAACCCGTGTAACCGTTTGCTCCCTTTTCTAATAAAAGAAATGTGGTAACTGGGTACTTAAGATTCAAATAGCAACAGTGAGAACGTTTCTAGCAATACTTTTCTTTACCTTGAAAGAGTTTTAAGGTAGGTACCGGTAGATACTTCAAGTTTAAACTGCATAAGTTATCGTCGGCAAAGTGCAGGTCTATGTTATATTTCTTAAGTCTTTTCGCCATAGATTTTATAACATTTTAAGCTGATCAGGACAACAGCTTATATAAAGCAGGAAGAAAATTTAAAATATAATAATGAGCTTAGAAAAAAAGCTTATCCAAAAATAAATGTATGTAAGAAATAAATGCGAAATCTAACTCCACAATTTAGGATAAAAATACAACGTAAATTGTAACATAAAATATATTTGTAGCATTTTACACATGGTAGAGCCACTGCAGCTATATTATGGTCGCAGCATGAATGGTTCGGCTTGACCGGGGAAGAACTACGCTCTCAGTGAACTCCAGCGTTATATATTCGACTGGTGAATGTATCTGGTGGACTGCGTACCCTCTTGTACACTCTTATTCTATAGAAAACTTATGGTATTTTAGAAATTAACTCCATGAAGCAGAAAAATTATGCTGTTATAGAAATTAGAAAAATACGAACTCTATGTTTATAGTTATGTCTTAGTCAAAAAAATTAAAACTTTTTATAATAAAAACTTATACAACCGAAATATCGAAATTTATACAACCGGTATGCTTATACGCATACCAACCGATATCTAAATGTTGAATCTCACCATCATCTTTCATAGATAGCTACCGTGGGTAAATCGTTGTTTCAGAGAGCACAAGGGATCTGTGACAGAAAAAATCTGGCCGCCGAGCTTACAATTTTAATAAGCTTATAATTTTTTAAGTAGTATTAAAAAATACTTTCTGTAAGAAAAAGTTTATTTATACAACCGAAGAATTTACCTTCATTATTTATTAATTTCTGGCATCTTAAGGGAAGACCATTTATGCCTTGAGGAGACGAGGTTGTGTCTTTTAGTTACGCTATTACGTTCGAGTGCTACGTTGGTTAAGTGACAGAGTTGCCGATTATTCAAATCCCAAGAGCCAAAATTAGTTATTGGTTTTTTCTGTCAAAACATTTTCAGTAGTAGGCCGGAATAAGGAAGAAGGCGGTTTTTTACCCACATATCCGGAAAGCACGTAAAGGTGTTGGTCCTGCATCCGATATTTCCGGTCGTGTTGAATTAACGTCCCATCGGAATATATGAGTGAGGGAATAGAGAGTGCACCTGGAGAGTCTATTGAGACTGACCGCCGTGATCAAAATTCGGTATGGAAGACATTATTTATCATTTATATTTATTAAACAGTTTATGTACATACTTCGATACAAAAATGGTAAAAACAAAATTATGTACAAAGGCACTGCTTATTCCGTGATGACATTTCTTCCAGCAGGCCTATTAAAGGATAGTTGAAGGAATAGAGGTTTGGAATGGTGTGGAATACTTAATATTATTAAGTTTTCCAGAGATGACATCTGCTGTGATTGATATACCGGCTCTAAAAAGCTTTAGAAAATTAGATCCTGAAGTGATCACTAAACAGTTAGTTATTTTTTATTGATGACTTTTGCTTTCAGGTATTGTAGTCTTTCTTGTTTTTCATTCTTCAAGTCGAAAATTTTTCGATGTACTGGATGACCATTTTACCGTCTGGAAAAAAATAGGGTGTAACATGTTAACAGAGTAGAACCTTATGGCACTGATATTTTACAAAAAATAAAAAGAATTAAAAAATGAAGAATTTTTTAAAATTAAATAAATAAATTAATTAAAATATATCGAAATTCAAATTATATCCATCCTACTTTACGAACTGTTAGGATGGCTCGCCTGGGGTCCTTTTTAAAAAAAAAGACACCTTTACTGCTACTAATTTAATTTAATTTACACTTCGGAATATTATAAAGTAATACAAAGTTGTGTACCGAACAAAGGTTAGAGTTTGACTGCTTAAATTATATGAAAAATCACTTTTATATACTTTACATAATGCTTACAACAACAATTACTACCTTGTACATTGGTTCATAACAGAACGGCAATAAAATAACCAATTTCATACATCTCCTTTAGTAGGTATCTTTGACCTTGTCACTTCGCAGGGTCACAAGCTCAAAGGTAAAGGGCAAAGTAATTGTTCAAAAATTTTTTATCCAAGCGTTTAACTCAAAATTTTTTAAACAAAATATCAGTGCTTCTACTCCGTTCACAATTCACATCTTACACTCTATTTTTTTCCAGACGGTAAAAAAGGTCGTCCAGTATAATTACAGCCTTGTTTGGAATTGTCACTTCCGTTCTATAAAAAAAATAAGCAATATTTTATATAATATTGTACATTGTTGAATTGCATTATCGAAACAAAATAACTCTTGGCTTAGATTTAGATCAATGTTTGTGATTGTCGTCTGTCCATATTTGAAAAAACAAAAAAAAAACAAAAAAGCATTAACAGTGTAAAGATTTAAGCAGTTATTTACAATTTACGTCAATCAGCCGTGAAATTATGAAACAGCACGATTTTAAATTCGGTGGTTATTATGCAAACATGATCCGACCCAATTTCTGCGGCCGGATGAGGGCGGGGTGAGAGCGGGGTGAGGGGCGTAAATAATCCGGTGTGGTCCAACGACATTACGCAAATGATTCTTGTTAAATAAAACATGAAATTTTATTCGTTTAAAGTAATGACTTGTTTTGAGTTCAGTAGGTTAAGTGAGAGCATTCTTGTTTTTGTCATTAATTCGTATTCCGTGTAATTTTGTCTAGCACTTCACGGTCCTTTGAACCGTGCAGTGGTGATGTAAGAATATACACTACACCACCCCATGTCATGCCGTAGGTGTCATAAGAGGCGACAAAACAAATCAGGAGATGGGTATCAGCGTCTTCCTAGTAAGGACTAAAAATAAAAAAAACTGCAGTTGCCATCCCAAGCAGTTTTGCCAAGCGTGACGACTATGGCAAATATCCTCCCCTACGAGGCCTATGTTTAGTAGTGGTCATTAATTGGCTGTAACATTAACGGTGATTTTATCCAATAGCCTTCTACTGTGTAAAAGATAGTTAGTACATACTGTTGTTTTGCTGACTTTTGAGTGAACAGAGCCAAGAGGTATGTACATTAGGGTGGAGTTAAAAAAATGTTTACTATGGCATACCAACAAAAACTGTATGTTTAGGCTTAATAATAAAAATAAATACGAGAATTTTTTTGCAGGTTTATATTTAGAGACGCCCCGGATAGAACGGTTATGAAGAAAGTCCCAAAACATGTCAATGTTCTTTAAAAGGTGCGTACACACTCGCGTGGCAGCTTCGAGTAGTTTTGTTCGAAACTCTGAGGCATCGTAAGTCTCCGAGCATCTGAAATGGACAGCTATCTAATTGCAGCTGTAATTAATTTCTTAGTTCTTTATTGTTTAAAAAACGAAAACAGTCACGTTTAAAGAAAAAACCTAGACGCTTCTAGATTAGATTTTTTTTTATTTGCCATTACGTTACATTACGTAACATTGGTACGTCAAAATTACAATTACAATTATATAGATACAATCATATAGTTAAAATTACAAATTATACAATTACAATAATATAATTAAAATACATCTCATACAGTACATTATTTTATGTATCAAACAAGGCAGAAAATGAACATTGCATGTATTCTTCTATGTTGTAAAAAGCGTGATTTAAAAAGAATGTTTTTATCACTTGTCGGAACGCATTTAGCGGAAGTCTTGTTATTTCTATTGGCAATACATTGTACATTTTAATTTTTATTGCAAAATCTTGCTTGAACACTTTGACTAATCTGGTTCTTGGAACAACTAATCTTTCGCGATTTCCAGAATTGTAGTTGTATACGTGCTTCTTCATTGGTTTTACTTTTTTCCTGGTGCACTTCTAGAAACGACAGTCATAATTTTCGCTTTTTGGAAATAGGTTCTAGCTGATGTTGATCTTTGCAATCCATGTATAATTCTAATCAACCTTTTTTGACAAATCAGTACTCTTTCAATTTGTGTAGCATTTCCCCATATCGTAATCGCGTAGCTAATAATTGAGTGACAATATGCAAAGTAGACGGATATAAGAGTTTTCTTGTCAATAATGGGCTTAAGCTTCAATAAAGCGTAATTAGCACTGGCTAACTTTTTACAGATGTTATCTTTATGGGTTTCATAACTTAAAGTTGAATCGAAAGTACACCCTAAAAATGTGACGTCACTCTTTGTGACTTTATTTGTTTTTTTGCTTGCATAATTAATAATGATACTTTTTTCTGCATTCAAAATTATTCCGTTTGTTTCAAACCAATTTTTAAGCATATTTAAAATATCATTTGTTTTCTTGGATACTTGGACTGCATTTTTATCTTTAACACCAACCTGTGTATCATCCGAGAATAGTGTAACCATCGCCCAGTCAGGTAAATTATTTGCAAGGTCGTTCACATACACCAAAAACAGCAATGGTCCCAGGACAGAGCCCTGTGGAACACCAATGTAACTATGTTGTGAATCAGACTTAGTATTATTTAAATTAACTATTTGCATACGATTGTTAAGATAAGACTGCATTATTTTCAATTATTTTCCTTCAAATCCGTAGAATTTTAATTTATGAATTAAGATATCATGCCTCAGACTATCGAACGTCTTAGATAAATTGCAAAAAATGCTAGATACCTTCTGCGATCTATCCAAAGAGTCCAATATAAAGTATACTGTTTTTCTAATAGCCATTTCTGTTGATCATTTTTTGCGAAAACCGAATTGACAGTCTGTAAATAGATTTTTTTTAAAGTAGTCTAATATCCTAGATTTTAAGACAGTTTCTAAAATCTTTGATATAACTGGTAATATACACACCGGTATGTAATTACCAATTTCAATAGTTTGTCCTTTTTTGAACTGTGGCACAATTTTTCCTATTTTTAAGCTATCTTGGAAAATTCCTTCTATGATGAAATCATTCAAGACTTCCAATATTATTGCAAACATGTCTTTGTTGTGGGTGATAAGTTCTCTAATAGTTTTTGAAGACATATCGTGTATGTCTCTAGAAGTTTTACATTTTAAACTATGAATAATATTCCAAAATTCGGAATTATTTATTTTATGAAAGCGAATTTTGTTATTTGTTGGGTTTTTTAAATATTTGCTACATTTTTCGACCTTAACCTCTAAATTTTCCGTAAGTTTACACGCTATATTGCAAAAGAACTCATTGAAACTGTTTGCCATATTTTTATTATTTGTAATTATGTCCCCACAGTGATTTTCAATTTTAGGAATTTTATTTATTCCTTGTGTTTTAACATGATTTTTTTGTTCCTTAATAATTGTCCAAGTAGTTTTAATTTTATTCGTGGAATTTTTAATTCTAGACGCGTTCCTAAGTTTTTGGGCTGTTTGTAGTACTTTCCTATATATTCTCTTATATCTATTTAGATTGGATTTTCTATTTTGATCTGGATACAAGTTATGTAATATTTCGAGTTTTTGAAGATTATTTCTAGATATCAAAATACCTTTGGTTGTTAATTTATTCTTGTTTTTTATAGGTTTAAATGTTTTTAATGGAAATGCAGTGTAATAACAATATTGTATATAGTCTATCAGAATGTTCATTTTCTCATTTGCGTCAAGTTTCAAATTTATATCCTTTCTTACACATTCAAAGTCTTTACAGAACAAGTAATGAAAATATTTTATATTTTCCTGAGATATTATTCTAGATCTAACCTCAGTCTTCTCCTTTGGTTTAGGATACTTAGAATTCAATTTATACTTTAATTCTATGACGTTATGATCTTATAACTCTACGTCTAATACTTTACCCCTGTGATACTGAAAATCATCATCGTCATTTAAGATGAAATTATCAATACATGTGGAAGACTTGCCTTTGGTTTGGGTTGGCTCATTTAAGACGAATTTACATTTTAATTCACTCAATAGTTTTAAAAATTTGCATACTTTATTATTTGGTTTCAATAGGTTTAAATTAAAATCTCCTGCAATTACAATTCTTTTGTTTTCTCTACCTATTTTTTCGATAACTTTAGTTATAATATCTTCGAATATTAAATAATCATAATCAGATCTTTATACACAAATAATAACTAATTTAGACGATTTTACTTCAATTGCTGCTAGTTCACAATTCATATCAATACTCAACTTTACAATGTCATGTCTTACTTTATATTCAAGTGAGTGTCTAACAAAAATAGCTGTACCTCCATGTTCAAATAACATCCTATTGTAATATGATACAAGTATAAACCCTTCGATAGTCATTACGCCTAATTTTAATTCATTGGTCCAAGTCTCTGTTAAACAAAGCACATCACATGTTGTATTTTCTGTTAAAAATTCTAGCTCTAAATATTTATTATTAATACTCTGAATATTAGCCTGCACAATCGTTAACCAGTTAATGGAGTCTTGGTTGTGTCTAAAAAATTTAGTGAACAATTTAAATTAGAATTTAATTTTATAAAGTGCAAACAAGACGAAGCATTAAAGTGACTATCTTTGATACTTTTAACAGTTTCCTCAATCACTATATTTTTTACTTTTACCTTGACTTTTACATTTATTTCAAGATATCTGACATTCTCAGATACCGCAGCTAGATTAAAGAGTTCTTTATTAATAGTAAAGATTTTATCATCATTTATGTTGTCGTATATTATACTTCCTAACAAAATGTTGAATTTTCTATTTTCTTTGCTCACAATTCTTCGAATTTCATCCACATATGATGTCCCCATTTTAATGTCGTAGTTTCCTATTAGTATTACCGCTAAGTCATTTTCTTTCAAATCTTTGGTATATAAATCAAAGTGCTTCAATATTTGTTTATCATTTCCCCCTGGTTGACAGTAATTTGTTATTTTTGTATTTTCAAATTGTTGTATTAGTTTGATTGCTAGTGCACTCCCTATTCTGTCCGAAAACATTTCTATTCTTGTCAGTGTTTTTGTGCTCTCTTTTCTTTTTCCGCTTTGTGCCCTGTCTCTTTCTGATGTTTCTATTTTATTTCCTTTTCCTTGCAGCTTTGAAGAGTAGTTTTCCTGCTTATGTATTATTTCTTGTTTTTTCTGGACCTTCGTTGATATTTTTAGTTTAGTAAGTGTTTCCAAATCTAATAATTTATGTTGTATTCTATTCTTCTCTATCTTTAAGTTTTTCAGTTCTATCTGTAATTTTCGAACCCTCTTATTTTGTATTTTAATTTTTTTTAGAAGGTTTTTAGTTACGTATTTAATTTTAGGTTTTAATAGCAATTTAATTTTTTTATTTCTTTTTATTTTAATATTTTGTGAGATCAGATTATTATCGGTTTGAGTTACTGCGTTTTTTTGAATTTTGTTAAAAAGTTGTGTTTTGTTTAAACTGCTAGCTGGCTTGGGTGACATACCGCGTATTTTTTCAGGTCCTAAAGTTTGTACAGCTTTTAGTGATTTAATCACCATCTGGCAGTTTTCTAGTTCCCTTTGCAAGTCACTGTTCTGCAGTATCAAATTATCTACTTCTGTATTAGCAGCTTGAAGAGTTTGTTTCAGTTGTTCAATTTGCATTTCTAATTCATTCATCCTTGAGCTATTGTGTATAGATACGTCTGGAAGGCTCCTTAAACTATCACCGTACATAATAACGGAATCATTGGTTATTGAGCCCTCCAAAGCATGGTACATCATTTTCGGAATTATAACGCCGCATGCGCCTGATTGTTATGTTGCCATAGCTTGTATTCATCTTAAATATGCTTACTTTCCTACAATCTATTTATATTCTTATAATAGGGATTTGGTGCTACTGCTTTTCTGTTTCTTTAGGTTTATTCTTTGTAAATTTTTAAAGGCTGTCTTAAAGAAACATACAAAAAGAAGTCGAATTATATCGTGTGGATTTGATCCCACGTCTTTTTGGTTGTAACGCGTCGCACTCCCCACTCGGCTAGCTGGCTTGTTAAATGAATGGTGAACTTAAGTGTTATATTCCGGACTAAATATAAGATACTCATTTTATGAGCGTCGCAACCAATATGGAAATAAATTACTGAAAGATTTAACATATGATCGGACTGTACATTCATTGAATTAACTGAATCGACTCGTCCTGATTGCTAAAGATATTATATTATCAAAACGACTTTTAACTAAAACTTAAACAAACACTATCGTATCGCCTCGCGAGCCAAAATACCTCCGTACACACCAATCTATCAGCGATTACTGAGGCACCCTCAAGCGCGTCTAGTTAAAGGTACGGACAGACGTGTTCATTACTAGTACGAAAGCATGCTTTTATTGAGCAAGTGCTCATTAGTAGCACGTGTATCTCAACATTGCTATAAATGAGCATGCTTATTTTGAGCGTGCTCAAAAATCAACCGACGTATGATTTTCGAGCATGCTACGCGAGGAGCGTCAATTTAAAATAAACCCTCAATACGTCGCATTGGGAGAAGAAAAACTTAGCTTTTCATACTTACACAATTCAGTTGCAAGCAATATGATTATTCTGTTGAGTGCTGTACGGATAGCACTGTCGCTATATCTTTGTACATCAATCTTAGCCGAAAGCCTGGTGCCAAATAGCACGTCTGCCCCAAGTTTGCTCTGAGCATGTTTATTTATGAGTATGCTTTAAGCGTGCTTGTTTCTTTTGTTTTTTGAGCACATATGCCCGTAGCATAACCGAAAACGTATGGATCGCGGTCGAGCGGCGCTCAGCCCAGGCAACGTGCGCTCGAGGCAGCCCGAGGCACGTCCAAAGTAACTCGAAAACTGCCGCGCGAGCCCGTGTGCACGCGAGTTATGTACGCGGCTAATGCAAAACTTTATAAAAAAAGCTTTAAAATTGTTCTTCTGTTGTTTCTAAACACATCCAATCATAAGCGTTAATTTGTGGAAATATCACTTTAAATTTGGAATAGTTATATTGGTTAATTAGAAATGATAATACATTAATTAATTAATGGATGATAATAACTCCTGGGAAAGGTGATCGCTACTATGCTATTTCTAATTCCTTTTGTGTTGTCAATGGTATTAACATATATGATCGTAAGCTGTTTTTTTTAAAGTCCCGCTGGGTTTCTTGCTGGTTCTTCCCAGAACAGAGGTTTTTCCGAACCAGTGGCAAATTAAAAAAAAGTGGCTTTTGATAAGTATTACTTATAATCTATATTGAATAAAAAAGTTTCTGTTTTTATTTCTGTTGAGTGATATACATATACCTTTTCAAATAAATTTGTCGGTACAATACATGCACCACTTATTATAATTTTACTGTACTATACTTATGACCTTCGCGCAAGTGCCAGTAATAAGTTGACAAAGTTTTACTGTCATCTGATGAACAGTATGGCAGGCATAAAATACGCACAAACAAACATTAATTTTTATTTATTAGATACTCTATGTTTCGGTTTCAGTCGTTAGTAAGCGTTTCGAACATACAAAATACTATTCCAATCAATGATTAGGAAATATATACATCTGTATGAAGCTACAAAAATAAAACGAAATTATACTTTTTCTCTTCAAAATTCTTTCGTGCTGGGGCACCTTGAACAGTTACATACATAAAAGATATTTGACATACTTCATTCTCCATTCATTTACCACTATGCTATTCAACGGAAAAAATTATTTTCAATACA
This sequence comes from Parnassius smintheus behrii, assembly GCA_036936625.1. Lineage (NCBI taxonomy): Eukaryota > Metazoa > Arthropoda > Insecta > Lepidoptera > Papilionidae > Parnassius > Parnassius smintheus. The sequence goes on from JAUPFT010000007.1 coordinate 49,586,916, forward strand.
TTTTCACTCCACCCTTCGTTACGGTACATACTGACATCACATCACATCACAAAGTGGATAACTAATACGAGGGCGGCACTGAAAATTTCGGGAATCAAGGAAATGACACAATATTACTATTATGTATTTATTGCTTTTCGAAGTATTCTCCGCGAAATTTGACACATTTTTCCATACGATGGAACCAATCATTGAAGCAACCATTCCGTTCGGAAGTTGGGGTCTCTAAAACGGCCGTTTTGTAGGCGTCCACAGCTTCTTCAGGTGATGAAAATCTCTGTCCACGCTATTTATTCTTTATTTTAGAGAAAGTATAGAAATCATTAGGGCTAAGCTTGGGGCTGTACGGCGGATGGTCTAATAATTCTATGCTTTCTTGCTCTAAAAACTCTTTTGTTCTGTGTGCGGTGTGAGAACTCGCATTGTCGTGATGGAGGATGATGCGACGGTTGCAGTTCTCTTCACGGAGTTCAGAAACGACCTGTGGCAAACAAATGCTAGCATACCATTTTGCATTAACCGTTCTTTATCCCTCAAGAGGAATAGTCGTAACATGGCCGGTTTTGGAGACAAACGTGGACACCATTTTTTTTTGCAACACTCCGTGAACGAACAATTTTTGTTGGCTTAAACTCATTTTCGAACACCCAAACTCGTGACTGGTTTTTTGTTTCGGGTTCGTACGCATATATCCAGGATTTGTCACCTGATACACTGTTGTATACAGTATTTGAGGATCCTGCGTGGAATCTTTCGAGAGTTCTGACGCACCAAGTAACGCGAGCCGCGTTTTGCTCTTCACAGAGTGATTGCGGTATCCATCGGGATAAAAACTTTTTTAAACCTAATTGTTCATGCAAGATTATTTGTATTTGACTCATGCCAATGTCTAAAGTTGCCTGAATTTTGCGGTATGTCACATGTCGATCTTTCTCAATCAGCTTACGCACAGCATCAACGTTTTCTTGGGTGACTGCAGTTTTTGGACGACTTTGACGGGGATCATCACTGAGCTTGACACGTCCACGTTGAAATTCAGCAAACCAGCGATAAATTGTGGTTTTGGATGGGGCTTCATCACCAAATTCAGAAATCATCCGGTCAACACACTGTTTTGTGTTAAACCACTTCGAAAGTCATAATAAATCATCGCTCTTGAATTTTCTCGAGTCAATTCCATTTTCCATTTTCTCAACGACTAAACAAGTTTGACAAAACCTTGTGACAAGACAGAGAATTTTTTTTTAAATAAATAAATGGTATTCAATTTTGAAAACCAAGGAGTTTCCAATTAAAAAGATTTTAATATGACAGGAACAGTGGAAATATTTCATTCCCGATACTTTCAGTGCAGCCTATGTATCACAGAATAGATAATAGTTGCTCGTATTGGTTCTGTTTTTATAGATTATGGGTAATATAAGAACACAGTACATCTGATAGTAAGTGGATACTGTGGCCCATAGAAATCTGCATTTACCCTCAATTAAGAATCAAAATGCAGATGTGTTGACTTGCGGGCTAAGATGGAATTCATCGTTAGGTAAAAAGATCTCCGGTTTTCTGCACTCACCGTATGAAACACAGCAGCATAGCTGCTATATTACGCTGGTATTCTGTGAGAGCGTGGTCCTGCACCGGTCGAGCTGATCCATTCATGCTACTACTATAATATAGCTGCAGCATTGCTTTACCACGTATAAATCTTAGGTAGTTTTAAACCTTTTTCAAAAACAGGAATTAGTCGCATAACTTTACGACGTACAAAGGTTGTGCGTAGAAAACAATACCTAGCTATCGATAATACCGTCATTTGACTATATATATATATATATATATATATATATATATATATATATATATATATATATATATATATATATATATATATAAAATTAATAAAGAATCAACTTAAAGAAAATAATAAGTATAAAAAGTATAAGTAGTAGAGTAGAGTAAAGTAGTAAACTTAGGTTAATGCTAACTAAGAATAAGAACTCACTCAAAAGACAAAACACAGTACAACTATGTCTTTATAAAATTCTCTATAAATCTATTCTATTCCGAAAATGTTCTCTTTTATAAATCGACTTTTTAATAATCGACGGCTCCGTGGCGCAGTGGCTTAGCAATGAATGGCTGCGCTGTGGGCCGCGGGTTTGAACTCCGCACGGTACAAGTATTTGTATTGCCTACAAATAATTGTTCCGGGTCTGGACGTTTGTCCTTGTGCAATTTGTGTTTGTAAACTGCCTCCAAGATACAGGAGAAAATCCTAGAGTGGGGGTAACGTTTACTTAAAAAAATATTAATGTATAATGAGGGTGAAAATGCGCACACAGTCGACCTGATGGTAAGTGGATGCTGTGGCCCATATACATCTCCATCTATCAACGGTTGATGTTCAAAATGCAAATGCGTTAGCACCCCTGAGGACTGAAATGGAATGCCTTGTTTCTAGTAAAAAGGATCTCCGAGTCTCTACACTGATCATTCGAAACACAGCAGCATTAAGCTGATATTTTAAGTTTGTACGAGTATTCTGTGAGATTGGGATCCTTCCTCGGAAGGGCCAATCTACTCATACTACAACCTTAATACAGCTGCAGCACGTCTCCACCAGTTTTATCTAGTATTAAAATATTTAATTTATCTCATTATATAATATGATATTAAGTATATCACGCTACCTCAACAAACTTACTTCCAGTAAGTCGTGGTTAATGTTACCGGTCGGTTCACTTCTAAACACTTCTATATAAAGAAAAAGAAAGTGACTATTTGTAATATCGAAATAGTAGATATATATTATACGTGGTAGAGCCACGCTGAAGCTGTATTATGTTCGTAGCACGAATGGATCATATACTCTCACGTCTGCCACCCAGAGCGGTAGGCAGAGACTACAGACTTCCATTTGGCACGATCCTGACACACTTCTCATCACCATGCTCGTCGGTTAAGGGTACTGATGAGTTGGCCCATTTTCAATATATCGCCAAATTGGTCAATAAACTTTCACCTATGAATGATGTGGTACTTCAGGGTATGGAACTTTTTATTCCTTCCTCTGTGGTGCCCATTGGAGGCAAATCTCAGCCATGGTTTGGTCGCTCCTGTAAAATAGCATCATGCTATAAGCATGAGTGCTACCAAGCCTGGGTTGATGCATCAGCGTCCCGGGATGTAAACACCAGCGCTCTAAAAAAGAAATATAATTCCGCCTCTAGGTCCTTCAAAAGAGTCATTGCCAAGGCAAAGTCAGAGCACATAGGCAGAATTGGCGAGAAACTAGTTCGCTTTCCTTCTGGAACCCGTGCATTCTGGTCTCTCGCCAAGGCTGTCCAGGGGAATTTCTGTCAGCCATCTCTTCCATCTCTGCACAAGGAGGACGACTCACTGGCCCATACTGCAAAGGAGAAAGCCGATCTTCTAGGCTCTTTCTTTGCGTCTAACTCGACTCTCGACGACGGGGGAGTACGCCGCCGACCATCCCGCGGTGTGAGTGCTCCATGCCGGAAGTGCAGTTCACACAGCGCTCGGTTCGCAAAGCACTCCTCTTCCTGGACATCCACAAGTCGAGTGGGCCTGACGGAATCCCCCCAATTGTGCTGAGGACGTGTGCTCCAGAGTTGGCACCGGTTTTAACGCGTCTTTTCCGGTACTCCTACTCCCTAGGCGTAGTCCCAAAATCATGGAAGACGGCTTTCGTCCACCCGATCCCTAAAAAAGGCGACCGCTCAGACCCGTCCAACTACCGGCCAATCGCCATCACCTCCTTGTTCTCCAAAACAATGGAGTCCATTGTAAACTGCCAGCTCATGAGGTACCTTGAGGATCACCAGCTGAATAGTGACCGCCAATACGGTTTTCGCCGTGATCGGTTAGCTGATGATCTTCTGGTCTACCTCACTCACAGATGGGCGGAGGCAGTAGAGTTCAAGGGGGAGGCATTGCCCGTTAGTTTGGACATTGCGAAGGCCTTCGATCGGGTTTGGCACAAAGCGCTTCTTTCGAAGCTCCCTTCCTATGGACTTCCCGAGAAATTGTGCGATTGGATCACCAGCTTTCTTGCAGATCGGAGCATCAAGGTCGTTGTAAACGGTGCAAGCTCCGATTGCAAGCCTATTAATGCTGGTGTTCCACAAGGCTGCGTGCTATCGCCAACGCTGTTTCTTCTGCATATCAATGATATGTTGCATACCCGTAACATTCATTGCTATGCAGATGACAGCACTGATGATGCTCTTTACACCGGCCGAGCCAATATTTCTCGGGAAAACGTCTCCGAGTGCCGGGACAAACTTGTGTCTGAAGTCGAGTCTTTGCTGAACAGAGTCTCGGATTGAGGACGACTAAATCTAGTCCAGTTTAACCCCCTGAAGACACAAATTTGCGCGTTAACCGCTAAAAAGAACCCCTTTGTCGTATCCCCTCAGTTTCAAGGCACTCCCCTTGTTGCCTCAGCCAGTATCGGAATCCTCGGCGTCGACATATCGAGTAACGTGCAGTTTCGTGGTCACTTGGAAGGGAAGGCCAAATTGGCCTCTAAAAAGCTTGGCGTGCTCAGCAGAGCGGGACAGTATTTCATGTCGACACACCGCCTGCAACTTTACAAGGCGCAGGTTCGGCCGCACATGGAATACTGTTCCCATCTCTGGGCTGGGGCTCCCCAGTACCAACTCCTTCCACTTGACCGCATCCAGCGCAGAGCGGCTCGAATCGTCGACGACCGAGTGCTTTCCGATCGGCTCGATTCACTGGCGCTGCGAAGAGATGTTGCATCTCTTTGCGTATTTTATCGCATCTATCACGGGGAGTGCTCTTAGGAATTGTTCGGATTAATCCCAGCCACCAAATTTCATGAACGCACTACACGGCAAACGTCCCGATACCATCCACACCATCTGGATGCTTGGCGGTCCACCACTGTACGTTTCACAAGGAGTTTTCTTCCACGTACAACCTCTCTGTGGAATAGTTTACCACCGGCGATTTTTCCGGACAGATACGACCTGGGGACCTTCAAGAAAAGAGCTTACTCCTTTCTAAAGGGCCGGCAACGCACCCGCAATTCTCCTGGTGTTGCGGTTGATCATGGGCGGCGGTAGTCACTTAACATCAGGTGAGCCGCATGCTCGTTTGCCCCCTCTTCTATAAAAAAAAAAACCTAGGACGTCCCTTTCCGACTCTGCCGTTCATTTCTGCTACACAAATTTTCTTTGTCACTCTTTCCCCATTCATTATTTCCACATGACCAAACCACCAAAGCATTCCTTTCTTAATCCTTGTCACAACATCATCTAGCAAACCACACTCTTCTCTCATCACACAATTTCTCACCCTGTCATTCAGATTCACCCCTAACATACTCCATAACGACTGCATTTCTACTGCGTTTATTCTACTCTCGTGTTTCTTCTGCCATACCTAACTTTCACTACCATACGTTAAAGTAGGGACCAACACATCGTTGTGAATTGCCATACGTGCCTTTTTTGACACATTCTGACGCTTCAAAATAGAGTGCAGGGCCCCATTTACTCTATTTCCTGCGTTCACTTGTCGTTCTGTATCCTTATCATATCTCCCATCCCTGCTAAAAACGCATCCCAAGTATACAAACTTATCTACTTGCTCGATCAACTCCCCTTCTATTCTTATTTCACATATCGTTTTACTTTCTTCTCTTTCAAAAACCATAACTTTCATCTTACTTGCGTTCATTTTCATACCCCTTTTTTAATGATTTATTCATTAATGTAACCATCATGTACAAAAGGCATTTGACGGTTAACTCACCCATTCTTAATCCGCATTCTTCAACTTTCAAATTTTCCAAACAACTATCCATATATAGGTTGAACAGCCACGGGGAAGCCACACAGCCCTGTCTAAAACCTTTATGGATGCCAAACCAGTCCGAGTAGACCCCGTTAATCTTAACACAAGCACTAGAGTCCCTATAAAGAGACTTTAATGCCTGTATCAAACCAGCGCTCAACCCAAATGAGTTTAGTGTTTGCCATAGCACATCCCTGTCCACTCTGTCGTAGGCCTTTTCGATGTCTATGAACGCACAAAAAACCATTTGGTTTTTTTTGGCCAAAACTTCTCGCGATCATGTGCATGGAAAAGACCTGATCTTTACACCCCATACTTTTTCTAAATCCCGCTTGCACATCCTAAATTTTTCCATCGATTTCTTACATAACTCTTTCAATTAGTACCTTAGCATACAGTTTTCCCACAATGCTAGGAAGGCTGATACCACGGTAGTTTTTACAGTCCTGCTGCAATCTTTTTATTTTATTTTCTGTTTTTGTAAAATAAATTAATATATGCGTTTGTTGAAGTAAATTGGCTTTTTATTGATAGTTTATATAACTATATATACATACCTCATAAGTACATTAATTGTCATTTCACATCAGATCAAATTAATTTTAAACATTTGTCCGGCGATTTTTCCGGACCGATACGACCTGGGGACCTTCAAGAAAAGAGCTTACTCCTTTCTAAAGGGCCGGCAACGCACCCGCAATTCTCCTGGTGTTGCGGTTGATCATGGGCGGCGGTAGTCACTTAACATCAGGTGAGCCGCATGCTCGTTTGCCCCCTCTTCTATATAAAAAAAAACATTACACACACATACATTTAAATCTGAGGCGACACCATACGCTCAGTGTTAATTTACTCGTACTTTAGTTATTTGGCGTTTGTTGTAATGTAAAGCTGGTTTTTTGACAAACATTGATTCTTTGAGAGGAAACTGAACTGAAACTGAATTAACAAATATGACGCATAGGTACGTGCGTACATACATACGGATGTATTATGTTTGTAAATATTATAAGTACTTATAAAACTAAATGAGACTTATCTGTTAAACAAAAAGACAGTGACAACCCTGCAACAGTAGGCATTTAAGTCTCGCGCGGTGCGGGAGGTATCCTACTATTCTCTTTTTACTATGACGTCACGTAACACCTGCTTATTTATTGCAAGCGATAAAATTTTTAGTTATTTTCAACCGAATCGTAGTCAGAACGTGTAAGCGAAATTACAATTTTTTTTCTTTTGTAAAGATCGTCAGACTATAAACTATATAAACAACGTTTATTTTTTACCATTGGTATTGGAAATTATCCGTTATTATATCAACTATATAAAAGAAAAAAATATTCCAAAAATATATTGGTATTCGACGTAAATATGTATCTAGAATTTAAATCTCATAATTAACAATAGCATATTAATTTGCCGTGGAAGATTTGCCGAAGTTTCAGTAGCCACTCACTAAGATGGCTTCCAGCCCTTCTGAAACTTGTAGTGGAACGCAATTGCAAAATTTGAAATTATTAAAGGGTTGTTTTTTATCCGTTTTAAAAATAAATCAGTGACATTTTATAATTTCGTAGCCTTTAGCCTTGCTTTAGAGATTTCCTTTCCCTATTAATAATTCAGTGCTGTGCTGCATAAGCTCTACAGATTAATTCTTAAGCCCTAAACATTTACTAAGCTATTATTGGGAATGAGGGTAAAAAATGAAAGGAAATACAAACAAATGAAAGTAGGATTATAATTTCCCTCTCATTCTAGCGGTATTGCGCAGGCAACTGGCCCCCCTTTTCCAAGGGGGTCGCTTCCGACGCGGCAATAAGACCTTACCAGGTTAAAGCCAGTATCAGGTGGTGTTTAGTGGGGAGGCACTTAGGTTACTCAGTGGGTCGCACATAACTACGCAGCCGGCTGCGTGGTATGCTTAGAGCATTCACCACCTCCCTCCCCCACTTCCCGGAGGGTAGCCCTTACTTGCTTCTGGGCGCAAAAATAAAAACTAAGTGGGACCAGTCGGTAATTCTACGTGTCTTACTGTCGTTATTATGCCCGTTGGGACAAAACATTACCTCCATGCTAATACTATGTATAAATGAGACATATTTCGTTCGTTTCGTGTTATGTTCTTAACACAAGCACTAGAGTCCCTATAAAGAGACTTTAATGCCTGTATCAAACCAGCGCTCAACCCAAATGAGTTTAGTAGAGCAAATAAAGTTCGACCAACTGTAAAATGTCACCACTAAAATCACACTTTAATGTAACGTGAGGACATAATTATATGATAACACAAGTGTGCAAACCGGAGCAATACTACGCACCGAAATGTAACACATGGCCGCCTATTAGCATCGCGATCTTCCTTGCTTACATTAGAACAACTTCCACGAACATTTTTTTTTATAGGATAGGGTGACAAACGAGCACACAGTCCACCTGATGGTAAGTGGATGCTGTGGCCCATAGACATCTACATTTATCCTCGATTAAGAATCAAAACGCAGATGCGTTGTCACCCGTGAGGACTAAGATGGAATGCCTCGTTTCCAGTAAAAAAGTGGTCTCCGGATCTCTACACTCACCATACGAAACACAGCAGTATTAAGCTGCTATTTTACGCTGGTATTCATTTAAAAAGATTGCTGCTAATTTTGGCATAGTTTTCCCAGTCGAGCTGTCCTATTCGTATTGCGGTTGTTACAGGTGTTAATAGATGACTATAGCGCATTAGATTATTACGTTTGTCGTTTTAATTAAACAAACAATTAAAAAATGGGCCAAGAGCGTGTCGGGCCACGCTCAGTGTAGGGTTCCGTAGTTTCCCGTCCGTCACAATAAGTGTTCCCACTTATGAGTTTAAAGGTGGGTATCCATTATGTTCGCGCTCCAGCAGCGCTCCGCGCAACTGCTTCCGGTAGTGGGTACGTGCGCGATCATGGAGCGTGCAACATTGCACGCTCCGCGGCAGGCGCTCCGACTTTCCATCCAAGTTCAAAGTGATTTTCCTAGAAAGTCCTTATAAAGTTCTACTTTTCAGATTTTTTTCATATTTTCTAAAGTTATGGTTCAAAAGTTAGAGGGGGGGGGGACACATTGTTTTTTACTTTTGGAGCGATTATTTCCGAAATTATTGACATTATCAAAAAATGATCTGAGTAAACCCCTATTCATTTTTGAATACCTTTCCAACAATATATCACACGTTAGGGTTGAAATTAAAAAAAATCACTTCCCACTTTACATATAGGGGGGCTACCCTAATAAGACATTTTTTTCCAATTTTTATTTTACCACTTTGTCGGCGTGATTGATACACATATTGGTAGCAAATTTCAGCTTTCTAGTGCTAACGGTCACAGAGATTAAGTGAGGACGGACAGACGGACAGACAGATATGGCGAAACTATAAGGGTTCCTAGTTGACTACGGAACCCTAAAAGGAACTCTAATTTTATGCATGTATGATATTTAAGCGTTATAAGCTTATAAGTGTTTTAAACATAATTATCCGCAGGCAGATGGATGCGGCTCGAATAACGGTACGCGGTCACTGCAGCGTCTCGTCGTTTATTGGCTTTTGAAAACGTCGGTGGTGCATGCGGCGTGCGCCACGCTTTGCTTAGAGGCTGGCGATAATTGTTAAGAAGAGAAATGCTTTCATTTTATGATTTTTTTACTGTATACATTTTTACGTAAAATATTTCTCACTTCTTGAAGCCAAGTTTTGGTATTTATTATGGCCTAACGTGCTCAATCATTAAATGACTTTAAAAATAAGTTGAGATACATTATTTACTTTCTCTCTAGTTTAATTTGTAACCGACTTCAAAAAAGGAGGAGTTTTACAATTTATGTTCATCTTTTCTAATAAATTACTTGCATCGATTTTGATGAATCTTCTTTTATTAAATAAGTTAAGCTTCTGGGGTGACCTCGTATAAATTTGGCAAAAGGTAAGGTAAAGGTGACAAAATAGAGGATGAAATTTTTAATATAACTATACAGGGTCATTTTGCAATTACAGGCCAAATTTACAGAGGAGGTTCAGAATAAGTAATGTAGGCAAATGGCGAAGAAAAAATAATTAGAACAATATCTAATGTTATTCTATCGTTTTTATCTTTCAAATTCAAAATGCGAGGTAATGCAAGGCATTATTTTAACTGATTTTACGAAGGTCTATAGTCTAAGTAGGTAAAAACATCGTTGCCCATAAATCACGTTCAATTTGGGGTAATTTCAAATAAAAGTAGAAGCCATATTTACTCTTATTTTCATAAACTGCAATAACGGTATATAATTAATCATTATACATATTTTTAAATCGTCAACTCTTGTGTGCACTATGTCTTATCACCGACTTCTGAAGATCAAGTTCTTCTCCCCCCCGTCCCGTGACCATAAGTGGTGTGAAGTGCTGGAAAAGGCGGAAATAAAAAAGTTTAAATTAACCGCAACTTTAGTGACAATGCAATAATATGATAGATATAACCCGGTGCTGCAGTCAGGATTGTCTCCTCACTAGGTAACTCTTCAACGGGTAGTAGAGGAGTCACGAAATGTTAGTTTAATTTTAATAGCTTAATACGACTTTTATCATGAACTGCTACTGCAGCTAGCATTGTCTCCTTACGAGGGAACTTTTTAACGGTTAGTAGCATGGACGCGAAACATTGTATTTAAATTTAATTTTGTTTGCTAAACGTGATCTCCACCATAAACTAGTGCTGCAGACAGAATAGTCTCCTCACGAGGGAACTCCTCAACGGCTATAGTAAATTTTATGTTAGATTAAGAATTTACAACACCATTAAAAGAAATGATAAATTATTAAAAAACAAAAAATATAATAAGAAAATTATTAGAGCAAGTAATTTGTAAAGTTTCCTATCATACTGAATAAAAAAACCTATTTAACAAATGTTTTGTTTAATTTGTCTTCACCTATTGTGACAACCCTATAAAATAGGTAACAATTTTGAATGTTCCTTCCCCCTCGTTTTCATAAATATTATTGTGAATTATAATCTAATAAGCAGAGTGTTATCTTCAAGTTCTTTTTTAGGGTTCCGTAGTCAACTAGGAACCCTTATAGTTTCGCCATGTCTGTCTGTCCGTCTGTCCGTCCGTCTGTCCGTCCTCGCTTAATCTCTGTGACCGTTAGCACTAGAAAGCTGAAATTTGGTACCAATATGTGTATCAATCACGCCGACATGGTGAAAATAAAAATTGGAAAAAAATGTTTTATTAGGGTAGCTCCCCTATATGTAAAGTGGGAAGTGATTTTTTTTAATTTCAACCCTAACGTGTGATATATTGTTGGAAAGGTATTCAAAAATGAATAGGGGTTTACTCAGATCATTTTTTGATAATGTCAATAATTTTGGAAATAATCGCTCCAAAAGTAAAAAACAATGTGTCCCCCCCCTCTAACTTTTGAACCATAAGTTTAGAAAATATGAAAAAAAAACTGAAAAGTAGAACTTTATAAGGACTTTCTAGGCAAATCATTTTGAACTTGGATGGAAAGTCGGAGCGCCTGCCGTGGAGTGTGCAATGTTGCACGCTCCATGTTCGCGCACGTAACCACTACCAGGAGCAGTTGCAGGAGCGCGAAGCGCTGCTGGAGTGCGAACATAATGGATACCCACATTTAAACTCATAAGTGGGAACACTTATTGTGACGGACGGGAAACTACGGAACCCTACACTGAGCGTGGCCCGACACGCTCTTGCCCGGAAAAGTTATTTAAAATTAATTTCTAAAACCCCAACCTAACAGCACGCTGAGTGACTTTGAGCTTCCCGAAGCGGTGAGCAGTAAAGGACTACGTTTCAGTTTCATAGGTCATCACTGGCAACACACCTCTTCTACGTGGCAGAAATATGCTTTAGGTATTTTATGAACAATATTACCCAACGATACTATACTGCATTATACTAGTGTGTCTACGAAGACGGCTCAAAAAGGGCTTGCAACTTTTATCATCCGACGTAATAAAAATATCTAATGTTTACGCGACAATATAGAAATAAGAATGATTCAGAAGTCTTAATATAACTGGCGCATTCTATTTCTGTGTTATAAACGTCTCAACCCTCAAGCAATTGGAAGCTACAAGGTCAATGGGTACATCTTCAAACATTGTATAAGTACGGATAGGCTAAACTTGTTTGGTGACTTGATTGAAACTTCGCATTCGCTTCGGTCCAATATTTAGGTTTATAAAAAAGTAAATATGTAAAACAGTAATATTATAAAGGTGCAAGTCTATAAAGAGCCACTTCTGGGCTAGATCTTCTTTATTTTCTGACATATTACAATTACATTAATCTAGAGCTAATGCCATTCTGACATATTACATTATTCTAGAGCTAATGCCATCTCTTTTATATCTTCCATGCCTCCTTATTCTCATGAAACTTTCACTTTTACTCCTGTAGACGAAGACGAGGTACGCAAAGCACTTTCCTCTATTAAATCGAAAGCCGTTGGATGTGATGACGTGAGTAGGGTAATGGTTTTGCACGTGCTGGATCCTGTTTTACCCGTGATAACTCATATAATTAACTTTTCGCTGATGAATGGTGCTTTTCCAACTCTCTTTTTTTTATAGAAGAGGGGGCAAACGAGCATGCGGCTCACCTGATGTTAAGTGACTACCGCCGCCCATGATCAACCGCAACACCAGGAGAATTGCGGGTGCGTTGCCGGCCCCTTAGAAAGGAGTAAGCTCTTTTATTGAAGGTCCCCAGGTCGTATCGGTCCGGAAAAATCGCCGGTGGTAAACTATTCCACAGAGAGGTTGTACGTTGGAGAAAACTCCTTGTGAAACGTACAGTGGTGGACCGCCAAGCATCCAGATGGTGTGGATGGTATCGAGACGTTTGCCGTGTAGTGCGTTCACGAAATTTGGCGGCTGGGATTAATCCGAACAATTCCTCAGAGCACTCCCCGTCATAGATGCGGTAAAATACGCAAAGAGATGCAACATCTCTTCGCAGCGCCAGTGAATCGAGCCGATCGGAAAGCACTCGGTCGTCGACGATTCGAGCCGCTCTGCGCTGGATGCGGTCAAGTGGAAGGAGCTGGTACTGGGGAGCCCCAGCCCAGAGACGGGAACAGTATTCCATGTGCGGCCGAACCTGCGCCTTGTAAAGTTGCAGGCGGTGTGCCGGCATGAAATACTGTCCCACTCTGCTGAGCACGCCAAGCTTTTTAGAGGCCAATTTGGCCGTCCCTTCCAAGTGACCACGAAACTGCACGTCACTCGATATGTCGACGCCGAGGATTCCGATACTGGCTGAGGCAACAAGGGGAGTGCCTTGAAACTGAGGGGATACGACAAAGGGGTTCTTTTTAGCGGTTAACGCGCAAACTTGTGTAAACTGGACTAGATTTAGTCGTCCCCAATCCGAGACTCTGTTCAGCAAAGACTCGACTTCAGACACAAGTTTGTCCCGGCACTCGGAGACGTTTTCCCGAGAAATATTGGCTCGGCCGGTGTAAAGAGCATCACCAGTGCTGTCATCCGCATAGCAATGAATGTTACGGGTATGCAACATATCATTGATATGCAGAAGAAACAGCGTTGGCGATAGCACGCAGCCCTGTGGAACACCAGCATTAATAGGCTTGCAATCGGAGCTTGCACCGTCTACAACGACCTTGATGCTCCGATCTGCAAGAAAGCTGGTGATCCAATCGCACAATTTCTCGGGAAGCCCATAGGAAGGGAGCTTCGAAAGAAGCGCTTTGTGCCAAACCCGATCGAAGGCCTTCGCAATGTCCAAACTAACGGCCAATGCCTCCCCCTTGAACTCTACTGCCTCCGCCCATCTGTGAGTGAGGTAGACCAGAAGATCACCAGCTGACCGACCACGGCGAAAACCGTATTGGCGGTCACTAATCAGCTGGTGATCCTCAAGGTACCTCATGAGCTGGCAGTTTACAATCGACTCCATTGTTTTGGAGAACAAGGAGGTGATGGCGATTGGCCGGTAGTTGGACGGGTCTGAGCGGTCGCCTTTTTTAGGGATCGGGTGGACGAAAGCCGTCTTCCATGATTTTGGGACTACGCCTAGGGAGTAGGAGTACCGGAAAAGACGCGTTAAAACCGGTGCCAACTCTGGAGCACACGTCCTCAGCACAATTGGGGGGATTCCGTCAGGCCCACTCGACTTGTGGATGTCCAGGAAGAGGAGTGCTTTGCGAACCGAGCGCTGTGTGAACTGCACTTCCGGCTTGGAGCACTCACACCGCGGGATGGTCGGCGGCGTACTCCCCCCGTCGTCGAGAGTCGAGTTAGATGCAAAGAAAGAGCCTAGAAGATCGGCTTTCTCCTTTGCAGTATGGGCCAGTGAGTCGTCCTCCCTGTGCAGAGATGGAAGAGATGGCTGACAGAAATTCCCCTGGACAGCCTTGGCGAGAGACCAGAATGCACGGGTTCCAGAAGGAAGGCGAACTAGTTTCTCGCTAATTCTGCCTATGTGCTCTGACTTTGTCTTGGCAATGACTCTTTTGAAGGACCTAGAGACGGAATTATACTTCTTTTTTAGAGCGCTGGTGTTTACATCCCGGGACGCTGATGCATCAACCCAGGCTTGGTAGCACTCCTGCTTATAGCAAGATGCTATTTTACAGGAGCGACCAAACCATAGCTGAGATTTGTCTCCAATGGGCGTCAATGAGGAAGGAATAAAAAGTTCCATACCCTGAAGTACCACATCAGTAACATAATCCGCAACAACGTTGGGATCATCCGGCGAGAAGCAAACCCGCCCCCAAGGGTAGGATGCAAAGAAAGACCGCATCCCATCCCAATCAGCTGACCTATAGTGCCACACACGGCGGCAGCCTGCAGAATGCAACCGCGATTTCAGCGTGAGTGGCACAACACTCCGGACCAGACAATGGTTCGAGGAGCCTAAAGGGACGTCGACGGAAATCTGATATCCGTCCGGGTGAGAGGTCAGCAGAAGGTCCAACAGGGAAGGTGCATGATCCTCCACATCTGGAATCCGCGTAGGCGAAGTAACCAGTTGTGTCAGACCATATGCCAAGGCAAAATCATGAACAGATCTCCCCGCATGATCGGTTAAACGTGAACCAAGCCATTCGGCGTGATGGGCGTTAAAGTCGCCGAGGATCACGATCTCTGCGGAGGGGATCTGCTGTAGCAACGAATCTGCAGCCATTTGGACTTGGTCGAAGAGTCCATCTGTTTCGGCATTACCGCTATGGGACCTATAGAGGCACTCGTAGACGCGTGGATGGTCGTCGCTGTCTACGCGTAGCCAAAGGATGGACAGGTCCGAACCTTCAAGTCTGCCGAGGCGTCGAGAACAGATGTCCTCTCTGACGTAAACGCAAACTCCAGCCCGAGGCACAAAGGAGTGTTCCAGTTTGTACCCCGGGTAGGAGAGATACGAGACATCAGCCGGAGAGGACACCTGCGTCTCGGTCAGAAAGAGCAGAGCCGGCCTCGCCGTCTCGAGATGGTAGTGGACGGCGTTTAGGTTAGAGTGAAGTCCCCTGATATTGCAGAAATTCACGGACAGCGTGGCAGGGGTCGCCTTGGTCTTGTTGCTCCGTTTGCCCCGAGCAGTTATAGTCTTGAGCGGAATTTTGCCCCCCCCCCCCCAGAATACGCGGGGCAGCCTGAGCACCCACGCTCAGAAGTGGAGAAACATGGTCATGGATGCTCAGCGAGGGATTCTCCAGGGGTACTGGTACCCTACTGGGGTAGTCTATTATTATTTAATTCCGCTACCATGTTGATGGGGGGGGGGGGGATTTGGGCCTCCGGCCACCTGCACTCACCAGACGAAACGCGGAAGCAGAGCTTCCACTTCACGCCGGTATTCTGTGAGGTCGTGGTACCACCCCGGCTTGAGCCGGCCCATACGTTTTTATTATTCCGTCTCTGGCGTAAAGCCTTTATTATTCCCATCCCGAAAGCTACTGAATGCAGCTCTTTATCTAATTTCAGACCAATTTCTATCATATTATATACACATAATTCAGCTCAGGAATGGTTCTCAACATATTGTTACGCGCTCAAGTCGACGATATACTAGCGCCGTCTAGTGTCAGGAACGAGAGCTAGTAGAGCGTTGCAGAAAATGACATCACAGATCTCTCAACCGACAGCGCCATCCGCAGAACTAAGTTTCTGGAAAGTCTATACTCGCACACTCGCCCCTTTGCGCGCATTTACCTGAATATTCGGGATGTTTCTTTGCTAATTTAAATAAATAGGCACTGCAAGATGCGATCGGGGCAGAGTTGAACTCGGCGACACAAGCTAAGCTTCGGAGCGGAATTAAGTGAATTAGTGTGTTTAATTATTAGTGTTTTTAGTTTTAATTTGTGTAAAGTAAATTAAAGTGTTAATTTAGGTAATTTTATCGGCAATTTTTATTGTCACGAACCTCAAGCTCGTAACAATTGGTGTCAGAAGTGGGATAAATTAATGCCGATTTTACCTAAGGAGGAAACGGAGGGTGTCCGTACCCGAAGTCAACGCCAGCAGGAGACGGACCAGAGGAGATTTGGTGGTGCAACGCCGCAGATGTCTGAGGGCCAGCCGCCGGCCACGGAAGCCGGTCCGTCAGCAGCTTCTACGTCTGTGGCACCTGACTTAGGTGCTCTGATGGTGATGCTGCAGCAGCTGCGGGGCGGACAGGAGGAACAGGCCCACCGGCAGGAGGAACAGGCCTGCCGGCAGGAGGAACAGGCCCGCCGGCAGGAGGAACAGGCCCGCCGGCAGGAGGAACAGGCCCGCCGGCAGGAGGAACAGGCCCGTCGTTTAGAAGAGCAACTCCAACGCGATAAGGAAGAGCAGGTGCTCCTCATGAAGGACCTTCACGCTATCTTCGGAAAAGAGATACGGGAGGTGAAGGATAAGGTTGCTCAACATGACAACCGCCTGTCGGAGGCCGAAACCCGAATCGACCAAGTAAACAATCGGGTTGACAACGTAATGGCTGACGTGAAGAAATCGCTGGACGACCTCAAACTTGGGGATGGAACAACAGCTCCCGTAGTAGCTACAACACCTTCGCTACGTGGATTCAAAGTGCCGCCGTTTGACGGTACCTCTTCCTGGTCAGCCTACAAAATCCAGTTCGAGGCTGTTATGAAGGCGAACGGCTGGAATAAAAGTCGGCCATGACTGCTCTCACACTAGGCCTGCGCGACCAGGCCTTAACAGTTCTGGAAGCTCTCGGTGAGGAAGTGACTTATGAGCAACTCCTTGAGGCATTGGAGGCGAGATATGGCGATGCTCACCTGGAACACGTCTTTCGCGCGCAGCTTAAAGATCGTGTGCAGCGCATCAACGAAAACCTGCAGCAGTGGGCTCTGGAAGTGGAGAAGCTGGTGCGAAAAGCATACCGGTCTGTACCTGCGCTCATTGAAGGGAACCTGGTGCAGGCATTCGTCGATGGCATCCGCGACCTGGAAGTCAGAGCTGCTGTGAGGCTCGGGCACCACAAGACGCTTAAGGACGCCTTGGCCCATGCACTGGAGGTGGAAGCCGTGCGACAGGATCATCGTTCCCATCGCGTCAGGGAGATCGCAGCAACTACAGTTCGCGACCGCAACAAAGGATTCAGCCCTAGGTGCTATGGCTGTGGGGAAAAGGGCCATCTACGATCCAGCTGCCCTAAGCGAACTGAAGAAAGGGAAGTTGATCGATCTCGAGAGGGTAGTGCAGCTAACGGCACTGCCTGGCGGCGACAGGATCATCGTTCACCTCACGCTAGGGAGGTTACAGCAGTTACGGTTTGCGACCACAATAAAAGATACAGCCCTAGGTGCTATGGCTGTGGGGAAAGGGGCCATCTTCGGTCCAGCTGCCCTAAGCACACCCTAGGAAGGGAAGCTGAACGGTCTCAGAGAAGAAGTGCGGCTAACAGCACCGCCCAGCAGCAACAGGAATACGACTTTACTATCAGACACTGCAGCGGGAAATCTCACGGCAACGCAGATGCATTGTCAAGAAGACCCTGTTCTGAAGATTGCAACCATTGTAGTAGGCAAGAGAGTAAGGAAGTGGTATCCGTGGGGATGCTCAGGACAGACCACCTCAGCAACGGGTGGAAGGACAGCTTACGTCATGCACAGCAGGAAGATCCAGACATCAAGCCGATTCTGGGATGGATGAAGGCCCGTGCTGCCAAGCCTAAGTGGAGGGACGTCTCAGCGATGAGTTCAACCACGAAAAGCTATTGAGCCCAATGGGACAGCTTGCTGCTTCAGGATGGAGTCCTGTGCCGTGAATGGGACAATGGTCGAAGAGACAGCTGTCGTTTGCAAATGGTTGTCCCTAAAGCTAAAGTGCCGAATGTTCTACAGCTGTACCATAATGGTCGTTCAAGAGTCCATCTGGGAGTTAAACGAACTCTACTGAAGGTCCGAGGACAGTTTTACTGGGTCCATTATCGTGACGATGTCGAGGATTGGTGTCGTACATGTACAAGTTGTGCGGCCGTGCGGGGACCTCAGACACGTAGTAGAGGAGCACCGAAATTGTACAATGTTGGTGCACCACGGAATAGGACAGCCCTTGACATTGCGGAGCCGTTACAGAAAGGCGCAAGAGGGACTCCTAAGATCGTCCATGTGGATCGCTTGGCGCGTTATTATGGGGCCGATAATGCTTGGAACGAGCATGTCTTAGGAGGGGGCAGTGTTACGCGCTCAAGTCGACGATATACTAGCGCCATCTAGTGTCAGGAACGAGAGCGAGTAGAGCGTTGCAGAAAATGACATCACAAATCTCTCAACCGACAGCGCCATCCGAAGAACTAAGTTTCTGGAAAGTCTATACTCGCACACTCGTCCCTTTGCGCGCATTTACCTGAATATTCGGGATGTTTCTTTGCTAATTTAAATAAATAGGCGCTGCAAGATGCGATCGGGGCAGCGTTGAACTCGGCGACACAAGCTAAGCTTCGGAGCGGAATTAAGTGAATTAGTGTGTTTAATTATTAGTGTTTTTAGTTTTAATTTGTGTAAAGTAAATTAAAGTGTTAATTTAGGTAATTTTATCGGCAATTTTTATTGTCACGAACCTCAAGCTCGTAACAATATCTTCGGGGGCGCCAACAGGCTGTGCGTACCGGTCATATACTATCTGACTGGCGTGATGTGTCAATTTGCGTCCCTCAAGGCGGTATTATCTCTCCTCTTCCGTTTTCCATTTTTATAAATCTCATCACACTAAATCTCAAGAGCTCTTACCATTTGTATGCTGATGATCTGCAGTTATATGCGCAAGTGGAGCCTTCAAATATCCTAAGTGCTATTTCACTGTTAAATGATGATTTAAAATATATCAGAATGGTCTACTGTGTATGGCATAAACATGAACCCGTCTAAATGCCAAAAGATAATCTTAGGTAGCTCAAGATTATTATCTAAACTGGATATTGCTACCCTACCATCAATTATGTTTAATAATAATGTCATACCATTCTCTACTAGCGTAAAGAACCTTGGTCTGTACATCGATGGTTGCTTAACATGGAACAAACATACAGGAGGTGAGTCGCAAAACTACTGGAACTTTGCGATCTCTATATCGATTTAAAAACTTTCTTCCCACCAATACCAAGATTTTACTTGACCAATCACTTATTGTACCGATTATTGATTATGTCGATGTGTGTTGCTCAGACCTGTCTCAACTTCATCTTAATACATTGGATCGTCTGCTTAAGAACTGCATCAGATAAATTTATGGTCTTCGTAAATACGACCATGTATCTTCCTTTCGTACACGGGTTGCCTATCCGTCAGCGCAGATATGTTAGAATACTCTGCACCCTTTTCTCAATTTTGAACGATCCATGTGCTCCCGAGTATCTGAAATCT
Source organism: Parnassius smintheus behrii (assembly GCA_036936625.1). Lineage (NCBI taxonomy): Eukaryota > Metazoa > Arthropoda > Insecta > Lepidoptera > Papilionidae > Parnassius > Parnassius smintheus. Next base: position 49,606,639 of record JAUPFT010000007.1, read on the forward strand.
AAATTTCAATACATGGGAGATTCTCATAATTTTTCTGTCCGTTCCTCGGCCAATCTTAAGTTACTCACTCCTTTACACCGTAATGGTTATTTATCTCACTCTTTCGCCCTCGTGGCAATCAGACTCTGGAACGACATCCCTCTTGACATTAAAAAAGCTCCCAACAAATTCGTCTTTAAAAATCAAGTCCGTAAGTATATGATTAAATCGTTGCAAGTTTGAATTGACTAAGCTCTCTTTTTCGTATATATTTCATATTTGTTCTGACATATAAAATATTTATACGAACCTATTGTGTATGTATATATAGATATATATTTATGTATTTATGTGTATACAGTGTATGTATGTATGTATGTATATATATTCTATTATATATTATTTATATATATATATATATATATATATATATATATATATATATATATATATATATATATATATATATATATATATATATGTATGTATATAATATCTATGTATTGTTTATTACATATATTATTATTTCTTTTATCCTCTCTATTTGATTATTGCTGCACCGCCTCCATAATGTCTATCTCTGTTTAGCCTAATGGTTGACTGGGAGAGAATGCCCTATGGCATTAAGTCCGCCATAATATGTACTTTTGTTGTGCATGAAAGTATAAATAAATAAATTACATTATGTTCTGCGCTTGGGCTCTGTAGACTCCCGTCACTTCACTCTTTTAGCTCATGCATAGGATTGATATTACTATTTACCTAAAATACACTGCATTGCTTGGTTTTTTGTGTATGGTTATTGTATTGGTGTTCTCACAGTGGTTCTCATTGTCCCAGGAGACAGCGACCTCACTGTGAAGGTTAGTGGTAGCTTGTTGTGGTGCAAAGTGAGTTTTGTGCATAACTCTCAGTAACTAAAAGTAAGTAGAGTGTAACACACCCGCTGCCTCGGAGGCGACCATAGTTTTGTATTTTCTGGGTTGTTTGTTGCATTAGGCAACAGCTGGGTACACATTCTAGTGTACTAACGCACTAGGTGTATAGGTGTTCGTTGTAAGCACACACAGCTTGGTAAACACCTGTACTTAACTAGTATTAGCATGTTAAGATAAGATGGCGTCGATTAAGATTGATGAACTCGCCGAATTTTTTAGTCGAGACTGTCTCGATATTCTGTGTATATGTCAGTGGTTGTGCGCCCCGTGTCCGAATCCGCGCCTCCGGCCTGCCCCATACGCGGCTGTGCGTGACCGCGCGAGGCTATCGTCCATACATTACGTACGTAGACGCCGAACCCTACACACGTACACAGCGCAATAGTTCGCAAACACTCATTAACGTGATTCTCAAACTTTTTTGTACACCTTGTTAGTGACCTTTTAAAGTATTTTTAGGTGTACGGGTTGTGACGGGATTGTAGAGATGGGGTTCAGTGTTCCGTTTGCCAAGGATGGTTTTACTTTCCCTGTGCTGGATTAACATAACCTGGCTACCATCAGTTAAGGGATTATAGAAGAAATAACCGGAGACGCACATCTTGCAAGGGCGCCATAGCTCTTAGTTCACTAAACTCACCATCGAAAAATACACCTTCTGTTAAGCCTCCTTCATTTGTGGACTTGGAGATCGTTGCTTCGGAGCTTAAACGCTTATCTTTACAGATGAACTCACTTTCTACCTTAATAGCAAGTGTCAGGGCTATATTAGCTGATGTGGCCAATCTAAAGTCTATAAAGGCCGATATCGAAGATCTGAAGTTTATGAAGCCGGAGATGGCTGATATGAAGACTATTGTTTAGTGCTCTGTTGAACCATTGAATAGTAGGTTCACAGAAATAAATCAAGAAATCCAGACTTTGCTGAATACAAAAGATGCTGCAGTCCAATTGAAGCAACGTTTTTATGACTTTGAATACTTATTGTGGGAATTTAAACAAAGGTCTCCTACGAGTATGTATAACATAGAGATCAAAGGAGTAGCAATGTCTCCATTAGAAAACCTTTTCGAGACTTTAGTAAGTTTGGAGTTCATATCAATTGTATCATCCATAAAAATTAAATTAATTACATTGCGAGGATTCCTGTGCGCGACGATAAACTAAACAAAACATTTATCATCCCAGAGTATAAATAGATACCTCAAGGAGGATTTCGTAGCCGCAGCGAAGAAGCGCGCCATTGTTCAAGGTTCCAGCGGACCTGGGTTTACGAAGTGACAATATAATCTTTGCTAATGACCATCTTAGTCTGGAAAACAAGATCTTGCTAAATAAAATCAAAAAAACTAGCCAAGAAGCGGGGGTTTGCTTATATGTTCGGGTAAAGGGATGCAAAATATTTGCAAGAAAAACCTAACATCTCATATAGTTACAATAAAATTGGACTCCGATTCAAAAAAAGTTTTCCTAGTCATTACAATTAGCGTTTTGATATTGTAAAATAATTTTCCTGTTTTAACTGTGTTTAATTAGTTTGAGAAACGCTTGCTCTCTAACGCTTTGCATACACCCAATCCATCATTGGCCGAAGTTTGCACGGGTGATAACGGCTGAACTCGGACGATCGAATCAAACACTTGTAAAACAAAGAGACCGCGTACACCAACACGACCGTCATCGTCCGATAACGCACGAAAACGGCTGATCAACCGTCGAATCCGAACTTGTTGGGATTTCTCGCCCGACTGCCGGTTTTGTTTGAGTGTATTTATAGTTTAATTTAATTATTTTGTCTCTATTCTGCTGTTTCTGTCAGTGTTATTATCTCTCTAAAGGACCATGGATATTGAAAATAGAAAAATAAAAAGAATACCGGCAACGTCCAATGTCGGTACAATTGGTACACTGTTGCCTACGAGCACTTAACTTTTTCTTTTTTTTTTTTTGCGCCCGAAACAATCAAAGGGCTACCCTATACGTAGGGAGGCGGAAAATGCATTACGCATACCACGATAGCCGGTCTATCGTGGTTATGAGGGACTCACTGTCCTACCGGGGACCCTAAGTGATACCCTCTAAAAACCGCCTTTGGGGACAGGCAACTGGCTGATTAAGCTGTATTGTGCCTTATCATGAGCGACCCTCTTTTGGGAAAAGAGGGCGCAGGCGGCTAAGAGCCGCTGAGGGAGTGCCTACGAAGGCAAAATAATATTAGTTAATATAATAATAATTAATTTAATTAGAATTGGCCTGAGCCGCCAGGAGGCAGTTCAGGTCGTTTGACAGTTTATTAGGCGGGTCCGAGAGAGAGTTTCTCGGCCTGCGGACACGATAGCGAGAGGGGGGTGGGGCTGCATAAGAAGCTGCCTCACGAATTAATTGATTTGGGTGCGACTCTGAGGCTTTGAAGATGTTCTCAGAGAGTTTTTTAAGGAATTGTTGAATTGTTGGGAGCTCTAAGTCCCGATGAAGGTCGGCATTACGGACGTACCAAGGTGCGTTCGCAGCTCGACGACAGAAAAGGTTTTGAACTATTTGGAGTTCATTAATAATTTTGGGGTTTGCGTGGGCAAAGACGGGGCCCGCGTAGGACATGACTGATCGTATACAGACCTTATAAAGGGTACGCTTGTTTCGAAGGGACATTTTACTGTGTCTGCCAACATACTGTTGAGCCTACTCAGATAAAACCGTGCGTGACGGGTGACTCGTTTGACGTGGGGCTTAAAAGTGAGCCCTGTGTCTAGAGTGACACCTAAATATTTGGCGGTCGTATGCCAGGGAACAGGGGTCCCTAGCATACGTATTGGAGGGGTGTTTTTAAGACGGCGTCGTTTATAGTCGAAGTGAACGGCGGAGCTCTTCTCCGGGTTTACATCGATGCGCCATTTTTTGAACCAAGCTCCTAGGTCATCGACTGACTTTTGGATCTTGTTCCGTATGAGGGGCAGTGAGACGCCTTTGTAGTAGATAGCAGTGTCGTCTGCGAAGAGGAAGAGCTGAACACCTTTCGACGGGATGGGAATGTCGTTGGTGAACAGGATGTACAGCAGAGGAGCAAGTACTGAGCCCTGAGGGACACCATCCTTGATAGTTCGCTGTGAGGATAGCGTGCCTTCGTGTCTAAAACGAAAGGTACGATACTCTAGGTAAGAGGCCACGAGACGTACTAGGCGATTGGGGAGACCTATCTTGTATAGTTTGTAGATAAGGCCTGTATGCCAGACTCTATCGAAAGCTTTAGCTATGTCGAAAAAGACCGCGATGGTCTTATGATGACGAGGATAGAAACCGCTGAGGATATATTCCACAATACGGTGAACTTGTTGGGGGCATGAGTGTTGGGTTCGGAAACCGAATTGGTGGGGAATGATGAGAGGGTCACCGTCTGTGGGAAACAGATAGCGCCTCATCCGTGTTTGGATGACTCTTTCGAAGAGCTTGCCCATTGCCTTGAGGAGGCTAATGGGGCGATGGCTGGAGGGGAGGTTGAGAGGCTTGCCTGGCTTGGGAATTCCAATCACAGTTGCCTCTTTCCACGTAGTGGGAAAGTAACTAAGGTTGAAGCAGGCGTTGAAGATAATAGATAAAAAGGTTAACACCTGCTCAGGAAAGTGTTTCAGGGCTTGGTTGGAGATGCCATCCGCGCCCGGAGCCTTTTTAGGCTTAAGTCCTTTGATGAGGGATGAAATCTCATCATTGGACACAGAGATAGGTTCGAAGGTCGTGGGGGTTGAGTTCCGGCGGCGGACCTCATCCTCCACTGCCTGGACGTGTGAGGGGTCGACGGGTTGAGAGTTAGGCGAGCATTGAGCGGCAATGCTATCTGCAAAGCACTCAGCCTTTTCCTCGTCCTCGAAGGCAACCGTGCCGTCGGGACGGGAGAGAGGGGGAGTGTGGGTGATAGCGTCTATGCGGAGGGCTCTGGCCATCTGATAGTACGCTGTATGAGATGGAGAGATATTCTCCATGAGTTCACTCTTTTCGAGGTCTTGAAATTCAGAGAGGCGGAAGCGGAGTTCTCGTTGAAGACGATTTGCCGCGCGCCTATATTCGGGGGTGGGATATTTTGCTGCTCTCCGGAAAGCAGCTTTTTTGGCTTTTAATAGGTTGCTAATATGTAGGGGAAGCCCACTATTGTTAGCAACCGGGATGACCTTTTCGTTCTCCTTAAGGGAGGATTTAATAAGGGTGGAGAGTGAATCGACCGCGGTGTCGATTTTTTCGGGACTGTCTAAGTCCGACGGTAGGAAGATGGTAGAGTCCTGTGAGTCCAGAGCTTTAGCTAGGGACTCCTTGAATCCCTTCCAGTTGGTGAAGGTTTTCGTATGTGTTTTAGGGAGGTGGCTGATGGCCAAGAATGAGGGAGACCGGTCGGTGATCGGATCCCAGATCGTCTAGAGTCTCGATTGCTCTGAGGTTGAGAGAAACTCCTTGGAGTAACGCAAAATCTAGTACATCGGGGGCGTGATCGGTGTTATCGGGAAGTGAGTAACACCGAGGGGACTATGGACGGTAATATCAAGAGACTGCGTGATATCGAGCAGTAACTTGCCGCTATGGGATGTAGTACGGCATGTCCATTCAGTATGCTTAGAGTTAAAATCTCCAAACATAATGACTGAATTGCCTAAAGATAAAATAGCCTCAAAATCTTTTTTGAGGGGCTGGGTTCCTGAAGGGATGTAACAGGAGGCTATGAGGATGGACTGATGTCCAGTCATAGCTATCCTGCATACCGTGGCTTCCATGTTGGTAAGCTGCGGAGTAGAAATGGGCGAGCAATGAAGTGTCTTCTTGTAATAGATGGCCGTTCCGCCGCCTCGACGGTCGGGTCTGTCGTTACGAAGAAGAGAGAAGTTTTTAATAGAAAGGCCTTTAGCGTCCTTGGTTTTGAGATTAGTTTCCTGTAGGAGGAGGAAATCGACTTCACGATTCCGAAGAAAGAGCTTAAGCTCTGGTAGGTTATTTCGCAAGCCGCGAATGTTAAATGATACAAGCGATAAACCCTTAGGTTTGATACGACCGTGAGATCTTGGTAAGGTAATTTGCTCAGTCATTTAAGTTAAGTTAATTAAGTTAACTTAACTTACAACGCTAGCAGAAGATCGTTGTGTTCAGCAAGAGCGAGGAGACGCTCTTGAGGGGACTTCGCCGCGCGCAGTTTCGTGCTATAACGGTGATCTCCCTAACATCAATATTCCTAATAGCGGAATATAGAGTGTTGTAGTCGTCGGGTGTGGGCTCTGTCTCGTGTGCGTACGAGGTTGTCCGCGGTGGGTCTGCCTTTTTGGGCCCCCAGGGAAAGACTGGGGGCTGCATTGGCTTGGAGAAGCCCGGAGGGGGCCGAATTATGCCCTGAGGGGGCCTAGGGGGACCCTGAGGGGGCCTAGGGGGACCCTGAGGGTTCCTAGGGGGACCCTGAGAGGGTCGAGTGAAGCCCTGGATAGGCTGAGAAGGGCCCTGACGGGGCCGTTGTTGGAGGGCCGGGAATGAGTGGTCATTCACCGGCGGTGGAGCTTGCCTACTGGGGCGAGGTTGAGGTGCGCGTGGGCAACCCTTGTAGTTGGCCGGGTGTCCTGTCTGGTTGCACAGGACACAGGCGGGCGGGGATTCGGCGTCTTTGGGCCGGGGACACTCTTTTGTGATATGTGGTTCCAGGCACTTCACGCACCTGGGTGGGGCGGAGCAGTTGGCCGCCGCGTGACCATAAAGTTGGCAGCGGTGGCACTGCGCCGGGAAACCGGGCCTATGTGGGGGCACTACCTTCACCCTTGACAGGCCGCACACTGTGCGCACCTGCCGGAAGATGGCTTTAGCCTCCGGCACGTTTGACAGGATTACTAGGGCAAGGTTGTATCTCTTGCCCGTTCTGTTGTGCATTTTGTGCACTGCTTCTACGGGGAAACCTTGGGACTTAAGGTCCTCAAGGATTTCCTCGTTGGAGAACTCAAAGGGGACGCCTCGGATGACGGCCCTGACTTTACGCTCTTCAAGGAGAGCGTACATGTGGTAAGAGACCCTTTCGGCTGTGAATAGCCGGGTGATTGCGCGGAAGTCCTCGATCGAGCTTGGGATGATTTTGATCGCCTCCCCGAGGTTAACGGCATGGTCGTATTTAATACCTGCGTCGTAGCAGGTCTTAGACAAGTGGGTGAACTTAGCCTTGTCTCTTAGGAAGACAGGGGAAGGGACTTGCTTCTTCGCTAGTACTGGAGCACAACGAGAGGCTGGTTTGGATGGTGTGGGGATGTCTAGTGACATCAGTGGGGCGGGGGCAGCGTCGAGGGCTGAGGAGGTTGTAGGAACGGAAGGGGCCGCTGAAGTAGGGGGGGTGCATTTTATCGCGGCGCGCTTTCCGATGCGCTTGGAGGTGACGGTGGTGAAGTTGGACTCGCCGGTTCCGTCGGAGTCAGAGGACTCCGATGAACCGGAGCCTGAGGTAGTGGCGGGCCTCTTCCGGGAGGTTGGCGCCGAGGATTCGGAGCATGCGTACTCCATTTCTAAGGGGGCAGATTCGAGTGGGGCAAATGAGTTCCTTGTTTCGAGGTATGACTGTACTACTGACGGCGGAAGGTGTGCCTGAGGGACAGGGAGGGGAGCCTGGGCGGCGATGGTGGCGATAGCGGCGAGGACCGTCTCATTGCCATTTAACCCGTATTGGGTAATAAGGGCGGCTAGGGACTCAGTGAAGCTGGAGTTGGCCATTTTGGTTGAGTGAGCTAAGCTAAGTAAAGATGAGGACGGGTCCATGCTCTCGGTAGAACAGGGACTAGAACGCGAGACGTACTACAACACACTATGCACGTAATAGTAATGCAAGAACACAAAATAAAGGAAAATAAAGGAGACAGTAAGAAAAAAAAATGAAAATTGATAATGATAGATGAAAATGAACAATGAAAATTATAATGAAAATGAAATGAAAAGTGAAAATGAAAATGAAAATGAAAGCGGAGGTCAGTCAGACCTCCCTGCCCGAAGACAGGGGGGCAAGAGCTGTAGCGAGAAGTGACTCACCGGCAGCCTCGACGCTGTTCCGCGTGAGCAGGACAGCGGAGGCGCGTGAGAGCGAGACAGCACTACCGTACTGTACGGGAGCGCGGACCACCAGGAGGCGACCGTCCGAGAACGATGCCGCCGGCGGACTGAGCACTGCGTCGGCGCTGTACAGCGCGAGCGGGACAGCGGAGGCGCGAGAGCGGGAGAGCACTACCGTACAGGAACGAAAGCGCGGACTACCTGGATGCTACCGCTCGGAAGCGATGCCACAGGCGGAATGAGCACTTAACCCTATAGAGACGTAATACAAGGCGACCCGAACCTGTCAACTCGTCAGTGACCAGTCACTGATATATTTCAGAACATTTTTGTCTCCCGCCAGTAGCGACCAAAAACTAGAACCGAAGAGACGGCTTACATTTAAAATATAAATTAAAATCAATTTACGGCATCATGTCTTGTTTTGCGTTAAATGGTGCGGGAACAACAGTAAAAGATGTAGTGTAACAACAAACAATATTACTTTTCATCGGTAGGTACATTTCTTTATTTTACCAAAATATTTTCAACATTTTTATTACGCAGCGAGGGTCAAGTTAAACTGGACAGTTCCGCCACGCGTTACTCCCCGTCCTTTTTGCATTTACTGCAAACATGTATATCTATCTCTCCTTATCATAATTAGCCTCGTGACGCTAATGATGGTGCAGTGCGGTATATTTATTTCGTATTGTCGATAATTATCCACAAAATGATTATTGTATTTAGATATCGTTGTTTTGGATATATTAGATATAGACAGATACATAACATATACATAACAGGAAAAATCACCGCTGAACTGTTGACCCATAAAGCTCTGAGCAGCTTAGCTCTTAGCACATCATCAATTTTACGCCGAAGAAAGAAATCATATTATTGATTTAACGAAAAGTATAATAAAGAAATATATAGACACGAGAATGACATTTATACTTAAAAATCAATAATTGGAAGGAAAATGTGCAGTTAGGAGAATATATACAAAATTAATTCATTTTAAAAATCAATAATAGCACTTAATAAAATAAATGTAATAAATAAACATGTAAATCTTTTTTATTCTCTTTTCAATCTCTCCGTACTGCCTCGTAGTGCCTCGACCTTGAGCCGAACTATCTTGCGTATCTCCTACGGGGCCTTTTCTTATAGGATAGGATATAGGATATAGGAGCACACAGTACACATGATGGTAAGTGGTAACTGTGGCCCATAGACATCTACATCTATCCTCGATTACGAATCTAAATGCAGATGTGTTGTCTGTCACCCATGGGGAATGGAATGCCTCGTTTCCAGTAAAAAGGGTCGCCGGTTCTCTACACTCACCATACGAAACACAGCATAAAGCTACTGTTTCATGCTGGTATTCCGTGAGAGCGTGGTCCTTCCCCGGTCGAGCCGACCCATTCATGGTACAACTATACTAGTAATATAACTGCAGCAGGGCTCTACCATGTATTAAATATTTTAATTTTTATGTTTAAGTAATTTTATGTTAAAGTTCAACAAATCACTAAAAGTTTATTTTAAACTCCTTTAATTTAATCTTGAATTTTTTTCGAAGTTGGCATTTATATTTTACCTAGTATACTGCTTGAAAAGTTAGTACATTTAAAATTGCATTTCTTAGTTGCACAGGAAAATTGAAGTCACAATCGAAAGCTAGTTACTGATACTGAAAGTATGTATTAAAAAAGCGCCGCAACTAGTTGACAAAATTATTTTCTTTTAAATTCGCATTTATTACTTCTCTATAGGGTTAAGTGCTCGTAGACTGTTGCAATTTAAGCACATACACGTCCGAGTTACTCGTCCGGGTGGTTCTGTCGGCCATCGGCCGACAAAATCGTTTTTGGTGTACACGTACCGTAACATTTATGTTTGTTTATCTGCTTAATATCGTTATGCATTCAAGTACTCCCGCTGCACATTTGTTTCGTCAATCATGTTATATCGTTCGTATCCCGTCTATTTGCTATTGCCATTTTGTATAATAGTAATAATTTTTATTTTAATAAACTGTACAAATAATTCCAACAAGTCTTAATTTAAAAAGAGTCTACAATATCAGGCACCTGAACTAGGATAAACCTGTATCTTAGGTGTATATGTTAAAAGACACATTAACAAATATTTTATGTTTATTATATAAAATTGTAAAACATACTAACTAATTAGGGTTATTTCGGTAAAATATGTTATCATTAATTTACTTATGATATTAATTAAATTAAAACAATCAGCAACTTCTCCGTATCATCGTATGACAAATTTTGTAACTATGTTTGAATTATATTTTTACGGTCTGCCATTTTTATGTATATGTGTACAAAATTGCATTGACTTGATTATACAGAAAAGGGCCAAGGAATGTAAAAAATCTATGCATGAAAGAATGCCTTATTCTGATGTTAGTTTCAATTACTTTATCTTTACGGCTTTTTTATAGAATAAGGATGACAAACGAGCACACAGTCTACCTGAAGGTAAGTGGATGCTGTGGAGCATAGACATCTACATTTATCCTCGATGAAGAATCAAAATGCAAATGCGTTGTCACCCCTGAGGACTAAGATGGAATGCCTCGTTTCCAGTAAAAAGGGTCTCCGGTGCTCTACACTCACCATACGAAACACAGCAGTACTAAGCTGATATTATACGCTGGTATTCTGTAGTGCTGCGTGATCCTTTCCCGGTCCAGCTGACCTATTCGTGCTACAACAATATTATAGTTGCAGCATGGCTCCACCACGTTTATCAGTGACCTCTCTTCTGTAGGGCAATTTTGAGTGCTGTTTTAGTAACTCATAACGAATAACTGGCGCACAGAAAGGACATTATAGGATTTATATAAAAGATGTGACTGGCATAGAATTGGATGGAATGTTGCAACTTTTAATACAGCTTGAGCGCGTTCCAGTGGTAGCAGTGTAGTTTTCGTTGCTCCTCTACATGAGGTTTTACAATAGGTGAGAATTGACTGACATAATGCGAAATATACTTGCTTTACTACCTTAATATCAGCAAAAGAACGAATCTTTTTAAAAACAATCATTAGTTTACGGACTCTACTGCATAGGTGGTCTATGTGGTTTTTAAATGTAAACGTAGAATCTATAATAATCCCAAGGTACTTAAGGTTTTTGTATTAAAAATAACTGGACAGTTACATTTGGACTCTGCGACTGAGCAACATTGATGTGCATAAATTTCTGGAATGGTTGTATAATGGGTTGAGCTGCGCATAGAAAAATGAATATATGTGGTTTTGTCCGTATTCAGTGTAAATATGTTTTGTTGGAGCCATTTATTAATTCTATCAAAGCCATTTATTAATTCTATTAAATCTTGCTGAGCAAATAAATAAACCTCGTCAACTGTATTTGCGGAGAAAAGGAGCACGGTATCATCTGCGTAAGATATTATTTTACCTGAGTTAAGTTCGAGATTGCAAAGGTTATTTATATAAATCAAAAATAAGGTTGGCCCTAATACAATTCCTTGAGGCACGCCTAAAAGGGTATTTTTGTTTAGAGCTAACAACCTATAAATAGATAAACGGACAGTTATTATCCATATTATTTTTAAATAAGTAATTACTTAACAACAGAAATAAAAATAATATATAACAAATATACTACATATGAAATTAGCGTTTTGTCGTACTGACCACTTTGATCTGAAATATCTCCTCTTTGGTTAAGAATTCCAAATTCAAATTTATAAAATAATTTAGCTGGTACATTTGAGTTTTGAAAACAGTTATTCTGTTTGTTTTTTCCTCGTTATTTTTTTCTTTGGCGTAGCTTATTACCGCAAAATGGAAAACATGAAATATCGATATATTTACGACTTGAACGAATTAACCACTGGACCCGACATAAAACACAAATGTATGAAAACTCGTTCAACCAAATGGAGAATAACGCACACAAAGATTTTATTACGTTAATATAAACATAGATACGAAATTCGAAGAAGTTCACTCTATTTCTAGTGCTTGAACGTAGTCGATAAAATATATCGATGAACGACTGAGAAAGAAAAGGCGTATCGTAAATAAGCTGTAAGACAAAGGAAATAAAGGGATAATGAAGGTGAGGTAAGCTTCCGGTATTTAAATTTTAATTAAAATAAAAGAAGCACGACATTGTTATGGACTTTTTATTAAATAAGTTATGATAAACGTTAAATTTTTTGTTAAGTTTAAATTATTTAAATAGGTTTATTGACTTTTAATATGTATCATTTTTCTTAAAATGAGTTTCTTAGAATTTTTTTGTTCGCTTGTTTTCTTATATAAGCAATTCTAATATTTATATATTTTTCAGCAATGGCTTTCGTTAATTCTTCGACGTGATTCATGTCGTCATTTTCAAATTTACAACGGAAGTTGCAGCAATGTTTCTGTTACTTTTGACAGGAGAAAGTCTGTTGTGTAATCTTTTTTTAGTCTTTTATTCTGAACACCCTTCCTAAGTTTGAGTTCGCAGTGCTGACAAATAGCTATGGTATCACTTGAGGGAAGTATCAGTTTTCCCTGAATGAGAATGAGACTGCCTTCATTGGTGCCATTTTGTGTTTCTTTGCATTAGTATTAAAACAGGCAGTATCGAATCGAAGCGCTGTGTTTCGTCGGAATCCAGGTTTCATCTCCACGAAATGCTTCCCACACCTTACACTTTCTTTTCCGAGAATGGTAACTAGAAAATCCGAAAATTCGTGTAATTTATGTGTTTAAATATTTTAAGTACAGATACTTATTATAATTTTGGCATTTATAATATTTTTATTGAATTATAAATTTAATGACATTAGATTATAGGATACTGTTATATACATGTAAAGAAATTACATTTCTTTAAGTTTTGTTATTGTTTATTAAATTCTTTTATGGTTAGTCGATAAAGCAGAAACAATTTACTTCGCTACTTGATAGATGGCGCTGTCAAGGTATTTGAGTGGACTATAGATAAAGCAGACGGTTTCGAAGATGGCGTCAGTAAAATGTTAAAATTGTTAAACACGTAAACAATCAGATAATAATAAAATAACTAATAAAGGGAATCGACAAGTGCAATAACTTTTAATGTCGTTTCTTTGTTTTTTCAGGTATGTTTAGTGATTATTGTAAGGTGTAGTTAAGTGAAAAATACAAATGTACAAATAATTTATACTAATAAAACTTTGTTTTTTCAGAGCAACACAAACGTTTATTTCACCGATTCCCTATAAATTACACGAATTGTCTTATAAAACGACATTTCTAGTTAAAGAAAATGGAGAAGTTAAGATTTACTTTTGCGGTATTAGCGGCAAGTGATGGCAAATCAAATGTAATCTGCATAACCTCAATTGAAACACCCGATGGACGTAATTATAATGTTCCGGACGAAATGAAGCCTGCAAGCAAACACACGGGTATTGTGAGCACAGAGGTATTCACGAAGATCAAGAATTCTCTAAAAAAAAGACATCAAATACGTAAATTGTGGATTCCATTATCTCCAGAATTGAAAAAAATCTATTTAGATGAAGGCGAAAATTTGCAGTTTGGAGATCAATATTTAGATGAAATTGCAGAGGAATCCAGACCACTAGTTCACAAAAACTGCGACGTCGAGTCTGGAAATAAAAACCTAGGAAAAACATCTGAAAAATTTTTAATTGAAAAATTTTCAGGAAAAAATTCCAATGTGAATCAATGGATAGGTGAATTTGAGAATGAGTGTGAACGATTCGAAATACTACAGGATACAGAGAAAATTGAGACTTTAAAGCATCTACTAGAGAAACAATGCCATGATTGGTACACTAGCATGTTGATAAAATTCACTGTAAATTCAGAATGGACTGTTTGGAAGAATAACTTTACTGAGACATACGGAAAAAAAGGTTGGTCACAGGTTAAATATGCATTTGCCTATAAATTTCAAGCGGGTTCAGCAATGGAATATGCTACGAAAAAGGAAAGGCTGTTATTAGAGGTAAATAAACACATAGATACACAGACGATGATAAATCTTATCGCAACTGGCCTACCAGATTACATATTGGGCAAAATTGATAAGGAATCTATTACATCCATTGCAAGTCTTTTCAATGAAATTGGAAAATTTGAGCATACAACAAATAAACATACCTACTATAGACCAAAACGAGACACATTTGAAAATAAAGGAAAATCTGATAAATATCAAGCCTGCAAAATCTGTGAAAATTTGAACAAGGGAACTCGTTATCACCCAGAAGAAAAATGCTGGTTTAAAAAAAGTGAGCAACAAGAAAACAAGAGAAATCACTACAGGAATATAAACAATACTATATTAGATCTTGAATTAAATGATAAAGATCCAAAAAACTAACAATCACACCATTAATCAAAGTCAAACTTACATTAGATGAAAAACTAAACGTTTTTGGCATAAATGATTCAGGATCTAATGTGTCCTTGTTTAATTCCAAATTAATAAAACTAAAACAAGAAGAAGGAAAAAGAGAGTTTAGTAATGCAAATTTAGTAACAATTAATGGTGTGAAGAGTACAGGAGGTTTGACAACAATAAAGATTAAAATATTAAACATAGAAAAAAAATGCGACGTGTATATTGTGGATGGAAAAGATTTTCAATATGATTTCCTTATTGGACTGGACATGATAAAAGAGTTTAGATTAGTTCAGAATGAAAACCTGGAAATCACACAAAAAACCAAAGACAACACTGACATGGAATTAAATGAGAAATTGACTTCTAAGGAAGGTAAGAGTGATGCACAATTTTACTCTAATAAATTCTCTATAAATTTCAATCAACATGTAAATGAAAAAAATTTTGAGATAAAAATGGGTAATTTAAATGCTCAACAAGAATTTGAAATAAATACACTGATTGACAAATATAAATCGAGTTTTGCGAAGGATAAATACGACATTGGAACAGTAAGAGACTATGAAGCACATATCGACCTCCTAACGGACAAATACTGTAGTAAAAGGCGCTATGGATGTTCAATGGAGGACAAAAAAGAGATAGAAGAGCAGGTGGCAAAATTACTTCAAAAAAATCTTATAGAAGAATCATACAGCCCGTTCGCAGCACCTGTAACTTTAGCTTTTAAGAAAGAAGATAATAAAAAAAACAGATTATGTATTGATTTCAGAGATCTCAACAAAATAGTAACACCACAAGCTCAACCATTCCCGTTAATTGAAGACTTGGTAATAAAAACAAGAAACTGCAAGTACTTCTCAACATTAGATATTAACTCTGCATTTTGGTCCATCCCACTGCGAATTGAAGACAGAAAAAAAACAGCTTTTGTTACACAAGAAGGCCACTTTCAATGGACGTGTCTACCCCTCGGTTTGAAATCGTCTCCCGCAATATTTCAAAGAATCCTGAGCAACATACTAAGAAAATATCAATTAACTGATTTTACTGTTAATTATATAGATGATATCCTGGTGTTTTCAAAGTCTTATAATGAACATATAAACCATTTATCACAATTACTGGAAGCATTAAAACAAGAAGGATTTCGACTAAAATTTACAAAATGTACATTTGCGTCGAATTCTGTAAAATATCTTGGACACATAATAGAAAATAATACAGTTCGACCAGTTAGAGATAATTTAATTTCAATAAGAGAATTCCCTACGCCAAAAACTCTGAAAAATGTCAGACAATTTTTGGGGAAAATTAATTTCTACCATGAATACATACCCAAGAGCACAATTATATTAGAGCCCCTATATAATTTACTGAGGAAAAATCAAAAATTCATTTGGTCAACGGACTGTAAAAACTCATTTGAAGAAATAAAAGATTTACTTTGCTCACAACCCATCTTAGAAATTTATGATCAAGACTTGCCAGTAAATATATACACAGATGCATCATTGGAAGGTATTGGAGCAGTGCTAAAACAAATTCAGCCAGACGGAAAAGAAAAGCCAGTAGCCTATTTTTTAAGAAAATTAAATGAATCCCAAAAAAAGAAAAAAGCAATATACTTAGAATGTCTGGCTATTAAAGAAGCAGTACGATATTGGCAATATTTGTTAATAGGGAAACCATTGACAGTATATTCAGATCACAAACCGTTGGAGAACATGAATGTTAAATCTAGACCTGATGAAGAATTGGGAGAACTAATGTATTATTTATCGCAGTATGACTTTCAGATAAAATATGCTCCAGGTAGAGAAAATTTGGAAGCAGATTGCTTAAGCAGAAACCCGGTACTGAATGAAAACGAAGATATTGATGAACAATTAAAAATAGTAAATTTGGTAAAATTAGAAGATATCATCACAGATCAAGAGAAAAATAAAGATATACATGATAACAAGAATAATTTGACATACAAAAATAACATATTTTATAAAAAAGTAAAAAAACATGAAAAAATAATACTGTAGGAAGATTTCAGTATAAAATTTATAAAAAATATTCATGAAAATGTGTGTCACATAGGTGTAAGACAGATGCAAAAAGCAATTGGTACAAGATATACAGCAAAAAAATTAACAGCAAACATAAATAATATTTGTAAAACTTGCGATATATGTATAAAGAATAAAACAAGAGGACAAGCTAAATATGGCCTAGTGTCACACTTAGGACCCGCCACAAAACCATTTGAAATTATCTCCATAGACACAATTGGAGGCTCCGAAGCCTCCATGTGTCTATTGAGTATCCGAGTGACCATATCAATGTCACTGTAAAAAAATTTGTTAGGTTAGCTAGTTACGTAATAATTTAAAACAGAAGGGCCCTTAAGTAGGGACTTAATAAATTAACCGACTTGGTATTACATGGATTTCACTACTTTTTAAGGTAAAAGAACTGAGTTGCGAGACTTGGTTTTTTTACAAGTTATGTTTTTGATGGCATTTTATTTTACATTCGATTAAATTTTGTGATAAATAACAATAAATGTAATAAAATAATGTTCTTACAAGTGAAAAGAAATAGGCTGCTTCCGTCGCTATAGTTTTTACACTATTTAACTGAACATTTAATCATTTTTGGGAGATGTTTTGTTGACAAGTAAGTGATTGAGACTGATGCAAAAACAAACGACCAAGGCTAGAATTTCCTAGTTATTGACAAGACCGGTATAGGTATGTTCGCTTATACGAGTATGTCGGGTCCAGTCGTTAATTCGTTCAAGATTTACGAGTACGAGTTCCACCGTGGTACCAGTACTGCAGAAATAGCTCGAGGGATTAGTGATGTGTACGACGCTGGTGTCGCAAAAGTAAGCAGTTTTTGGTTTCAACGTTTTCGTTCTGGATATTTGGACCTTCAGAACCAACCCCGTGGACGGCCGGAGACCAAAGTGGAAAATAAAAAATTAAAGGCTATTGTTGAAGCGGATTTATCACAAAGCACTTCAGAGATAGCTGCAAGCTTCAAGGTAAGTGATAAAACTTTTTTTTTTATAGAAGAGGGGGCAAACGAGCATGCGGCTCACCTGATGTTAAGTGACTACCGCCGCCCATGATCAACCGCAACACCAGGAGAATTGCGGGTGCGTTGCCGGCCCTTTAGAAAGGAGTAAGCTCTTTTCTTGAAGGTTCCCAGGTCGTATCGGTCCGGAAAAATCGCCGGTGGTAAACTATTCCACAGAGAGGTTGTACGTGGAAGAAAACTCCTTATGAAACGTACAGTGGTGGACCGCCAAGCATCCAGATGGTGGATGGTATTGGGACGTTTGCCGTGTAGTGCGTTCACGAAATTTGGCGGCTGGGATTAATCCGAACAATTCCTCAGAGCACTCCCCGTGATAGATGCGATAAAATACGCAAAGAGATGCAACATCTCTTCGCAGCGCCAGTGAATCGAGCCGATCGGAAAGCACTCGGTCGTCGAAGATTCGAGCCGCTCTGCGCTGGATGCGGTCAAGTGGAAGGAGCTGGTACTGGGGAGCCCCAGCCCACAGATGGGAACAGTATTCCATGTGCGGCCGAACCTGCGCCTTGTAAAGTTGCAGGTGGTGTGCCGGCATGAAATACTGTCCCGCTCTGCTGAGCACACCAAGCTTTTTAGAGGCCAATTTGGCCTTCCCTTCCAAGTGACCACGAAACTGCACGTCACTCGATATGTCGACGCCGAGGATTCCGATACTGGCTGAGGCAACAAGGGGAGTGCCTTGAAACTGAGGGGATACGACAAAGGGGTTCTTTTTAGCGGTTAACGCGCAAACTTGTGTAAACTGGACTAGATTTAGTCGTCCCCAATCCGAGACTCTGTTCAGCAAAGACTCGACTTCAGACACAAGTTTGTCCCGGCACTCGGAGACGTTTTCCCGAGAAATATTGGCTCGGCCGGTGTAAAGAGCATCACCAGTGCTGTCATCCGCATAGCAATGAATGTTACGGGTATGCAACATATCATTGATATGCAGAAGAAACAGCGTTGGCGATAGCACGCAGCCCTGTGGAACACCAGCATTAATAGGCTTGCAATCGGAACTTGCACCGTCTACAACGACCTTGATGCTCCGATCTGCAAGAAAGCTGGTGATCCAATCGCACAATTTCTCGGGAAGCCCATAGGAAGGGAGCTTCGAAAGAAGCGCTTTGTGCCAAACCCGATCGAAGGCCTTCGCAATGTCCAAACTAACGGCCAATGCCTCCCCCTTGAACTCTACTGCCTCCGCCCATCTGTGAGTGAGGTAGACCAGAAGATCACCAGCTGACCGACCACGGCGAAAACCGTATTGGCGGTCACTAATCAGCTGGTGATCCTCAAGGTACCTCATGAGCTGGCAGTTTACAATGGACTCCATTGTTTTGGAGAACAAGGAGGTGATGGCTATTGGCCGGTAGTTGGACGGGTCTGAGCGGTCGCCTTTTTTAGGGATCGGGTGGACGAAAGCCGTCTTCCATGATTTTGGGACTATGTCTAGGGAGTAGGAGTACCGGAAAAGACGCGTTAAAACCGGTGCCAACTCTGGAGCACACGTCCTCAGCACAATTGGGGGGATTCCGTCAGGCCCACTCGACTTGTGGATATCCAGGGAGACGAGTAACTGTATTCATCCACTTGAAGCAAATCGGGATAGTAAAAAAACTTGAACGATGGGTACCTCATTAATTCAGTGATCTTTCGAACTTGCAAACACGCGTCGACTGTTGTGTTACTTTGCTCAACCGACACAAAAATAAAGGGATTTTAAATTTAATCATTACTTCTGATGAAAAGTGGATACTGTACGATAATCGGAAGTACTCGTCGCAATGGTTGAACCCTGGATACCCAGCCAAATCCTGCGCTGAACGAAAATTAACTCAGAAAAAGTTATTTGCGAGTGTTTGGCTGTCTAGCGCCGGTGCCGTTCACTTTTTTTACCCGATTTATGACTTAGTTTTATTTACGTTAAGTTAGTGAGCTTATCGGCTAAATTTTGTTCAAAATGGAGTCAGACTTCTCGTTCGCTAAGAACGATAGATATACCTAAGACTATAATCCTTGGTCTTCTTTTATAGGACCCTTCCACCTTTAGACCGAAACTATTAAGCTGGGTAGATTTTTTTAACTTCTTAATGTCCTCCTTTGTATCAGTGTTGATAATAACGCCTCCATTTCAGTTTTTCGTAGTACTCTTACGTGTAGTTTCAATTGTTTGGGCATGTAATTTTCTGGACAAGAGATTTTGTGTCTTCACTTGTTTTTAATTTATGTTCAGGGTAAATTGCTATGGAACTGAATGTATTGGGGAGCAAGTAATTATTATTTTTGGTTGTTTTGTTTGTTTGTTTCAAAGATGTGTAGTAAACTACCATCTGAGAGGCTGCATTACCGACCTTGCGCGATAGGGATTAATTCTTAACTTTTCTTCAGAGTTCAATTTTCCCTCATGGGCAATATGGCAAATTTCATTAAGCCACTGTTCGATTGAGGTCATCCAATTTTTATTTCACTGGTGGCTGAAAATTCGATGGGGTCTGCAGCATCATGGTGTGGTGGTTGAGGCGTGCTGGACGGACTGCGAGATGTAATAGTGCTCTGATTGAAAGGACTATTTTCGTATGTATTAGACATGTTTTCTATCAAATGTTTTTCATTATAATTTGTTATTCACTATTGTAAAATCACAACTTAAAAGAAATTGTCCAATGACTTATCTAGGTCACAAGTTTATTGAAAATATTTAAACCCTTGTATTGCTGATAGGCACGACTGCTCGATTCGAGCTCCGTAAGCGATGAGATTTTGTTTTCGCTAAATACCCTTATTGTATTAATAGCTTTTTTTAATATTGCCTACAAATTTAACAACTTTTTACACATTTTTTCAAACATAGTGCTTTATTCCGCCGTTCCACGCATATTACTCGTATTATTTTAACTAATTATCTACTAGTATTGAAGTTCATAAATGGCGATTTATATTTATTACCAAAATGTACGTGGCTTACGTATAAAAACTTCGGCCTTCTATAGAAATATTTATATGATTTCTTATGACGTTATATGTTAAGCAGAAACTTGATTGAATGAAAGCATTAAAGATAGCGAATTATTCAATGACAGGTTCATAGTTTGGCGACGATATCGAGATTACAAAAGAATTAATCAAACTTTGAGGAGATGGAGTGTTAATTGCTGTTCGCCGGGAGCTCTCAGCAGAGGTTCGTAGCGATTGATGTTCGAATGCCAAAGACTAAGGCCCGCCACGCACTACATACATACAAACGGAACGTACGGGTCGGCCACACACAGATGGAATCCCGTTTTGCCTGCGAAATTTCGTACGAAAAACTACCGTAGGTGTGTGACGGGTCATTGATTTTATATGGACTTGCTGCATTTGGTATCCCATATCGAAGTTCCGAAACGGAGTCCCGAAACAGGATTCCGTACGTACGTGGCGGGCTTTATGGGTAACATTGACAGTCAAATGCCGAAAGCCTAAGGTAGTGTATAAATTACATATTTGTATGGTATATAATAATGTAACCGAAGCGTATTGTGTTCACCACCAATTCAATTAGCCGATTACTCCGAAAAACTTTGTGATATATTATATTAAAATATCCTTGCAGTAAATTTATAATTCTTGGCGACTTTAATATGCCTAACATAAATTGGAAGTCGTGTGATCAAAACATTTCATCTATTGCCGAGAATATACAAGGCTCTAGTCAATTTGATTTAT
Organism: Parnassius smintheus behrii; assembly: GCA_036936625.1. Classification (NCBI taxonomy): domain Eukaryota; kingdom Metazoa; phylum Arthropoda; class Insecta; order Lepidoptera; family Papilionidae; genus Parnassius; species Parnassius smintheus. The sequence continues at coordinate 49,627,778 of JAUPFT010000007.1, forward strand.
TTGATAACATTAATATAATATGCAATTTATCGCAATACAAATTATATACCTAATATAAGTAATAGAATTTTAGGTTTAATATTTTCTGACAGGACGATAGCCGTTAACCACTGCGGAAACCCGCTAATACGCGAAGATACTCATCATCCAGCTCTGTGTGCGTCTACAGAGTTTATTCAACTTCACACTCGTAAAAGTCTTCCAGAATACATAATTTCTACATCTATATATTATTTCAAAACTTGATGCCGTTGATTCGTATCAAGAACTTAACTCTAAGCCGTTAGAATATGCCCCGTTAATTTTTTATAATAAATTAGCTGACCTTCGTCAAACTTATATCCCTACTAAGACTTTTACATATAAACACTCACGCCTGTCACCCAGAGGGGTAGGCAGAGACTACAGACTTCCATTTAGCATGATCCTGACACACCTCTCTCGCCTCCTTCAAATCCATACACCTATGCATACATGCTCGTCGGTTAAGGGTACTCCTAATTTCGCCCGTTTTTAATAAATCGCCAATTTGGTCCATAAATTTTCGCCTAGGACGTCCCTTTCCGACTCTGCCATTCACTTCTGCAACATAAATTTTCTTTGTCAGTCTTTCCTCATCCATTCTTTCCACATGACTAAACCATCGAAGCATTCCTTTCTTAATCCTGGTCACAACATCATCTTGCAAACCACACTCTTCTCTTATTGCACAATTTCTTACCCTGTCATTCAGATTTAGCCCTAACATACTCCTTAACGACCGTATTTCTACTGCGTTCATTCTACTCTCGTGCTTCTTCTGCCACACCCAATTTTCACTACCATACGTTAAAGTAGGGACCAACACAGCATTGTGAATTGCCATACGTGCCTTTTTCGACACATTTTGACTCTTCACAATAGAGTGTAGGGCCCCACTTACTTTATTTCCCGCATTCACTCGTCGTTCTATATCCTTATCATATCTCCCAACCCTATTAAATACGCAGCCCAAATATACAAACTCGTCTACTTGCTCGATCAACTCCCCTTCTATTCTTATTTCACAAATCGTTTTACTGTCTTCTCTTTCAAAAACCATAACCTTCGTCTTACTTGCGTTCACTTTCATACCCCTTTCTTTTAATGATCTGTTCTTAATGAACATGAACATGAACATGGAATGTCGAGTTGCAAATGATGGTTACATTAATGTAACTCGGCCGCCGACGACGCAAGGATAACTTGATCATCGGCGTACAAAAGGCATTTGACGGTTAACTCACCCATTCTTAATCCGCATTCTTCAACTTTCAAATTTTGCAAACAACTGTCCATAAATAGGTTGAACAGCCACGGGGAAGCCACACAGCCCTGTCTGACACCTTTATGGATGTCAAATCAGTCCGAGTAGACCCCGTTGATCCTAACACAAGCACTAGAGTCCCTATAAAGAGACCTTAATGCCTGTATCAAACCAGCGCTCAACCCAAATGATTTCAGTGTTTGCCATAGCACATTCCTATCAACTCTGTCATAGGCCTTTTCCATGTCCATGAACGCACAAAAAACCTTTTGGTTTTTGGCGAAAAACTTCTCCGCGTTCATGCGCATGGAAAGGACTTGATCTGTACATCCCGTTCCCTTTCTAAATCCCGCTTGCACATCCCAAATTTTCCATCAGTTTCTTTCATGACCCTTTCAATCAGTACTTTAGCATACAGTTTTCCACACAATGCTAAGAAGGCTGATGCCACGGTAGTTTTTACAGTCCTGCTGCGACCCTTTTCCCTTATATACTAGGAGTATCACGGCTTTGCACCAGTCTACCGGTACCCGCTTCAGTTCCCAGCATAAATTAAACAAGGTGTGCAGCAGGCCTGCCACCACTTCCTCTCCAGCCCTTAGCATTTCGAGTGAAACTCTATCATATCCGGCAGCCTTACCTGCTTTCATGCTTTTAATTGCTTTCATTATTTCATCTATACTTATCTCGCTACCTCTTTCCTCTTTTTTCGGAGTTTCTACTTCACTTAGTACACACGTTGTCTCCTCACTCATAAACGCGCTTTCAAAATATTCCTTCCATCTCTTTAAACTAAAAACTTCATCACTGAGAATATAGCCATTCTCGTTTCTTATAGCATTCATCGTAGGCTGTTTTGAATGTCCCCTGGCAGTTCTTACAAGTTTCCAGAACATTTTAATATTTGCTTGGAAATTATCCGATATTCTTCTATCATTCTTATCCGTTCTTTCTTGCTTTTTTCTTTCAACTACTTCTTTTACTCTCTTATTAAGATGTCTAAAGACTGCCTTTTTTCTTTCAATATTGTCATTCGTACCGCTAGAATTACCAGCCTTTGTTGCTAGTAAATCTAGCCATGCTCTCTTCTTTGTTTCAACTTCCATACGTATCTCATCATCCCATCATAACGTATTATTTTTCCTTTCATTCTTTCTCTTACTAACACCACATACTTCGGTAGCTGCATCCACTAAACCTTCCTTTACATTTTGCCATACATTCTCCAAGTCTAACTCCTTCATACATAATTCATCCAAACCACTTATATTTTCTTTCAGTCTACATTTGAAGTTGTTTTTCTCACCTTCATCTTGTAATCTTTCTGTTCTAATACGCTGTAACGCAGTGGTAGACACAGATGACCGATGGCGCCAACGCTTGAATAGACCATTAATTCGGCATAAAACCAAATAATGATCCGTTCCTACGTTAGAACCCCGGTAAACCCTTGTATCTACCACTGCGCCCCTCAATCTTTGATCCACAATTATGAAATCTATCATGCTTCTATCGTCACCTCTTTCCCAAGTATACATGTGAATCCTCTTGTCGCGAAAGCAAGTGTTCGTCACAAAAAGATTCTTTTCCATACATACGGTGAGGAGACTTTCACCATTCTCATTTATACTTTCATCACCAAACGTTCCCAATATCCTTTCATAACCAAGCCTCCTCACCCCAACCCTTCCATTAAAATCTCCTAGCATAATAATATTTTCATTTCCCTTACACTTCATTAACTCCATCCTTACCATTTCCCAAAACTGCTCTCGGATATAAGTGGGCTTAGACATGTCTGGGGCGTAGACACCCAACACAAACAACTTCTCTAAGCCCACTTTCATTCGTATCCATAGCAGTCTTGGGCTTACACATTCATAATCTTTCACACATTGGCTCATTCTTTCTGAAAGGATGATACCTACTCCCTGGCATACCCGCTCGATCTCGTCTACACCAGACCAGTATGCGGTATACATGCCATGTATAGTGACATCCTTCCCCTTCCTTTTCGTCTCATTTACACATAACATCACAATCACACATCACAAAACACATTCCTCTATCATACATCATATCGCATACTTCATCCATTTTATCATTCATTGCCCCACATACATTCAACGTAGCCAGACGGGCCTCTGCAATCCACTTTTCGCCTCTCCGGGAGACAAAACGTGACGGGTGGCGAACCTCGTCGCCGGTTTTCCTCCCGCAGATTCTTCGCACCACTGCCCCATTAAAGGGGCGCTTTTACACCATGGCTTAAATATCCCTTAAGGTATACGAAATCCCTAATTAAAATTTTGAAAGAAAAGTATCACTTGAAACATAAGAAATACGGGAATCAATGTGACCTTCAATAGAATAGACTCACAGAACAAGCCAAGATTCTAAAAAACATATATTTGATACATACATTTCTAACGTAGAAAAAAATATTTGTAATAATCTTAAAGCATCTTTGTCTTACATAAAAAAGAACGTTCATTCATATCCCGCTGTATTACGTTTTGAAGAAAAATAGTCAGATTGTGGCGACGAAATTTCCGATTTGTTTAGTGATTATTTTCAGTCTACTTTTTTAAATGCTACTCATACGCACATTAATCCGAATGTCACCTTTCAAATGAACTATAATATACCACCTGATATAGATGTAGAGGTCACATTTGATGAAGAATCACTTGACTTAAATAAATCCGCTGGGCATGACAACATACTAGCAATTTTTATCGTGAGATGCACCAAGAGCCTTCCTTTTTTTGAGTTTATTGTTTTGGCGTTTTTTGTCATAAGGTTGAATACCATGAATCTGGAAATTGGCTTATATCACACAAAATGATGTATGATAAGTGCTGTATATGATACCTACTCGAATTATTTAGCAATAGATTTTCGTAACTAATTTATGTTATGCAGTTAAAGAACTTAGAAATTTAATTTTTTATTAAAACACTAAAGTATTTATTGTTTAAAAAATAGCTTCCAAAAGAAGGAATGATTTTACGCAATCATTCATCATCATTATCATCACAGCCCTTTACAAGTCCACTGCTGAACATAGGCCTCCCCCAAGGAATGCCACAAAGCACGGTATTGAGTCTTACCAGGTCGTCACTCTATCTAGCGAGGGGTCACCCTACACTACGCCTACTGGTACGAGGCTCCCACTCGAGAAACTTTTTTTCTCATCGGTTGCTGTTCTTTGAGCTAATATGACCGGCTTGTTGCCACTTCAACTTACTTATCCGTTGGGCTATGTCGGTCACTCTAGTTCTACTGCGGATATCCTTATTTCTAAGTTTAATACGCAGAGAAACACCGAGCATAGCCTTTTCTGTAGCTCGCTGAGCGACCTCGTCCTCATAAGGCTAGCAGTGAAGGACCACGTATCAGGTCTATAAGTCATCACTGGCAACACGCACTGGTTGTACATTCTCGTTATTAGGTTTTGAGATATACGTGACGCGATGTGTCGTAATTTCCTGAACGCTGCCCAGCTGAGTTGAATTCGTCGATTGACCTCTCGGTCGAAGTTGGACTTACTAGTCAAACTATTTGTCCCAGGTAAACGTACTCGTCAACAACTTCCAGTATAGCGCTCCCGACAACTACCGGCATAGGTGTGACTTAGACATTAAACATGATCCTTGTTTTGTCCATGATCATCTTAAGTCCTATCCGTTGGGAGACACTATTGAGATCATTGAGCAAAGTGCTTAAGTCCTCCAGCGATTCTGCCATAAGGACTATATCGTCGGCAAATCGAAGGTGAGTAATGTACTCGCCATTGATGTTAATACCGTATCCTTTCCAGACCAGTAGCTTGAAAATGTCTTCCAATGCAGCGGTGATGAGTTTCGGGGAAATAACGTCACCCTGTCTTACACCTCTCTGCAGTTGGATGGGTTTCGTACTCTGGTTCTGTACTCAGATAGCCATCGTAGCCCTACTATACAAACACTTCAGCACTTCGATATAACGACTGTCAACTTGGCATCACTGAAGAGACTGTAGCACCGCCCAAATTTCGACGGAATCGAAGCCTTTCTCATAGTCCTTTGTATTATTTTGTTTAAGGATGCAATAAAGAATAAAATAAATAAAAAAATTGTCTACATACGCTAGGCAAAGCGGCAGATTGTACTCTTAGGTTTTTTGTACAATCTGCCGTAGCGTATGTAAGTGGTATATGGTACTGAAATGTTTACGGAAACCGGCTTGTTCGGGAAGCTGGAAGTCGTCGAGTCTGTGTGCGAGACGATTGGTAATGAGTCTCGAAAACAGCACGTAGACGCGGCTCAGGGGAGAAATCTGTCTGTAGTTATTCAAGAAAGCGTTGTCGCCTTTCTTGAGGAACAAAACCACCGCACTTCTGCTCCACGTCTTCGAAGTAGTGCCATCGTGGATGACGGAGTTGAAGAACTTCTGAAGGACTTTAAGTACCGGTGTTCCACCCGCTTTCAGAAGCTTCGCTGTAATTCTATCCTCACCTGGGACCTTGCCGTTTTTAAGGTGCTGGAGAGCCATTCTAATCTCGCTCAGACTGACGTCCGGGATATCATCGTAATAGTGTCGGATAAGACTTGCTCTTGGATCGTTACTCACACTTGGGTGTGGCTCCAACAATGATGTGTATGGAGCTGCTGAACTGCAGCTGCCCATGCAACCTCTAAATCTCACTCAAAATCTCAGGTGTCCTGGAAACGATTCTGCCACACTCAGTTTTCAGCTTTGACAGTTGGCTCTTTCTGACAGACAGATCTCTGGCAAAGACTTTGGAGTCCTGGGTCCGCTTAATCGCTTCTTCAATACCTATAGAAATCTGTTTCTTCAGTTGCCTGTATGTTGTCAAATCTGCTGACGACTGCAGCTTCATCTTCCGTCAACATCCATGAGATTAAAAGTATGATCGGACAGTTTTTGTGTTCTTTAGCGGCGGCTCTTGTAGAACTCCGACCGCATGGACGGTTTCTACGAGCTTATCATTCATATCGTCCACTGCATTCACTGGAAACGTTTTTATAACTCGAGCTGCAAACTGTATGTGCCGGGAGTAAATATAAACTACGGGAAAAATTCTTATTTAATAAGAGTGAGCAAGTGTTTCAAAGACGTGGTGACAATACACAATGTAGACTTATTTAACACCTCTAGCAAACAACTTAAGCCTCTACTGAGTAATACATTTTTCGTTTACTGTTGTGTATTACATATACCATGTATTGTTATTTACTTCAATTTAAGTTTCAAATCATCTGTTATTGTGTAATTGTGTCTTCAGGTCAGAACATCCATCCCTGCAGCAAGCCCTTCTTCCAACATTAATGAACAATTTAATGTCTTTAGGGCATTTGTTTTGTCAGCACTTGAGAATCTGCAACTTCAACTCCAGCTTCTCTCCAGGAAGCAAGAGGAAATGGAGGTAAGGACAAGGAGGAAGATTTTGCTTGTTCATGGAGTGCCAGAAGTCCGAGATGAGAACTCAGTGCATTGCACGAGTAAGGTATTATCGGAGCGACTGAACATCCAAGAAATAACTGTGGGGTCTATCACCAGATCCCATCGCTTAGGGCGCCCCCGTGGAGACAAGCCTCGTGCACTGCTCGTGAAATTTCGAGATCAGGATCTAAGTGACAAAGTTTGGTTTTCCAAAACCAAGGTAAAGGGCAGCGGAGTTACTCTATCTGAGTTCATGACTAAGGGCCGTCGTGAGGAGTTCGTTGCTGCTCGGAAGCGGTTTGGTGTTTCCCAATGTTGGACACGAGATTGATATGTTGTGGTGCTCAGGTCCGATGGCACGAAGCATCGGGTGTACACCGTGGCTGAGGTAATCACCATTCCTGATGCAGCTGGTAGTGTTCCTACTAACTCATCCTTGACTGCGGCGACGGCGGTGGCGGCATCTTCGGCTCCCAAGCCCTGTGTTACTACTGCTAGGGCTAGGAAGACGACGAAAAATGATGATAGTAGCGTGTTTCTCATGTAATTTTGCTTTAATTCGTATACTCCAGCACCTCAATTCATATATTATTACTATTTTTTTTGTAACTTTTGGTTATCATGTATTAAATTATTATCCTTTGCCATACAATAATACAGTTGCTATGCCATTAGCTTTCATAATAGGTTTGCACTGGTTTGATGACTATTACTTAATTTATTTTAATCATTGCACAGTACAGGTAAATTAATTGTTAATTTTTTTTATTTATTTTTATTTTCTGATACCTATTTGTTTTTACGTTTAACTTTTTAATGACATTAATTTGTTTCCTGTAACCACAGAGTCACAGAGGCATTCTTTGTTTTGTTTTGACGTGTATAATCTCTTCTTACAATTTATTGGTGTCAGACTGCAAGTTTTTGGGAGGTTTTACTACCAAACTGATTATTTTATTTCTTTAAGTTGTTGTATTGTTATACGCTTTTTCTTTCATGCTGCTGGTGGTTGTAATAGTGTATGTACTGTACGATCTTGCATTTTTATTTATATTTTATTTTAAGTGTATATAATTTATTATATATTTTAATATAGTATTTTATGTTATCCTCAAACATTTGTAACGACTTCTTATCTTCAAATGATGAAACACTTAGTGATGTTAGTTATCACAGTACACTGGCTTCTCCTCCACTCAACATTACCTTAAATTCTTGTTTCTCAGACTGTGTGAATAACTTCAATGCTATTCATATCAACGTCCAAAGTATTCCGGCTCATTATCCTGACATACTTGCGTCATTCGCATCCCAAAATATTCACGCTATTTTAGTTTCAGAATCTTGGCTAAAACCCTGTCTGCCTTCTACTTCTTACTCTTTGCCAGGGTTTCATTTAATTAGAAACGATCGCATTAATAGGGGTGGTGGGGGCGTGGCGATCTATCTTAGATCCCACTTTCCATTTAAAATTGTTAGTTCGTCATGTCAACCACCTCCTGTTGATTCTGCTGAGCATTTACAGGTCGAGGTCTCCCTGTCTCGGAATAAAATCCTTCTTGGAGTATTCTACAGTCCCTCTCTCTCTGTAAACTATTTTACGTCGTTCGATTCTCTTTTGGAATCACTTGTCCCTACGTATAGTCATACTATTTTGATGGGAGACTTTAACACCTGTTTGCTTAAAGGCGACAATCGGGCTATAAAACTTAAGTCTATTATTGAAGCGTGTAATATGCAAATCCTACCCCTTTCTGCTACTCATAACTTTCCTAACTGTACTCCTTCCCTTCTTGACTTAATAATAGTGTCATCTTCAACACTAGTTTTCAAACACGGACAGTGTCCTGCTGATGCATTCTCTTATTACGATTTAATTTTCCTTTCGTATAAACTACGCCCTCCTGAAATCAAACCTAAATTAGTTCTGCGACGTAATTTTGGAGGAATGGATATTGACCAACTTTGTGAAGATGCGCATAATATTGACTGGTCAGTGATTGAGAGAGCATCTTGCATTGATGATAAAGTTGAACTTTTCTGTTCCCTACTTACTCAGCTTTATGACATTCACGCGCCAATGCATTACGTGAAACTCAAACATTTACCTATTTCACGGCTCTCTGATGGTCTGAAAAGGCTTATCTTGAAGAAAAATATGGCATTGTCAAAGCTTAAGAGCCCGCAACAAAAGGGTCCAATTCCAAACGTTAGATGGCCCCCTCTGTACATGGTTAATAGTGTCTTGTCTTAGTGCAACAAAAACGTATTCTTTCTTGCATTAAAGACACCTTTACATATTGTGTATACTACCCTACTATATCATTAATCTTCTTTACTAATGTCAAAACTTTACAACAACATGTACAGAGTTAATGCTTAAAAGAAAATCCCTTGAAAATGAGTCTCATTTATTAAACGCAATGCATTTTCCAAGCAAACCGCATCAAAACTTTTTTAATCCAGCTTAACTAGACATGCGACCAAGGAAACTTTCGTTTTTATTTAAATGTCAGTTAAAATTGGGAACCGAGTAGATATTTGAAATTCAATTAAGAAAATAGTTTGTATTTAGTTTAAAAACTAAATTTTACTTCAGTGGTTTCAAATGCGCTTGTAAACTATGAGTGGAAACAATAAAACAAGAACTCAGATGGTGATATGAACCTAGAGATCCCATTTATCAGGATTTGTCCTGACATGTCTGGAATTTTGGGCTCTTGTCAGATCGCGGTCGGCTTTTAGAAAAGTCAGGCTTTTTCGATTTTTATACGGGATAGAACCCGTGCGTAGGTTTATAGCGTGAGTATACAAAACCAATAATTGATTTATATATTTTTCTTGCAATACCCGCGAAAGGGAAAAGCCGCCGCCACCTATCATACTACACAGGACAAGACCAAATGGAATAATCATTCCAATTGGTTGGACTCCAAAAGATTAACTGCTCAAAGATGCAAAATGCCAGTCAAGGCATAACAATATTCGTCAAGTCGCCAGAGGACTTCTTTACCATGACTAATCACATGCACACCAAAAAAATAAGCTTCCGCACTTACGCCCTCCCTGAGGAACATAACCTTCACGTGGTCGTCTGAGGACTCCCCAAGGAGGTACAAGGGGTGCACAGAATGCACCATTAGACCGACAAGAGATGCCTTTTAGACCTTTGGCTTGTCATTCTGGACCTGTCTCCGGAAGGCAAGGAGACATTCAACGTTTAGCGCATCTGCAACATAACTGGGATTGCAGTAGTAGCCCCCCGAAACAGAGGCATCATTGGCCAGTGTCAAAAACTGCTATGCCAGGCCTAAGTGCCATAAGTGCCCAGGTAACCAGCGCACCACTGACTGCACTCGCACGCCCGAGACGGTTGAGCCTCCAAGCTGTGATCAATTGCGGCAAAAAGGGACATCCAGCGAACTATCGCGGGGCTACAAAGCACCGCGAAGGAAACAACGTGGAGACAAGAGCCGTCCCAGACGCGCGGGCCCAGCCAGCGTATCTCCCTCTCGGCAGCGTGCCCCCAAACCCATCACCATGCACCATCCTCAGTGCCCCGTCGCCGAGGTCTCAAAGGTAACCTAATGAAACCGCCGCGCCGGCACTTGTCGCCTCATAGCCAATGCCATCTCCTCATGCCCCCAAATCAAAGCCCGTCCTACAAAGCTCTTCTTCCTTCGCCGCTGACTTCTCACTAGTCTGCTGCTTTATCGGCAACATTAACGTTTCTGAATTATCTTCTTTGGCGCGCAAACTCCGCGGATTCACCACCACTCAAATAAGCTCAATGCTGCAATGGAGCATATAGGACTTATCGACGCAATCTGGTCTTTCTAGGGCTCTTAATCATCTAACTTAAATACCATAATGGCAGTACAACAGTTAGGTAGAACTGAACAACGCATTCTTTGACGCGAACGGACTCAAAAATCAAAAAGACGAGATCATGCTTTTCAAAAAGTATTTCTTAGATTTGGTGGAGTATAGTGGCTTGTAGTGGGTTTATTTTTTTATTTCAAACTATGCACTTTAAAGGTACGCGTCCATTGGCCAGCGCCGGACGCTCCGCACACAGAACACGCAACGGATTCTTGTCGTTTTCGGTCATGGAGATTGATGAAGATATTATTAGTATAGGGTTTTTCAACAAGAACTTTGTTTTCTAAAACAAAATAAAACAAAGAGTTTAGATGAAGATGATTTAAATTTTTATTGTATTACGAAGAGAAAAGTTTGGCAATTATGAATGAAAAATGATATCTGGCAAATGTCCACCACGACCACGCTGATAGATGTCGATTCTTTCATCAAAGTTTTTAATCACTTTTTGGCAAAATGGCGGGTCTATTTCGTTAATCACGTCACGGATTTTGAGTTTTAAGGCCGCGATCGATTCGATTGGCTCCATATAGACTCTGTCCTTAACATATCCCCACAAAAAATAATCCAGTGGTGTTAAATCACACGATCTGGCTGGCCATTTAACAGTTGAATTTCGTGAAATTATGCGATCGGGAAATTTGGTTTGCAATAAATTGATCGTTTCGTTGGCTGTGTGACATGTGGCACCGTCCTGTTGAAACCACATGTTTGTGATATCGATGTCATCAATAATAGGTCAAAATTGAGATGTTAACATCTCGCGATAGCGTGATCCATTGACCGTTACCGCATTTCCAGCCTCATCTTCGAAAAAAAAACGGCCTAATCACGCCTCCAGACCACATAGCGCACCGTACAGTGACATGTTGAGCATGCAAAGGCTTCTCAATAATCGCTTTAGGATTTTCAGCAGCCCAAATGGGGCAATTTTGCTTGTTGACGTACCCTGACAAGTGACAGTGACAAAAATGATTTTTTCAGAAAAACCAGCGGGCTGTTCCTGAATGAATTGAGCGAATCTACGGCGATGTGAATGGTCGCTCAGCTTCAATTCCTGCACCAGTTGAACCTTGTAAGGCTTCAAAGCCAAATCCTTACGTAATATTCGCCATGTGGTGGTTTTGGATAACCCCGATTGTTGAGAACGTCGAGGAATTGACAAATTTGGATCTTCTTTAACACTATGGCTCACGGCTGCGATGTTTTCGATTGAATGACCCGGTCGAACACGCATTGGTGTTGGCACATTTTGTACCGAGCCTGTCGATTCAAATTTAGCGACCAAATTCTTGATAGCGGTCTCAGAAGGACGATTATGCTGTCCGAAAATATCACGAATTTTACGAAACGTAACTTTAACAGAACCACCATTTTCATAGTGGATTTAAATTATTTTAATGCGATTTTCGAGCGAAATTGAATTCATTGTAGCAATTGCCAAAGCATCTACTACGAATGGGTCAAAAAACTAAATGTCAAAACTGTCATGTTGTTGGTGTTGCCCCAATTGAAAAACAAAGTTCTTGTTGAGAAACCCATTATTAGCTGCTTGTTGGAAGATGAAGAAGAACGTAAAACTAAACTGATGACGAATTAAATTATATAATATTATTATATCATTCTATGATATTATATAAGTATTCTTATTTATATTACTTTTTAATTTATTTTAGTATTAATATTTTCGGAGGTAAATGACGTCAAAATTTGTGGTGCTTACATGACCTCTGCCCATTTGATAAGAAGGTACCATGCGAGGGCACCAGGAAGAGATGCAGATACTGCAGTACAAGACAAAACTCACAGAGATAATGTGTAAAATATTATGCTAAAAATGTCGAAGTAATGCGCAAAATATCTCTATCTCTAAGTTCTGCTCTGTACAGCACCATGTTTCCATAATTATCACCAATAATATAAAAATAGAAATTTTTCTAGGTTCAAATGTTGTTTTATTATATCAGTGAATAATTTAATATGATGTAGTCTAACCATGTAACATAGAAATCCAACACGGGTTGATCGTGTTCTTTTAAATTTGAAGCAACCCTAGTGTCTGAGATTTTTTATTAAATATACCCACATGATTTTAAGTGGTAATTTGTTAAGATTTAAAGTGACGAACGAATTTAGGGTCCATTTGATGGTAATAGATGGTGGTGGGTGGTGGCTACTGAAGCCCATGATCACCTGCAACTGAACAAAGAAGGCTTTAAATGCATCGTCACCTCTGAGGCTAAGATAACACATACCCCATAGCCTATAAACGTTCTGGCTCACTATACCCTCAAGACAATATATGAGAAAGCGGTACCTACTCATACAAACACCCGGGGAGATTAGATATAATAATTTTTTGTTCAATATAGATTACCTACATTTAATTCTTTTTAAAAGTCTTTTTGTTATTTCTACCACAGGAGAACAAGAGTCCTCCCACCTACTAGATGAAGAAGAGATAAGGGGTGGGCCATTTAAGATTTGGAATTTCAATAACTTTTTATCATCAAACCTTCCAACCTCAAAATAACCTATATATAGTTCCAATTCCAAATGTTAGATGGCCCACTCTGTACATGGTTAATAGTGTCTTGTCTTAGTGACACAAAAACCTATTCTTTCTTGCATTAAAGCGTGTTTTTACATATTGTGTATCTACAATATCATTCATCTTCTTTACTAATGTCAAAACTTTACAACAACATGTACAGAGTTAATAGTTAAAAGGAAATCCCTTGAAAATGAGTCTCATTTATAAAACGCAATGCATTTTCCACGCACACCGCATCAAAACTTTTTTAATTCAGCTTAACTAGACATGCGACCGAGGAAACTTTCGTTTTTATTTAAATGTCAGTTAAAATTGAAAACCGAGTAGATATTTGAAATTCAATTATGCAAATAGTTTGTATTTAGTTTAAAAACAAAATTTTACTTCAGGGGTTTCAAATGCGCTTGTAAACCATGTGTGGAAACAATAAAACAAGAACTCAGATGGTGAACCTAGAGATCCCATTTATCAGGATTTGTCCTGACATGTCTGGAGTTTTGGGCTCTTGTCAGAATGCGGTCGGCTTTTAGAAAAGTCAGGCTTTTTCGATTTTTTCAAATAAAATACAGTAATGATTTCATGTGGAAACCGTGGAAGGGATAGAACCCGTGCGTAGGTTTATAGCATGAGTATACAAAAGCAATAATTGATTTATATATTTTTCTCGCAATAGTCAGTTACGTTTGCAAAAGCATGTTGGGACTTTTCTATGGGAAGCAAGTTATATGCCAGGACTTTTAATATTCCATCTGATAACCCTATGCAAACCTTATGTTATTTGCATCTTGATATTCTAAAGTCATCAAATGTCTACTGCCTAAACCAGGAGTTTATGTAACCAAAATCTTAAGAAAACTTAGTGACTTAGTAAAAAAAAATAAAAAAATAAAATAATAAATTAATGTGTAGAAATTTAATTAACAATTTATTACTGTATTCTGTAATTTATTATAACATTTAATGTATTCTTTTTTGGCTAAAACCTTGTAACGAAAGCACAGTAAATGAAGAAAAATAAATACGTATTTTATAGCCAAAAAAAATTCAATTTTAATTGTTATTTGCATATCGTGCTCGGCGGGTAATGAAAAATTCGCGAGGCTCAGCGGACTCTTCCCTGATTTAAAATCCTCGCAGTTAGAAGAAATGACCAAGTTGTGAGACGTATTTGGATTTCTTCACTTTATTTTACGAGGTAGAGCTGCAGCTGTGTATATTAGTGGTATATTTGTAGCACGAATGGGTTGGCTCGTCCGGGGAAGGCCCACGCTCTCACAGAATACCAGTGTAAAATAGCAGCTTAACGTTTCTGTGTTTCGTACGGTGAGTGTAGAGAACCGGACACCCTTTTAACTGGAAACGAGGCATTCCATCTTAGACTCTTAATCAAGGATAGATGTAGATGTCTATGGGCCATAGCAACCACTTACCATCAGGTGTGCTTGTTTGTCACACCCATCCTATAAAAACAATTGATCTTGTATTCAAGGACAAATAAGCACACAGTCCAGCTGACGGCATTTGTTTAAAAGCTGAAGCTTTTCGTGAAAGCTAAAGCGACAAACGAATTTATTGTCCACCTTATGGCAAGTGGCAAGTGCAGTTCATGAACCCGCAACCCGTGATTTTTAAACCACTGCACCACGGAACCATTGAGAGTCTAGGACTTTTTTCATACGTGTTAGTTATTTAATGATTTCTTATATTTACGCGAACACTACACAATGATTAAAACTACTTTTACAGATTTTATCGCGATTATTTTACTTTTATTTTTAATTCCCGACGTTTCGGGTGCTTTCCAGCACCCATGGTCATGGGGGACTGAGATGACTGAAGTCCCGATGTCATTGTTAAGCCCGGAGTACCTTCAGCTTTTTTTAATTATTGTTTATGGTCCGATCTATGCAAAATGAACTGACTATGTCCTGAGGTCTTACAGTGGGATGCTTGGGTTTAGTTTTAATTTTATTGATTATACATAGGATCCCAAGCAGGTGGTAGAACCCAGCCTCCTTCTCTATTGAAATTAGGATGTTTTTTAATTTCAATAGCCTCACGTATCATCCTTGGTAGGAATCGATGTTCTTTAGCGAGGATTTGTGGTCTATCAAATCTGATATAATGGTTGGGGCCGTCTAGGATATGATGCAGTTTGCAATCAAAAAAAAGTGCCACAAAGTATACTTTATTGCCCATCAAAGAAATCTAAATCACATAATAAAAAAAAAAAACATGTTGCGGTTTTATTGCTACGTAGCAATTTCTTATTAAACTTTACAAAAAAAGTAAAAGCCGTCTTCGAAGAAACGATATTACATTAATATTATATCTTCCGTAACCATGTAGTGGCGGTGTAAGAATATCCAGTACACCACGACGTCCCGTGGGTGTCGTAAGAGGCGACAGTGGGAAACAAACCATGAGATGGGCAGCAGTGACCTCTCTATAGTGACTTCATAAAAACTAAAAATACTGCGGCTACCAACCCACGTGCCAATATGGGGGATATTACGAGCCATTCAATATGAGGGGGCGTATGTGCAGCAGTGAAATTTTATCAATGTATTTTATAGTACAATATAGGCAAACTTTAAACAACGAAGTCTGCAAATGCGTTGTCACCTCTACGGTCTATGATGGATGATGGTCTTCAATTATACTCGCTCTCGTAATATTTAGATTAGAACACAACAGTGCTGACAAGTACGTGGTAGAGCCACGTTGCAGCTATATTATGGTTGTAGCAAGAATAGGTCAGCTCGACCGGGAAAGGACCACGCTCTCGCAGAATACCAGCGTAATGCTGCTGTGTTTCGTATGGTAAGTGTAGAGAACCGGAGATCCTTTTTACTGGAAACGGACATTTCATCGTAGTCCTCAGGGGTGACAACGCATTTGCATTTTGATTTTTAGTTGAGGATAAATGTGGATGTCTATGGGCTCAGCCTCCACTTACCAATCAAGTGGACTGTGTGCTCGTTTGTGACCCAACGCTATAAAAATCTACTGCCGTTTGGCGACAGAAATAGGTGAGAGAGTGGTACCTATGACTGACCCTTAAACAGGAAGGAATTCTGCCTCCTGGAAATCTGTAAACTTGATGAAGCATCAAAAAACACATCCTTTGTTAATACTCGGGACTAATATGAAATGTCTCGTTACTGGTAAATACTGTCTCCGAATCTCTGTACTCATCATACGAAACACAGGACCAGTATGCCGCTGTTTTAAGTTATGCTAATATTATGTATTTATTACACTATTGTTCTGTGCGTCTACGTATTGTAGTCTAAATGCAGCTTTTTTTTTTTTGCGCCCGAAGCAAATATGGGCAACCCTCCGGAAAGCGGGGGAGGGAGGTTGGGAATGCTCATAGCATACCACGCAGCCGGCTGCGTGGTTATGTGGCGACTTTTACCCACTAAACCCAACCTTTTAGGAATTGGCTTAACGATCTGACTAGAGATCTCTAAGCCGTGTACGAACGCGACCCTCCTTGGCAGAAAGGAGGGCGCAAGCGGCGAAAAGCCGCTTAGAAGAGTGCCTAACTAAGGCAGATTAATGGATGTGTTATGTAGGCTCGGCCTGAGCCGCCAGGAGGCAGTTCAGGTCAGCCGAAAGCTTGTTGGGGGGGTCCGAGAGAGAGTTTCTCGGTCTGCGCACACTATAGCGAGTGTGAATAGGGGCTGCATAGGCAGCTGTCTCACGAATGAGATGATTTGGGTGGGACTCTGAGGCTTTGAAAAATCTCTCATAGAGTGATTTAAAGAATTGCTGGATTGTTGGGAGCTCTAAGTCTCGATGTAGGTCGGCATTACGGACATAATAGGGCGAGTTAGTGGCCCTACGACAGAATAGATTTTGAACTATTTGAAGTTCATTTATAGCTTTGGGCTTAGCATGTGCAAAAATGGGGGCCGCGTAGGTCATGACAGGTCGTATGCAGACCTTATATAGGGTTCGCTTGTTGCGAAGGGACATTTTACTGTGTCTGCCCAACATGCTGTTGAGCCTACCCATATAAAAACGTGCGGTGCGAGTAACCTTCTTGATATGGGGCTCGAAAGTGAGCCTTGCATCAAGGGTGACGCCTAGGTATTTGGCTTTAGTTTGCCATGGGACAGGGGTTCCTAACATCCTAATTGGCGGAGTGGTGGTGAGACGACGTCGTTTTTCTCCGGGTTTACGTCGATACGCCATTTTTGGAACCAAGCTCCTAAGTCGCTTACTGACTTTTGAATCTTGTTCCGAATCTGTGGTAGTGAGTTGCCTTTGGAGTAAAGGGCTGTGTCATCTGCAAAGAGGGCTAGTTTGACACCATTCGACGGGATAGGGATGTCGTTGGTGAATAGTATGTATAGGACGGGAGCAAGCACAGAGCCTTGAGGGACACCGGCTTTTATTTGACGGGTAGAGGATAGCGTGCCTTCGTGTCTAAAACGAAAGGTACGATCCTTCAGATAGGAGGCTACAAGGCGAACGAGACGATCTGGGAGGCCTAAGTCGTACAGTTTGTAGATAAGGCCCTCGTGCCAGACTCTGTCGAATGCCTTGGCAATGTCAAAGAAGACCGCGATGGTTTTTTGACGGCGAGGGTAAAAACCGCTGAGGATGTATTCCACTATGCGGTGAACTTGTTGGGGGCACCGGCGGTTTCCTCGAAACCCGAATTGTTGTGGGATGACAAGAGGGTCGCCGTCTGTGGGAAACAAATGGCGCCTCAAGCGCACGAGAATGACTCTTTCGAAAAGTTTGCCCATGGCCTTGAGGAGGCTGATGGGACGGTGATTGGAGGGGAGGTGGAGAGGTTTGCCTGGCTTGGGAATGCCAATGACAGTTGCCTCTTTCCAAGAGGTAGGAAAGTAACTGAATTCGAAGCAGGCGTTAAAGATAATGGCCAGTAAGGCGATTACCTGCTCCGGGAAGTGTTTGAGGGCTTGGTTGGAGATACCATCCGCACCCGGTGCTTTTTTGGGCTTAAGTCCTTTGATGGTAGATGAAATCTCATCTTTGGACACAGTGATAGGGTCAGAGTCGGTAGGGGGCGAGTTCCTGCGTCGGGCCTCGTCCTCCACTTGTTGGATGTGTAAGGGGTCAGTGGGTTATGAGCTGGGAGAGCATTGAGCGGCAACGCTGTCCGCGAAGCACTCAGCCTTTTCTTCGTCTTCGAAGGCAATGGAGCCGTCGGGACGAGACAGAGGGGGAGTATGGGTTATAGCGTCTATCCGGAGGGCTCTCGCCATCCGGTAGTACGCTGTGTGAGAGGGAGAGATTTTCTCCATGAGATTGCACTTTTCGTGGTCTCTGTAGTCTTGGAGGCGATAACGCAGTTTGCGTTGAAGGCGGTGGGCCGCGAGTCTATATTCGGGAGTGGGATAGCGTGCAGCTCTACGGAGGGCAGCTTTTTTGGCTTTTAACAGGTTGCTAATATCTAGGGGAAGACTAGTTTTAGCAACCGGGACAACTTTTTCATTCTCTTTAAGAGAGGATTTTATAAGTGAGGTGAGAATTTCGACCGCGGTGTCTATTTTCCCCGCACTGTCGAGGGCGTCGGAAGAAAGGATTATGGGAGGGTCTGGAGAGTCTATAGCCGAGGCTAGAGACTTCTTGAAGCCCTTCCAGTCAGTGTAGATTTTGGAAGTGGGAGTTGGAGATGGCTGATGGCCAAGAAGGAGGGATACAGAACGGTGGTCGGATCCTAGATCGTCGAGAGGCTCGATTGCTCTAAGGTTAAGGGAAACTCCTTTAACTAGAGCAAAATCTAGCACATCAGGAGCGTAGGTAACAATGTCGGGATAGTGGGTGGCAGTGAGGGGGCTGTAGACAGTCAGGTCGAGAGACTGAGTGATACTGAGCAGCACCCTGCCACTACCGGTAGTAGTGCGGCAGGCCCATTCAGTATGCTTGGAGTTAAAGTCTCCAAACATAATGACTGAGTCGCCTAATGCAAGGATGGCTTCGAAGTCACTCTTGACGGGGAGGGTTCCGCTAGGGATATAGCAAGAGGCTATAACGATTGACTGGTGTCCAGTCATGGCTAGTCAAGTGATAGTAGCTTCCATACTGGTAAGCGATGGAGTAGATATATGGGAGCAATGAAGGGACTTTTTGTGATAGATGGCAGTGCCGCCGCCTTTGCGGTCGGGTCTATCGTTACGTATAAGTGAATAATTTTTAATAGTAAGGCCTTTAGAGACCTTGGGGCTGAGATGGGTCTCCTGTAGGAGTAAGAGATCGGCTTCGCGATCTCGTAGAAAAAGCCTAAGCTCTGGGAGGTTATTTCGCAGACCGCGGATATTGAATGAAACAAGCGACAAACCCTTTGGTTTGATACGACCGTGAGATATTGCGGGAGCAGAGGCTTAGTTTTAATTTTAATTACAAGGACCTTAGAAGGTTGATGTGCTCAGTAAGAGCAAGGAAACGGCCCTAAGGGGACTGAGCTGCGCTCAGTTTATCCGCAAGAATAAGGATTTCGTCTAAATTGATCCTATTGAGTGTGTTATACACTAGGTTTAGAGACTCTACTACAGAGTCTGTCTGTTTTTTTGGGTCGGCGGAGGGCCGCGGGATATTTGATTCCTTTTGGAACCAGGGGTTTATTGGAAGTGGCGCTGGCTGAGAGAGCGGAAGGCTCATAAAGGGCTGAGGAGGGCCCTGAGGTGGCCGATAGGGGCCCTGTGGGGGCCGATAGATGCCCTGTGTGGGCTGAGATGAGCCCTGAGGGGGCTGAGGTAGGGGCTGGCCCTGGCTGGGCTTGCGGCTTGCAAGAGCCGGGAAGGTTCGGTCATTGACCTGTGGTGGAGCTTTGCGGCTCGGAGGTGGGCGACTGGCGCGAGGGCAACCTCTAAAATTGGCCGGATGGCCTGTTTGTCCGCAGAGGACACATGAGGGTGGGGATTCGGCGTTTTTGGGCCGTGGGCACTCTTTCGAGTGATGGGGTTCTAGGCACTTAATGCACCTGGGTGGAGCTGAGCAGTTGGCTGCCGCGTGTCCATAGAGTTGGCAGCGGTGGCACTGCGCTGGGTAACCGCGCCGGTGAGGGGCTTCGACCTTAACACGCGACAGGCCGCATACAGTGCGTACCTCGCGGAAAATGGCCTTCGCCTCCGGCACATTGGTGAGAACGAGGAGGGCGAGGTTAAACCTTTCGCCCCTGCTGCTGTGCATTTTATGCACACCTTCAATGGGGAAGCCTTGGGATTTAAGGTCTTCCAGAATGTCTTCGTTTGCGAGTTCATAGGGAACTCCGCGGAGGACTGCCTTGACTTTCCTTTCTTCGGCGAGGGCGTATGTGTGGTAGGACACACGCTCGGCCGTGAATAGGCGGGTTATGTTACGGAAGTCTTCTATAGACGCCGGTATAATTTTGATGGCCTCGCCGACATTAGTGGCTTGGTCATATTTGAAACCCTTATCGTAGAGGGTTTTGGACAATTGAGTGAATTTCGCCTTGTCTCTGAGAAAGACAGGGGGCGGGACTTGGTTTTTGGCCAGTTCGGGAGCGCAGCGGGTTGCTGGCTTGGCGGTATTGTCTTTCGACTGTGAGGCGGCAGCGTTTGGGGCTGCGGAAGTAGGGGCAACGATGGGAGCTGCGGAGGTAGAGGCAGCGGCGTAGGGAGTGCGGGCGGCGGCGGCCGCTGAGGCGGGGGGAGTGCGAGAAGTGGCAGCGCGTTTCGGGCCGCGCTTTGATTTCACTAACGTGAATTCGGCTTGGGAGTCGGTTATGGTTCCTTCGGAGTCGGAAGAATCCGAGGAGCCGGTGGAGCTGAGGGCGGTCCTCTTCCGGGAGGAGGAGGTAACGGACGTGGTGTCCGAGTGCTCCATATCGGAGTCGGGGGACATGAGTCGGACTGCAGGGCAGCCGCTTGGGTCGCGAGGAAAGCAGCGACGGCGGGCGGGGGTATACATGCCTTAGGGGCACAGGGGGTAAGCTCAATCGAGAAGCTATCAAGGGCTACGCCCTGGGTTTTTAAAAATTGGTGAAAAAGAGCCAAAATTTGGCTAGCATCCATGGACGACATGTTGATCTGGACAGGGGGGATGACGTTTTTATTCTATGAACACTGGAGGTCCCTGTTCTGAGAAGAACAGGGCCTTGGCGGCAGATGGGGAGGACTAACGTTCTATCCCGGAAGCTGGGGTCCCTATGTTCTGAAAAGAACAAGGGCTCGCTCTGAGAAGAGCAAGAGACGATCTTCTAAGGATAGTATATATAACAAGTAACAGTGTAACAAAAATAATAACAATAACAATAACAGAAAAATTAAAAAATAAAACAAAAAACTCCCCGCCGGGGCAAGGGGGCAAGAACGATGCAAAAAACAAAGTGACTCACCAACGGCGTCTGCTCGGCCGGTGTTAGCCGGAGAGAGCGGGGCGCGCGGGCAAGCGGTTGCTACCGAAAGGTCGGAGGCGCGAAAGAACTGTGTGCACGACCGCTCGGGGGCGGCGCGCAAACGGAATTACGTAATGCAGCTGCACTGTGGCTCTATATATAACGGCGGCTCTTCGGGTTGGCCAACATAGTGCCGAATGTTCTGGCCAATACCAATGTTCATCATGTATAGCGGGTGTTTGCGCTTACCTTGGTATGTATTGGAATGATGGCTCACAAGTTGGCGCGAGATCCGTGTAGTGTCGGTTTTTTACAAAAGATCAAAGGATTGTGGCAGAGTTTGGCCGCCACGTCCACACGTTGGACGCGCGTTTATATTGTAGTTTGCAGTAGTTTGCTACGAGCTCCCGAGTAATTGCACGCATTTGATCTAAATTTTTATTCACGCTTCATTACTAATGTGTACAAAATGGCAAAAACAATGTCCAATGAAGAAACTTTTCGCTTTATAGAGCTCTACCAAGTTGAAAATTGTTTGTGAGACCTAAGAAATAAAAATCAGCAAAATGAAAATCCTATTAAAAATAAATGAAAATAATAATTTCTTATACACATTCACGTATTAGCGGTATAATGCTGTGAATAAATAAACCGCAACAGCTGTTAGCGCATCAAAATCCATTTTAATAAATACGTCCGCACATTGTCCTGAACCGAAGCAAACTGAACGACCTTTCAACGTGTGGACGCCATCACAAATTCTTGGCTAATATCTTTGCCACAATATTCGCCACTATATTAGTCAACGTGAAGAGCCGCCTTAAAACTAAACATGCTTTGTAATTTTTAAAAGCATTTTTTTTATTTATTTAAACATGTTCTGTGAACGCAAGCAAAATATAGAGTAATGGTTCTCATTTCTCTATATTTCTTCGTTACAACCTATGCACAGCTGAAAATAGGCCTTCCCCACAGATTGTCTCATAGAATGTTATTTGCCAAAGTTACATAGCTGCCACGCTGGCAAGGTTGGTTGGCAACTCATTTATATATAAATGTAGCTGATGAAGAACATTATAATATGGGTATCGCTTAAAAACCTGAATTCAAAAGTCAAAGTTTTTTTTTCCCGGCGATTAAATTATATTTTTTTTTATTTCAATCAATATGAAGTATTTTGAAAATCCATTCGATTTAGAATTTGATTGAGTATTTCATATGTGCGCGTATTTTTCTCCGAGCAAATATATTTCAAGAAGTATCAACTCTCCAATTTCAAAATCGTGTCTCTGCCCTAATTAGGGCCCTGCTCTGTCTAAGGGAATTCCCTTGAAGTAATACATCTGTTATAATATATTGCGTTTACTGATCGCGTATAATTTTCACTTATCTTTATTCTACTCTTAGTCGACGTAAGTACTTAACGAAGTCGCAAAACAATGTCGAAATTAATTTTCTGCAGCAATGCTCTGAATTTTTAATTCATCTATTACTATTAAAGCTATTCTATTCAGGAACGCCCTTCCCGATGTTATCGGGAAAGCTTAGCAAGAAAGCTTTTAGAAAAATACTTCGTTGAATTACCTGCAGAAAACTTCTATGTAATTAATTCGACCTTCATTTTTAGCCGAATTTAAAAAAAAGGATGCGGTACTCAATTTCGCCACACTTTTTTATGTTGCGCGATGTGCAGACAATCTTATACTATTAAAAACATAACTTGTAAAAAAACCAAGTCTCGCAACTCAGTTCTTCCACCGTAAAACTCAAGTAATACCAAATCAGTTAATTTATTCAATTCCTACTTAAGGGTCCTTCTGTTTTAAGTTATTACGTAATTAGCTAACGTAACAACATTTTTAGTGACCATTTTAAAAGTCTTTTATGTTTTAAATAAAGGGTGTCTCAGCGCTGATTTTAAACTTTAAATACCAATTTCTCGGCAACCGGCGGGGTTAGCGGGAGGGGAGAGGTAGCCGTGCGCGCGTGCGTGCGTGCGTGCGTGCGTGCGTGCGTGCGTGCGTGCGTGCGTGCGTGCGTGCGTGCGTGCGTGCGTGCGTGCGTGCGTGCATGCGTGCGTGCGTGCGTTCGTGCGTTCGTGCGTGCGTGCGTGCGTGCGTGCGTGCGTGCGTGCGTGCGTGCGTGCGTGCGTTCGTGCGTGCGTGCGTGCGTGCGTGCGTGCGTGTGCGTGTGCGCGTGCGTGCGTGCGTGCGTGCGTGTGCGTGTGTGGACATGTGTATCTGGCAGTTAGCGGGATTTAATAAAAATTAAATATCCAGTACAAACATTACATGCACGTACCTCCTTTTTTATTAGCTAAGTGAGCAGAAACTTGCAAAATATTTGTCCCTTTTTCCTGCCTCGAGGATCAAAACAGTTTATTTCAGATTGGTTTCTTTATTCTCGGTCTTGGCTTAGATTTGTTTTTATTTCCTATCTGAGCCAGCGATTGTTTTTATCAAAGTTGACTCCGTATGTTTCATATATTTTTCAGTATTATTCCCTTTCTTAAGAATTTTAACGAAGCGTTTTAATTCTTAGAAAACTGGAACTAACACAAACTGAGGTATCAGATAAAATGCCTCGTTGCTTTCTTCACCAGCCGACCCGACCTATTCATACTACAGCCAATATACAGCTGCAGCGTGGCTCTACATGAAGTGATGAATCCACTTGCACCGCCACACGTCTTAGTTCTGAGACGATCAAGTAGCTTTTTTTGTAGAATAAGGGTGACAAACGAAGACATAGTCCACCTGATGACAGGTGGATGCTGTGTTCTTTAGACATCTACATTTATCCTCGATTAAGAATCAAAATGCAGATGCATTGTTGCCCCTGAGGACTGAAATGGAATGCCTCGTTTCCAGAAAATAAGGTCTCCGGATCTCTATACTCACCATACGAAACACAGCAGTATTAAGCTGCTATTTTACGCTGGTGTTCTGTGAGAACGTGGTTCTGCCCCGGTCGAGCCGATCTATTCATGCTACAACCAACAAATGAATAAAAATAAAATAAATAAATAATATAGCTGCAGCGTGACTCTACCACTTATAACGTTTGATGCGTACATCAAGAAACTCGATCAAATACTAGGCGTTTTTCGAATAAACGACTGGAGAAGTGCTTGGTAACTTCTTGTTGATCCAAGCTTGATAAAGTCAAACACACACTGTTAAAACGTCGCATCAACCAAATACTTAAACATCAGGCAAACTAGAGTCCGTCTGAGTTGGTACAACTCCCTTACTCACTTAAGTCACCAAATGGCAGTGCTTGATAAAGTCACACACTGTCAAAACGTCGCGTCAAGCAAAGACTTAAACATCAGGCAAACTAGAGTCCGTCTGAGTTGGTACCACTCTCTTACTTACTTAAGTTACCAAATGGCAGTGCTTGATAAAGTCACGCACTGTCAAAACGTCGCCTCAAGTAAAGACTTAAACATCAGGCAAACTAGAGTCCGTCTGAGTTGGTACCACTCTCTTACTCACTTAAGTCACCAAATGGCAGTGCTTGATAAAGTCACATACCGTCAAAACGTCGCGTCAAGCAAAGACTTAAACATCAGGCAAACTAGAGTCCGTCTGAGTTGGTACCACTCTCTTACTCACTTAAGTCACCAAATGGCAGTGCTTGATAAAGTCACGCACTGTCAAAACGTCGCGTCAAGCAAAGACTTAAACATCAGGCAAACTAGAGTCTGTCTGAGTTGGTACCACTATCTTACTCACTTAAGTCACCAAATGGCAGTGCTAGATAAAGTCACACACTGTTAAAACGTCGCGTCAAGCAAAGACTTAAACATCAGGCAAACTAGAGTCCGTCTGAGTTGGTACCAATCTCTTACTCACTTAAGTCACCAAATGGCAGTGCTTGATAAAGTCACGCACTGTCAAAACGTCGCGTCAAGCAAAGACTTAAACATCAGGCAAACTAGAGTCTGTCTGAGTTGGTACCACTATCTTACTCACTTAAGTCACCAAATGGCAGTGCTTGATAAAGTCACGCACTGTCAAAACGTCGCGTCAAGCAAAGACTTAAACATCAGGCAAACTAGAGTCCGTCTGAGTTGGTAACACTCTCTTACTCACTTAAGTCACCAAATGGCAGTGCTTGCACTGTAGTGTTTTGGTCTGAAGGGTACCTATGTAGAGCTTGTATAATTACAGGCTATGAGGCATTGCAACTTAATTTTTAGAGGTGACAACGCCTTTTAACTTTGTTTGCAGTTGGTTTCAGCTGTTTTTTATTTAGAAGAGTGGGCAAACGAGCACGCGGGTCGACTGATTTTAAGTGACTACCGCCGCCCACGAATAACCAGGTGCGTTGCCGGCCTTTTAGAAAAGAGTAAGCATTTTTATTGAAGGCCTCTAAGTCGTATTGGTCCGGAAAATCGCCGTTGGTTCAGTTTTATAAAAAAAAATGGTCGAACACGCTTGACCGAAGCAAAAATCTACACGCTTGCTGTATGTCGCTTGACCGTTTCATTTTATTAGGAATATAATAAAGGTAAATCTACTTTAAATTTATTTGAGATTTGCCTTTTTGTGTTAATTGCACAGTGCACAGTATTACGTGTTTGCCTTGGAGCTAATGACTGCTTGGATTTGTTCAATCGCTCGTTACGCGGATTTATGGCGTTGGCGCAAGCAAAGAGCCATTGTTCAGTAGCACTTCTAGACTCGTTTATGTAATTCGTTCTGCATACGTCCTAAGGAATATTTTGCTTATTATTTTATTTATTTCATTCAGTACAGCAACATGGTACAGACTGATCGCTCATTTTTTTAACACGTTACCTCCACACTAGGATTTTCTCCTGTATCTTGGGGGCAGCTTACAAACATTTTCACGAGGACAAACATCCAGGCCCGAAACAATTACTTGTAGGCCATACAAATACTTGTTCCGTACGGGATTCGAACCCGCGACCCCCAGCGCTGTAACTCCTTTTTAAGCCACTGCGCCACGGAGCCGTCAAAATTTTAAAGGTCGGCAACGCACTTGCGATTCCTATAGTGTTATAGATGTTCGACGGTAATTACTTACCTTCAGGTGAACTGTATGCACTTTTGCCTACTCTTTTACAAACCCATAAAATTATATATATATATATATATATATATATATATATATATATATATATATATATATATATATATATATATATATATATATATATATATATACAAATTTGTCACGGGTGTACGTACAGAATTTTTTTAAGGATACAAATGTCTTAATCTAGGATACACTGAAGTAAAGGAAAAATATCATTAGCATCACAGTCGTAATTACAGAATTTTACAAGTCCACTGCTGAACAAAGTCAAGAAATGGCTAAAAACACGGTCCTGAGACACCTTAATCCGTCGACTGCAAGACTCAACATGCAAGTAAAAAGTATATTTTTTAATATAAATATAGTATTAAATTATAGTATATGATTATATAACAGAGATTTAAATATGAACACACTTTCATAAAATATATTATTTGCCATTAAAAAAATGATGATTATTAATGGTATATAATAATTTCGCTAACAAGTCTAATTTCAGGAGGGAATGATTAAAGTGCGTGCGTTCTAGTGGCCGAATGCAAGCACTTGACACTGAGCTACCATAGTCCACTAGAATACAGTAATGTTATAAATTGATAGTATATAATATGTTACAGTCAAAACTCATAACCGGTCAAAGTCACTTTTGACTGCGAAAATCAGACAAAAATGGTTTTGATCGAGGCCCTTAGTCAAAAATGGATTTGCCTGATTAAAACTTCATACTATCATCCGTCAAAACTCGCATTATCAGCGACAGTAGGTTAAGGTCCGGCAGGGGTGGCACTTGGGTCACCCTAAAGCCGCGTACCTACATTAATTCAAAAAGTATAAGTATAAGGTGGTTTTGACAAACATTAGTAACATTCTTGGTAAAACCACTTTTAACTGATGTAATTTGGTTGAAATCACTACTATACAATATTTTTGTAGTTAAAAATGGAATTGACCAATGTCCTCAGTCTAAACTTTTTTGCCTGATTTTTGCAGTCAAAAGTGATTTTGATAGGTTATAATTTTCGACCGTAACATATATAAGTCTCATTGTTTGCACGAGTTCCCTCTAATTTCTGAGAGGTTGAGGGCGTGTTGGCGGATTTCCCATGACTTCAAGATATTTTTAAGCCTCAGACGTGTATACGTGGTAGAGCGATGTTGCAGCTATACGAAATAGCATGAATGGGTCAGCTCGGTCGGGGAAGGACCACGCTCTCACAGAATACAAATGCCGCTGTGTTTTCTGTTTGATTGTAGAGAACCGGATTCCCTTTTTACTGGATGCGACACATTCCATCTTAGTCCTCAGGGGTGCATTGCAATCGGGGATAGATGTAGATGGTAATGGGCCACAGCATCCAATTACCATCAAGTGGTCTCTGTGCTCGCTTGTCACCCTTATTCTACAAAAAAACCGGCCAAGAGCGTGTCGGGCCACGCTCAGTGTAGGGTTCCGTAGTTTCCCGTCCGTCACAATAAGTGTTCCCACTTACGAGTTTGTACAAAAACTGTTGTTTCCATCCAAGTTCAAAATGATTTTCCTAGAAAATCCTTATAAAGTTCTACTTTCAGATTTTTTTCATATTTTCTATACTAATGGTTTAAAAGTTAGAGGGGGGGGGGGGGGGGGGAGACACATTGTTTTTATAGTTTTGGAGCGATTATTTCCGAAATTATTGACATTATCAAAAAATGATTTTAGTAAACCCCTATTCATTTTTAAATACCTTTCCAACAATATATCACACGTTAGGTTTGAAGTTAAAAAATCACTTCCCACTTTACATATAGGGGGGCTACCCTAATAAAACATTTTGTCCAATTTTTATTTTACCACTTTGTCGGCATGATTGATACACATATTGGTACCAAATTTCAGCTTTCTAGTGCTAACGGTCACAGAGATTAAGCGAGGACGGACAGACGGACAGACAGACATGGTTCCTAGTTGACTACGGAACCCTAAAAATGATACAGGTTTCCTCACGACCTTTTTCTTCGTCACTGTGCACGCGGTAAATTAAAACTGAGATTAAATTGTTAAACCTGGGTTGCTCGTGTGTTGTGAAATTTACGACGATCGCTTAGCCTCTGAGATACTGCAGTTAAATATATGATTTAATATTTATTAAAAATCCATTATGAATATTTTGCCGTGTTTTAGATAGCATGAATAAATCCATCACCACATTTTTGCCTGTGGGTGTCGCAAGAGTCATGATGGAAATGCACTGAAGATCTTGTGGTCTTTAAACATGGCGGAATGAGAGATAATAAGTTATAACTTAAAAATATTACATAATATGAGAAATATATTAGTGAACAATAGCGTCATAGGTGTAAGACGTCTTGTGATGCTATCATCAGTTCGCCTGCTCAGCGTCGTAGTGATAGCGTAGTGATTATGAAAAATTGAAGCACAGAATCATGCCCAGCAGTAGATGCATTAATTTACAAAGTCCACAGACGAACACGCCTTTTGAAGTTGAAAACATTTCTCGAGATGGTTATATACGCTCGTAAGGAGAATTTATTTCGTAGAGTATTATAGATCTTTCCTGTTAGTTGAAAGTAAAAGGTAGCTAAAAAGTAAAGTATATGTTAAATACCATTGATAAAGATAAATTTAGTTATTCTAAAAAATTAAACACTTTCTTATATTAGAAAATATATTCTAAGAATAAGCTAATATCGTGGCGGCTTGCGTAAGTTTCGCCATCTGTCGGTGACTATGATATTTAACTGGAATCTGTTGCTTAGAATATGGTTTGATAACTAACCATCGTCGTTTATAATACACTATATAATTTTGTTAATAATGCTTAATTACTACAAATGATAAATGTTGACTTAATAATTTACAATTTATTAAATTAAATAATGATTATAAGTTGAAAACTAATAATTAAAATATACATGTATAGCGTAGATAGTTTTAAACTGGGTTTTGACCCAGAATTTAGTGTTTAAGCTTATAACTAGAAAAAATCATTATTTGATAAATACCTATTCTCATTAATGTAATATTAGAGGATTGGAACTACCTGTGTCAAATAGCTTTAATATTTAGCGCCATCTATCGGTGAGTAGTGAGATTTGTATTAGTTTACATTTACACAACAGATGGCAGAAGAAACATCTTAAGTGTTATGATTATGGAAGGTCTTCTACACTCCATAGTTATGATAATGCAAGCTATCACATCAAGTTAGGAAACGTAAGCGTGTATATGTACAAAAGATGTTATAAAAAATTGAATTTTATTGAATACATATTTCCATAAAAACAGCCAACTGGGATTTGAATGTTATGGGCTAGGGCCCAGAGATGTCGCCGTTATCAAAACTAGAAAATTGTTATTTGGTTTTTCAATGGTCTCTTAACATAGACTAGAACTACTAGTTCTAGACTAGAATAAAATTACGGAATATTTAAAAAAAAACTAGAATAAAAAACAGTAGCCAATTGCCTACTTCACCGCTACTTTGTTGCTGATATAGAAAGTTGGAGAGGGACCGGACGAAACTCGCTTTAGTTAGGGGCCCACTTACTATACTTAGGGCTCTACATGGCTTAATCTGGGCCTGTTACAAATGAAGCGAAAAAATAATATTTATTGCTACACTGCGAGACGCTTGAAACTTTTTTACTGTCCTTTTTTAAATACACTAGGACTTTCTCCTTAATCGAGGAGACAGGCATACATAAATTTCACAAGGTCAAACATCCAGACCTAGAACAATTATCTTAGGCCATACAAATACTACATACTTGTGCTGTGCAGGATTCGATCCCGCGGTCCTCAGCGATGCAACTCATTGCTAAGCCACTGCGCCACAAGCCGTCTGAAATTAGTGTGTAGGGTCCATGGTCTTTTATAAAAACAAAGTAAAAGTATAAATAAAATAAATAAATCAAAAATAAAAGCGTTTATTTGAGACGTTTGTCCATATTGTTAGTGCCAACCAAGATATCCTAAAAACTATGTCAGTACCTAACACTTGTTGAATTGAACAAATCAATTCTAAATTAAATATCTGCCTGCACTTCGTGATATCTCTACAACATAGTGTACACCCAATGCCGCAGTATCTTCCAGTCAGGCTTGTGACTGATAACTCTGAGAATGGTGTTGGCGTTTCCCGCACTGTGCGCAGGAGGAATGGCATTCGCTTGCGCCCTATGGTGTGAAACCCATCCAACATCCAGCGTAAACATCCCTGACGTGCTGCAGTACCCCAGAAACCCGAACAACACCCTCAGACCATTATTATACAACGTGTTACAAAATACCCCGTAAAAGATATAATTATCAAAGACAAAAATTTTGTCAACCTTAATAAGCTGTCATGTCAGGGAACCAGATTATTGTTACGAGCTTGAGGTTCGTGACAATAAAAATTTCCGATAAAATTACCTAAATTAACACTTTAATTTACTTTACACAAATTAAAGTTAAAACACTAATAATTACACACACTAATTCACTTAATTCCGCTCCGAAGCTTCGCTTGTGTCGCCTAGTTCAACTCTGTCCCGATCGCATCTTGCAGCGCCTATTTATATAATTAGCAAAGAAGCGTCCCGAACATTCAGGTAAATGCGCGCCAGGCAACGAGTATTCGAGTGTAGATTTTCCAGAAACTTAGTTCTCCGGGTGGCGCTGTCGGTCGAAAGATTTGTGATGTCATTTACTGCAAAGCTCCCCTCGCTCTCGTTCCTGACACTAGATGGCGCTAGTATATCGTCGACTTGAGCGCGTAACACTGCCCCCTCCTAAGACATGCTCGTCCCGAGCATTATCGGCCCCATAGTAACGCGCCAAGCGATCCACATGGACAATCTTAGGAGTCCCTCTTGCGCCTTTCTGTAATGGCTCCGCAATGTCAAGGGCTGTCCTATCCCGTGGTGCACCAACATTGTACAATTTCGGTGCCCCTCTACTACGTGTCTGAGGTCCCCGCACGGCCACACAACTTGTACATGTACGACACCAATCCTCGACATCGTCACGATAATGGACCCAGTAAAACTGTTCTCGGACCTTCAGTAGAGTTCGTTTAACTCCCAGATGGACTCTCGAACGACTATTATGGCACAGCTGTAGAACATTCGGCACTTTAGCTTTAGGGACAACCATTTGCAAACGACAGCTGTCTCCTCGACCATTGTCCCATTTACGGCACAGGACTCCATCCTGAAGCAGCAAGCTGTCCCATTGGGCCCAATAGCTTTTCGTGGTTGAACTCATCGCTGAGACGTCCCTCCACTTAGGCTTGGTAGCACGGGCCTTCATCCATCCCAGAATCGGCTTGATGTCCGGATCTTCCTGCTGGGCATGTCGTAGGCTGTCCTTCCACCCGTTGCTGAGGTGGTCTGTCCTGAGCATCCTCACGGATACCACTTCCTTACTCTCTTGCCTACTA
The DNA here is from genome assembly GCA_036936625.1 of Parnassius smintheus behrii. Taxonomy (NCBI): domain Eukaryota; kingdom Metazoa; phylum Arthropoda; class Insecta; order Lepidoptera; family Papilionidae; genus Parnassius; species Parnassius smintheus. The sequence goes on from JAUPFT010000007.1 coordinate 49,659,778, forward strand.
CAACGGTTGCAATCTTCAGGACAAGGTCTTCTTGACAATGCATCTGCGTTGCCGTGAGATTTCCCGCTGCAGTGTCTGATAGTAAAGTCGTATTCCTGCTGCTGCTGGGCGGTGCTGTTAGCCGCACTTCCTTTCTGAGACCGTTCGTCTTCCCTTCCTAGGGTGTGCTTGGGGCAGCTGGACCGAAGATGGCCCCTTTCCCCACAGCCATAGCACCTAGGGCTGTATCTTTTATTGTGGTCGCGAACCGTAACTTCTGTAACCTCCCTAGCGTGAGGTGAACGATGATCCTGTCGCCACCAGGCAGTGCCGTTAGCTGCACTACCCTCTCGAGATCGACCAACTCTCCTTCCCACGGTTCGCTTAGGGCAGCTGGATCGAAGATGGCCCCTTTCCCCACAGCAATAGCACCTTGGGCTGTATCCTTTGTTGCGGTCGCGAACTGTAGCTGCTGCAACCTCCCTGACGCGATGTGAACGATGATCCTGCCGCACGGCTTCTACCTCCAGTGCATGGGTCAAGGCGTCCTTAAGCGTCTCGTGGAGCCCGAGCCTCACAGCAGCTCTGACTTCCAGGTCGCGGATGCCGTCGATGAATGTCTGAACCAGGTTCCCTTCAATGAGCGCGGGTACAGACTGGTATGCTTTTCGAACCATCTTCTCCACCTCAAGGGCCCACTGCTGCAGGTTTTCGTTGCTGCGCTGCACGCGATCTTTAAGCTGCGCGCGAAAGACGTGTTCCAGATGAGCGTCACCATATCTCGCTTCCAAGGCCTCAAGAAGCTGCTCGTAGGTCACTTTCTTACCGAGAGCTTCCAACACAGTTAAGGCTTGGTCGCGCAGGCCTAGGGTGAGTGCAGTCATGGCTTGGCTTTTATTCCAGCCGTTCGCCTCCATGACGGCCTCGAACTGGATTTTGTAGGCCGACCAGGAGGAGGTCCCGTCGAACGGCGGCACTTTGAATCCACGTAGCGAAGGTGTTGTAGCTACTACGGGAGCTGTAGTTCCATCCCCAAGTTTGAGGTCGTTCAGCGTTTTCTTCACGTCAGCCATCACGTTGTCAACCCGATTGTTCACATGGTTGATTCGGGTTTCATGTTCTTCGATTCGGGTTTCAGCTTCCACCAGGCGGTTGTCATGTTGAGCAACCCTATCCTTCACCTCCCTTATCTCTTTCCCAAAGGTAGCATGAAGGTCCTTCATGAGGAGCATCTGTTCCTCCTGTCCGCTCTGCAGCTGCTCTTTCAACTGACGGACTTGTTCCACCTGCTGGCAAGCCTGCTCCTCCTGTCGGCGAGCCTGCTCCTCCTGTCGGCGGGCCTGCTCCTGCAGCATCACCATCAGAGCACCTAAGTCAGGTGCCACAGACGTAGAAGCTGCTGACGGACCGGCTTCCGTGGCCGGCGGCTGGCCCTCAGACATCTGCAGCGTTGCACCACCAAATCTCCTCTGGTCCGTCTTCTGCTGGCGTTGACTTCGTGTACGGACACCCTCCGTTTCCTCCTTAGGTAAAATCGGCATTATTTTATCCCACTTCTGACACCAATTGTTACGAGCTTTAGGTTCGTGACAGTAAAAATTGCTGATAAAATTACCTAAATTAACACTTTAATTTACTTTACACAAATTAAAGTTAAAACACTAATAATTACACACACTAATTCACTTAATTCCGCTCCGAAGCTTCGCTTGTGTCGCCGAGTTCAACTCTGTCCCGATCGCATCTTGCAGCGCCTATTTATATAATTAGCAAAGAAGCGTCCCGAACATTCAGGTAAATGCACGCCAGGCAACGAGTATTCGAGTTTAGATTTTCCAGAAACTTAGTTCTCCGGGTGGCGCTGTCGGTCGAAAGATTTGTGATGTCATTTACTGCAAAGCTCCCCTCGCTCTCGTTCCTGACACTAGATGGCGCTAGTGCGCTGATTTGAGCGCGGCGTAACATTATTTAACACAAAGGCCTACGTACATAGTTTACTTAATAATGATCTACTTTAATAGTTTTTCTATTTTTCATTCATAGATGTTTGCTACCTCAATACAAGGATGTTATTATACTCAAGTAGGTACTGACTTCAAAAATGTCAAGTTGTAAAAAAAATATGTTGTCTTTTTCTAGTGATTTTTCTAATATTTTTTGCAAAATAACGATGCTTTCTAACTCGGAATATTACGATATGATGTTATGCGTAGGCCATGAAGACAGTAATTTAAATCGTGCTCGTGTAGACCCCTCACTGAACAGCGACGGCTGCCTTCGTACCAGTGTTTTCTTAACATGTCAAGACGACTATATTCCACCGGCTCTTTTCATCGGTCTACTGGAAGTGGACACCAGGCAGACTAAATTAGTATTAGAGCATTTTGAAGAACAGCCGACCACAAGTACGAGGCAAGCCGGAACATGCTACACGTCAGGGCAGATTCCAACACTAATGGCGGCTGAATGTGTCGACTGGCCTTTATGACGGGCATTCGGTCCCGTCATTATGCCATCACGTCTGAACGGTAGCAACTATCTAACGTATTTACAAACGGAATTCGAAGAGGTGATTACCGACTTTCCTGTGGTGGACTCGGATTACTTTGAGAACCAAAGAAACATGCTGTTTCAGCATGATGGAGCTCCGGCACATTTTGTTTGCAACGTAAGAGAACATCCTAACGTTCGCTTTCCGCAAGGATGGATCGGCCGCGGAGGACTGGGGCTTTGGCCTGCTCGTTCTCTGGACCTCACACTCTTGGACTTCTTTTTGTGGGGTTATGTGAAGAACAGAGTGAATTTCTCCTATTGCCCAACGGTTGCCAAGATAGAACAGCGTGTTAGATCAGTTTTCGCATCAATAACACCGACCATGGTGCGAAATGCCACACAAGCCATAATATCCCGACGAGCGAGGTTGTGTATTAAGCAAGGCGGAGCACCCTTTGAGCAGTTTCTGTAAATTTGACGTTTATTGTGAAAAAGTAAGTGTTTGTTTCGATTTGTTTTATTAGATTTATTATATTATATAGATTCGTGGGTTGTTTCATTAGATTAGGTCTTTTAAAATTTTTGTCGTTTCGCGAATTAGGTAGAAATGTAGGTACATTCTGCGTAGTTTACTCTTTAATTTTACTGAAATAGGGTTTGCACATCAGTGAAAATAGTAATATTTTTTATTTTTTTGGGTTATATTATACAGCGTTTCTACGGTTCTTAAATATTGCGAATGGACTCGTTATAAGGCCCCATTTAACATCCTTTTGGCTTACGGGTAGTTTTGTAACAGGCGGTATTGTACTTGGAGAGCGTTTAAATATCCTTGTCATCCTTCAAGTCCTCGGTAACCACGTGACCGAGTTCCTTGAAGGATGGCACCCTTACAAGTTCGCTATCGTTAAACTTGAAAGGCGGTACATCACCTTACGAGTCCTAGCTTTAAAAACATCAGTAGGTAAAGTTGCAGCCTATTTTTTATATAAGAGGGAGCAAACGACCACGTGGCTCACCTGATGGTAAGTAACTACCGCTGTCAATGAACAATTAATATATCTGCAATTAATATTTAATATATCCATAATTTCTGGGTTTGAGAACAGTTAGACCGGAGGATTGCTTCCTACCGGTTTGACAAACTTCACGTGTTTTCTGTATATTTTATTTCTTAGAATAAAATCGTTTATTTCCTTTACACTCTAAGATTAACAATTACGTACGAGCGTATACGCTGAGCTACCACTCCTAGTATTTATGATATTTTGACGAAATCTTTAGATGTCATTGTCAGCAAATGGAGCGCTTGATTAATTTAGTATTTCAACGGTGAAGTCACGGGTTGACATTGGTGATACGCTTCCGTTAGGGTAGGGGCGTTTTGTTAGCGACGCGGGTTTTTATTCTATTTCCATGATATATTTTTTTTTAGTTTTTATTTAGTGATATACTAGTCGTTCACTTCAAGAATGCCGTTACCTCCCGCCGCGCCCCCTCATTCCGCGCCTCAAGCGTCGCCCTTTTAGTACCGATAGCAACGTCGAAGTGTACTTACGTCCGTTTTTTATGCTCCCGTACGTTCTCTAGTTTGTTACTGTTTTTGCTGTTGTTTTTGTTACTGTTGATATTTTGTTTTTTTTTCTGTTGATATTCGTTAATTTGTTCTGTTACAATGAGTAAAAGAGGAAAGGTCTTGCACAGTGGCGAACGCAATTTATTATATAAGATAATGACATTCCTTGAACAAGAAAAGGTTGAAAAGCAGTTGATAACGCCTTATGATGTTCACGATGTCGTAGCTATGAAAAGTATTGCCAGATTAAAAAATGAAAACTCACGTGATACTTGTGGCAGCACACTGCTCACACAGCCCGATGCACCGTCGGAAATAGAAATTAAGTTGTTGGAAAATGAAAAGAAGTACCAGGCGCTATTAAAATCATTCGATAACGTTATCAAGAGAACTGCGGCCGCCACTGGTATATCTGAACGCACTTTAAGAAATATAAGGACTGAAGCAAAAAAAATTAAAACGAGCTCACCTGAGCCCAGTACTTCAAGTACACAAGAAATAAAATTGACGTCACCGAGAAAAAAGAAAATAGCCACAAAGAGGTTGGAAATAGATGATTTCATGGTGTGTTCGATTCGACATAATTGACCATTTCTACACAGTTAAAAAGGAAGTTCCTACGCTGCGCAAGATATTAGCAGAAGCAAAGAAAGACTTCAATTTTCCTGGGCAAGAAGTCACTCTCTGGAAAATTATAAAAACGAATCTTGGATATAAGTTTACAAAATGTAAAAATATAAGACAATATCTTATTCAGAAACCGGAGATAGCAGCATGGAGAGCACGTTACTTGCGGAGATTACGTGAAAATGATGAACAGGGAGTCTATAAAAAACCAGTCATATATTTGGATGAAACGTGGATACACAGCCACTATACCGTTTCAAAATGCTGGCAAAATGCAACTGATGCAAGTGTAAAAAAGAATTTCAATCCCGGACAACGTTGGATTGTGGTCCATGCTGGCAGCGAGAATGGTTTTGTCAAAGGTGCCGAACTCCTTTATAAATGCAAAAGCACTGCAGGGGACTACCATAATGAAATGGACGCAAATAATTTCAAAAAGTATATACAGGAAAAACTCCTACCCAACTTACCTCCCAATAGCATTCTTGTACTTGACAATGCACCGTATCACAGCCGCCAGATTGATAAACCACCGACTTCAGTGGCACGCAAAGAAGTTATGCAAAAATGGTTGCAGGAAAATGGTATATCCTTTGACCCAAAGATGACGAAGCGAGAATTATACTATGTAGTATGTCGTTCGAAGCCTACCAAAAAATATGAAATTGACGAAATTGTCCAAAGTCATGGACACGAAATCTTACGCCTACCACCGTACCAATGTGATTTGAATCCCATCGAGTACGTGTGGAATCTAGTGAAGCAAAAAGTAGCCGATAAAAATGTAAGCCAGTCTGAAAAAGAAATACAAAAACTCACTCTGGAAGCTATTAATAGTATCTCTGTAGAGGACTGGAAAAAAGAGGTAAACCACGTTGACCGTTTACAGCAACAATATTGGGAAAGCGATAGGTTGCAAGAACTCAACGAAAGAGAATTGATTATTTCGGTGGGCGGAGAGACTGATGGCAGTGACACAGAATGGAGTGATGACAGTGACACAGAAACAAGCGATTTCGAAAATCTTTAATTTGATATATTTAAAATGTAAAATAAAACTATAAAAAAATATTTTATTTTATCGAACACGTTATTATTTCATCATCATCATCATTCAAAAATATTTTATTTCATCGAACACGTTATTATTTAACTTTATTGAAAATATGAATACTAAAAAACATAAACATGATGACTTTTTTCGTCTACGGTACCGTCAGCTGTGACGTCGTAACGGTCTACGACGGCAAACTCGAAATGAACGCGTAGCAGGTGGCTACTGCTGTCTATAGACACCTATAGACACCTGCAACCAATTTCAAACAAAAATTCTTCTTATGAATTGTCACATTTAAAGGCTGCAATTAAGTGGCTCACAGACTGTAATTATACTAGATCTTTGAAACTAAAATACGGCAGGTAGTGCACCGGTCATGCCTTGTGGGGACGACAAACATAGATAAATATACTCAAGACCGAATTTTGGTTACGGCGGACATCTCATCTGAGACTAGCCATCTGCGCAGGACAGCATTATAGTGCACAAACGCACACACGATACATATGAGAGTGTATGTGTGTGTATACATATTATACTGGACGACTTTTTTACCGTCTGGAAAATAATATGGTGTTTTGTGTAAGTCGAATAGAAGCTATCCTCGAAAGCATTTGTAAAATATAACTAAAAGGCAAAATTTCTGAATAAAAAAATACATAAAAACAATACATCCTACGGATTTGGCGTAAAACTAAAAATAGGTGAATTTATTTTAAACAGCGACGTAGGCTACCATCGCTAGAATCGTTTTGTAGGCATCAGGCGACCGAGTAGAGGTAGGTTTTCTTGAAAGAAAATCCCAATCAATAATTTTGACTCGATCCTGGTTTCAAATCCGGAACTACATGATTATATAATCACTAACAAAATGAATAAGTTATATAATCACTAACAAAAACAGACTCCTAGACAGAAAAAAAGATTAGGCATCTAATAGGTAAATTTATTGTGTATATAAGTAATTTTATTATTTGACCTGCCAATTGATTGTACTATCGACCAATCATGTGTGCCATTTAATACAATCCTTAAATATTTCATATATTTTTCGCAATCCGCCCGCGATCGGGCTACAATTTCTCCATGTAGACTTACTGTCGCGGTAACTTCAAAGCACCGTCGAATATAAATAAAGCTCACTTTTTCAGTCCGCTCTCTAGGAATGCCTCTCGTGTTGCGTACGCGTTTTAAAAAAATATATATATTACATCATCTACGAGTATGTCCTTGGAACTTACGTATAAGTTGGGAGTAGTGATGTGTTGATTTAAAACTATCGATACAAATAAGAATTAATTTTATTGAATTTTTAAAATTAAATGTGTGAATAATGTAGTAATGGGTTGAGTAACTGAAACAGTAGAATGACTTCCATAGATATTATTCATAATCTGGATTGAATAAACAATTACGTTAATAAACGTTAGGGAGTTGTATTCCGCCACACTGCTGCAGAATATTGGTGGATTAAACATTTCAAATACTTTTATTTCGCATAAATACATATTTCCTGACGATGTGTTTCTTTTCCGCCGAATACGTATTAAATCGGCACTTAAAATAGGATTTAACAAATTTATTATGCGGCGGTCAAAGACGATCGCGTACTGGGAAATTCTCAAACCTGTGCTCGCTAATATGGCGTATATAGACAGTTGCTTTTCTTGAATATCCCGATGATTATGATACTGCCTTCAAACATATCTTCCACATTATTGCCCATATCATGCGCAGCTGGTAATTTCCTTTGTTCCGAAATCAGAAGTATTCAATTTATGAGTTCTATTTCCTTAACATCCTACGCATTTTTGCTATGACCTTCCTAATCTTCTTTTATCTTCTTTATATCTCCTTTTATCTCATTACCATCTATATTCAGACTAAAGGCAGCAGTATTCGAGAAAAATACCCAGATCGTCTATCTGCCTATGAATCATGTAATAATGGCAAAATCTCTTCTACGGGCTCTACGTCAAACAGTGGTCTGTTATGAATTTGTATAGCACGACTGTGAAATTGTAATGTATCGAATTTTGTATTGAATTTTGTATTGAATGTATTGAATTTTGCCAAAAACAGTCGGACTCAATTGAAAATTTTTTTAGAGCGAAGACATAATCAGCTAAAACTGCTGCTATCTTACGCTGGTGTTCCGTGAGAGCGTACAATCATAATGTAGCTGCAGACTGCATCTACTAATTTATTTTGTTTGACCTTTTTTAATATATTCCGTAATATTTTATCGATAACGGATTTATTTTATGCAAATGAGGCAAAGTCTGCATAGTTGGATGACATCACTATTAGGAGCCATTCTCACGGTTGCGTCACTTAGCACCGGTAGGCTAAATAACAATTCCGTAGCACTTTACTTTAACAATACCAATAAACATGGAGGCTGCAATAAATGTAACGGAAGGACAAAGTGAACAGATGTTAGGCTACTGGTTTCTCACTGTAATAAACCTATTTTCGCCAAAGTAGGTCAAAAGAATAAACAATCTAAATGTGGCGTATACACATATACACAATTACTAGGTAGTGTTAGTCCACAAAGGTGACAATGAATCTTTGTCCAGCAGCCTTACGTGTGGTACGTTAGGGTAATGTAGTCACCTTAATCTTTGCCGCTCTATAAAACCAAAACTAACAGGAGAACGGAGAAAAAAACAAAGCCATATACTATAATTAAAATTAATGTATTAAGAAAATAATATCAAACAATTTTTGGCAATAATTACGTATACGCAAAATAAACTTAAAAATAACTAACTACACTACACACTACTAAAATATCGTATCACAGGGGAGATATCTATGCAAACAAGGCTATACTTACTTTTTAATTTGTAAGAAAGTGATAATATTAAACGTATGATCATACACACTAGTAGATTTGAGCATTTTTACTGTATTTGATATTGTGACAGCACATTATTACTATTACTAGTTAATAAATAATTAATTTCTATATAAATCCGACTAATATAGAAGTAATATTTTAAACAACTAAAAATACAATAATAAGCAAAAAGTTAAAATAAATACATTTCAGACATTAACTAGTAAAAGCTTAAAGTTACTTTACAAAATCAATAAATTTATTAAAACATTGTTAAAATATTTAAAATTTATTTAATAACAGAATTATAAGTTGAAAATAACATTTATAAATTAGTTGGAAAATTGGTCATAAATTGCCTAAGTTATTGAGCGTGTTCATTTAAAGTTGCAGCGTGTTCTCGTATATATGGAGGCTGTTCGTGTAGAGATTGATTATGTAAGGGAGCCCGAGGGTGTCCATATATATGGGGTGGTCGGGTGACCAGCTACTGTAGTGCTGTCGCACAATGTATGGTCCTATATTGGGAGATAATGATGGTAAGGTTTGAGATACAAAAGCATTATTGTGGAAGGTATCTGTGATGTATTAGTATTAAAATGGTGGAGTTGTGGGTTGAAGACCCGTATACTAAAGACATATAATGGTAGGGTCTATGATACATGAGCGTTATTATGGAGGGTCTCTATGATGAATAAGCATTACAATGGTGGAATTGTGAACTGAAGTCATATATATGGCAGACGTATAATTGTAGGATTTATGATGCAGAGGCATTGTTGTAGAAGGTATCTATGACGTAAAAGCGTAGCAGTAGTAGAGTCTATGAGATAGGGCGTGGTAGCTCAGATGGTTAGCGCTCGCTGTATATTTTACAGTACGCGAGCATACCGGGTTCGATTCCCGCCGGCACCAATGAAATTGTTAAATGCAATTAAGTGCTGATTTACCACGTGCTCGGCGGTGAAGGAAAACATCGTGAGGAAACCTGCATGTCTGAGAAATAAGAAAAAAATATTTCGAAGACATGTGACGTTCGCCAACACATGTCTTCGAAATATTTTTTTCATTCATGCATTGGGGCATCGTGGCGGACAATTCCTTGCCCTAAAACCCTCTCAGAAATGAATATCATATATATATATATATATATATATATATATATATATATATGCTGTAACTAACTATGAAATTAAGCATATATGTGGAAGATCTCAAATACGTAAAAGCAATATATTAATAGAAATGGGACTTGAAAAGGATTATTAAACTGAAGTATAGGCTGCATCACAGCGTCCGAGACCGAGGTAAACTTTGACACGCTAACCGATGTGTCCCAAACATAATCATCTTAGTGCCGGTGGTAAACGGGTTCGTCGTAGCAATACGGCTTGCTTGTGGACATCGCACACCCATACCGTTTGTGGGTGGCCTATTAATGCGTCGCGTTCTGATACGTTGGCTCTCTTTCGGATTGGAATGAGTGTTTGGTAGCACTTTTAAGTGTAACAAACATACTCAACTCCATGTCTTAGTGCTATAGCGCTGTGATACGTGGATTTTAACCGCTGGCGTCTTAATAGAGTGTTACTATGATGATACGTTGGTGTTATTTTAGTTAAGGGGATATAGTAAGTCAGCTCAAATTCTAATTTCGTCCCCACTTTCCCCGCGCGTCGTATGCTATGTACCGACATGTTTGTAATCACTAATACTGTAAGTAGAAAGGTCGTTAGACACTTATTTCATTAGGTTTATCATATTTATGCCTGTTTCTTAACGCCAAGCCAGTCGCTTCTTATCTTTATTACGGTTATTTCTCATTTAATTTTACGTCGTCCTGTTGCGTAATGTGTATTCTGATCGTAAGCGACACATCCTCCCCCTTCAAAGGCCGAAGCGAAGTGACCGGGCGGCAGGAATCACGCTTCAAGAGGCCGATAGTTTAGGTAATTTCTTTTTACAGTGAGAATAATGGTATTTAAAAAAAGTAAATAAGATAAGCACTGCTTTATAGTTAGTTCAGTTAGTATGCAAAGTTTCATGATCTTATTTAAAGTATTTTATGAATAACAGCGGTTTATTATTTAATTTGGAGGTAACTTTGGTTTTTTTTCTATCGAGATAATTTTACGAAATCGTGTTTTCGTCTAACATAATCCTTAACAATAATCCTCTACTTTACCTATATATTTATTTCAAAATTAATGCTGCAGTATTTTCGGCATAACGAAGGATCTTGCTAAGCCATTTGAGATTATATTTCCCCTTAACATCAATACCAATTTTGTTATGGGGATCATGTGGGTGTGATGTGAGGGGACGCCATCCGTATGATAGTTGCATTGATGGTTACTGCTCTTAGACCATTCAACTCAATGGTTTAAGTTACTGCTACTTGTGATATTTCGTCTTGTGATGATCTGCGGGTGTGCTGCGCTTGATTCGACGCATCTTGTGGTTCTGGTCGATGGTGCTATGCGGATAGTGATGTCCACTGGGATTGTATGGGGGACCTTGGGATGGTGTAAGTCCGACGATAGTCGTATTGATGCTTGTTGCGTTCTGCAGCATTGTGTCTCTGCGATGGTTGTTTCGCGGGTCGCTATTCTCAATGGCGCTCTCTGCGTTTTGGTTTGACTCACACCTAAGTAAATTTGTCAAAGTCGGGTCCCTAATTACGGGGCGGCAGACTGCACTGCAGACTGCAGACAGATTATTACTATTATATTTTATATGCCTTTAGGCTAAATCTGCCGTTATTTTGGTTGGTGGAGCATGTGTGTCAACCTCACGCGGGTGGTAGCTGGAGGAAGGATCTGATGGCACAGGTCTCCTCTCATTTCTGAGAGGGTTTTAGGACAAAGAAATGTCCGCTGCGTCCCAATGCTTGTTGGCAAACCGCACAAGTTTTCGAAATATTTTTTTCTTATTATTTCTCAGATATGCAGGTTTCCTCACAATGTTTTCTTCACAGCCGAGCACGTGGTTAATTAGCATTTAAAATTACAATTAACAATTTCATTGGTGCCGGCGAAGATCGAACCCGGGTTGCTCGGATACTGTTAAATTTACAGCGAGCGCTCAGCCCCTGAGCTACCACGGCTCTTAATGTAATAACGTAATAAAACCTACCAAAAAATTAGAATTTAATTGAGACGACCTCTACTTCAGTGTACGTGCACAGATTTTTTTGTAATTTAATTAGCGTAAAATTTTATACCGAAATTGATTTTTTTTATATAAAAGGGATCCAGTATATGCTGGTTCTGAAAAATGCCATATAGCAGCTTGGACTCAATGGAAGGGTGTGCTAATTGGTGACCTGAATCTGATGAAAGCTAATCTCACCAGTCTTGAACACAGGTGCAAAGTTGCAGGAATTGTATAGGTAACTTAATTCCTACGTTGCCCTTCCTCCAGCCAGTGCATACGATACATTTTCATGCGTAAAACAAAGGAGTGGAGAGTATGTTGCCAGCATCTGTTTTTTCTTCAGATAACAATGTGGGTGTCCGCAAGGCAAGAGTGAATCGGCTTTTGTTTAATCAGTGCGCTTTAAGGTCTTCGCTGCATCACCACTTACGTTTTTGTAGAGTAAAAGTGACCAACTAGTAAACGGCCAACCTGGTGGTAAGTGGGTACTGCAGCCCATTGACATCTGCATCTATCTTTGATTAAATACTAAAATACGGACGCGTTGTCACCTCTGAGGACTAACTGGAACGCCTTGTTTCCAGTAAAAAGGATCTCCGGTTTTCTGCACTCACCATATGAACTGCTATTTGATGCTGGTATTTTACCGTACCGTGAATCTTCATAAATGATGCCACAATACATGATCCCGAGCCACTTGCATTCATCGACCTTACCTGTCTTACCAGGTCGTCAATTCATCTAGTGGACCCTACCCTTCTTCCAGCGAGGTTACGCCAGTAGAAATTTTGTATATGTAAAATTGGTATATGTCAGTCTATTGTCACTTCAGCTGATTGATCCTTTTAACTTTAATAGTTTTAAATAACGTGCGTTAAAAAAACGGTTTATTTCGGAACAACATTCTGTTAGGCAGAATGTGAATATCTCGCCGTAAGCCGTATCATAGTGTCGTTACGAACATTACGTTATTTGCATAAAGCCTTACGAAGATAGCATTCGTGCGATTATATCGGCCATTACGCACAGCCATGAAATTCCAAGGAGTGTATCTCACGTAACATTACGCTCACATATTGCGTCTTGTAACAAGTCTATAAATAATTTAGCACCTTTTTGTTAAGTGGTAAAGCCACTTATGTGGTAGATCCATGCAGCTATATTATAGTTGTAGCTTAATGGGTCAGCTCGACCGGGGATAGGAACATGCTCGGACAAAATACAGCATAAAAATGTTACGTATGGTGAGTGTAAAGAAACGCCGACCTTTTTTAATGACTACAATGCATTCGAGATTAGTCCTCAAGGGTAGACAACTTATCGGCGTTTAGATTTTTAATCAAGGATAAATGTAGGTATATCCTAAATTGTAGTGCAATTTATGTGTGTGGAGACAGGCCTCACGATACAATTAATCTTGCTTTAAATTTATTTATATTGCGACCCGATTACGATCTCTGCTAACACCATTGAATTTATAAGTGGCAGTTTTTGGAGCTGATTAATTACATGAATAACGGTGACCGTAAAAATTGTGAAAAATTTATTTTTGTAGGATGGGGTGACGAACACACAGTCCACCTGATGTTAAGTGGTTGCTGTAGTCTATAAACATTTACATCTATCGTCGGTTACGAATCTTGCAGATGCGTTGTCCGTGAGGACTAAGGTGGAATGCCTCGTTTCCATTAAAAAGGGTCTCCGGTTCACACTTACCATACGAAGGACAGCAGCATTAAGCTACGATTTTACGCTGGTATTCTGTGAGAGCGTCGTCTTTCCCTGGTCGAGCTGACCCATTCGTGCTACAACTATACTGCTAATACAACTGCAGTATGGTTCTATCACGTAAAAACTATGCAGGTTATCTTTAATTAAATACCTAAATTGCACCACTTCGGTTATATTCTGCTTCCTCCATTCATACATACATCCATCCATTACAACGGAAAGTCTGTAGTCAAGGGGAAATATAACCTCAAATGGCTTAGCAAGATCCTCCGTTATGCCGAAAGTATTACAGCATTAATTTTGAAATAAATATATGGTAAAGTTGAGGATTAATGTTAAGGACCATGTTAGACGAAAACACGATTCCGTAAAATTTACTCGATAGAAAAAAAAAACAAAATTACCTCCAAACTGAACAATAAACCGCTGTTATTCATTAAATACATTATATAAGATCATGAAACTTTGCATACTAACTGAACTAAATATAAAGCAGTGCTTATGTTATTTCCTTTTTTAAAATACCATTATTTTCACTGTAAAAAGAAATTACCTAAACTGTCGGCGCCTTGAAGCTTGATTCCTGTATCCTGTCGCCCTGTCAGTATCGCAGAGATATCGCTTAGGCTTTTGAAGGGGGAGGTTGTGTCGCTTACGAACAGAATACACATTACGCAACAGGACGACGTAAATTTAAAATGGGAAATAACCGTGGTAAAAATAAGAAGAGACTGAGTTGGCGTTAAGAAACAGGCATAAATATGATAAACCTAATGGAATAAGTATCTAACTACCTATCTACTTACAGTATTAGTGATTACAAACATGTCGCTACATAGCATACGACGCGCGGGGAAGTGGAAGCGAAATTAGAATTTGAGCTGACTTACTATATCCCCTTAATCTTATTCACCATATTTTGATATTTGCCATATAGGGTAATTTTGCTATAGTTACCACGCTTAGTTTTTGGGTCGTTATCAGGAAGATTCCGCTCCCCATTTTTTTATTATTCTAAGCCACCGCTAAACTACAATCCCACCTGATGGTGGTGGTGATGTAGCCTAAGATGGTGGCGCACTGATTTAACAAAAACCTATTCACTCTTGCCATCTCCTGTTTATGTTTCAATCCGTCGCTTAGCCACGGAGCGATATAGGGTGGTGGATATTCCTACACCTCCACTACACGGTGAAACTTCCTCACCTTTTCAGAAATAACAAAAATAGACTTTTAATAACAAGTAAAAGATGACTTCATAGAACTGAAACGAATAAAATATGTTTACTTAATAGCTTCAGAAGTCGGTGCTAAGATACCGTATAGAAGTATTAGAGTCCGACTTCAGAAGCTATTATGTGGAAATATTTTTTTTAGTTCTTTAAAATTGGCTTTTACTTTTAAAGTCTAACTTTTAACACTTTTCAGTGGGCAGGAATAATATAAATAGCCAGGATTAATGTCGTCTAAATAATTTACGTTAAAACTTCACCATTGCTCCTCACCCTTAAGCCTCATTTACATTCAGCCACTGCCACTGCTCCTCGCGCTGCCGGCAATACTTCGCTAAATACTGCCGTAGCAGGATCGCGGGAAGAGTGTATTTACACTCCACTCTGCCCTACCACTCACTCACTCACATCACTTTCGGCTTTCGCCTATGGCAGACGTCGAAATAATTACAGCGTCCGCGCTGTGTCTTCTTGCAATACAAAATTAAGTTAATAATTTAAAAAGATATCAAGTTCAAAAGAAGGTAGATAGATAGATAGAAAATTTATTTGCTTAAAAACATGGTACACATAAGATCATCAATGACGTGGAACTGACATGTTTTGCAAAAATGATATGAAATACAGCTAATTACACAAACCCAATGTTAAATTATTGCATTGCTTAAAAGTTAGGTACAAACATTCTTTTTGAATTCAAATATTATGTAAAATTAAATACTTATACAGATCCACTCTATTTGAATTCATATACAGTAAATTGTTCATAAGTTATTAATTGAATTATTACATTATTGTTACATAAATAATATTAAATATTATATGAAATTAGTTAAGCTATTATTATTTTTATAATTACACTACAGTATAAATTAATTCATAATTTTAATAACAATAAAATTATAATTTAAAAATCTCAGGCTATTATGCAAATATAACCATTTAACTTATTTTACATTTTAATAAATAAATAATCAATATTTTTTTTTTATAGAATAGGCTGACAAACGAGCACATAGTCCATCTGACGGTAAGTGGTTGCTGCGGCCCATAGACATCTACATCTATCTTCCATTACAAATCAAAATGCAGATGCGTTGTCACCCGTGAGGACTGAGATGGAATGCCTCATTTCCAGTAAAAAGGGTCTCCGGTTCTCTACACTCACCATACGAAATACAGCAGCATTAAGCTACTATTTCACGCTGGTATTCTGTGAGAGCGTGGTCCTTCCCCGGTCGAGCCGACCCATTCGTGCTACAACTATACTACTAATATAACTGCAGCATGGCTCTACCACGTACAAAGACAAAATATGAGTTACTAATCGTTTTTAGAAATAAAATGTCAATGTTAATTCCTTAAACTAAATTTTATATTAATATAATAAATTTGACGAATTTATAATTAATTATGTACATAGGTACTATGTTATCTCAAAAAGAAAATTCGTATTCGTAGAAGATGATGAATTGTGGTTTTTATCGTTGAAATCCCATATGGTTTTTTCTGATTCCAGCAGTTCTAAAAACTTTATTGTATTTTCATTATTCCACTTGAAAGGCATTTTGGTAGACCGTACCTATATAACAAGACGGCACGCACGTCCGTTCATCCAGGCGCTTGGCGCGAAGCAGCGAAGCGGTATTTCTTCTCAAGGTAGTCAGATAGGAAATACTGACCTCATCTAGTTTTTAAAAGTATTGACATGTTAAAGTGTTTTGTAAAACCCATTAACAGAAATAAATGATTTGATTTGATCTGATAAAATATATACTCTGGCTGTTTCATTGGCATTTATCTTATACATTTCGGTTTCCATTTACTTGGTTTGTTAAGTAAATATTCTCTATGTGCATAATTTTTGGGGGTTATGGGTTAATTTTCTTCATGTCATTTATTATGTCGCCTGTGTGTGTGCCTTAGATATAAATAAACCAAATTGTGAGGAATATAATACGCACAAAAAATTCCTGAAATCAGAAATACTTATTTGATTTATTTATTCAAAGCGAAACAAACTGATAGGTAGTCATGAAGAATCTAAAGGTTACATTAATCTCTATAACCCTATTAATGACAGTTTAGAGAAATACTCAGTAATCCAAGCAACAATAATTCATTGCAAATTTGAATATTCCCGCCCGTATTTTTCATCTGCTACTCATTCACAGTGGCTCTAGTTTATGTAAATGAATAAATCTATGGTTGGTTTTTTTTACTATGAAGACGTCGTTCTTCTCTCGGCTAGAGAGTACTATATTCTTTGGCGCGAAGTGAGCGATGGAGCTGAATGTGAACACTCACTGCCGCTCGCGCTGCCCGTCCTTTGACTTCCGTACCGTATGAAAAACCGACATTTGAGAGATCGTCGGGTAGTGGCAGCGGCAGTGTCAGCGCGAGTAGCCTGTTTACATACTGCCCTGCTCACTGCCCTGCTCACTTCCCTCCCCAACAGGGCTGAATGTAAATGGGGCATTTTATATGATTGAAATTTTGCTTCAAATTCATATTATTTACTGGTTTTAAATTCACGGGTATATATAAATATATACCCACGTATTTATATGTAACCGTATTAGTATAACTAAAAATAAAATAAAAAGGAAACATTCAAATTGTTTCACAATAATTGACAACGATATCATATAACATATATTTAAAAAAATAACATACTATCTAAAAAACCTTTTCCTTTGTGATATCGGCTAAAAGGGTGGGCTAACTACGGGACGACCATTTTTCTTTTTTTCTGGTAATTGATTTTTATTTACATATCATTCAAACATATACAATACTAGCGTTTCGCTCCGGTTTCGCACGGCCGATTTCTGGATAAATACCATACTAAAGAAATCTAAAACATTTCTGATATAAATGAATTCTCCAATGTCAAACGTAGGATGTGACAGTGATGTACATGAATCCGATTTTCGCAGAAGCGAGATAACCGAACGATTACCTATCCTTGAAGATTCCTCTCGAGAATTGGGTTACTAAGATAACGTAAGTACTTCTGTTAAAACTTTGAGCACGAGCAAACGATAAGGAACCTTAAAACCTTAAATGCGTCGTGATTAATGATATAAAAAATGATTAATCTGCGTAAATGATTTCGTGTTTCTACTATATTTATATTATTTATTATATGTAGTACTTAGTTATTGCGTTGTCTTGACTAAGGGCAAAAACGAGCAAACGGTTCTCCTCACGGTGAGTTTATTTGTATTTTTTTAATCAAAATATTTCTGTAACAAAAAAATTGTGTAGTTTTATAACCTCCATTTATTTCTATGTTGTTATATTTGTTATATTTATATTTGTTCTTTGAACAAAGTGATCCGAAGGACTCTTGTCTTCATAAATATCCCCTCGGTTTTAGAGCCTTGCGGGATATTTAGAGACGATGGCAAGAGACTCGACGGTATGACTTTGGTCCCTTGGGAGAGAGGTAAAGCCCTAGTGTGTGATGCTACTTGCGTTGACACTTTGGCGGCCTCTCATCTCAAGGGTACCTCTTTTAAAGCCGGGGCGGCATCAGAGGCAGCCGAATTTAGTAAATGGCGCAAATATGAGTCTTTTAGAAATGACTGCATATTTGTGCCATTTGCTGCAGAAACTATCGGTTCTTGGGGTTCACGTGCAGTGAAATTCCTAAAGGAACTGTATCCACGGCTGGTCGTCGCTGCTGGTGATAAGAGGGCTGGTTTTTTCCTCGCTTAAAGGCTAAGTATAGCTATTCAGCGAGGGAACGCAGCCAGCGTTCTTGGCACTATACCACGGGGAGCAGGACTTTTTGACAATTTAAATTTTTAGTGTTAGTTTATCTATATTATAGTTTCTTTTTTTATATATTGTGTATAATTAGTATTATTTGTAAATATTATATATTTAATTTCATTAATCATCATCAAAAATATTTGAATAAAAAACTTTAAGGTATAATAAATAAAGTTCTTTTTCCCGTTATTACCTTTCTATGTTATTTTGAAAATTTCATTACATAAACGTCATAGTAGAAAGCTTTCTACTGTGTAAACGTTGTATTTTTTGATAATATGGAATTATATAAACAAATGTACCTACCTTTAAACGAACGACACTGAATTTTTTCTAAAAAACGATGAGCGTATTGTGAAAATTGTAATAGATTTTTTTAACTATTATATGTATAAATCATGTAACAAAAATTGACCATCGCATTAAATTTCAATAGATTTTTTGATAAAATTTATTTAAATTTAATTTGATTTCTTTACGGCCGAGTTTTCTGAAGTTCTATCGTTTGAATACTGATTATGAAAACGCACTTTACGGGAAGCACAGGATTTTTTTACATGTGATGTATATAAGCCAGTGCCATATATAAGTCAGTGTTCGACTATTATTCAACCTGATGATAAGTGGTGATGCAGTCGAAGATGTTTGCTATCTCATTCATTATCATCATTTGCGTACTGACTCAGCTTAACAAAAAACTATTAACTCTTACCTTTAAGAAACAAATTAAATAAGAGACAATTTTTTAACTAAACAAAATTCTGATCAGAATATAAAAACGAAGCCATACCATAAAGTATTTCATGGGGTATCGTGTTAACGGGGTTGTTAAAGAGAGAATGAAAAGCCGATCCAATCCTGCTACCACTATAAAATAACTAGTTTAGACGTGGTAGAATCATGCTGCAGCTATATTTGTATGGTTGTAGCACTAATAGGTCGGCCCGAACGAGGAAGGACCCCGCTCTCATAGAATACCAGCTTAAAATAGCAGTTCAATGCTGCTGTGTTTCGTATGGCGAGTGTAGAGATTCGAAGACCCTTTTTACTGGAAACGAGGCATCTTAGTCCTCAGGGGTGAAAACGAATCTGCATTTTGATTCTTGTTAGAGGACAGATGTAGATGTTTATGGGTCACAGCATCCACTTACCGTCAGGTGGACTGTGTGCTCGTTTGTAACTCATATTTTATAAAAAAGCTGCACCGTGGCTCTACCACGTAAAAAAATAATAGATAAGAATCAGATTTATACAATAAAAATTAAAAGCAAATGAGTAGTACCTAATTGGAAGGAACATCAGCTATAGCTTCGACAAATAACTACAGTGCTGATTTACAGCTGGTACTAAAAGTTTCGTATGAGTCGGTGAGGCGATTACGATACAATTGAATTTAGATATTGAATTTAAATAAAATATAAGAAATAAAAATATATTTCCTCCAGACCGAGAGAAACCATCCGCGCAGGATAGGATTCACTATAATCCTACTGTGTATGCGCAAACACGAGTGCGCTCTATATTCCCTCACATCGGATATATAGATCGACTATGTCCAATAGGACTGTTTTCCGACACGACCAGAGGGAGATCAAACGCAGCGGAATTTAAATAAATACAGTAATTACAAATTATATCATAAATTAAACAAATAAACGAAACCCAAAATAAAATAAACGGGTACGGTATATATCAATGAACAGACCAGTTGACATTCAACAAAAAAAACAATACATTTTTTGCGGATAACGCCACGGTTATAAGAGCTGGAAGTTCATACATACCTTCTTATATATTTTAGCAAGATAGATAGACCTTGAAATTAGTCATTTAGCATCATTTACCAGTTTAATTAAATTAGCTTACTCCGTTATATTGAACGTATAATGAACGAAAGACTAAGCTTCTAAAAGCTTCAAATTACTAAATGGCCCTCACTATTATCGCTTTGCTGTGTGTAAGATTGTGGATACATCACTCTATGTGACCATTGCATGTTCCAAATATATGTTATGTTTTCCGATAGATGTGGGTAGAAGTATCACGTTTAATAAGCATTATTATGACGAAAGTATATCAATTATATTATAGATAATCATATTATATTATAGATGATAGAGCCGTGGTAACTCAGATAGTTAGCGGTTGCTGTAAATTTCACAGTAGTTACGCGAACAATCCGGGTTCTATGCCCGCTGGCATCAATTTTTAACTTCTCTTCTGTACGGATTAATGAGGCGTTCGGATTATAGTATGTAGATACTTTTATAAACTAGCCCCTGAAATACAGGTATAATATATATATCCTAGTTTTGGGGTTGGTGACCACAGTAAATTTTTGTACATGTAATATGTTTATAAATAAAGGTTATTGTTATTATTATTATTTTAAAAGATGTTTTTGAAATGAAACTGATTTTATAATTAAGTGTAAATACAAATTTTAAACAATATGTAATGTAAAAAAAATATAGTATAGTACTTTGAAGAGTGGTGTTTACAAAGAAAATGATTTGTCCTTCAATTTACGCAATAACCTTTTTTTTGATATTGAAATATCCACTTGATCAGGGGGCCTCGTTCGAATTAAAGACGCGTTCGAATTATCGGGAATTCGGATTAGCGAGTTCTACTGTATATATAAAAATCAATGGTTGTGCGGTAGTCTCTCTAAAACTGAAAAACGACAGCACCATATTTGATGAAATTTTGTATGTGTGATTTAGTTGATTCGAGAATGGTTTAGATTCACAACTGGACCCGGTGGGTGGCGCTGTTGTCGCGATGAATCCGGGATGTATAGGTAGTTTATGAATAAAATCATACGACGATCGAAGTATTATATAGGCCGTCTATAAATAGAGTAAGCATAATAAGCCGTCTATAAATAATGAGAAAATTTTTCACGAAGAACTGATCCGGAAAAAAAACCGTATGGAATACTTTGATAACATGTGATTCCACATGTGATCTATCTTGAGTTACGAACGTACGTACATTTTATTTTAAAATGTTTGTTTACGTTAAAATTCGCAAACGTGAGCATCCCCAGCCTTACATTTTACGTTAATATATATAAATATTTAAAATAGCTGTCTAACTAGCTTTATTTAAAGTATTTTGCTACTCAAATGGAATGCACAGAAAATAGATAAGAGAATTTTTAGTTAGTGTAGCTTCATTTGCATTTTCGTAGTATTGTTACTTCTTACATTGTATTAGCGAAATCCGGCAGTTGTAGCCGGCTTCGCTTGGATAATATTTAGTTGGTATTTATTATTGTTTGATGGCTCTTTGGCGCAGTGACTTAGCAATGAGTTCTAGCGCTGAGGGCCGCGGGTTCGAATCCCGCACGGAATAAGTATTTGTATGGCCTACAAATAATTGTTCTGAGTTTGGATGTTGGCCCCTACGATACAGGAGAAAATCCTAATGTGGATGTAACGTTTTTTTTTAACAAAAATATAAAGACTAATGTGGCGTTATATAGTTTTAAAATAGTCAAAAATAAATATTATAAAATTTTAATTTTTTTAAATAGATTTTTCTTTCGGAAAAAATGTAGCCTAGGTCTCTTCTCCCATTGCTCTCTCTCTCTCTCTCTCTCTCTCTATTTGTTCGTAATGTTTCATCTCAATCTGATTAGCCAGTACTAAGATTAGCCTGTTGACAGACTGACAGACAGACAAAAAAGTTTTTAATGGCATGCGAATAACCCCCTAAGCTAAATAAAAGGCAGTTCTTTCAATATTACAAACAGACAATTCTATTCTATTTATACGTTTTTAGAATAAAAGTGTCAAACAGGCACACGGTCCACTTGATGGTAAGTGGATACTGTGACCCATAGACATCTACATTTATTCTCAATTAAGAATCAATATGCAGATGTGTTTTCAGCCCTGACGACTAAGATAGAATGATGATATGCGTAGATAATGCAACGTGTCACCGCAGCTTAGAGTTAAAAGAAAATCAATGTACTAGCCCATGTAAAACTTAGAGTTATAAGAGCGTATAAAAGTGTGGAAAAGAGGTTGCATTCTTATAAGAGTGTTTTATAAGTTATTATGCAGCTCAAGCTGTTAGCCCTTGTATTATACAATTGGAAGTATTTTGTAGCAATTGAATCTGATTTGATTATTAAAGCTGTATATAAGTTGTTTTCTGCTTGCTGCCGCTTATTACAGCTCTAAGTATTATTATAGTATCACTCAAATGTTATTTCTGAACAATGGTGTATCCAAACTGCCTTCTAAGACTTATTTTTATGGCGTAATTGTACACTCATATAAATATGTACAATAGTTTTATTACTTCTATGAGGGTGTTATAAAACTAAAAAAAAATAACAACTATATTACAATTTAAAGATGTGCAAGTGATAAAATGTCATCATTTTGCATTGGTTGCGTGTTTATATTGTGCAAGTGAACGAAATTTATCATTTATTTTATTTATTTATTTAATTTTTATTTACATACATACATAATACATAAACACTCACGCCTGTCACCCAGAGGGGTAGGCAGAGACTACGGACTTCCATTTGGCACGATCCTGACATACCTCTTTCGCCTCCTTTACATCCATATATCTACGCATACATGCTCGTCGGTTAAGGGTACTTCTAACGTGGCCCATTTTCAAAATATCGCCAATTTGTTCGATAAACTTTTTTCTAGGGCGTCCCTTTCCGACTCGGCCATTCACATCTGCCATATAAATTTGCTTTGTCACTCTTTCCTCATTCATTCTTTCTACGTGACCAAACCACCGAAGCATTCCTTTCTTAATCCTGGTCACAACATCATCTTGCATACCACATTTATCTCTTATCACGCAATTTCTCACCCTGTCATTTAATTTTTATTTATGTTATCAATATGTTGAAAAAGGAAAACGATTTGGTGCAGTTAGAAGATCATGTAAAATCTAAATAAAAAATAATTCAACACTGTTCCCAAGGCAAGGTTTTAAATCTTTTAATTTAATTACTTAAGACAAAAGTTCTGTCAAAAACTTTTTAATTTAAAAATTTTAAAAATTTATGACACATTATTGATAAGTGTATAGAAATTATATATGAAATTTGGAATACAATTTTATTTACATTATTCAAAATGCCTTCCCCTATTTTGAATAAATGCCCTTAATCGACGCGGCCAATCATCAATCACAGCACGCACCACACTCATATCTATTTCTGTCGCTGCTTTAGCCAAAGATGCACGGTGAGATTCTGACGAGGTTTAGCGCAGACTTTCTTCTCCTAATGTTGCAATATCTTATAATCCAGTGGGCTTAAGTCCGGACGAGAAGAGGGCCAGTCTTCATGTCCGATAAAGTCAATTCCATGGGCGATCAACAAGTTTTGCGTGCTTCGTGCCCTATGAGCTCGTGCAAAGTGGTGAGTGCATTTTGATTAGTAATCGAGGATAGATGTAGATGTCCATGGGCCACAGCAACCACTTACCATCAGGTGAACTATGAGCTCGTTTGTCACTCCACCTTATAAAAAGAAAAAAAAAACAGCACAGCAGTCCACCTGATGGTAAGTGGTTGCTGTGGCACATAGATATCTACATCAATCCTCGATTACGAATGCCTCGTTTCCAGTAAATAGTGTCTCCGGCTCTCTACACTCACTATATGAAACACAGCAGCTTTAATCTACTTTATTACGCTGGTATCCTGTGAGAGCGTGGTCCTTCCCCGGTCGAGCCGACCCATTCATGCTACAACTATACTACTAATATAACTGTAGCAGGGCTCTACCACACATAAATATTATTATGTTACTTCATTTTTTTTAAAATTAGTGTTTAATAATTACTTAAGGTTGTCTTAAGATATTTTTCTTTGTGTAAATTAGAACTTAAAATTGCGATTACCGGCCGGGATCCCAAATCGGTTTCCTCGCATTATATAATTTTTTAACAGCCGCCCAAGCAGCACGCAAGCTGTATACGAGCTGTATTAAAGTTCGTTCTTATACTAGAGGCCCTATTTTTGAGTGCATAAAAGCTGTATAAGTACTTATACAGTTCTTATAAGTAAAAAATTGGCACAATTTATACTGCTTTATGCGTTAGTAGCGCTGTATAGTAGTTGTACGAGCATAAAAGAGCCTGTATAACAGCTGTTTTATTGCGGTTATTTGGTGTGCAAAGAAACTACTACACTACAGATATTAGTAACTTTTAAAGATAAGCCTTCTAAATTATTTATATACTATATTGAATGATGGCGACATTTAATGTCAGAGTAAAAAAAACTATTTAATATATTAATATTATACTCGAACTGGAGTTTAGTTTCGATGATGATAGTTACATACATAATACATAACATACATGATGATAGTTAATAAATTAAAAGTGCAAAGTTAGATTTACGGTCAACTTGTATAAGTTTTCTATCTAAAAATGGATGCGCCAGCAAAATAACCAAATAATATAAGGATACTAATATGAGGATGGTAACTAAATATCGCTTGTACAGGTTAGAATTCCAAAAAATTAAATTAATGGATATGAAGGCACATTGGGGCAGAGTAATCATTATTCAAACTGAAAATAATTTATAGGCTAAAATTAAAGTCTAATAATGATAAAATTGGCTGGACACGTAGCGAGGCTAAGCGATAATAGATGGACAAGAGAGACAACATAATGGACAGGCCCACTAGGACAGAGAAAGAGAGGAAGACCAAATACACGCTGGGCAGACGATATCATAAAAGTAGCAGGTACTCATTGGTTACGAGCGGCAGAGAATAGAGAGTACTGGACTTCTCTGGAGGAGGCCTTTACCTCTCATAGAGAGGGTTCTTGTTAAAAAAACATTAAATTAAATATTGTTACTACGTAATGTCAGTTACAATATGAACTTCAATTTAAATCAATAACTAACCAAATTTTACTTATATATTTTTAAATGAAACTACAAAAATGAAATAGATTTGAACATATTGTTATTAAAATCTAATTATTTGTTAATCATAACCACATTAATTTTAATTTATTTCTTATCTATTTTGCATGCACACTGTTAATGAAATTTTACTATGGAATGCAAGAAATAAAAGGCTTTTTTTATTATTTTTTTTATTTTATTAATGATAAAATTGTATTTTAAATTTTGTTTATATGTGTCGTAAAATTACGACAATTTGCTAAACAGCCTAAACGGTATGTCGAGAGTATTATCGTCTTAGTAGCTGTACTGCGTATCTTATGGATTCTATCATTGATTTTTAATTAGTTGTATAATAGAATATTTTGGTTACTTACGCTGTATAGCAGTTTTTTCACTATAACATATACTTAGTCGGGTCATAAGTTCTGCCAAAACCTCATTATTTAAAAAAAATTGAATACTGGCTATATGAACTTTACCAATTTTAAAAATATAACGTTTCGCTTGCCGAAAATAAAAAGAAATTAATTTTCATTCATTTTCAAATACAGAGTGGTCGAAGAAAGAAGATAGAGTAGCGGTTATCCCGTTGCACCGCTGTAATTACGCGCCAAAAGTGATTTTCATTATTCTACAAAAATTGAACTACGGCTTGTTTATGGCACTATCAAACGATTCACTGAAGATTCAGGCTTCGAAGATTGTAAGAGGGCCGGCCGACCTCGTACAGTTAGGACACCCACGATGGACATCAAAGCATTGAAGGCGCAAATCCAACCTCCTCTTTGTAAATAAAAATCTTAGCTCTCCAGATGGGCCTAAGCAGAACCACGGTCAAAAGAGTGACCAATGAAGACTAAGGACTACGAGCTTATCGTAAGAAGACCCGACAGTTTTTTTTTATAGGATAAGGTGAGAAACGAGCACACAATCAACCTGATGGTAAGGGTTTCTGTAGTCCATAGACATCTACATATATCCTCGATTATAAATCAAAATGCAGATGCGTTGTCACCCGTGAGGACTAAGATGGAATATTTCATTTCCAGTAAAAAGGGTCTCCGGTACTCTACACTCACCATTCGAAACACAGCAGAGTTAAGGAAACGAGACATTCCATCTTAGTCCCCACGGGTGACAACGCATCTGCATTTTCATTCGTAATCGAGGATAGATGCAGATGTCTATGGGCCACAGCAAGCACTTACAACCAGGTGGACTGTGTGCTCGTTTGTTACTCTATCCTATAAAAAAATACAGCAGCCCACCTGATAGTGAGTGGCGACAACAGTCGTGGACATCTGCAACTAACCTCGACAAAGTAAAGGATACTGCAGATGCTTTTCCACCTCTGAGGACTATAGTCGAATGTTTCCAGTTATACTGGATCTCTGTATTTCTATACACTTGACTAGAAACACAGCAGTAAACACTGCCATTCAACGGCAGAAATATGTAAGGTAGTGGACCGACGGCAGAAAGTCTTACCATCTAGCACCTCATGTACCTTCTCCTTTTCACTGTGGTGTTGAGTATTTTAGATCATTATCTGTTAACCTTGCATAGTTGAGATAAAACAGTTCGTCCTTGCTCAGGGACGTACTCTATTTGTTGTGCCAATCTGCCGATAAAAGTACCAAGTTTGATATTGATGTTTGATACGTATACGATCAAATACGATGCACTTACGTAATCGGTGACACTTGAGCCATTCTTAAGTGGTTTAGATTTAGAAGTGTTAAGAATGTTTTTTTTACAGTATAACGAGCACGCAGTCCACCTGATAGTAAGATGTTGCTATAGATCATAGAAATTTACATCTATCCTCGATTACGAATTAAAATGCTGATGCGTGATGACAACCCATCAGCATTTTGATTCATAATCGAGGATAGATGTAAATTTGAGGATTAAGATGGGATGCCCTGTTTTCAAAAAAAACGGTCTCCGGTTCTCTACACTCAACATACACACACAGTAGCTTTAAGCTGCTATTTTACGCTGGTAAAGAATGAAAGAGCGTGATCCTCCCTGAATCGAGCGGACAAATTCGTGCTACAACAGTATCAGGTTCCTTGCTTTTGTCACAGGGAAATCTCTGGGACAAGTAATAACACGTCATAGTATTGTCGGGTTCGCACCGACTAAAATCCTCTTTTCCACATTCGTCGCATATCTCCTAGAGAGAAAACGAAGAAGGCTTCGTCTTTGAGTGCCTGGGCTGCTCATTATTTCGGGTATTTAAGCAACTTATATTATGATTAATTTTAAAATCAACTTACAGCAATGTTTTTAAACAAGTAAACGTGACAAACAAGTTTACGTGATAGTAAGTAGTTGCCGATAGAGACTGAAATATGTTTACGTGGTAGAGCCACTTTGCAGCTATTATGGTTATAGCATGAATGAGTCGGCTCGACCGGGAAGGACTCACAGGATACCAGCGTAAAACAGCAGCCTAATGCTGCTGTGTTTCGTATGGTGATTGTAGAGAACCGCAGACCTATTTTACTAGAATCGAGGCGTTCCATCTTAGTGCTCAAGGGTGACAATGCATCTGCATTTTGATTCTCAATCGAGGTAAAATGTAGATGTCTATGAGTCACAGCAACCATTTACCATCAGGTGAACTGTGTGCTCGTTTGTAACCATTATCCTATAAAAAAATCTTACTTCGATTAAGCATGAAATGCATGTGCTTTGTTTGCCCTGAAGGCTCAAATGAAACGCCTCTTGTCAGCAATCTCTTGGTACTAATCATACAAAATACACGATTCACACAAATACAAAAGAAACACATTATTTTGTTATTTAACTCTGGTGTTCCGTGGTAAATTTTTATATTGTTTTAGTACAATAACATTTAAAAATAACGTTTTGATTACATTAAAGTTGTTATTTAAGGAGCCGTGGTAGCTCAGATGGTTAGCGCTCGCTGTAGTACGCTGTAGTACGCGAGCAAACCGGGTTCGATCCCCGCCGGCACCAACTAAATTGTTAATTGCAATTTTAAGTGCTGATTTACCACGTGCTTGGCGGTGAAGGAAAATATCGTGAGGAAACCTGCATGTCAGAGAAATAAGGAAAAAAAATATTTCGAAGACATGTGAAGTTCGTCAACACGCACTGGGGCCGCGCGGCGGACAATTCACCCTCTCAGAAATGAGCGGAGGCCTGTGCCCAGTGGAACGTATATAGGCTGTAACTTTACTTTACTTTAAAGTTGTTATTAATCAATTAGCTAAGATCCACGTAATAAAATAAAATAATGTCTCTTACCTAGTTTGAAGAGCACCTCCCGCCCTGCCCCAAACACGTATTTGGCTCCTATCATCATCATCATTACATCCCTTCACAAGTCCACAGCTGAACATGGGCCTCTCCCAAGTAATACCACACAGCACGGTCCTGGGCCACCTACATCCATCCACTTCCTGTATGTCTTACCAGGTCGTCACTCTATCTAGTGGGGGGTCGCCCTACACTAAGCCTACCGGTACGAGGCTGCCACTCGAGAACCTTTTTTCCCCATCGGTTATCGGTTCTTCGAGCTATATGGCCGGCCCATTGCCGGTACCTATATCCTCATTTATGAGATTATCACGCAGAGAAACCCCGAACATAGACCTCTCCATAGCTCGCTGAACGACCTAGAGCGTCCTTATACGGCCAGCAGTGAAGGACCACGTCTCAGATCCGCAAGTCATCACTGGCAACACGCACTGGTTGTAGATACAATCCAGTTTTCAGAGTTTGAGGTATACCTGACGATAAGATGTGTCCTAATTCCCCGAAGGCTTCTATAGAGGCTCTAACTCCTTCGCTTTTAAAATTTTACTTCGCGGATCTTATCAAATTAATTAAAGTTTTGATTACAGTATACTTGGCGTGTATTGTGTATTACGACTGCATCATTGGTCGAGTGATGATAAACGTGACTACTGAGTATAGGGTCGCAAGTTCGAATCCCGGATCGGGCCTAAATTAGTTTTTAGGCTTTTCTAGTAGCCCGGAGTCAGGAAGTTGGCGTTGTATCCCCATGCCTCGGAAAGCACGTTAAGCCGTTACTCCTGCACCTGATATCTCTCTAGTTGTATCGGATTGCAAATCACTGTCATAGTCCGAAGGGACGGCAAACTAAGAGAATAGATATGTAAAATTGGTGTTGGCGCACTATAATCCTGTCCTGAGTCATGTTGAGACGAACCGCCGTGACTGAAATGCATCATATAGAGTATAGTATTATGTTGAATGTTATTAATAAATTGTAGCTGTATCAATGCTTAAAATCTCATCCGTAGTCTCATGTTGATGTGAGACTTTTAATCAAAAAGGATGTGTTAATTTCCTAGAATAATGCAAAAGACGACTTACGGGTTAGTAATAATGTAGGCAATGGGCTAACCATCTATCTCCTCTTTCAATATAATCTAAGCCCATGTTTTGACTCTGCTTACCCCCTTAGGGATTACAGGCGTGAAATCGTTGAAAACTACCGTTTTTATGTGTGTAAAATCTCATTAAATAATACAGGTTTAAGCAACGCGAACGAAGGTAATTCCTTTCTTTCTTGGTAAGTATTTATTAGACATGTATCATATTATTCACGTTTAAGAATTCAAATTGCCAATTAAATTATTTAACAAGACTGAACTACTTTCCTTTAGCAACGACGGGAACGACGGCTATATCTGACTACTTCTCTCTTAAATATCCCGAGTATAAAATCTACAAAAGCGGTCATCCATCCAATTATTAACCGTACTGGACGTTGCTTTGCTTTCACGTTCGTTTGAACGAAATTTCAAAAAGCAAAAGAAGTTACAAATCTTCAGGTTTACGTAATTTAAATTTACATTAAAGCTGCCTTGAAAATAAGCTGATTTCTGCCTTACCTTTAGCTGAGTTAACATTTTACTCCAAAAATAATGTAAAAACAATATTATAGTGAATAAGAGCTGACTTTTAATTATTAAAAAAAATATTTAAGAGTTATTCATATAATAAAATACAACATAATTTTTTTTAATATAAATGGGATGACAAGCGAGCACACAGTCCACCTAATGGATAGTGGATGTTATGTCCCATAGATATCTATAATATAGATATCTATGGGACATAATATCTACTATCCATCTATCCATCTTCGATTAAGAATCAAAATGTAGATGCGTTGTCACTCGTCGCGAATGCCTCGTATCCAGTAAAAGGCGTTTCCGGTTCTCTACACTCGCTATACGAAACACAGCAACATTGATCTGCTATTTAACGCTGGTATTCTGTGATAGTATGGTCTTTCTCCTGTCGAGCCGACCTATTCGTGCTACAACTGAAAGATAGCTGCAGCATGATTCTACCACGTTAAAAGGTTTTATACATAGGTACAACTTAAATAAATATTACATTAAATATTCCACTTTTTTGCTTTATAGTCCAGTCACTTTAGGGTTTCACCTCGGAATTTGAGATTAAAAGCTGGAAACGTACGTAAAGGTATTATTCACCGAGATTCACTGTTGACCTTGTATTACAGTATGTGTGCCTGAGCGCTGGATGCTCTCTGCCCTCTATCTCGGAAAGGGTTGACCGTATAGAAAAAAAGTTGAGCCAAATTGTGGCAAATTTTTTTATCTTAAAATTTTATAATAGGTGTTGAAGTGATTAGAACCAGAGAAACGGAGATAACTGCAAAAAACTTATTTTCGTGACCTTTGACCTCGGACAACTAACGACGCAGACACGAAATTACATGAGACTTTTGAGACAACTCTTAGAACGCCAAAATGAGAGAGAGTTTCCAGCTTTTTATCTTAAATTCCGAGATTGACCCTTTTTTTTCCCTAAAGTGCCTGGACTATTAGTTAGGTTATAATTTCGAGAATTTGTAAATTTTTATTGACAGTTATTATGTGATGATTGAAAAATCCCTCTGTGATTTTTTTTTCATTTAATAGAAAAGAATATTATAAAACAGAGTAGTAAATCATAGAGTACAGTAGAGTAAAGTCGAGTTGACTCGTGTAGAGTCATTTTAATAATGTAACAGAATTTTTTGAATTCAACACAGATTATAAATAAATAAGTTTTTAAAAATATATTTTCTAATTTCATTACTGGTTTAGAGAAAATCTCTTCGCTGGGAAGAATTAGCAAGAAAAAACACAGCAGAGTAATGAACCTTGCTCCGTTCTTTATTTTGTTCTTATCTACCGTTATTGTTACAACCTATCAAAGTCAAATGCTTCATCAATATTTATGTTTCGTAGGACTAAAGATTGGGTTAAATCATCACGCTCATGTATCCATTAGCAAGAATCGCGGTGCCCCTTTCTACAGCGTATTAAATAAACTTAAGATAAAGTTTTAACTTAAGTTTTGATGTAAAATGTAAGGGAAGGGGAAACCACTTCGCAGTATCAAATAGCAGCTATGTGCTACTACTTCCTTTGCGTTACAAAATTAATAATGTTGTGATTAAATTTACACTCTTAAGCTTTTAAATTGTAATATGTGATATCAAATAAAATTATTAAAAAAAAAGTCAAATGCTGAACATAGACCCCTCCCGTAGACTGCTTCATAGGGGGAATATTTGCCATAGTTGCCACGCTTAGCAAACGGGCTGGTAACATAGCAACCTCGGTTTATTTTTAGTCGTTATTAGTAAGAAGCTGCTGCCCACCTCCTGATTTGTTTCCCTCTGTCGTTTCTCACGACACCCACGGGATGACATGGGTAGTGGGTATTCTTACACCACCACTACACCACCACTACACGGTATCAACACCTACAGTCTTTCTGGACGCGGTAGATTACATTTATATCTAACATGGTCGACTGCCTCGTTGGTCTAGTGATTGTAGTAGTGCTACTGCTGATCGTGAGGTCCTGGGTTCGAATCCCGAGTCGGGCCAAAAAATATCAATTATTGAGTTTTTCTGTCAAGAAAATCTCAGTAGCTGCCCGGAGTCAGGAAGTTGGCGGTGTCTCACCCCTGTGCTTCGGAAAGCACGTAAAGCCGTTGGTCCTGCGCCTGATCTCTCTCCGGTCGTGTCGGTTTACCGTCCCATCGGATTATGAGAGTGAGGGAATAGAGAGTGCACCTGTGCTTGCGCATACACTTGGGCACTATAATCCTGTCCTGCGCCGATGGCTAGCCTCCGTTGAGGCAGGCCGCCGTGACCGAAATTCCGTCTGGAGGACATTATCATTATTATGGTCTATCTTTATCTAACATATGGTCTGTGAGAAATCAAGTAAACCGATGCATGTTTTCTCGACTGCTTCGGAAAAAAATGAACAACGATACATTGTCACATCGAAACAACTGAAGTGAAAAGCGGTTATCTTTACGATCCGCGTATTGTGATCGCATCTCGTTTTCAGCCAGTCTAGCTCCAGCGTTCGTGGTGAGAGCACGCGCGTCGACCGCTCAGTTGCAACCACGCCGGGACCGAATATATCAATTAAAATCGCGTGAAAAACATACGAAATTATTTTTACACCGTGCTATGAACAGTGTTGAGCGTGTGTGTGAATTTTCTCGGCGGCCCTGATCCACCTGATTTCAAGGTAAATACGCCGGGTCTAATCCAAAATAACTTATATCTAGATTTTGTTATCGGGATGAAATTGTTTTTACAATTAAGTTTTCTTTAATTTATATGAGAACGTTTGAAAATTTAAAATCGTTTCATTCTTGAAACAAATAAAGTTGCGGTCTATACTTACGTCCCACTTAGAGCCACTAGCCCTTTCTCACATCTGTGAAGGCTTAAAGACAGGAGAGAGCTCACCGCACTGTCCCAATGCATTATTGCATATGTTGTACGTATTGAAAACAGTTAAGATTCCTCAGTAATACATCTCATGATGTAGGTTTGTTAAATTGGCACTAAAATAAAATTAACAAAATTATTGGTGTCGGCGGGAATCGAACTAAGGTATTATGAATAAAGGTGACCACCTGAGGCACTAAGGCTCCCTAAAGTATCACAGACAATAAGAAGGGTATTTTATTTCCGTAGTGTAACGAAGTAAACTGACACACAGTTTAATTTAATAACGTTCACCTGTTAATTTACACTTGAAATATGTATATTTCGGGCGGTATATGTGTAACTGACATTCAGCTCTATGAATAAATTTTGTTTGATAATTTAAATTATTTCGCTAATTTAATTAAACAATGTTGGTAAAATATAGAAGGAATTAAAAAAAATAAACACTGACATACAGACGTCCCACAGTTGGGAACCATGGTATTCCTGAAACGGTTTTTGAACAAGGAAGTCCAGCTGCGTTGCCATTATGAGAATTTTCAGACTTGAAAAAAAATGCATTTCGAGGACACAATGCCCTCGAAATGCATTTTTTTATACAAGAAAAAGTATTTAATGTAATATAATGTCCTCCAGACCGAATTTCGGCCACGGCGGCCTGCCTCAACGGAGGCTAGCCATCGGCGCAGGACAGGATTATAGTACCCAAGTATATGCGCAAACACAGGTGAACTCTCTATTCCTTCACTCTCATAATCCGATGGGACG
This sequence comes from Parnassius smintheus behrii, assembly GCA_036936625.1. NCBI lineage: Eukaryota > Metazoa > Arthropoda > Insecta > Lepidoptera > Papilionidae > Parnassius > Parnassius smintheus. The sequence goes on from JAUPFT010000007.1 coordinate 49,693,727, forward strand.
GTAAACCGACACGACCGGAGAGAGATCAGGCGCAGGACCACCACCAACTTCCTGACTTCGGGCAGCTACTGAGAATTTCTTGACAGAAAAACTCAATAATTGATATTTCGGCCCGACCCGATATTCGAACCCAGGACCTCACGATCAGCAGTCGCACTACTACAACCACTAGACCAACGAGACAGTCTTCTACGTGTTCACAACAATTACTTACCATCAGGTGGACTGTGTGCTCGTTTGACACCCTCACCCTATAAAAAGGGTGGACTGTTAGTTAATTTGTCCCTTCATTTGTGACGCGACGACAGCGTCGCCACACAGTTTTATAAAAAAATCTGAAAAACGGTTGACCGCTCAAGCCATCCCTGGAACTTCGCGCTATATATAACGATCCTAAAACGCTTGAAAAATATTTTTACGACCTAATAGTTAACTAGTTACATCAAAAACGATCCGAGCAGAAATTTCAAAGTTATTAAAAAAAATCTTTTTATTTTTTGACAACGATAACTTTCGAACTGATCAACGATTTTGATGTAATTGGTGGCAACGTCGTTTGCCAACAGAATACCGGCGTAAAATAGCAGCTTAATAAGTTAGTGTTTCGTATGGTGAGTGTAGAGAACCGGAGATCTGTTTTATTGGAATCGAGGTATTCAATCTTAGTTCTCAGGGTTGACAAGTGACAAGGCCCGCGCCTACGGTGGCCGGGGGCCACCGTAGGCGCGGGCCTGTGGACGGCGAGCAATGGGTAGCTCGCCGTCCGTCCGTCTAACGACGACAGGCCGTGTCGACGGCGCGTTTTGTTCCACGCGCGCCTCAAAGAGCTGTCAGCAGCGTGAAGGGGCCCGCAAGGGCCGACGCCTGCCGGGGCTGCGGGCTGTTCGAAAGAGATACCGCGGCTCCGGAACGTAAGGGCACTGAAGGAACACGGATGGTTTTTAGTCAGTAAAAGTCTGACACTCCCTTACGCTCCACCCAGAGCGAAAGGCGTCATTAGATGATTTTCCATCCGCAAAAAAAAAGGGTTGACAAGTGACAACGCATCTGCATTTTGATTCTTAATCGAGATTAATTGTAATATATGCACCACAGTATCCATTTACCGTCAGGTGGACTATGAGCTCGTTTGTATCCCTATTCTATTTAAAAAAAATGATAAGTTTCATGCCCGTCCGTATAATAAACAATGTAAAAAAAACATGCCATAATTTATATGGTCACGTACTAATACTATTCGTTTGCAAATTTGCAATGGCCTGTATTAAAGTGGACTTTTAAAACGGGTCGTAAGGGAAAAGAAACGTTTTTAGGGTTCCGTAGTCAAATAGGAACCCTTATAGTTTCGCCATGTCTGTCTGTCCGTCTGTCCGTCCTCGCTTAATCTCTGTGTGTGCACTAGAAAGCTGAAATTTGGTACCAATATGTGTATCAATCACGCCGACAAAGTGGTAAAATAAAAATTGGGAAAAAATGTTTTATTAGGGTAGCCCCCCTATATGTAAAGTGGGAAGTGATTTTTTTTTAATTTCAACCCTAACGTATGATATATTGTTGGAAAGGTATTTAAAAATGAATAGGGGTTTACTAGAATCATTTTTTGATAATGTCAATAATTTCGGAAATAATCGCTCCAAAAGTAAAAAACAATGTGTCCCCCCCCCTCTAACTTTTGAAACATAAGTTTAGAAAATATGAAAAAAATCTGAAAAGTAGAACTTTATAAGGATTTTCTAGGAAAATTATTTTGAACTTGGATGGGAACAACAGTACCCACTACCGGGAGCAGTTGCAGGAGCGCGAAGCGCTGCTGGAGCGCAAACATAATGGATATCCACCTTTAAACTCATAAGTGGGAACACTTATTGTGACGGACGGGAAACTACGGAACCCTACACTGAGCGTGGCCCGACACGCTCTTGGCCGGTTTTTGTTTATAAAAATCAGTGGAGAACCACCAAACCACAAAACACCTAAGTTTTTACATATGTAAGTTGTATTATGATTCATGTGAAATATTACGTACTGCTGTCATTACAACGGAAATTCCATCTAAAAACAGATTTAAACAAAACAAATCCTATTCGCGCCGCATTGTTTTGAATACGGCCTCACCGTTGATCACTCGCGCGTACAAGACTAAAATGACTCCCTCCTAATTCTGCCAAATTCTAAGTTGAAACGAAATTCTATAATCTAATAAAATAATAATAATTAATTGAAAGTTGGCCTCAATAGTAACTTAAATCGGAATTAAATAGATGGACACAGTATTATAAAACCTTGAAACTGATAATTAGCATTTTTCGCAAAATACATATAAGTACCGACAAATTTGCAAACTGCTTCAAATCAATCTAGTGTCAAAAACTTATTCCTCAAAATCTGTATATATATAAAATACGTGTCACGTTGTTTGTCCGCGATGGACTCCTAAACTACTTGACCGATTTTATTCAAATTTGCACACCGTGTGCAGTTTGGTCCAACTTGAGAGATAGGACAGTTTTATTTGCCCATGAGTGACCTACATTTTTTTTTGCGAATTTAAATTTTTTTAATAGAACATGACAAATGGTCGTCGAAAACGGCAGAACAAAGTCTGCCTGGCAAGCTAGTATAACACAAAAAGAAATAATCCATTAATTTAAAACTGACAGGTTGTCTTTGCTCGCTAGTGTAACCCAATTCAACTTGATAATGTATGTGATTGCGGCTTTAAAATTTATAAATTGGTCAGTTTGTATGCACTTCACTCGTAGCGGATAAAAAATGCATGAAGCGGTCGACTGCTGTCATTAATATCCATGAATTGTAGTACAAATACAAATAGTATTGGAAATAAAATAAATATTTTCTTAACGTTTCCCTTTACAAAACACATTTCCTCATAATGTTATTTTTTTAGAAAGTGCAGGCAAAGGCTTCCAACCATAGAGAACTTTGCATCCAACCCAGCCGATGGAAAATGGCCTATAGATCTTCTATACCTACATCTATAGTCAACTGATTCAAAATGCAGGTGTGTTGTCACCCCTGAGGACTGATACGGAACGTCTCATTAGCAGTAAAAAGGGTCTTTCAAATCGATACAGGGACACAAGATACAAAAACCCTCCATTGAATTCAAAATCAAGGCTTTTAGATTTTTTCACACTTTTATACTATTTACTTTTTTTTATTAACTCACTGGTTGTACGTTTTATCATCAAGTAATATCGGTATAATATTTGGTGGGAAAACCCTGCGCATCGCCGTAGGAATCCGACTAGGAGCGACAATTTGTCAACCCCACCAGTGCCCCTGTGATAGCAGCGTCGACGAGTTGCTCCACGGACTTTCATGTAAGAAAATTGCTGGTAATTTTCACGGGATGGTTCATTGCACTATATCGCTAGTATCCGCGACTGGTCATTGCTGCTGGGGATAAGAGGGCTGGTTCTTTTCTCGTTCAGAGTCTACGTATAGCAGCCATTCAGCAAGGAAACGCAGTCACCGTTCTTGGCATGATACCACAGGACTGGACTGTATTAAATATAGTTTTAGTTTTTTTATCATATTTTTTTAGTAATGTATATATTTCAATGTTATTTAAATAATATGTGAATTTGTTTGTCAATATGGCAGTAAAAAACTATCTAGATTATATTAAAATTTTATACCATTACATACATTTGAAATCATTTTGAATCATTATTTTGTGTAGATATATCATATAAGTTTAATGCTCCTGCACTATCTTCCGCAAGTTTTTACGCTCTCACCACACCGAACGGAATTATTCCTATCATTAAAGTTGTGTACGGAGAGAACTTGGCATTCTTCATGCTGTTATATGAGAATGCCGTCAACGCAGCGACACCGCAGTTTAAAAAAAAACAATAATACCACACTACCTGTAATTTTCTATGTTATTTCTATCTAGCCGCCAGTTTTTGAAGCGTTACTAATGCTTATAAAGGTTGTTCTTGTTTAACTCTTTTGAACTCAGCTAAGATCGCTGATCTTTACTAGTGTGTGGTGGGTATCGAACGAATCCAAAGTACCTTTGGCTTGCGCGTACACTTCACATAAAAAATCATTTATAAGTCCCAAGGTAAATCAGAAAGATATGATCTTTAGATGTATGCGGTATAATCACCTCGTTTACTCTAGAAGTAAAATATCAAGATCAGCAATGGGGAACCGCATCAAATGAGACAGACGTCTGGTACTACGATCGCCTATTCTCCTGTTAAGTGAAACGATTATGGCAAAACCAAAGGCAAATGAAGAGTGTGGATGTGGATATCGTGTTTCAAAGGCTTGTAGCCTTTAGATTTGATTTGATTTAATTTTTAAATTGATTTAATTGAGTTTCTTTTGGGGTTTCCCTCAGTCATTACGATATTTAAGAGACGAAATATGGTGATATGCAGCGGCTACGGAGCCGAAAGCATAGTTAAAATGAAGCATAATAAAATAAAGAAAAAATAAAGCTTTGTTTTTAAAGAAAGAGTGAGGAAGCTCTTTTAAAACGAAATGTAGGGCACTTTACCATCTTCAGGTACATCGATACTCATACATCAATTAAATCGTTCAATAAAAACTAGAGACTTCTTTCTAAAATATGAAAGGAGACCTAATAATAGAGAGTTAGTTTTTGTTAGCTTTCCCGGTGACGCTAAAATTAAATCTGGGTTTTCTTTATTAATACTTGAAAGCCAAGTTAAGTCCGTCTCTCATTTTCATTGAATTCAATGTACCTTTCGAAAACAAAATCTTTAGATATGTACTATAAGAAGATATATCTAACATTAATAAGTACAATTCACAGGATATCACGTCCAAACAACAATGTTCATTAAATATATCTATATACGAAATACATAATGAATTACTTTATTTAAATTATACACCTCAAGTTTAAATTTACTTTTTGCGAGGCTTTTTAAAGTTTAAGCATAATTATTATGCATGCTATTATAATACGTAATTTTTACGTGGTAGAGCCATGCTGCAGTTATATTAGTAGTATAGTTGTAGCACGAATGGGTCGGCTCGACCGGGGAAGGACCACGCTCTCACAGAATACCAGCGTGAAATAGTAGCTTAATGCTGCTGTATTTCGTATGGTGAGTGTAGAGAACCGGAGACCCTTTTTACTGGAAATGAGGCATTCCATCTCAGTCCTCATGGGTGACAACGCATCTGCATTTTGATTTGCAATGGAAGATAGATGTAGATGTCTATGGGCCACAGCAACCACTTACCATCAGGTGGACTGTGTGCTCGTTTGTCACCCTATTCTATATATATATATATATATATATATATATATATATATATATATATATATATATATATATATATATATATATAAAATACAGGATTTTTGAAGTGAAAACTTCTTTAGCGGCGTTGTACACTTTTTTTGTAATGGGTAAAAAATGCTAAACTCGCGTCAGAACACATGACCCTGATCAAAAATTCGTAAGATGGACGGAGAGAAAGAGAGACAGCCGGCGCGGCGTAGGAGAGGAAGTATCCTCCTCTCTTTCTACGGCGCGGCGAAAATGTATGCCTGCGCCTGCTGATTCGTTTAGGCGGCGCAGGGCGCTTGCGCGAATGTTTGTGTGTGATAATTAAAGCAATTCTTGCGAAATTTTTCCCTAATCATTCCAAAATATCAAAAATGCACATCGTTAATATTCAAGTTTTCACTTCTGCTGGCACTCCCGGAGTGCAACCCATCGTCGTCGTCGTTTAATTTCTATCATCGATATTATAAAAAACCTTTCCAAGCCCACTACTGAAAAAGGCCTTTCCCAAGGAATGCCGCAAAACACGGTCCTGAGCCACCTCTTCAGTTGACTTTCCGCATGTCTTAGGAGTTCATCATCCCATAAAGTGGAAACAAAGAAACTCCGGTATAAAACCCTCTCTAAAGCTCGCCGAGTGACTTTGAGCTTCCCGATACGACCAGCGGTGAAGGAATAGGTCTAAGAATTGTATTATGTCATCACTGGCAACCGTCAGTTGTTTGTTTAGTTTTTAAATTTAAATACAACTTCCTGATATATTTTCTAAAAATAACAGTAGTTTTAGTAAACAATTTTATGTAAATTAAATTATGTAGCTTACCATACGGTGTAGATTGTAGCATACAGTTTTCTTTTCTATACAATAATAGTGGCAAACGACAACACCTGATAAAGGTAAGCAGATGCTGTAGCCAAAAGATATCTATATCTATCCTCGATTAAGAATTGAAATGCAGATGCGTTGTGTAGGGGACTAGCATGGAATGGTTCTTTCCAGTAAAAAGGATCTCACCATACGAAACACGAAGTAGTATTAAGCTGCTATTTCACGCTGGTATTCTGTGAGAGCGTGGTCCTTCCCCGATCGAGCCGACCCATTTGTGCTACAACCATAATATAGCAGCGTAATAATGATACTGCAGCGTGGCTCTACCACTTATTTTACAAGAAATGGATTAAGTACAATATTTTTTATAATAGAGTATCTGCGGCGACGCAATTCGAACCTGCTTAAGTCTTTACTTATCACTACCGGTTAGTTGTGGCGATCGCGGTCTAGGAATGTTTTCTCTATTTATTTAAATGAACACTGATAATGGATTTCCTACAATTACGTTCCATCGAACAGATGGCGCCGCGAGTTAAACTACTTTTGTGTAAATGAAAATACTATCTATGTTGTAGGTTAGGGTGACCAGCATGAATGGCAAGTCTACTATGAATTCTGTTTTTCTTTAACTTCTCGCTCGCTTGTTTTTCGAATTTTGAGTTTTCATCAAACTCTTAACATTTTGAGGTAACAGGAAGCCACCCTGACAATTTTTCGATGGTATCTGTATGTCTGTAGTATGTGTGGATGTATGTAAACCTCTTATAACTTTTGAACGGCTTGACCGATTGAGATGAACTAAGTTGTTCCAAAGTGTTTCATCAAACTTAGATTTCCTATGAATTTTAACTAATTCAGACGGGTAGATTTTGAGAAATCTCAATAATAAAAAATTTCAAAAACTGTTTTTAGGATTAACTTTTTAACGGATTTACCGATTGATGCCCAAAAATAATCAACTTTTAACCTTAAAAACCACGTCGATCGCCGCCAGTCCGGTCAAAATCGGTCGATTCGTTCGTGAGATATCGTTAACGAAAAATTTGAAAAAATTGATTTTTTTTTTAATTACTCTGAATATTTCATACTAAATGTCATAATTTCGTGGAATTTGGAGCGCTTTGCATTTGAAATTAGTGGGAAGTTCCAGGTATTGCCTGCAGGGTCAACTGATTTTTTTTTTCTGGAAACCGCCCTTAATTTGAAACTTTCTCAGTTCTAAGATTACGCTCATACAGCTATCGGTATTGAATACAACTCAAAAGAAAAAATGTCGTAGTATTAAGTATACTACGACATTTTTCCTCGTTTATTTTGTTTTAATTTTCTTCATCCAAAATATATTATTTTAGGTAACGTTCTATCAAATAAATGTTTCGTTTTCATCATTATGATAAAACTTACAGCCCATATACGTCCCACTCAGGGCTCATGCCTCCCGCTTATTTCTGAAAGGGTTATAGGGCAAGGAATTGTTCATCGCGCTGCGTATCCCAATGTGTGTTGACGAATTTTACATGTTTTCAAAATATTTCTTCTTAGTTCTCAGACATGCGCAGGTTTCCTCACGATGTTTTCGCTCACCGCCGAGCACATGGTAAACCAGCACTTAAAATTGCAATTAACAATTTCATTGGTGCCGGCGGAAATCAAATCCGGATTACACAGAAGTACTGAGACTGAGACAGTAGACTGTAGTCTAAATTTTGTAAATTTTGATGCTAGCATGATATTTCAGATGAAAGTCCACTTTTGAAAATATGCTTACAAGGAATATCGGTAATGAGCCATCCGAGTCCATCGGTTTACTGCATTTTTATTAGGTTGTCACTTCCTCCAGCGGGGTTCCGCCATACACTTCGACAGCACTACACCCCCAATAGACAAAAAAATGGCCCCCAGTCGTAATAATGTGTCTAATAATGATATAAATACATATGTCTGCTAAGTTAAGTTTCTCATGTAAATGAGTGCATTCTGCACTCTATTTTATTAGAAATAAATATATTAAACCACCAGAGAAAACTTGGTACACCTTTTTAGACAAATAGGCGACAAAAAGTCAACATTGGTGACACATAACTAATATAAGTACACTTAGGTTTTAGGTTGCCACATGTATTTGGCATTGGACTTTACTGAGTCCACTAATTGCGATCCTTTATTAGTATTCAGAAAAGATTTTAAATTTAAACAATTTACTTCAAAGTTCAGTCTAATTACTAACTCAGCTTTTATTAAATCAAACGCAGCTGTGATATGAAGAGAAGCTGTTTGTTGGAATTTTTGAGTTTCGTCGGGAGTCTGGATATCATTTAAAAAATTTAATTGAAATTCATTCGTGTCGGGAGAATCCAGACGAATCTCGACCATCTGGCAACCCTAGTAGCAACCCTAGAAGCTAGACGTTTGTTAGTCATACGTGGAATTAAAATGCTAATGAAAGCATTCGTCTGGTAACGTATTCTCGATTATAAGTGTTCGAGTTCGAAATAAATTCCACACAATTATTGAATCGGTGGAGGCACCTACTTTATCTTTAGATATCCATAGTTAATAAAATTGAAGTCTCTGTTCTTAAGAACGAAATAAGTGACAAATATTTTTACGCGGTAGTGCCATGATGCTGCTATATTAGTAGTATAGTTGTAGTATGAATGGTTCGGCTCGACCGGGGTAGGAAGGACCACGCTCTCACAGAATACCAGCGTAAAATAGCAGCTTACCGCTGCTGTGTTTCGTATGGTAAGTGTAGAGGACCGGAGACCCTTTTTACTGGAAACGAGGCATTCCATCCTAGTACGCACGGGTGAAAACGTATTTGCATTTTCATTCGTAATCGAGCACACAGTCGACTTGATGGTAAGTGGTTGCTGTGACCCATAGACATCTAAATCTATCATCGATTAAGAATCAAAATGCAGGTGCGTTGTCATCCATGACTCCATGAGGACTAAGATGGAATGCCTCGTTTTCAATAAAAAGGGTCTCCGGTTCTCTACACTCACCATACGAAACAAAGCATCATTACGCTATTATATTACGCTGGTATTCTGTGAATTTTCCTTATCATTCTAATATCATATCATTGCAACATATCTATCATTTATATCATCTATCATCAAGTCTAGGATTTACACCCTACAGATAGTTAAGAAAACAGTCTTACTTACCTTTTACAATCTATCAAAGTGAATAATAAATAATAGGAGCGTATGGGGACACATTCTGCCTAACATTCTAAATAATATCCTCGTAGATTCAATTCATATACTAAAATAAAATATCCAAACAAGTTCAATTAACTTTAAAAAATACTTTATGAAGGGTATGAGTGTACCCCCACAATCTCTAAGCCTACTTTTCATAATAATTCGACGTGATGTCCTTAGTCTTAAGCGAATTATGTAATTTTCTTTTTGAAAAAGTATTTTTAAAACAAACAGTTTAAAATATCCTCTAGAGGCTATACACAATCTACATTACATTCAAGTTAGTTTATTTATACATGGCGGTCATTATAATACGTTTTGTTTGAATACCACGAGCTTCTCAGAATCCTGACCCGTAGAATATTCAAAAACAATATGATGTTATTTGAGAATCGACGAAACGAACTTGAGGCGGTGCTGGCTCGTTTATAAGATCTGATGATTATGTGTTTGTATGTTTGTTAATTTATTGTTTAATTAGTTTCAAATGACAGGTTTACAATAGAACTTTTATATTGTTTATCACAAGTAGGTAGGTTGTTGTTTAAGCAGGAAACTCTAAAGTAATATGAGTGATGACCTAAATAATTCGGTGTTATTTAACGAGAATTCTAATAATTTCATAAACCACTAACAATAATTACGAACTGGGATTCAATAATAAGTTAGTTTAAATGAGTGAAGTGATAAATATAGGTTTTCCTATCATGTTTTTCTATGACTAGTATCAATTGTTTTTTCTCGGGATAAGTCTAAAAAAAACTTTAGTCTACGCTTCACTACGTCGCTTTTTCCACCATCTGACTTACATCATCCTGATGCGATTTCAGTAGACACGTTTTCACGTCGTAGAGCCGCTATACTCTAAGAACCACACTCTCACAGAATATCAATCTTTAGTCTATGCTTCGAACAGAATGGCCCAACTGACTTATATATACCCTGCCCCGCTAGAATTTCAATAGACACATCACTTGTTTTGGACGACGTTATAAGTTTCCCAAAGATCTATGAAATAGAAATACTATTTGCATTAAAAAAAACATGGAGGACATAAGATGTTAAATCTTATGTATCTAACACACAGAATACCAGCGTAAAATAGCAGCTTAACGCTACTGTGTTTCGTATAGTGGGTGTAGAGAACCGGAGACTCATTTTGCTGGAAACGAGGCATTCCTTTATTATATCTATTCCATCTTAGTCCCTACGGGTGAGAACGCATCGGCATTTTGATTCGTATTTGAGAACAGATGTAGATGTATATGGTCCACAGCAACCACTTACCATCAGGTGGACTACGTGCTCGTTTGTTACCCTATCCTATAAAAAGTGGAACGACAAACACTTACAACGGCACTGTTCGTGTACACAAACCTATGCATGTGGGCGTACCAGGTGGTTATGAGTTATGACACGTTTGTTCAAATATTTTATCAAAAGGACCTTCAGATATAACGCTTGCCGTAAATTTCACAGTATCTGAGCAATCCGGATGCAAAAATATTTCGAAGACATGTGAAATTCGCCAACACAGACTGGAGCAACATGGCGGATTATTTGCTCCATACTCTGTCAGAAATAACAGGAGACTTGTGATCATCAGTGGGATAGCGTTTAACTATTCAAGCATTAAAAATAGTAGCTAAATGGTGCTGTGTTTCGTATGGTGAGTGTAAAGAACCAGAGACCCTTTTTTCTGGTAACGAGGCACTCTATCTTAGTCCTCAGGGCTGACAACGCATATAAATTTTGATTCTTTATCGAGAATAAATGTAGGTGTCTATGGGCCACAGCTAGGATTCCCAACCCTCCCGGATTGCCCGGGAGACTCCGGTAATAATGGTTAATCTCCCGACCTCCCGGAGTGCAATAATTTCTCCGGTTTTTCTAAAAATTATATGCATCCGTTGCTCGCTCGCAAAGCATAGTAAATGTAAATTTAAAAATTAATAAATGATTGAGATTTTGTTTCATTATCCTCCCCCCCACCTCCTCCCCGCCCCGTACTCGATTACATAAAATTCTCCAGGGTTGGTCCTTTCGAGAGTTAGTAACACAGCACAGCATCCACTTACCATCAGGTGGACTGTGTGCTCGTTTATCATCCTTATTCTATAAAGAAATTGACTCAAATCTAATCTAATAAAATTTCTTAACTTTCGACTATGCGAAAAAAAAATACTATGTGTTTGTTATAATTCTAACGGATTTAAAGGTAGCATTCGGATCACAGCGGCCGCGGCTCTGCAGCCGCGACAAGCTGCCGCGACCCACTGCCGCAGCTGTGCGGCGCAGCCACGTCCTTTCGAATAGTAGCGACCGCAGCCCGAGCCGCGACTGCCACGTGCAGTAGTAAAGGGAAGTCTGGTGTGTGTTCTGTCGTATTTAGCGTATCAGAACTATGTCTGATAACTCAAATGAAACGAAACAAGAACTCCTAAAGCGACTTATAGAGGATGAAGAAGAGGATGATGAAATAATGTTGTTCTTACTCTCATCAAATAGAAATAAAATAGATTCATTATATACATCAAGATATGAGGAAGGCAGCTATTAAATCCTAATTAATAAACACTTAAAATCAAAAGAAAAGAAATTCAGGAAGTACGTTAGACTAAATAAAAAACTGCCAGCAGCGCTGTCACACTGCCTCCGGAGCGGCTCGCCAGCGCTGCCGGCGTCATGTGTCCACCACGCCCCCCGGCCGCGCCGCACTGTCGCGTGCTTCGGAAAGTGTCCCACAACACACAACAAGTACAAATCCCAACAAAGCGGTGCGGAAGCGACAGAGTCGCCGCTGCCGGGCCGCGGCCGCCGGAATCCGAATGCTACCTTAAGGGTTGTCACTAGGGTTACTACAAGGAGTTTTATAAGGTTAGCAAAGGATTCTACCAAAGAGTTTGCCAATGTATATACTTACTTACATTTGATTGACCATTTTGTACTGTTTTCCGTACATAAACAATGAAATAAATTAAATAAAAGTAAATTTACAGGTAAACAAAAATATTTTATAGTTCTGAAATCTTCAGATTAGTTTACTAAAGCGACTATAGAAAGTAACAAAATAGAGGGACATATATATATATATATATATATATATATATATATATATATATATATATATATATATATATTGTTACACAGTTCAAAGTGTACGTTTCCTCGTATTTTCCTTTACCGCAGCGGTCTCAATAAATCCACATTTCAATTCTAAAATCAAAAATTTAAGAGTACGTGCTTGGCATTGATCCAAAATCCTTTCGAATTGTAAAAGCAGTCGACTATATTTATAATCTTGATACATGGGCACCAAAGTAAAACAAATTCTAGCCATGTGAGTATTCTTAAATACTATCAGCAATCTATGAAGATGATTTTGGTTGGAGTTTCTTTGCGTGATAGACACGTAATGAAATTCTCTACGTTAGATAGTACTAGAGTAAACGACTTAGTCCAACGCATCAGTAAGCTGAACTTGTAATAGGTCTGCCATATAGCTCGAAGAACTTACAACCGATGGGGAGATTTTTTTGAGTAGCAGCCTTGTCCAGTACAATAAGTGAAGTGAATGGCAGACCCTTCTCATTAGATGGAATAACGACGCAGTAAGATCCCCTTCAGGACCGTGTTTTGTGGCATTTCTAGTGGGAAGCCATTATTCAGTAGTGGACTTGTAAGGAGCTGTAATGATAATATAAACTCATGGTTCTTTAAGAATCTTGACTTCTAGTTCTATAGGCTTACAGGATGCATAATGATTTTCATTAACTAACTCAGAGTTAAAAACCAGCAAATATAAAGTTCTATTGTCTATCTGTTCTTTATGTTACGTTTGTAGCCACAGTAGCCCTAGACATCTGAAGACTATTATAAATTAGGAAGACCAAATGTTCCTGGTCTTCCTGAGAACTAAGAACAAAGTATGTTCATCAATATCAGCCTATAAAAATCACAGCTGGCGTTAAACCCCTTGGTAGGCAACACGTGGTAGAAGCAGTTATGTTCGTAGCACAAATGGTTTGGCTCGACCGGGGAAGGGCCACGCTTTCGCACAATATCAGCGTAAAACAGCAGTTCAATGTTACTGTGTTTCGTACGGTGGCGTTGCGTGTAGAGAACCAGAGATCCTTTTTATTGGAAATACGGCATTGCATCTTAATCCTCAGGGTTCACAATGCATCTGCATTTTGATTCTTAATCGAAGATAGACGTAGATGTTTATGGACCATAGCAACCACTCACCATCAGGTATACTGTGTGCTTATTTGTCACCCTTACACTATAAAAAATGGACCTCGATGTTTATACTTCCTGTCACATACACATGCTTCTCACCACCGGTCTAGGTATTTTGTAAGCATGATCACATCATCTAATAATAGCAATGAATTAAGCTACAGCAATCACATAAAACATGGCCGTGAATACTTTCTTAGAATCGAGGAAACAATGAGGGCAAAGAGGGTGATGTTATCCTATTAATAATTCATCTAACTTGTCATTCCACTGAAGTTACTACAACGTTCATTATAAGAATTAAACGATGAGCGGGGCACGTGAGCGGAAAACTTGTTTGACGAATAAAAAATAAAAGTAATTTGTTTTTTTCTTTAAGAATGTAATCCAACTGAATGTAAGCTGTTATTTATAAAATTCTATTTTTAAATGTTTGAATTTTTTAATCTAATATTGAATATCTGTGATTCCACGTCAAGTGTTATCCGCTATTTATAATTCACTACATTTTTCGCCACTTTAATAAATTATCGGATTCTTGAAGAATTTCTGGGAATGTTACAACATCTAATACAGACATTTTTCTTTGCCGCCCGTTTAATCCTCGCATCATACCAACCAGTTCTTATTAACAGAAAATTATAAGTAAGTTTGTTTCGAGTGGCAAACATGAGATTCATCTATGTATTTCCTTACAGCCTATAAAAATTGCTGATTATACGTCATAGGTTATTTGCCATTATTGCCACGATTGGCAGGCTGGCCACCACAGCAGTTTTTTTTAGAGAGAATTTAGAGTTGTAATCAGAAAGATGCTGCTGCCCCATCTCCGTTCCCCCATCTCCATCTGTTTCCGTTTCCCTCCGTCGTCTCTTACTAGACTCACGGGCCGATATATAGTAGTGGATATTCTTTCACCGCCACTACAAGAGATACGGCTTACAGGAGAGCCCGTAAAAGCTAACTGATGGACATAGGTCTCCCGTTGTTGGAAGGTGCCGTTGGTCTAGTGGTCGTAAACGCTGCTCCTGTTCTGGTTTCGAATCCTAAGTTGAGCCTAAATCAGTTTATTGGGTTTTTCTCTCAAGAAATTCTTAGTAGCTCGGACTCTCGGACAGGAAATTGGAGGTGCTTGACCCTGAAAAGCTCGTAAAACCATTGGTCCTGCACCTAATCTCACTCCAGTCTTGTCGGGCTGTCGGAATAGAGATTGCACATGTACTTGCGCACACACTTGTGCATTATAATCCTGTCCTACGCAGATGGGTACGTCTCCGATGAGACTGGCCGTCGTGACCGAAATTCGGTCAACGATACATTAATAGTCCACGACTGGATATGAGCATCTCTCAATGTAGGAAGAATTTGTTGCCGCCATGTACTGCAGTTGCTCCCTAACCACTGTTCTAAAATACGTCCTCCCCCCCACACTAGGATGTGTACACCACCATGATTATGACTCCTTTATTAGTCTAGAAGTCGGAAGTGCGCATGCTGATCATGTGGGACTACGTTCGATTTCCAGGTGGGGCCAAAAATTTGTTATAGGGTTTTTTTTTTAATTACTGAGCATGTTTATGTTACATTATCCAGTACAATAAGAGCATGCAAACTTCTATGGGTTTATCTACGCTAGAGTTGTAGATCACACAGTTTCATTAATTCATGTAGGTATCCTTTTGCTGGGGTGACAGGTCAAGTTTATATAATTTAAATTCGGTCAGATTTGGATGTGTCACGCTAAATAGATTTGAGGCTATTTTCAATAAATTCAAGGCTAACCTAGTCACAATTAATGTTGTTACCATATATTTCAATTTGCCACCAACAGCTAAAGTAATTGAGAATTATTGTTATTGTTAAATTGTATAAATAGTGATGACATAATGGATTTTATTTTTACTTTACGCGGTAGAGGTATATTGCAGCTATATTATCGTTGTATGTGATGTGTAAGGCTATAATATGGTTGTGGACCGAAAAAAGGGCGACGCTCTCACAGAATATCAGCATAAAATAGCTGCTTAATGCTGCTGTGTTTCGTATGGCGATTGTAGAGAACCGGAGACCTTTTTTATTGAAAACGAGGCATTCCATCTTAGCCCTCTGGGGTGGCCCCGCATCTGCATTTTCATTCTTAATCGAGGATAAATGTAGATGTCTATGGGCCACAGCATCCACTTACTATCAGGTGGACTGTGTGCTCGTTAGTCACCCATAACCTATATCACAACAGCCTATTAGAAGTCCACTACTAAACATAGGAGATAGGGTATTTACCATAGTTGCCAGGCTTGTTTTGTAGTTGGCAATGTCAGTTTTTTGTTACTTTAAGTTTCAGTTTCCCTGTCACCTTATAGATAAGTTTGTTTCGAGTGACAAACAAGAAATTCATCCATCACATTAAAAGCCTATGAAAGAAGCTGAACATGGGCTTTCCCCAAAGAGTGCGTCGTAGGAAGGGTTTCGCCATAGTTGCCATGCTCGACGTTGGCAATCGCAATTTTTTGTTATTTTGATCTGCTATCAAGATGCTTGACCGCATCCAGCGCAGAGCGGCTCGAATCGTCGACGACCGAGTGCTTTCCGATCGGCTCGATTCACTGGCGCTGCTAAGAAATGTTGCATCTCTTTGCGTATTTTATCGCATCTATCACGGGGAGTGCTCTGAGGAATTGTTCGGATTAATCCCAGCCGCCAAATTTCGTGAACGCACTACACGGCAAACGTCTCGATACCATCCACACCATCTGGATGCTTGGCGGTCCACCACTGTACGTTTCACAAGGAGTTTTCTTCCACGTACAACCTCTCTGTGGAATAGTTTACCACCGGCGATTTTTCCGGACCGATACGACCTGGGGACCTTCAAGAAAAGAGCTTACTCCTTTCTAAAGGGCCGGCAACGCACCCGCAATTCTCCTGGTGTTGCGGTTGATCATGGGCGGCGGTAGTCACTTAACATCAGGTGAGCCACATGCTCGTTTGCCCCCTCTTCTATAAAAAAAAAAAAAAGATGCTGCCTATTGGTTTTGGTTTCCCTCTCTCACCTCTTACGAAACCCACCAGATTTAGGGATAGGCAGTGGATTTCTGTACGCCATCACTACAAGGTAATTTTTTTTACTTAGTTCCGGTTCACATTTTGAGAAGTGACAAGTGCGAGTGGCAAGTGAAACTGACAAATGGCAAGAGCACTTGTTATTTATCAGTTGTACTTGCCAGTCGCACTTGTCACTTATCAAAATATAAACCGGGCCATAAGTAAAGTTTAAAATTATCTACTGCGGTTTAATCTTTTAGGTTAAGGTTCGCCTATTGTCTACTGCTATATTACATGAGAACAAAATGAAACTGTCATTAAGATTGCTTATTGCAATTTGAGCTGCGTTGAAGGAATACTGAATAGTTAGAAATCCGCCATGATGTAGTTAAGCAGCAAGCTATTCAGTCTAGAATTGAAATATGGTCTGAGGGCCTTTATTTACGTGGTAGAGCCACGTAAATAAAGGCCACGCCAATGCTGCTGTGTTTTGTATGGTAGATGTGAGAGCCGGATTCACTTTACTGGAAACGAGGCATTCCACCTTAGTCGTCATTGGTGGAAATGCATCGGCATTTGGATTCTTAATCGAGGAGAAATGTAAATTTCTGATAATTAGTTCAAATTCTAAAAGACAATATTTAAAAAGCTTAGTCATAGAAAAGGAAATTGATTGTTTTTGTACCTTACTGAAACCGTATTTTATTTAAAGTACTTATTTTTATTTCGTGATATTATTATTTATAGAACGCGGGTGGGAAGTAAGATGTCTATGGGTCACAGCATCCACTTACCATCAGGTGAATGGTGTGCTCGTTTGTCACCCTTATTCTATAGAAAGGGGACAAATGTAGGTTGTTTTATTATTTTGATTCCGTGAGCACTACTTTAAATTTACCGTCTTTTTGCTTCTCATTTCTGCGCACAAACTTCTTCTCATTTTGGAGGAGATTACGGAGCAGTTAATCCCTCGCGCTGCTCCAGTCTTTTGCTTGTTGGCGGACATGCATGTCCAGGACATTCTGGCCTACTGTAAGCGGAAATGAACTTGAGATCCACCTGAAACGCATGCCCCTTTCTTTTCCCCGCACCGCCTATCGCTTACACAGTCGTCGCCTCAATACGAACTCTCAATGCGGTCTGACGTCATCCGAGTCAAGTGTTAAGTGCGCGCAGGTAACCTACGTCCATACCGTGTACTTCAAGTTTCGAAACACTAAGAAGAAATTAGAATTATAATAAAAAGCAATCCGAATTCAAATAATTAAGATTAAAATAATTACCACTTACTTTATTAGTACAAAAACCGATGTTAAGTCATGGGATATAGTATTATTAAAGCCCAAGCCCAAACTTCAGGGACTATTAAGTGGAAATTATTTTATTCTTTTTATTTATTCGAAGTCAGATTTACTTTTTATTAAAAGTCTAATTAGCTCAAATATAGTCTAAAATAAGACATTAAAAATCTATATCATTTGGGTCTCTTAGGAGTAGAATTTTTTCTTCAAATTTATATGTAGCTTAGTCTTGAAGATCTTATTTAGAAAAAAGAGTCATTAAAATTGGTTTATAAATGACGAAGATATCGCGATAAGAAAAAAGGAACACGTTTTCGAATTGAGAACCTCAACTTTTTTTTGATGCGAGCTATAAATTTCAATAGTACAATACAATTTGTTTTGAACCACCTCTCGCAACTCCTGTCGCACTAGTACATACATTTGAATTCAACAGAACATCAAAGTAATATTTTCGTTACAATTAATAACTGTACGTACAATAAAGCGGTGAAAGACAATCGAATTGCAACTCTTTCAAGGTATAGGAGGTCCTTTTCAAGGCAAGACATCGTATGACAACATATCACAGCACTGTCGTGCATTAAGTCCTTTGTATCCCGATGCAACTCATTGGAACGTAATTGTGCTATCTGCACACGCAGACAATGAGTGCACTCGTGAAATTTTTAATGTGATTTATGCAACTGTGGGCGGTTATCGTAAATTTAATCTTGATGCCTGACCGTTCGGGGAATGAATGATTGTACGCGCGATTGTGAAATGAACAGAAATTAATCAATTAAATGCAAAGCTTCTGGAAAAATGAGTTAAATTCTGAAGTTAATTAACCATCATATCTGTAGCAAATTGATTTGGATCCGCTCCTAAGAAAACCTGAGATAATATTGAAGCATTTCCCGCTGTCATTCTTAGTAGACATATTTACCGAAACTGCAGTAACAGTTATTGATTTTGATTTTGTTATTTTAGTGGCGCTATTGTCGAGATTCAGAAATCACTCGTGCGAATCCAGAGCGGATTGCTAGTATGTATTATATAAAAAAATACTATGGAATTACTGAGAACGAATACCACAATACCTCTCTATCAGTAAAATGGGCGTACAGCGGTACTCAACACTCCTCATATGAAACAGCCCCATTTTACGCTGATATTCTAGTTTCCGGGATCCTTTACCGGTCGAGACAACCTACTGGAACTGCAGCCATCATACTCTGCAGCATAATACACTGTATTATGAAGGAAATTTCAGTAGTAAACGAGATAAACGGTTCAGTTTTTAATGGTACCTATTACTGTCGCCAAATAAAAGTACGTGCCCTGCTGTGGACATACATATAGGGCAAGTAAGTACAATACATTCCATCTTAATTTTCAGAGGTGAATATAAATCAGCTACTTACCATGAGGTTGACTTTAAGTTTATTTGTCTCTTAAGTGTTATTGAAAAGAAAAAATGACGACCTTGCTTTTTCTTGGAAATGATTTTTGATGAATTTCGTTCCCGACTAGTTCTCAATGATTTCGGTGACAGAATATTGTCAGTTATAGCATTTATAAGAAGCTATAAAATTGAATAAAACTAATTTTATAGATTCAATCTAGCTTTAAATCCATAAGAGCCGTGGTAGCTTAGGGGCTGAGCGTTCGCTGCAAATTTCACAGTACGCGAGCAACCCGGGTTCGAACCCCGCCGGCACCAATGAAATTATTCATTGCACTTTTAAGTGCTGGTTTACCACGTCCTCGGCGTCGAAGGAAAACATTGTGAGGAAATCTGCATTTCTAAGAAGTAAGATAAAAATATTTCGAAGACAAGAGAAGGCCGCCGACACGCCTTAAGGTAGCGCGGAGTCCATTTTTGACCTAAAACCCTCTCAGAAATAAGAGGTGGCCAGAGCCCAGCAGTGGGACGTATATAGGCTGTAAATTTAACCACATTCGGTCATGTGGATTCGGTCAAAACTATCTACTCAGTGGTAGAACCATGCTGCAGGTATATTAGTAGTATAGTTGTAGCACGAATGGGTGGGCTCGACCGGGGAACGACCACGCTCTCACAGAATACCAGCGTAAATCACTAGTTTAATGCTGATGTGTTTCGTAGGTGAGTGTAGAGAACCGGAGACCCTTTTACTGGAAACGAGGCATTCCATCTTAGTCCACACGGGTGACAACGCAACTGCATTTTGATTCGTAATCGAGGATTAGATGTCTATGGGCCACAGCAATCACTTACCATCAGGTGGACTGTGTGCTCATTTGTCACCCTATCCTATAACAATGTAAATAATAGAGAGATTTTTAGTTAACTTTTAGTATTCGCGTATTCACGTTCACGTTTATAAGAAATATTAAAGAAGTTCTTAAATTTTACAACTGCACAAATGTACGTGCTAACCATCTACTAGTGTCCAATCGTCTCAAATGTACGTGCTAACTACCTACCTATGGCCAATGCTACGCTTTTGCGATGAGATTGGAGGTTAACTCACGTCACCTAATAACGTGTAAGCCACAGGGGACATTCGTAGTTTGACTATGTACAAAAAATAACCAATAAAAGTGAAAAAAAACACAAGTTGCTTACGTGGTATAGCCATGTTGCAGCTATATTATAGTTGTAGCACGAATACGTCGACTCGACCGGGACGGAACCACGCTCTCATATAATACCGGCGTAAAATAGCAGCGTAATGCTGCTATGTGTCGTATGGTGAGGGTAGAGAACCGGAAACCATTTTCACAGGAATCGAGGCATTCCATCTTAGTCCTCAGGGTTTCAACGCATTTGCATTTTGATCCTTAATTGAAGATAAATGTGGATGCCTATGGGCCACAGCATCCACTTACTATCAGGTGGATTGTGTGCTCGTTTGTCGCTAAATGCTATAAAAAAACCTCATGCCTTATTAGTCTAATCTCAGCCGGTGTTTTAATTTATAATCTGGAAATGATCGCAATGATGTGGCGAAAGAGAATCCACTAACCTATATCACCCTGTGGGTGTTGTAAGAGGCGATACAGCAACACAGGTAGCGGCTTAAAATAATAAAAACCTATGGCTGCCCATCAACTATCCTACTATCATGTACATAGGGCAATCTATGGCAGAGGTTTATGTTCATTAATAGACTTTTAATATACTGTAACGAAGGAATAAATGATATCACAACGAATTACGCGACTTCTAAAAATCTGAGTCTATTGGTCTCAACTTGTCTGTTATGAGAATATAGTTCCATAAGAAACCTCATGCCGCGAAAATTTTCAAATATGGCCGATAAGATGACTCCTGTCAGAGTTCTGTACACGGCCTTACGATTGTGTCGCAAGTTACGAGTGTGAAATTGATTCATACACGGCTCTCCGTGTTGTTGACATCGCCCGATGAAACCAATTTACTAGTCGCATGACGTCACCGAGTTCTGAAAATTGAAAATTAAACAAGAAATTGGATTTTGTTACGAGAGGTTATAAGTTTCCTTTGGCGGGTTACCTATATTTTATTAATATTTTTTGGGCACATGAAATATATCATAAATAATTTTAAGGGATTTTAAGAACCCACAATTTAATAATTTTCTATTATATTTGTTTTTGCATTTTAACATTCTTATACTTAAGTCAGTGAAATTCAAAAGGTATATATTTAATATAATATTTACCAAATAATACACAAGATTGAAAAATAGTTTTAACAAATTGCTGGTAAAATAATGAAACGGAGTCCAAGTAATAAAATAAATTTGTCGCGTCCAATCACAATTATGAACTATAACTATATTGCTACGAATGAATTATTCAAAACATCATTTTAAAATAAAATAAAGATTTATTTAGCATCGTAAAGTAATATGACTGAGGTATTGTTCAATCATTAACTTGTTAGTTTTTAATTTTTACACTGTCACTGAATGTATATTTTTACACCTTTGTTAATATTTCCCGAGAAACACTATTTTCCTATTAAGTTCTTCGTCGTTAAAGTCGCGTCCGTCAACATATCGGATGTCCGAGGCCTAACGAAGTAAAAATCCACAACAGGTCGCTCTATTAATAACATCAAAAGGCGTTGCATTCCACGTGGCTCCTCCAAACGCAACAAAATCTAATGTAGGTAAGTACAACATAATAAGTCTCTACGTGACCGGAATTATTTAGATACTGCAAAGCTGTGTCCTCATGGAAACTAGTGCTTCTAGTTCGACCCGAAAAATGCTACATCGCAAAAGCCGTGCACTGGATTTTGAAGCTACATGTGTTGCACTTAGGACGATTGTATCATGCGCCGAAGGGAAACAGTGTAACCTTTTGTTTTGTTGCTCTCCTGCCAACAATACCATTATCGTTGTGAACTTAAGCCTTTGGAGGATGCTATCATTTAGTTTTACTTACAAATTGCAACTGGGACGTTTGCGTAATATATGAAATGACTTTTTGAAATGAAATAATGTACAATATTAGACACAAACCATCGCGTTTATACATTTTGAAGTTAGTCACATTTGCAGTCGTTCTGAATAAATTTCAAGGCTTTTTTAGTTTATGGCAAAAACCAAATCTTATTATCCGGCTTACTAGACGAACAATTTTTATTTTAATTAAGGAAAAAACCTGGCTAAATCTTATTACCCGGCTTACAGACGAACAATATTTATTTTACTTATTCCGTTACTTGTTTTTTAAATTTTTTTTTTAAACTATCACACAACGCCATCTAGTCCCAAGCTAAGCAGAGCTTGTGTTATGGGTACTAGACAACTGATAAACATACTTATATATTTCTAAATACATAAATATTATAGATAAATTACACCCAGACACAGAACAAATGATCGTGCTCATCACACAAACATTTGTCCTGGGTGGGAATCGAACCCACGACCTCAGGCATAGCAGTCAGGGTCACTAACCACTAGACCAACAGGTCTGTCAAATTAATGATATATTTGGTCTAGTCGGGTACAATTGGGTGGGTACACCCGATTGGTATAGGTTAAAGTTATAGTTACAGCCTATACACCTCCCACTGCTGGGCACAGGCCTCCTCTCATTTCTGATAAGGTTTTAGGGCAAGGAAATGCGCCGCGCTGTCCCTATGCGTGCCGGCGAACTTCACATGTCTTCTAAATACTTTTTACATATTTCTCAGACATGCAGGTTTCCCCACGATGTTTTCCTGCACCGCCGAGCACGTTATGTGTATTCAATTGATTCATAGTCGGTATTACGCGAACTAATTTCTATATTAAAACTATTTTAGCTTGATTTGGCTAGGCTCACTTCATCTTTACACATGTTTTTTATGAAATAAAATAAAAATAATTTTAATATCCGAGGCTCTACTTTAACCCACTGTCGCTGATATCACTTGACAATTAAGTGCTTTTATATTTTTGATTAAGTTAAATGAAGTCACAGTTATTTTAATTATTATTCGCATTCTACTATAACTACACTTACATTTAGCCATTAGTAAACCGAATAAGTTTAACCAACAGTTACTGGCTGCATCTAGTTGCAGCCATTTGAACTTAGTTTTTAATTTTAATTAAAAAAAACGAAAGCCGGATATATAAAATAAGACCATTCGTTCGGTTTTTCATTTTACCACTGACACTGAGATAGTAATAAATAGGAATGAGAATTTTCCTTGACAACGGGAAACTTTTAAAATTATTTTCCAGCACCATTTTAATACAGCATAACTTTAATGTATGGCTTTTGAAATTGATCCGGTTATCGGAACACATCTCCAAATGCATGCGGCGGGACTTACGTATCTTTAATACAGCTAGTATTGAAAAAGCGATCGAGTGGAACCAAGGCTCCAAAATCTTTGCAAGAGATCCGTCTGCCAGAAGAGTTAACTGTCGAAGCTGAAGACCGAGTATGACAGCATCGTTTCCGGGACACTTGAAATTTTGAACTAGATTGAGAAGTTCTATAGGCAGCTGCACATGAAAAACCAAATCTTTTCCAACACTATTCCGATGATATCCCGGAAATCAGTTTGAGCGATATTATAATGACTCTCCAACAACCACACAGTCAATAGTGACTGCAACGGATAGGTCTTAAGATAAACATGGACAAAACAAACATCATGTGTTATGTCCATGTCACACCTATGCCGGTAGTTGTTGGGAGCACTGTGCTTGAAGCGTTCGGGAAATTACGACACATCTTCCCGTTAGGTATACTGAAAACCTGAAAACGAGATTGTACAACCAGTGTGTGTTGCCAGTGGTGACTTATGGATCTGAGACGTGGTCCTTCACAGCTTGCCGTTTTAGGAGGCTCAAGATCATTCAGCGAGCTATGCAGAGGCCTATCCTCGGGGTTTCTCTGCGTGATAAACTTAGAAATGAGGATAACCGCAGTAGAACCAAAGTGACCGACATAGACCAATGGATTAGTAAGCTGAAGTGGCAATGTGCTGGCCATATAGCTTTAAGAACCGACAACCGACATGGAAAAAAGTTTATCGGGTGGCAGCTTTGTACCGGTAAGACATGCAGTAAGTTGATGGATGCAGGTGGCTCAGGACCGTGCATTTGTGGCATTCCTTGGCGGAGGCCTATGTTCAGCAGTGGACTTGTGAAGCGCTGTAATGATGATGATGATCAGAATATTAAATACTTGCTGAAAAAAGACCAGTCCATCTTATTTTCCTCACGTTATTTTTGTAGTATCTTACTTTCGTAACAAAAATTATCACGGTCGAACAAAAACTATTCTAAATTAATGATACTTTTTATTTCCACTGTTCAGATACACGAAAATAGCAGTTTCAGTATTCTTATTTCGTATTTACTAAAACTAAATAATGCTTTTATATTAAAGTGGCAAACGGCATTTACATGGCATTTTATATAAGTCCTCAGAGGTGACAAAGCATTAACATTTTGTTTCTTAATGGACAGGTACATGTCTATGAGTTTATCCTTCAGGTGGAGTATGTGCTTATTTGTTACACTTATTCTTTATAAAAATGACTGTAGCCAACATCGTGTTTTACAACTGTGGGCTTAGATGAAATAATGTGTTTCTTCCCCTTAAAACAGGAATGCAGCATTGGGTGTTCTGCTGTTTGTGGCAGAAGTCCAGAAAAAACATTACCACCTTGTTGATTTTGCATATCATTAATGCAACAGTAGCGACTTTATCGATTACCACTAGCAATTTTTCCGGACCGTTACGACTTAGGGACCTGCAAGAAAAGAGCCTACTCCTTTTCAAATACAGGCAAAGCGTCTGAAATTCTCCCGGTGTTGCAGTTGTTGATATCCATAAAACATTTGTATAGCACTAGACTGACAATTATAAAATTATATATTTGCATGCCACTGGCGAAATATGATCGTACCATACCAAATTATTAATCCTGTAACTATCATATTTCTTGCAAATAAATCATTATTATTATTATTATTATTATTATTATGGGCGGCGGATCACTTACCATCAGTTGAGCCGCACGCTAGTTTACCGTTTTTAATATATAAAAAATGTAAAAATTTATCCCAGTGTTGCCTCTAACGTAAGAGAATTTTGTTCGTAATTTTTTGTTATCGCAACCATTAAAATGCATGAAGTAATTTCTGAGCGGACTTCGTTACGGTTTTATACATATTTTGAAGCCAGTTATAGTACGCTCATGGCCTACATAAAAAAATTCACACACACATTCTCCGTTACTAATTACTTTTAATCTAATCAATTCAGTTTTGGTATCGTACTCATTTAAATAATAACCATTAATTGATACCAAGCGATAGGTAGCCCTCACTAGATGGAGTAACGAACTGGTAAGATATGCAGGAAGTCGATGGACGCAGGTGGCTCAGGACCGTGCTTAATGGTATTCCCTGGGGGGATGGGGGAGGCTATTTTCAGCATTGGATTTGTAAGGGGTTGCAATGATGATGATGATTATGATAGGTAGCTCAGGCAAAAGCACTTGTCTTAATTTTTATAATACACCAGCAACGCGTGTTCGATTCTCGCCGGCAACCTGTTATTAATTACAATTTCAAGTACTGATTTATCATGATGACATTGTGAAGAAACTTGCACCTATAAGCAATTAGAAAAAATCGGGGCGAGCAAAGTATAGCGTATTCGGATCGGACGGACGTCCCTTCTTCAAAAAACCTCTCAGAAATGAAATAAATCCCATGCTTTTACGTATGTATTGTACGCATTCGCGAGATAACTTGCTACTTCACCTTTCGCAGGAATAGTTTACGATTTTTTAAACTGTATTTCCAAAGAAGATTCAAAACCTCACGCGGAATAACTTATCTTCACGCACAATCCCTAACGGGGTAGCCAGAGAGAACAGATCGCCAAGTGTCACGATCCTTACATACCTCTTTCGCTTCTTTCAGGTTCATTAACTTCTTCATACATGCACATCTAGGTATCCGAGTACTCCTGACCTTCCCCTCTTCGAGTAATTTGCTCACATGGTCTTCGAAAGTTAGTCTCGGTCTACCTCGACACATATTTACTTTCGCGCTATATATTTTCTTCACCATTCGATCTTCACTCATTCGCTCAACGTGCAAAAACCATCGGAGTACGCCCCTATCAATTTTTGTGATAAGGTCATCTTTCAATCCTGCCATATTGCGAATCTCTTCGTTTCGCTTTCGGTCGGCTATGGTAACGCCGCACATTTTACGAAGAGATCGCATCTCCACTGCATTCAACTTGCTTTTATGCTTCTTCTGGCATACCCAGGTTTCGCTGCCATATAACAAAGTCGGTACCAACACTGCGTTATGTATTGCAAGGCGTGCACTCTTCACTACGCCATGCTTTTTAACTAACGCGTTCAGGGCACCATTGACTTTGTTCCCGGCAGCGACACGCCTGTCCACATCTAAATCACATCTTCCATCCCGGGTGAAAGCACTCCCCAAGTGTAGAATGCTCGCCTGTCACGCGGAATAAAAAGTAGTTATAAAGTACGTGAGAGTAATTTGGTCACTTTAAGCTTTGACGCCATATAAAATCAAAACTAGGAGGAGGACAAAGACAAAACTGCAATGTCGTATACTTATTAACTTATTTTTAATACTCGACGTTTAGAGTGCTCTACAGCACCCATGGTCACGGGGGGGGGGTGACTGATACTGGCTGATGCAACAAGGCCTTGAAACTGAGGAGATACGACAAAGGGGTTCTTTTTAGCGGTTAACGCGCATATTTTTGTCTTCTGAGGGTTAAACTGGACTAGATTTAGTCACCCTAATCCGAGACTTTGTTCAGCAAAGACTCGACTTCAGACACAAGTTTGTCCCTGTACTCGGAGACGTTTTTCCGAGAAATATTGGCACGGCCGGTGTACAGAGCATCACCAGTGCTGTCATTTGCATAGCAAAGCAGGTTTCAGGCAAACAGCAAAATTGCAGGTTTGCAACATATAATTGATATGCAGAAGAAACAGCGTTGTTGATAGCACGCAGCCTTGTGGAACACCAGCATTAATAGACTAGTAATCGGAGCTTGCACCGTCTACAACGACCTTGATGCTCCGATCTGCAAGAAAGCTGGCGATCCAATTACAAACTGACTGAGATGTTTGATGTCCCAATGTCATAGTTACCTTCAGTTATTTGAATATTAATTTATCGTTCGAAAGGGGCATGCCCAGTCTTCATAGACACTTCGGCCATGAGTGCCCACATATAAAAGCATATAGATATGATAATATGCAATTAAAACAATGAAATGGTAAAGGAATTGCTTTAAAAAAAGTCGGGGTTTTGAAAATATTTGAAGTTTTTATTTTCACAAATGCAGTTTTTTTAACAACTATTTTTATCGATTTTATCGCGTTTTATTTCTTTGATTTTTAATTCCAGACATTTCGGGTGCTTTCCAGCACCCATGGTTACGGCAGACTGAGGTGACCGACGTACCAATGTCAGTGTTAACCCGGAGTACCTTCAGATTTTTAATTTTTATTTATTGTCCGATCTACAGAATGAACTTACTGTGTCTAGAAGTCTTGCAGTGGTATGCTTGGGTTTTTAATTTCATTAATTACAGGGTCCTAAGCAGGTGGTAGTACCAAGCCTCCTTCCTAAAAAAGAATTTATATATTAGATATTATATAGAATTTATATAATAAAATACACTTTACGACTAATAGTGATGACTTGCAATTCTAGCCCTAAGTAAAGATCAGCTAGTGCTTAACTTTATTCCTTCCATAATGCTGCTCCTCTGGTTATTACAGAGTTCTATCCGGTAGCAACCATTGAATCTTATATGCTCACCATAATAGTAGCGAGCTTGCTTTAATTGGTATGTGACACAAGCAATTAATATTAAGTTGCTGTAAGTTAAAACAGGAAATTCCCTAACATTTTAAAGTCTACATTTATATTTCTAAAGTCTGCCTGCCCTAGCTCTATTTAGATTGTTTTCCCTAGCATACTCAGAAAAATCATTATTTGTCTCCATATTTTGATGAACTATTTCAAGTATTTGAGCCGCATCATCCCTGTCCCTTATTTTTGTGTGGAATTTATTAACTATAGCAGAAGCCACAGCAGTCTATCATCAAATGTGTATAAGCCCTGTTAAAGTAATTTTGATGAAATATTTTAAATTCAGTTTTAAAAATGCCATTCACCACCTCTACTACCCATATGGACACATAGTCACGGCTCTGGATTTATTAGCATATCTTGTCATTAACTGAGATTCACCATCTGCTGGAGACATTTCTGCGACCCTTAGACATCCACATCTATCCTCGATTACAAATCAAAATGCAGATGCGTTGTCACCCGTGAGGACTAAGATCATTTTTTCGTTTCCAGTAAAAAGGGTCTCCGGTTCTCTACACTCACCATACAAAACACAGCAGCATTAAGCTACTATTTCACGCTGGTATTCTGTGAGAGGGTGCTCCTTCCCCGGTCGAGCCGACCCATTCATGCTACAACTATACTTCTAATATAACTGCAGCTTGGCTCTACCAAGTATAACACACATACATAGTACTTGTCACTATGTATGTTTGTTATCGCAAAATGTAGTTAATCACAAAAGAGACATACTTGCAATGCTGATGGAACTGTTACAACCTGGTAAAAAACATTGTGCTTTTATATAATTAGTTAGCAGTACACTGTGTGATGTATGATCTAAGCTTTGTTGTTCTGGGTGCAATACATTACTCACTTCAGATTGCAACGAGGACGGACTAGATGATTCAGATGGTTCCCGTTCTGCAGTTGAACATGATGCTGTTCTATCAGTTCATTGCCAGCAATTATGATATACACGGCATGACAACTGAAATAATGTAAAATACAAAAAATGAAGTCAAAGTGAAAAAATAAAAATAAAATAGATTTATTTCAAACTCAAATATAAATAAAATATTTATCAAGTTAAATGTTACTGCACAAGGACGGATTTAATGCCCTATATTATTTAATAATTAAGGCCTGATAGACTACCAGCAGTCCAAAAACAATGAAAAATCAACTGTCTCCTTTCTTGGTAGTTGATAAAACTGGTCAATCTCATAAATAAGCTAGTATGTTTGTCAGATATAGCTAGGGCAGATGTGAAAAAATAAAACAAGTTCTTGAGTTGATATACAATCAGTGTAAAAACATGTATAATTATCAGATATATGGATCACATTTAATAAATTGAAATGTTAAACATGTTAAACACTTACCTCACGTAGCGCAAATAGTTTCTCACGTGGAAAATCGAAGACAAACAATGTGTGTGATCTTATTCTCATAAGTGTCAGTGCCACAGCTGATGTATAGACGTTCAAGACGAACTATTGGTGCATTTTGCGAGTGCCACACTACACGTTCACTGTACTCGAAACTTGTACCTAATAAAGAAGCTACAATTATTATATTGATATTATTCAAGTAAACTCAGTTATAAAGCATTTCTTAGAGGAAGACATACCACATCGTGATATGTACCAACTATTTACCTGCTGTGTTCGAACCAATTGTTGAGAGATCAACAATTGCATTTTACTTTTACAACAAAACAATAACACGTAATTTAATTCTTGTGACCATAGATAAATAAATATGTAGCAAGCTACTTGTGACATAACAGTGACAGCGGCCTACCTGTCGGATACGATGTTGCCACTTAACTGTCATAAAATCTATGGAATGATATCGATTTTTATTCGATTAATAATATCATAAAAAGAATAATCTTTGACGCGTTTTGAGTTCTGCACGCTTTTTAAAATATAATTTCCTTTATTTATTAAAACTCTATTTCAAATGTATTTTTAAGAACAGTTAGCTTGTGCTGTATTGTTTTGTTATGCTTTAGAGAATTCGTGGTAAATCAGCTGGAAATTAACTTCTTGAATTATCATAACATGATTCCATTTTAAATGTTATGTTAAAAACAGATAAGAATAACAGTTAACTTGTGCAGTAGCGTTTTGTTATACTCTAAAGAATTCTTGGTAAATCAGCTAGTAATTCGCTTGTTTAATTATCATAACTATAAATGTGAAGGTTGTCAATGAATTCAACCGAGCCTATAACAACGGTTGTTTTAGTTTTTAACGGTTGACTGCCGCTTTTGATGACTTGAAATTAATAAAAACCTATTTTGCGCAATAAGTTTTTTCTCTTTGGTAATGAATAAACCACAGAAACCCCTTTAATGTATAATAGTCCTTTTTTTGATACAAGTAGCACATTTTAAAGAACCGCAAAAACAACTTTGTTATTTATACAAACACTATGAAAAACAAAATAATTTGTTGCTGGCGATAATGATAGTGGTATTTTGACTCGATTTAAAATATATGCTTGTTACTACTGAACTCTTCATGGGCCTGCGAGTCCGACTCGCACTGAACCACTTTTTTTCAACATTTAGTTTTATTCTAATAAATAGTTTTTTCGTTTTTTCTCTTTTACTTTAGGTTTATTACCTCTTTATCTATAATAATCAATCTGAGTAAGTAAAGTGTGTAAATACGATTCTTAAATTGTAAAAATAATAATTGGATTTGTACATCTTAGGTAGGTATTTAGTTTTATTTATTTAGAAAATGTTAATCTCACAATTATTTATTGTAATAATATAATTTACCACACAGCTAACGCCCTCATTAGCAATGTAATGGTGAAAGAATTTTCAAAATCGGTCTAGTAATTTTTGAGATTAGCCAAAAAACGTATTCATTGAAAGTAGCGCCCTCTATAATAAAATTAACCCTATATTAGATATCTAAAATTAAACATAACAATCTAGTGGTGAAAGAATTCTTAAAGTTGGTCAAGTACTTTACGAGTTAAGCGAATAAAATATTCTTTGATAGTAGCTCCCTCAATAATAAAATGCATCCTACGTTTTAAGCACCATAGCAAAAAACGATTCAACATAGCCTAATCCGTGCGGATTAGGCTATGTTGAATCGTTTTTTGCTTTTTTTGACACAGTAAAAACATAACCATCCTTTTTCGTCTGTAGTCGGTAAACATTTGGTTAATAACGGTTGCGTATCGACTGCTTTGGATAAATATAATGTAATAATTATCGAAAGATCATATAAGCATTGTAATAATGACACCATAAGTAATCGATCGAAAAGGGGAATCGATTTTTTAATGATTTTTGTGATTGGCAACATTTTTTATTTTATTCACAGACTAATGAATTACGTATTTACCTAATTTTATTTTTATCTTTTCGGTACTTTTAATTTGTGCAAAAATATTCCCATTGTTTTAGGATAAATGAATACCGCGATTAATAACCATAAATAAAGATATATTTTTTTAACAAATGCACATTGTTGGGCGTTCTATGGCCTAATATGGGCATCCCCCTTTAATTTCTTACAAAAAATAGATTTTTATTTTATTTTATTGTGTAATTTATAAGCTTATTTCGACTAGGAGTTGTTTGTTGCAGGTTGTCATAGAACCGTACGTGAACGTTCAGACACGGAAACTTTAATCTCATCTTTACTTTTCTGGTGGAATGTTCCAGCGATACGATCGTGAGAAGGTTCCGAAATAGTGTCAAATATGGGGTTCAAAGCGTAGTAAAGATATAAAACTTAAACGAAAGCTTAAATTGTTGCGGTTTCGAAGTCTGAACCACGACTTCCTAAGATCATTTTATCCCTTAAATTTTTAAATTGATGCCAATTTCAACATTACAATAACATGTTCGTAGTAGTCGTGGACAAATTTTATTCTTCAATTCTGACTGCATTTTCTGTTCTAACTTAGTGTTAGAACAGAAAATGCAACAAAAAACAAATTTAAATTTGAAGCTAGGTTTCAAATTAGTACAGGCTTCAAATTTAAATTTGTTTTAATTTTAGGTTGCTTACTGGCTACCAGTAATTTTTAGACCATCAATTTGGTTTTTATGGAACTAATGTCGCCTACAGCACTGTTACTATGTATTGATGCGTTTTAATTCATGCCAGGGTCACAACCCATTCGGACATCATAGCTCGTTCAACGAAATGTCCGAAATAAAAAAATTTCAATTACGCCCTCGGACGGCTTGTCAACCTAATTGATTTACGACGTAGATTTATATTCCTTTAAAATTCCTTGACATCACGCGACCCGATAATTTTACAAAGAATTGAATGAATGAACATCTGCCTAGTTTTTAAGCAGCAACATTGACCTCCATCCTATTTTTTTGCTCCATTTAGTTCACTCTGCGGGATGTCAACATTGATAGCAATAAAGGAGTGACAAACGAGCACACAGTCTACTTGATTATAAGTTGATGCTGTGGCCCATAGACATCTATCATCGATTAAGAATTGAAATATAAATGCGTTGCTACTCCTGAAGACCAAGATGGAATGCCTCATTTCCAGTAAAAAAGGTCTCCGGTTCTTTGCATTCACAATACGAAACACAGCATCATTGTACTATTTTACGCTGGTATTCCGTGAAAGCGTGGTTCTACCCCGGTCGAGTAGACCCATTCTGCTGCTGTAGCATGTCTCTACCACGTTGAAAAATAAAACATAGGTAATAAAAAAGGTGTAGCTGTATCGTGGACATGGTCGTGTGTTTTACGCAAATACTACAAGTATTGTACGTGTACGTGACGAAACGATCACAAAATTGCTTAACGTAACCAAATCTTTGACTCTTTATCTATCGAGTGGTGTAGTTAAATTTTGGATGTACATGGTAAATATGTAGCTGCAACACTAAACTGTCTCCCCGAATTTGTTATCATCAGTTTTTTGAAATGCCTCCTACTATGAAAATAAATTTAAAAACCTATTTCTTACATTATAATTGGACTTACCGCAAGAACTTAATGCATCAATTTCTATAAAAACAACTGTTTCGTTCTGAACGACGAGCCGCGACTTAAACCGCCATAATCTTTATCGCAAGTTGTCTCGTGAAATGAATAAGAGCATAATAGTTATGTCATTGTTTTATATTTAAATAAACAATATATAGTTTTTTGGTTCAACAACTACAAATAAATGTTAAAGCATATTTAGTCGGCAGATAAACACATAACCTAAAAATTTCGGTTTCTGCCACGTAACTTTCGCCATTACTGTGAACTATTTAAAAAAAACTAGAGGCATAAGAACGACGCGTGCACGCTGCACACACCCATGACTGCCATTAGTGTCGGATGACATGCATGGCAAAATTCATTCATAAAGACGTTAACGATCGTGAGCCATATGAAATGGTAACTGATTTACGAGCGCACACGATATACAAAAAAAACGTGCAGCTGTCAAACGAGTGATTTGGTATACGATTTGTGTAAACGATTTTTTTGTGCCAACGGTTTGTTTTTATTGCGACGCAATTTGTCAACAAAAATGCGTATCTACAGACAGTAAAATACTACATTTTATTTTATTTTATTTTATTTGTGTAACTTTCTAGTTTTAATTTTTTAACGATACTATATGTTTTGGGGATGCGTTGTTACCCTAAATACTAGAAAAAATATATCCGGTTCTCGGCATTCACAATATGGACACAACACCTCTGAAGCGTTATTACTCTGCGAAGCCCATTCATTTGTGCTGCAGGTAGAATACAGCTGCAGCGGCGCTCCTATCACGTTTAAAATACAAGAACACTAAACTTACTTATACCTATGAAATCGTAGTGACACAAAAATACAAATACTGGCGACCCGCCCTGGATTCGTATAGATGGAATCTATAGACACCACAGTCAAACAATCGAAATGTTCATAAATGATTCATGGGACAGCGAAAGGGTTAATGTGGTGTTATTTTGATTTAACATAATCAAAGAACATTTATATTTTATCAATTTTAGATTTTCCCAAAAAAAATACTAAAAAATTTCGGATAAAATACATCCCAAATCCCTTCTAGTATTATATTTTATATGTGGGTACTGTTTTATCAAAATCGGTCCAACCATTCCTACTAATAGTATTTTGTAATGCTGTGTCACCTATGAGAGTGCACACATCAGTCCCCAGTTTAAGCCTATTTTCAATAAAAACTTAATAATGTGTGTAGCGTGCACTGCTGGTGTCCTATGAATAAATAAATAAGAATAGGCCGGACTACGTAGTGACAGACGGATTAAGCAAAGGTCGTTTAAATGTTTTAATAGTATTCAAATAACCCCATGAGCTTAATACGAGCTAATTTCTACATTACAGAAAGACCACAATTTTATTTATATGTATAGATCATGTCTAAATTATTACAATCAATCGCTATGTGTAGTAGTCATGAGCACGGTAAAAAACGAAAAGTCAACCAGAATTGGCCCCTATTAATTTTAAAAAATAGCAGTTTAATTGGCGAGCAATAAACAAACAAATAAATTTCATATTCGAAATTGGAATAATCAATATTAATTCCGCTTAATTGCTTTTTCACTCTTAATGTAAATATGGGTCAGTTAATCATGACTATGTCTGCGACTGTTGACAGGAACGCGCGTAAATCAATTGAAATTTTTATGAGGCAAGTGACAAGCTACGACCTCCGAGTATACACGTATGCTGTTGCAAAATGCGTAGCGATCGAGGATTGTTAAAAAAAAGTTTTGATCATAATGACATGGCATTTATTCGTATTTTTTTTTTCTTGCGCGCCAATTATTGTAATTGACAACCCAAATTAATTTTGTTTGATTTTTGAAATATCATAAATTATTCTTATAATGACTTGAAATTGGTAAATATGTCACTGTTTCAAAATATTCGATACCGGACTAGCTTTAAATTTTAAATTATATGGTCCCATAACTAAAATATGAGGTATATATTAGTTTTAGGACCATAGATTTTAAATTTAATGAATCGTTTGTGGCATTATTTCTGAACATTTTCGTGACATTAATTTGATGTTTTATACAATAAACCTTTAAAATAATTTATTTTAATCAAAATAATTCCACTTTATAGCGGCAGCGTTAGGGAATTAACTGTCCCATATCATCCCATATGTGTCGTAAGAAGTGACCAGGAGCTACCCGACTGCTATGAGGCAGTTTATGGGGAAGCCTGTATTCAGCAGTCGACTTTTCATTGGCTGTAATGAGTGATGAATAGAAGAAAGTATGTAATACAATTATCAATACAAGGGTACGTGAGGGTAATATTAACTTACTTGCAACTCAAAAATTACAGCCATGTTTACCTAGATAGCTCTGTGAAGTGATAGCTCTTCATCTGTCAATTAAATAATAGCGGGTCAAAAGAGTGCTTCTTTATCGACGTCATTTTGACAGTTGACATTACAGTAAATATTTTAGTGGATTTTAGTATTAGTTGTAGTAGTTATTTTTTTTTATTTTAAGTATAATTTTCGAAGTATACCTAATTATTGCCAAAGTTTGTTTGTTATTATTTTATTAGTATATTAGTTATAGTACTTATACGACTTTATGTTTCTGCCTCTGTCACCTCCTGCTGGTTATATATGTATATATGTGATTTTATAGGGTCGCAAAGGTGACCATATTACCCTCACGTACCTTACTTCTCTTTAATGTAGTATTTTTCATGCTTTATTTTAGTTTTTATAGTAAGTATCCAAAACCCTGTAGAATTATAAATATTTTCTAAATTCTCTAACTTTAATTTGAACAGTTATGTAGAATATGTCAATATATTAGATTATATTAAAAGGTTTCATTTTACAAATAAAGATGATTTCAAATTAGTTTGGTTCGATGTCAAAAATTGAAAAATTTGTGTTCTGCGATGCACAGAGCTGTCATTGTTGCGTTCTGAAATCTACGAAGCTAAGCTCGTAAAAGTCTCACATGAGATAATAAAATTAGAAGACCCTTCATTGGCCAATATTGACTCCGGTTATTTATTTACGTTTGAGTTGACTCTTGAACTTTTGCAACGTGTGTTATTCGATTATTGCCTATCGTATATTTTGCCTTTTGCTGGTCAGTTATAATGTTAGTCTTATGCTTGCGAAACCACACTAAGAAATTTTTTAGATTGTAATGCGTAAAAAGTTCAATAAACCCAGTTTGAGAAAGTGATATAAGAATTACGAGTTATAAATTACGATTATTGTTGATTATGATTTTATATAATTGCATGTATATGTTTTTGTTGCAATATACCGAAAAGGGGACAGGATTACAACTCATTAAGTATTCAGTATTTAGTAATGGCATTTTAAATGTCTAATGATATCACTTTAAAATAAGCCTATAATGTATGTTCTGCACACACTGCATCACACAATGTCTGAAATGAAATTACTCGCTAAAACATCTTCTTCAGCACATAAAAGGCAACTGCTGGTTCTTCATTTTTCGTGAGGATTTGCCTTGATTGTAATGCTTGACCGACAATTGGAAATATTTCAGTATCTGACTTCTTACACATTTGAACCTGGTGACTGTCGTCGATCTGGGTAATTTAAGTCAGGCGTCAGTGCACCATCAATAGGAAGCCGTAAGGTTTTTCTGTCATTTCTCACAGCTGCTTTTTCGACCCTCATGGGGTAAAGTGGGTTATTGGATACTGCATACCTTTTAGAATCAAAATTTAGGGACCATAAAATACAGAGATATATTAAAATTTGGACTCGCAATTTTTTCTGTGAGAACCTTTCGTAGATAAAATTTTTGACTAGCTGTTCTCCGCGGCTTCATCCGTCTGACTTTTATTACGATTGTATTTCATGGATTTAAAATTTTTATGACGCGATCGTTGAAATTGGGAGGGAGGATCATAGGAAAACCTTCTGTGTGGAGTATAACAAAACATTACATAAATTATTTTAAAAGTTATAAGAAGTTACGTTTGCTAAGAATTTAAATTCTCCGCAACATAAATAAGGAGACACTGCCTTTTACGACAGTGTTATTTATCTTAAGTAATGTTAAGAACTTCATAAAGCACGATGCTTATCTGAAAACCGCACATAAATTACGACCGCGGGACCAAATGCGGGGAACTTTAGCGCCAAAAATAGTGAGATGACGGCGTTAAAATGCCGTACAACAATACCATGGAGGCCGGTCACGACTTGCAACTCAGATCCCATTGTTGCTTTTGTAATAAACATCAAAGGGGCGCATAGTGTTGTTCGAAATAGCAACCTGTTTGCTTGTGTAACCTAACCCTTTAATCTTGTAAAATGTAGCCTAACTCCTCTAAAATAACTTCATTTTTAAGGGGAATGCTTCCACAATTTTTTTCTCACCGCAAGTTCCCATCAGGTACTCAAAGGCGGCATATTATAAATTATTAACATTTTATTTGTCGCCGGTTGGTGCCGGAATTTGGAATAGATTTTTTAACTAGGTACGATAATATTTTCATTGAAATGATAAAACATTCAAATAAACCTGTCGGCACGATACTCACACCAAATTGTACTATGCCTATAACCTTCGCGGTAGTACAAGTAATAAGTTGACAAAGTTTTAGCGCAATCTGATGATAACAAAAATATACTCATGTAACTATGTATATTGCAATTTTCACAATTTTAAGTTGTTATCAGGAAGCTGATGTTGCCCATCACCAGTTTCAGTTTCCTAGTTTTCTTTTTGACAAGTAGAATTCGAATTGCATATAAAGAAGTGGATTCACATGTAACGCCTGCTTCGAGCATTTCTTGTACCATTAATCGAACTACCGCTCGTTCGGGATATGACAATCTATATGATCGGTAAAAGATAGGTTTGTTATCATTTAGCTCGATGTCCATTTTTACTGTCCTTCATTGCTAAATCACGTAAACTATTTGAAATACACGTTTCGACTTTTATAGGCTGCAATGGATGGATGGACGATCAATACTGGCATCCTAATCAAGAATGCAGTAGGCAATTTTTGTGTCAACAAACATGTTCCATTTATATGTGGAGTCCTTGTGGCGTATTCAATAAGAAAATCTGAATTAATTAAAACTACTTTTAGCCGGAGTACTTTCAGATTTAAAGCTTTAAAGCTGAAGGTACTCCGGGTTAACTTTGACATCGGGACGTCAGTCACCTCAGTCCCCCGTGACCATGGGTGCTGGAAAGCACCCGAAACGTCGGGTATTAAAAATAAAATAAATAAAACGCAAAAAAATCCGTAAAAGTAGTTTTAATCGATGTACAGTGTTCGCGTAAATATAAGAAATCATTAGAAAATCTGAATGTTATAAATAAGAATCAGATTTTCCGAAGATTCTTTCGTGGTCCAATCAGAAATAATAGGTGAGCAGTGCACTGTACAACTCGCGGAACGAAAGTCTAGCGGTGACCGTTATTGCGAATAATTGGCCGTATTACTCATTATTACGTATGATTGGCTGTGCGTATCTTTCGCACGCACTGATTGGCTCTCTAGTCGCATTCCGTCCCTCGTACTGATACGACATTCGCAGCTATCCCGTCCACGTTTCGTTCAGCGCTAGAGTTACTAATTAGTAGTATAGTAATTGTATCATTATGAAACTTTAGGTAGGCATCATCTCCTTGAATTAATGTCAACTAAATTCATATGCTTGACAAAGCCCGCCAAAAAGTATAAAAACAATAATTAATTACTAAAATCTATTTGTCCATGCCTGTCTAGGTAGGTACGAGATAATAATGTTTTTTTTATAGAATAAGGGTGTCAAACGAGCACAAAGTCCACCGGATGATAAGTGAATACTGTGGCCGACAGAAATCTATATTTATCCTCGATTAAGAATCAAAATTTAAAAAATAAACTAGTATTCTTTGAGAGCGTGGTCCTTCCCCTGTCGAGCCGAACCGTTCGTGCTAAAATCGCAATACAGGCACAGTGTGGCTCTACCACGTTTAAATATCCACCACCAGACAATAGTTAATTTTACTATTTGCTACAGTAACCACCTATCATCGGATGGATTGTTCGATTACCCGTAAATAGTATTTGCCTGCAAGCAATTACGTGGTAGAGCCATGCTGCAGCTTTATTGTGGTTGCAGCACGAATGTGTCCGCTCGATCGGGGCAGCTTAATGCTGCTGTGTTTCGTATGGTGAGTGTAGAGAACCGAAGACCTTTTATACTGGAAACGAGGCATTCGATTAGTCCTTAGGGGTGACAACGCATCTGCATTTTGATCTTTAATTGAAGATAAATGTAGAAGTCTGTGGGCCACAGCATCCACTTACCATCAGGTGGACTGTGTGCTCGTTTGTCACCGTTAATATATAAAAAAAACAACTGACTGTCTGTCTGTGAAGAATTTGGTAAGAAAATATTTGAAAGACTTCTCTTTAAACTGGTTAAAAGATTTTCCGTATAGATTATATTGTATTTAGAGCTGGTATGATACAAAAAAAACCTTATTAACACCTCATTTGGATTCATTAAGTTGTTTGCTTTAGATAAAATTATCTTGTGTTCAGATATATGCGTAAGTCTTTAAGCATGTTTACTTTTGGTGTAATCCGGAGTCTTCATCGCTTCCTCGGACCGGAAATTGTGGGATCTTCATCAACGTTGACTTAGATAAAACTGTACAATTACAAAGTTTAAATTTGTTTGGATACCGTATAGCAGAGAGCGATGGTTACTTATGAGCTTCTTTTTTTTTACAACGGACGTATGTAAGCGTAACATACAAGAACACATACCGTAGTCGATGGAGTCGGTCATTCGTGCTACAGTTTCAGCATGCCTCGAACGCGAGAGATGGATACCGGTAGGGTTCGACAGTCACCACTAGCTTTTTTATAGAATGGGGTAACAAACGAGACCAGAGAGATCAGGTAGACTACATAGTCTACCATCAGGTAGACTGTGTAGTTCTACCTGATGGTAAGTGGTTGCTGTGGCCCATAAACATCTCTACAAATAAAATTTATTAAAATGCAGATGCGTGCACCCCTGAGGACTAAGATGGAATGCCTCGTTTCTAGTAAAAAAAGGTCTCCGAATCTCTACACTCAACATACAAAACACAGCAGTATTAAGCTGCTATTTTACGCTGGTATTCTGTGAGAGCGTGGTCTTTCTTGGTTGCGCCGACCCATTCATGCTTAGTAGTATAGTACTAATATAACTGCAGCATGGCTCTACCATTTATAAAAAGTAAAGTAGTGGAAGAATGATTCTAAAGTGGCAGCCTCGTACCGGTAGGTGAAGTTTAGCCCCCCTCCCCCCAGATGGGGTAAGTGTAAGGATTCAAAAAATTTAATTAAAATACATAACTTTATATATATTTCCTTTTATAAATTATTATTATTATTATTATTATTATTATTTGGGGCATCTATATAGTTTTCTCATCTGGTTGGGTTATATAAATATATAATTATAAATTAAAATGAAACGATAAATATACATAAATATTAATAACATAAAATAAATACAAAAATACATAAATAAATAAAAGCCCAACCAGATGGAAGCCCTCGGCAGGGGCGACCAAACGGCCGAGGGTTAGGAGGAAATGGAAAGAAACCGGCGGACGATGCGGGCGGTATCGAGGAGCACCGCCTTCTGCATTTGAGCCTGGAGCGGTCCGTCACGGAGTCCCAGTCGCCTCAGATGACCCGAGAGGCTGTCTGGGATTAGCCCATTCGCAGAGACGACTACAGGAATAATTTCGGCCGGCAGACCACCCCACATATCGGTCACCTCGTGAGCCAGTTCCAGATATTTTGTTCGTTTATCTGTTTCGGCTTTCACGAGGTTCTCGTCATATGGAATGGTAATGTCGACCAAAAATATCCTTGACTGTGCCCGGTCCATCAGCACAATATCAGGCTTATTCGCAAGAATAGTCCTGTCTGTGATGATGGCCCGGTCCCAGTAGAGCCTGGCGCGGTCATTTTCGAGCACGGCTTCCGGCAAGTACTTGTAATACGGCACTTTCCGGCCCACGAGACCGTATTTCAGAGCGAGCTCCTGGTGTAGAATTCTGGCTATTATTATTATTATTATTAGTTGGTTAAATTGCGTTTAGATAATGAAGTTGCACTAAACCCAATCACATTTTTATTCTTGGCGCGTAACACAATAATTTTTCGGTTGCTACATTGAAACTTAACAAAAAAGTCTAAAAATACAAAGTAAAAGTATATATGTGGTAGAGCGACGCTGCAGTTATACTCGTATTATCTTTGTAGAACGTAAGAGTCGTCTCGACCGGGTCAGCACCACCCTCTCAAATAATACCAGCGTAAAACAGCATGTTTGGTATGGTTAGTGTAGAGTATCGGAGACCCTTCCTCGTGAGTGACAATACATCGGCATTTAATTTATTTATTTATTTGGTTCACCAACAAATGTTACACTAATACATTTGCTTAATTCTGAGACAGTGATATAAACTAAGTGCACATTCAATAACAGGTAAACACCGCATGCTTAGTGCTCACAGCATTTCCTACAAGCCTTTACATAATAGCTAAAAATATACAATACACAAATACAAAAAAAATTAAATTAATACAAAAAAATTAGGTACATACTACAAAGAAATATTAATAGTTTGATAAATTTTGTATCGAAAAACATTAAAAGAGTCGTGGTGAATATCTACTACAATATTATAATTATTTAAAAGTCTGCAAAGTCTGGGTATTGGGGAATTAGATCCTAGTACAGTTCTACGAAGGGGCGGCGAAAGAGGAGTAATGTGCTTACGAGGATATCTAATTGGGATCCGAAAATTAAATTTACTTAGCAATAAAGGACAGTCGACAGAAAGGGGGGGGGGATTTTGCCATAATTGACATTTGACACACCTGGCAAGCGTATTGTCAACCGCAGTATTTTATTACTTTAAGTTATTATCAGGAAGACGTTCCTGCCCATCACCTGTTTCAATTTCCATCAGTCTACTGTTACGATACCCGCGGGACGATATGGGGTAGTGGATATTCTTAAACCGCCACTACACGGTGATGTGTGTATGTGTGAGTGAAATAATTTCCGAGTTCCAGAAGTCGATGCTAAGACAAAGCGCATAGAATAGAAAAATGCAGACCTGACTTCAGAACCAGTTAATGTGGAAATTATTTCATTATTTTAAGTTCTCTATAGCAGCTTTTTAATTTTAACCAAAAGTGAATTTTTACCCTTTTATGTGGGCTAAGGAATATCATAAACGCAAAGTAACACCTAGGCCAGGGGTGACGAACCTTTATGTATCAACGTGCCAGCCTAAGGAAATGTTTAATTAGGTAATAGACGTGCAGTAAAATAACTTTGACTTCGTGATTATTGGGAAAATAATAGTTCAGAATACTAATAACTCAAAACTCTTTATTTACTACAAAAATAAATAGTTTTGAGTTGAGACATTTATTATTATACATTGTAAAATACGTTTCTCAGTGTTTAACAATAAAAATATTTCAGTTACACGCGTAATTCAAATTAAAGTAACATTAGTGTGACTTCTGTTGTTGCAGATTAAATAACAATTAACATATTGGGGTTGTAAAATCCTAAATATAACACAAATAAATATTTAAATACAGTTGTGTCAACGAAATTGACTATTATGCTACGCGTAAACTAACTACGCATTCCTTGGGGGAGGCGTGGACTTGTGAAGGGTGGTAATGACGATGATGATCATAAAACGAACTTTGGGTCATTAGAAACTGTAGTCCACGATGTAACCAGCATCACTCGCGTTCGTTCGTAATATAATACTTCACAGTGAACTCTGTGATCGGTGGCGTACACAAAATATTGTGTCGCTTGCCATCGATGGCTCGCGTGCCATTGGTGCGCTATCCCTGACCTGGAATGTTGTATAGAGTTGTATAGTTACAGTAAAAACTTGTCTTCCCACTCTTGGGTGTTAAATTTTTTCACCGAATTTATATGGGACCTTTGACTATAACCTATTTAATAAAAAAATAATAGTTCACAATGAGGGCTAATATTCTTAAGCTTCAAGACATTGCTAGTTTGGACTAGCTGGTTTCGATGATGCTGCTAGCCTATGCGGCTCTTACAGCTTCATAGTGAAATTATTTATTACGCAGATGATCAAACCGTGCAATTATCAATCAAAAATTGCAATTTAATTATCTGTGTTTCTGTTTCTAGTGTAAGTATATACACAAAACAATGCCTCAGTGCTGTATTCTTTAATTATTCATCTTTTTTTTTAATTCTTCTAAAGTACGTGAGGGTAATACGGTCAACTTAAGCTTTGCCGCCCTATAAAGTCAAAACAAGATTAGAACAGGGACAAAAACACAAAGTCTTATGTTATAACTACTATATTTAAAAACAAATAGCAAACAAGCTTTGGCAATAATTAGGAACACTTAGAAAAAAAACTACACTACGCAATACCAAAAGCAACTATACTTTACTATAATGTCAACTGTCAAAATGGCGCCCATGAAGCAGCGCCCTTTTCACCTTTTAATATATGATTGTCGGATGAAGAGCTATCTAATCGTATCATCTATGCAAACAAGGCTGTAGTTTTTGAGTTATAAGAAAGTGACCATATTAACCGGATTACCCTCACGTACTATTATAATTTGAGGAAATTCCATAGTTTGTTTTATCCATTTCTAATTATAATCAATATAAAATATAACTAATATTTTAAAAAGAAACATCTTCTTTATCTTCACTTTTCTAACAAATTAACTTCCCTCGCTATGAAGTCTGTCAAATATTTATTTTTACCTCGATTATAAGTGGCGCCGCCCTGGTGGCAGAAAAAGTCGTGGATGCCCTCATTGACGAAGATATTGCGTTACATATATACAAAAAATAACATACAGTCAAGTACAAAAGTAAAGTCTTTTCCCTTTTTTAACCTCATAAACGCTAAGCGTCCAAATTTGACCGCTTCGGTATTCCGTCAAAATTCAAGAGGTCAAATTTGACCGCACCCACCACACATAAATACTTATGCTTAGAGACTACTTTTCT
Source organism: Parnassius smintheus behrii (assembly GCA_036936625.1). NCBI lineage: Eukaryota > Metazoa > Arthropoda > Insecta > Lepidoptera > Papilionidae > Parnassius > Parnassius smintheus. Next base: position 49,738,063 of record JAUPFT010000007.1, read on the forward strand.
ATGAAGAAGTTTGGCATTATAGAATCAATATGAAATTTTCTATCCTCTAGTGGAATAAAAAGTTAGGTAGTCTATGGATATTTATCTATAATATATGTTCATATCGTACGCCATGATGTTAGTGAGTGAATGTTATCGTGTTGATTTTTGAATTTTTCTAGTGTTTTATTAGTGTTTTAGTATAGTGTTTTATTATAAAATTGTAATGAAAACATAATTTTTTTACGTAATTATTTTCGAGTAATATATATTGAAATAATTGTGTCTCTCTGCAGCAGATGCCGCGCAGACTGATTGAATCATTGAACAAATTGAAAAGAATAGCGCTATTACCTACCGCGTGCAAAATAAGAGACAGAAAGAGAGTGTGCTCGCTTAGAATAAAATAACACAAGCGCCAAATCACATAATTGCTAATTACGAGAAGATCACGTAGAAAAATAAAAAAATAAATCACGATTTGAGATAATATTATTATCTATCTATTACGTTAAAATCATCATTCAATTCCATAAGGTTTCAGAGCTCTATCTAAAAATAAGTGAAAAAGGATGTTTTTTCGTTATTTTTTTATCGAGACTTTTTATCGAATCGTGTTTTCGCTTCAACAGATTTGAAGACTATAAGTTCAAGTTTAATGTGTCCAAACAGCAAACCTTTAGGTCTTATAGATACCGAGATCCAGATCGCTTAATATCACCAAAACAACATTATACGGACTCTTAAATCAAGAATCAAAATCTAATTAATTTTAAAAGTTAATTTTAATTAAATTATTATTTTTTAAATTTAATTTTTAATGCTTGCAACTCGGAACAGGCACATCGCTGCGCTGGCCACTGTCACCGGTCGCACTATTTTATGTTATCTGATATATCATCAACACGTAGCCGGATTAACCTAAAAGCAAAGTTTGCAACTGCCTATGGGTCTCGAGTCGCTTTAGTGCCCTAGGGCGAATTCAGAAAAAATAAACATTTTTACGTGATACAAAAAGTTGGAAAAAGGAAGGCGGCTCGACACTGCCTAGGGGCCTCTCCATAATTTAATCCGGCTCTGCATGTACACATAGATGACCCTTGAAAGGAAGCTAAGTAACACTTACTCCATTCTAATAAACATTTTCACTGGAACATTTTTTTTCACGATCGTTACTAAGACTAAATTACTTTTGAACTTCTATGCCAAATATTTAGTTATAAGCTAAACGTTACAATATACCTATTCTTTTTTCTCATTTTTACTTTTCTAACCCAATGTTTGGCTATTATCCCAGCTGATGGTAAGTGGTGATGCATCTAAAGATGGTAAAGCACACTAACTTAACAAAAGCCCATTTACTCTTGACTTGAAGTCATCACTATTCTAATCGAATGGAAAGTCAGATGCTGGCAATTTGCTTCACTCTTTTACTGTACGAAATATGAAGCAAGCCTTTTAGTTCGAATGTGTGGTAAGTCGACAACGAAGAGAGGAGACTGGCCCAGCGTCCGGTTGTCCGATGGTTGAAGGGAGAGGGAGGAATTATGTCATTCCTGCGAACACTCTCTGAAATGTATCCTAAGGAAAAGCAAAAGGCTGGCTACTTTCGAGTCTGGTGAGATTGGTTTTAACCAGATTCGTCACCAGTAAGCCTCTTAGCATTCCTTTCTATTGAGTCCAAAGCTGCTGGGTAGCATTTTGAAGAACCAGCCCTTAAATAACAGCAATACTCCATGCAAAATCGGACTTATGTTTTATATAGAGTAAGCAGCTGTCCTGTGAAGTACCGCCGCACCATTGCAAGGACTCCAAGCTTCCATTGAGCAGCTTTTGCTTTGGACTCAATGAACCGTTCTAAGTTCAGGTTTAAGGAAATATTAACTCCCAAAAACTAAAGGCGGTCTGTGTATTTTAGTGATATATTTCGGAAAGAAGGAGCCAAGATGAGCAGGCTTGTATTTGCAGTGAATAGTCACGCTTGTGTTTAACTCATTATAGGAGTGTTATTCTTCAATTAAAATGTTGAAACTTATTTTTGGATATTTTTTCCATGGCTACAATTGCACACATAATTATTTTTGACCAGTGTTACATTGAATTGGTAAATGGGCAGATAATTCACTATGTTATCACATAAATTTAATTAGAATAGTATTCCAGCTAAAAGCCACGCACCGATGCGAATCGCCCGAACGTTAACATTAATTAATTTAACACATCATACCTTCTAATTTTAAATAAATGTGTGTACATTTATATGCGGTAGAACAATGCTGCAACAGTATTGTAGTTGTAGCGCAAATGGATCGCCCCGACTGTTGAACCACCACGCTCTTACTGAGTACCAGTAGTAGTTAATGCTGCTGTGTTTCGTATGGTGAGTGTAGAGAACCGGAGACCCTTTTTACTGGAAACGAAGCATTCCACCTTGGTCCTCAAGGATGACATCGCATCTGAATTTTGATTCTTAATCGAGGCCGCAAAATCCACTAAACATCAAGTGAACTGCGTGCTCGTTTGTCACCCTTGTTCTATAAAAAACCGGCCAAGACCGTGTCGGGCCACGCTCAGTGTAGCCGTAGTTTACCGTCCGTCACAATAAGTGTTCCCACCTATGAGTTTAAAGGTGAGTATCCATTATGTTCGCGCTCCAGCAGCGCTCCGCGCTCCTGCAACTGCTCCCGGTAGTGGGTACTGTTGTTTCCATCCAAGTTCAAAATGATTTTCCTAGAAAGTCCTTATAAAGTTCTACTTTTCAGATTTTTTTCATATTTTCTAAACTTATGGTTCAAAAGTTAGAGGGAGGGGGACACATTGTTTTTTAATTTTGGAGCGATTATTTCCGAAATTATTGACATTATCAAAAAATGATTTTAGTAAACCCCTATTCATTTTTAAATACCTTTCCAACAATATATCACACGTTAGGGTTGAAATTAAAAAAAAATCACTTCCCACTTTACATATAGGGGGGCTACACTAATAAAATATTTTTTTTTTCAATTTTTATTTTACCACTTTGTCGGCGTGATTGATACACATATTGGTACCATATTTCAGCTTTCTAGTGCTAACGGTCACAGAGATTAAGCGAGGACGGACAGACGGACAGACAGACATGGCGAAACTATAAGGGTTCCTAGTTGACTACGGAACCCTAAAAATATGATAAAAATTTGCATTTTCTAGGAAATCTTACCCTTTATGAATCGACGTACTTGTAATTTGTAACTCAAAATCTTTGAATCTACAGGTGACCGTAATACCTTGTTCATTCACAGGCTATTCTCGTCGATGTTAAACGTGTTACTGGAACGAATCTGTAACATAATCCCGCCATATTCTCATCTTATAAAGGAATTTCCTGTAACTTTCGGCGTTCTCATTCATGGCTATTAAGCTCATGTATATAAAATTTATAACGTTTTCATACTTGGTAACGAGCCGGTTTTCGTATTTCGGTTAGAGCTCGGGGGCTAAGCGCTCGCTTTAAGTTTCACAGTACGCGACTGTCCCGGGTTTGATAACCGTCGATGCCAATGAAATTGTTAAATGCAATCTTTAGTGCTCCACGGTGAAGGAAAACATCATGAGGAAACTTTCTTGTCTGAGAATTTGAAAAAATATTTCGGAATGTTGAAGTCCGCCGACAAAAATCGAGGCAGCGTTTGCGGAAAACTCCATGTCCTAAAAACCCTTTCAGAAATGAGAGGAGGTCTGTGCCCAGCAGTGGGAGGTATAAAGGCTGTAACTTTGTTTTACTTTATTTATACTTCGGTGTGCTTTCTCTCATACAAAAAATTATCAGTAACCTATATGTAAAATATGTAATTTAAAAGTTAGTAATACTGTGATTTTATTATATTTAGTCGTATTATCAGACCCAAATTTTAATCATGTTTAAACTACATTATGATATATTATGTAATATTACATAAATAAAAACTGCTGTTGATTCAAATGTTTGCAAAAATATCAGAGCCATAGGCTATCTACTCCGTTCACAAACATGTTACACCCAATTTTTTTCCAAATGGTAAAAAAGGTCAAACAGTAGTATATACACTGTTCGCCATCATTGATAAAGAAAAGAGAAAAAAAAACGCGATAATATATTATAATTAAACAAAATTAAACCCATTTCACAATATTACAATTACAATATTACCTTGCGATTGTATTGGGTATTTTAGCTGCATGCATCGATCACTAATAAAAAAATAATTAAATTAAAAAAATGTTATGATCGATTCTTCTCATGGCTGCATGAGAAGTTTCGATGGTTGTTGTCTATGGTTTGACAGTTGAGAATGTCAAACTGTGTTGACATATCTGTTCGGTAAGGTTTGGCCAAGGGTTTGGCAATTCATTATTTTTATTTATTTAACTGGCTTTACGGCTCTGGGTTCTAGCCCTTCTGAGCCTAGCATTTCTTTCGGAATCTTCATTTTTATATATTTCTTCTTCACAATATGCTAATGCGACACATTGCAAAGTTTTTGGGAGATATTGATGACAGTTCAACCAAGGGGGACTGTTGATGACGATAACCCCTCAAGTTAATAAGGGGTCCAAGCGATCAAAATAACTTGAGGTTGATATGTCAACAACAGTGCACCTGTTTCGTCGTTTTCTCTAAAGGTTCACACGCGCAGACACTTCATTCAAAAAATCGCATCACTTTTACGAAAATTCACACACAAAATCCACTTCAAACCGTTATTCAAGCGACAAAACAGTCCGTCGACAGCCATGTTCCCGCCAAAACTCCTTTGGTAGTTCATTGAGCCTGAACAACGCATACAAACTAAAGGTACTATTGAGCCATACGGCTAGATTTATTGGAAAAAAGTAGTGAAAAATTGGAGCAATCGAATGGACTATGTAATTCTTAGCCGGGGCGGATATACGCCGGACACCAGATTATAATAATAAAAATCCATTCAACAGTATTTCTGTCCTTATTATTATTTAAAGTTCTCAAGCTCTTAAGAAAACACTTTTTATTATTATGTAGTTATTTTTAAATGATTTAATTTAACAACTACAAATGTTTAGTCTATTAAATTTATCATAAAAAACTTATTGAAATCAAATAAAATGAAAAGAATTGAATGAAATATGATGTACATTTTTTGTTTTTACATATAATAAATAAAAATTTCGTTTCATCATATTTCTTTTAAATCTAATTCAATAATCTTTTGTAGATATCAAAATAAAGCGTTGCGTTTATTTTGTAAAATATAATAAGTAGAAATATGTTTAGTGTACAAATGTTCTAACTATTGTTTTTTTTTCTTTGCAGGTAATAAACAAGAAACAACATCTGGTAATATCAACAAAATCCAGACATATGATAGTGTGTCAGCGAGTTCGGAAAAGGAAAAGGGTGGCGCACTAGTAGTAGAATATTTACACACACCATTTCGGGCTGCGTTCGACACCCTCACCCATAACTCAAAAACTATTAGATCGACACCCTTGAAACGTACCTCTAATATATACCATGTCCCTTTATATAATATTTAAAAATAATAATAATAATAATAATAATATTCCACAACTAGCACAGAATTCAGAATTTCAAAAATAAACAAACACATTATAGTATACCTTAACCTTTATGTGGCTAAAGTTGACATTTTTCACTTACAAATTCACCGACTTACTCATCAAAATCCTAGAAAACTTCTAAGTGAGTTAGGAATTTGACATCAATGTAGATCATTAGACGAATTCAAAGGAAAAAATTCTAAATACATAAATATATAGTAATATTCAGCTCCGATAAAGTTATCAGTGCGATTAATTTCAACTATTGCGCTCAAAACTAACCAAAAGTAACTTTGTCGATATATAATTCTTAGTTTAAATTGAATAAATAATGCAGATAAAACTATAAAAAATACTATAGAAAATACGTTGAATGTAATATATTTAGAATTAATAAAAGGGTAAAACTTTTTTAAATTTAATGACATCCGACCAATAACATAAATATGTTAAAAAGGAAAAGGTTCAAACGGGTTGTCGGCTTTCCTCATAAAAGCGTTTAGATTAGAACGTAGGCCCAGCACTAAAGCATTTCTTGAAATCGTAGTAGGTACATTCCAACGTTCCAACGTTCTTCAATTGATTCCAAACAAAATTCGTCTCGTTCTTTCATGTCATAATATTTTTTTTATAGAATAAGGGTGACGAACGAGAACCATTACCATCGTGTGGACAGTCCACACGATGGTAAGTGGAAGCTGTGGCCCATAGATAGATATCTACATTTATCCTCGATTAAGAATCAAAACGTAGATGCGTTGTCACCCTTTAAAGACTACGATGGAATGCTTCGTTTTCAGTAAAAAAGGGTCTCCAGATCTCTACACTGACCATACGAAACGCAGCAGCATTACGCTGCTATTTTACGCTGGTATTCTGTGAGAGCGTGGTCCTGCTTCGATCGAGCCGACCCATTCGTGCTACAACCATAATATAGCTGCAGCGTGACTCTACCACGTATACAATGGTATGCATTTGTGAAAGCGTTGCTCATAATTAGAATGGAATATAACATATAATGTTTTTTTTTAATATAGAAGATTACTAGTACTTCTTATCAAAAGTATTTTGTTTTTTACCTTTACTACTGGTTTGGAAAAACCTTTGTCCTGGGAAGAGCCAGCAAGAAACATAGCGGGACTTTTGTTAAGTAAAATTACACAATAAATCACAGATTGTACGCTTACAAGGTAAAATAGACGGGTGGTGCGTACAGTTCGGATACACTCGTGGCAGATATACGTACTGTGGCAATACTGATATGGCACAGGATCCACTCTGAGAAAGATTTTTGTTAAGTACAACAAAGCCGCGTTCGTCAGCATAGTGCTCAACAAAAGGGAGCTCCGTCTATGGAGGAAGTCTGTGTGGTAGAGTCACGCTGCAGATGTATTATGGTTGTAGCACAAATTGATCGGCTCAACCGTAGAAGCATCAACGCGCTCACAGAATACCAGTGTAAATTGCTGCCGTGTCTCATTGTAATCAAGTAAAAAAAATAAAGCGGCCAAAAGCGTGTCGGGCCACGCTCAGTGTAGGGTTCCGTAGTTTCCCGTCCGTCACAGTAAGTATTCCCACTTATGAGTTTGTACAAAAACTGTTGTTTCCATCCAAGTTCAAAATAATTTTCCTAGAAAGTCCTTATAAAGTTCTACTTTCCAGATTTTTTTCATATTTTCTAAACTTATGGTTCAAAAGTTAGAGGGGGGGGGGGGGACACATTGTTTTTTACTTTTGGAGCGATTATTTCCGAAATTATTGACATTATCAAAAAATGATTTTAGTAAACCCCTATTTATTTTTAAATACCTTTCCAACAATATATCACACGTTAGGGTTAAAATTAAAAAAAATCACTTCCCACTTTACATATAGGGGGGCTACCCTAATAAAACATTTTTTTCCAATTTTTATTTTACCACTTTGTCGGCGTGATTGATACACATATTGGTACCAAATTTCAGCTTTCTAGTGCTAACGGTCACAGAGATTAAGCGAGGACGGGCAGACGGACAGACAGACATGGCGAAACTATAAGGGTTCCTAGTTGACTACGGAACCCTAAAAAAGAAACGGAGTTTTTTTTTTCACTGGAAACTAGTAATTCGGTCAAGGGGGACAACGCATTGTGATTTTTAATCATAATATAAATAATAAATAAATTTATAAGCCACAGTGTATGTACTTACTATCAGGGGGAACATATGCTCGACCAAAGAGTATATAATCACTTGTGCCCGTGTGTTACCCTAATTCTATAAAAATAAACACATGAATAAATAAAGTGGGGAGGCTGCAGAGATACAGGGAAATCATAAAACTAATAAAACATATAGACAGACTGCAATATCGTGATTGAAGATGAACAAATTGAACAGGTGAAAGAGTTTGTGTATCTGGGTTCAAAGTTTACAAGAGATGGAAAGTGTGAGAGTGATATCGAAAGAAGAGTGAATGCAGGAAACATGGTGAATGGAGCTTTGCACTCCTTTATGAACAGTCGGATGGTGTCTAACAAGGCTCGTTTGGCTGTGCATGAGGGGGTGTTGGTTCCGACACTCATGTACGGAAGTGAAAGTTGGGTATGGCAGAAGAAACATGAAAGTAGAATAAATGCAGTTGAGATGAGAGCATTAAGAAGTATGATAGGAGTTAAACTGAGTGACAGGGTAAGAAATAGTGAGATAAGGAAACGTTGTGGCTTGAAAGAAGATGTAGTGACAAAAATTGAGAAAGGTATGCTGAGATGGTTTGGCCACATCGAGAGAATGAATGAAGAACGATTGACGAAAAAAGTGTATAAGACGAGTGTGAATGGAAGTGCTGGAAGGGGTAGACCTAGGCGGACTTTTCTAGACCAAATTAGGGACGTCTTGAAAAAAGGCCAGGTTAAGAGTACCCTAAACCGTAGAGCATGTATGAAGGGAATAATGAAAGTGGACGAAGCGAAACAAGTATGTAAGGATCGTAGCAAGTGGAAAGAAGTGGTCTCTGCCTACCCCTACGGGAAAGAGGCGTGATTATATGTATGTATGTATGTAATAAAACATTCAATCATTTTGTAAGTCTCTTCGTCTCAGAGTGATCAAGGGGCTTAAGCTCGCTATTACAGATTCAATTCCGCGAACGTCTTTACGATCCGCAATAAGATTTACCGTTTCGTCGTTTTCTTGTAAATGCAATTGCTTTCAGGTGTACTTGGATACAAGTTTCTTTAAGGTTTTATGAAAATAATTCTATTATATGGAACCGAAATCGTGTCAAAATCTGTTTATACGTACGTAGAAGGCTTTCGTTTGAAATATAGTACTACACTTGGCAGTGATCACTGTAAATTTCATAATACGCAAACAACAATACGTGGAAGAGCCATGCTGCAGTTATATTAGTAGTATAGTTGTAGCATGAATGGGTCGGCTCGATCGGGGAAGGACCACGCTCTCACAGAATACCAGCGTAAAGTAGCAGCTTAAGGCTTCTGTATTTTGTATGGTGAGTGCGAAGAACCGGAGACCCTTTATACTGGAAACGAGGCATTCCATCTTAGTCTTCAGGGGTGACAACGCATCTACATTTTGATTCTTAATCGAGGAAAAATTTAGGTATCTGTGGGCCACCACATACCATCAGGTGGACTGTGAAAAAATATTTTCAGTTTTTTTTAAGATGATGCCGCCCATATCATATTTTAGTTACCCTCTGTCTCGTCTTACAAAATCCTCGAGACCGTATGAGGAAGTAGATATTCTGAAAATTAAATAAAAGTTAAATTTTTACCGAACCGAATATTCGGCCGAACATTATTCGGCAGGATAACCTCGGGACTTAACCAATTTATGTCGAAACTTGTTACCGTAAAGCACACGAGATTAGCGCTGGACCCTGCCTCTCGCTTCCCGCCACACCTGACGTGTTATTGCATCATCTAGTACCGAACAAATTGCCGGCACATGCTTATGTTTTGACTATTCTTGTGATAAAAAAGTATTTCGTTGTTTTATTCTTAATTAAGAGGATACCTTGACAATGAATCGAAGTTTTGGGGGCGTGGCTTATTCCTTTGTCGGTGAAGCTAACGGACGACTGCGGGAGTTTCAAAATGAAAGTGATGCAATGACTTCATAGTACGCAAATTATGAGATAGCCATACCGAGCAAGCGCTCGGAAAAAAATAAGTAAGCGCCAAACAACATTTTTATTTATTTTAACAAAACTTCGTTATGGATTTAAAAAACTGGTTTATTAGAACTTAGATATTTACTATGCTTTAAAAATTATTCGTAAAGATATTGTGGTGTCATCAAGAAATGTAAATAATTAGAGCCTAATTTGCAATTTTTTTCTATCGAGAAAATTACATGATATTGTGTTTTCCTTTGATGCAATCCAAGGTCATATAGTCAAAAATCATATACTTGCCAAAGTTTTGGTTTGTAATTTATAAAACTTATAAAAAAATGTTAAATAGAAAAACTACCAAATTTTTGAGGTATCACCTTAAAGTTAAAGTTATAGTCTATAATACGTCCCACTCCTGGTCATAGGCCTCCGTTGATTTCTGAGAGGGTTATGGGGCAAGGAATTGTCCACCGCACTGCCCCAATATGCTTGTTGGCGAACTTCACATGTCTTCGAAATAATTTTTTTCTTATTTCTCAGACATGCAGGTTGCCTCACGATGTTTTCAAAATTTTTCACTTAAAATTGCAATTAATAGTTTCATTGGTGCCAGCGGGGATCGAACACGGTTTGGTCGTGAAATTTACAGCGAGCGCTAACCATCTGAGCTACCATGGCTCTTTATTCTTAGTGAATAAGGTAAAGAGCTGTAAGAATTTTATTCTTAGTGAAAATTGATAGTTATACGATAAAAATGAGCGGCAGGAGATTTACTATTTGGACTTATTTTAGAGAAACTGACGACCAAAGTTAAGTGAAATGTACTAATGTAATGTAATGTTTCTTTGTTTGATTCCAAAAACATTTTATCAAGTTTCTATTTGCCATAATCGGAAATAAATCCATAGTGCCTCAAAAACATTAATGTATGGATTTATGCATTTGAGGCACTCTTAGAGTAAGTAGATTTAACCCATAAATAAAATATACTTTGTTGAAAGTAAAAGTTTAGTAAAAGACATCGCATTACTCAATTCGTACATTTCAATACATTGGACACTATGAAAATGTTCGGTCCGGATGTTCGGTGATTTAGCCGAATATTCGGCCGAATACGAATATTCGGTAAACCTGCCAAATATGCCGAATACCGAATATAAAAAGAATATTCGGCCCATCTCTAATATTCTTACACGATCAGTTTCAGCACATGTATTTTTAAAAAGTGTTTTTTTAATTAAAAAAAAGCCATGTACTATGAAATGGGTAACTAAGGATAACAAAAATATTATTGAACCAACTATTTGTAGACAAAGATTAACATTCGTAGTTCTTGCCATTCACGAGTGCGTTCTACCTTTGAATGTGGTTCGAAATTGTACATGCACAGTATGATAGTGTGCGTGCCTACCGGAGCGGGAGCGGACGCCCGCTGTATTTTGCTGCCATATGCTACCATACCTTGTTATTAAGATTTCTCGGTACAAGAAAAGATTTATGGTTTACGACGAAACAAGCTGCCAGGTCATGGTTACATGACAATTTTCATCTAGTATTAAGATGATTTCTGTAATAACTTTTTAAATGCACCTATGAGCCACAAAAGTAAATAACTTTCCAATTTATAAAATGGCTTAAGCAAACGTATTTTTTATACGATACGGGTGACAAACGAGCACACAGTCCACCTGATGGTAAGTAGTTGCTGCGGCCCGTAGACATCTACATCTATCCTCGATTACGAATCAAAATGCAGATGCGTTGTTACCCGTAAAGACTAAGATGGACTGTCTCGTTTCCAGTAAAAAGGATCTCCGATTCTCTACACTCACCATGCAAAATACAGAGGCATTAAGCTGCTATTTTACGCTGGTATTCTGTGAGAGTGTCGTACTACAACTATAATACTAATATAGCTGCAGCATGGCTTAACCACGTCAAACGTATTTAAGTATCTATGGCAATATATAAAATATAAGTTTAAAATTTTAATTAAATATGAATCAATTGGATTATTTAAAAAAACATTATCGCAAGCGCTTATCGAAATACATACTTCGTACTTTGTATTTCGGCTAGTCCAGTTTAAGACGACACTAAATTTAAATCATCTACATATTAAGTAAACCTAACATAACAGATCAGCCACCCACAAACTGAGGTAATTCCGTACTTTACTGTTTGTACCATAATTGCGTGAGATCCTTTCTAATGGAAAATAGGCATTTCATCTAAATCCTCAAGGCTGGCAACGCATTTGCATTTTAATTTTTAATCGAGGATAAATGTAGATGTCTATGGTCCACAGCATCCACTTACCATCAGGTGGACTTTGTGCTCATTTGTCACCCACATCCTATAAAAAAAACTGTTCTGTTTGCTGAATTTGAAGTAAAACACTAAAAAAATTCAAAATCAGTTAACGTCGAAGATATTGTGTTCATAGTTGATAAATATTACACACATAAAAAAATCAACCGTTTAGTAAAGATAATATTACGTAAGTATTATGTATAACGGTGTTTAGGTTCATCATCATCATCTTTACAGTCCATCACAAGTCTACTGCTGGCCATGGGCCTCCCCCAAGGACTGGCACAAAGCACGGTCTTCCTGCGTCTATTATCCTGCTTAGGTTATTGACGAAGTATTTCTGTTATTTTGTTAACATCTATTGTTGAAGATAAAATAATTTATCAAAAGAGAAAGCAGAATCTTAGAACTTTAATTGCAGATTCACTCTATCACTTCCACGTATAAACAAACTGTTGATAGAAAATTAATTCATGGAATATTTTGTCAGTCTCAAAAAATATAAATGACCCAAAAGATCTTTTGTATCAGTCGATTTAAGACAAGCAAACAAAAATTATATAACTTCAACGTAAATGTTTTCACATTGATATTTTTGGCGCATTAATATAAATATGACAATGACCTCTAAAATCTCTTTTGATATAATTAAAGAGCTCTCGATGCGTATTATAGCACTACAAGTGAGACGCTGAAAGAACGTACCACGTTCGGCGCTCGCACATAATACCAGTGTAAAATAGCGTAATAATAGTGTACTAACAAAATAATAGTACATATAGCAATACTGCTGTGTTTTAAACTGGTGAGCATTCATACTGGTAATAAGGCATTACTTTCCGGTACTTAGTGGCGACAATGTGTTTGCATTTTGATTCCAAATCAAGTATGAATTAAGATCTATGAGCCACAGCACCCATTTAACACCAGGTGGACTTGTTTTTCAAGTATACCTTAAAAATATATTTATAAAAGTTACAATGGTTTATTAATTCGCTACACGATAACATCACAATCGTTTGGTCAAGTGATAGCGATAACATCAACGAATCAGTGGCGCTTCTCAACATTGCTGAGTCATTTCAGTTTACTATTATCTTTAATTTGAGATATTGCTTCTTATACGCGTAATAAGCACGCAATCTTCGAGAGTTTTAAAGAATCTTACTGTAAAAAGTGTAATAAAAGATGATAGTAAAAGTACAAATACACTCGAGGGTGGCACATTGTCTTCAATATTTAAAGTAATTTAGTTTTGATATAATTCAATTTTAAGTCCCCTCTTAGAGCTGAATGGATTTATAGGGGAATTTAAAGTTCGCCGCGCAGTCCTAATGCGGTTTGGCGACCTCTGCATCGCCATACCCTCGGCATATTATTTTCTTTCCCCGCCGAGCACATGGTGAAACGATACTAGAGATTGCAATCGATAACTTCTTTGATGTCGTTGTAGACTAGAATTACCCATGAACGATAATTTAAATCGATCGTCTGTCCCCTGACTTACCATGCTTTCTGAACGGTTTTAATTTTCCAGCCAACTTCTTAAAAGTTAATTCATAAACTTAAATATTATAAAAAAGTAAAGGTACAGCTTAAATGTATCCACAGATGATGTATCTCATTAATGAGAGGGTTAAGAGCAATTTACGGTCGCACCAACGGTAACGTGTCTTCGAAATATTTCTATCCCTAAAACATGCAGGTTTCCTTACGATATTTTTCTTCATCTATAAACATGTGGTAAACCAGCAATGAAAATTGCAATTCCCAATTTAATTTAATCGGCCGGGATCGACTCGGGGCCGGTGAAATATGCAACGTGAGCCTAGCCCCTGATCTACCACGGCTTAATGTGTATCGAAATTAAATTGAAAGTCTCTTGATTATAGTTAATTATATCTTTATAAAACATAAATCACAAAAAGAAATCTTGCGTGCAATAAAATCAGTAACAAATATAGTTTTATTAAGTAAAATTAAATTAAACAAAAATTGCAATGTATATTGAATCTTCCCGGCAAAAAGGGACATCCCGTAATTATAAAGCTTCATAATCCCTTGTCCCCTGAGGCCGAAAAAAAGTTGGCAACCCTAAATGTTATGAACAGGTTTGGCTATTACCAGATGAATGACAGCTCTTTTTGCCACAGAGTAATTAGGAAAAAGAAATTATAATAAAAACACGTGCACGTTATAATGTTATCATCGAACACGTTGTGTTTAATATGAGTCAGGCATAGGAGATTTCTACTTTATTACTCGATTGTTCCACTTATTTACGTTGCACTAATATAGCATGCCGTTAAAGGCTCTCGTATCTTCGTATCAAACTTTTTACGACACGCATAATACAAACTATTCGTTTTGTAAGTTTTATTGATGTGTTAAATTCCTTAATAAAGTACATAACTTTCTGTTCGGTTTATTTATTAGCGCGTGCTGTATTTGAAAGGAAGGGGGTGAAGACGGAGTTCATTGAATACTAGGCGATAATACTAGCGAAAATTTTATAGCTTAACTAGCTGTGCCCAGCAACTACACCCGCGTGTAATTTTGAGTTATAGTAATGATTTCTTATATTTACGTGAACACGACACATTTACATAATGCTAGTTTTTTTATGGATTTTATAGCGTATATTAACTTTTTTAAACACCTGACGTTTCGGGCACTTTACAGCACCCATGGTCATCCACTATCACGGGGGGACTGACATCTCAGTCATTTCGCATCTCAGTCCCCCCCCCCCCCCCGTGACCATGGGAGCTGTAAAGTGCTCGAAATGTCGGGTATATAAAAAAGTTAATATACGCGATAAAATCCGTAAAACTACATAGTTTTATTTAGAGTCATAGTATTTTTGAACGGAACTCTTTTTCTTACATAAAAGTAACCTAAGTTACTCCTTCTAACATCAGTTATGCAGCAGCTGCAGCAGCAGCCAGCGAAAGTCCAGTCAAAACCGGTCCAACTGTTTTGGAGATTAGCCGGAACACACAGACATACAGACAGACAAAAATTTTAAGAACTGTGTTTTTGTTATAAATGTATAAGTACCGTATATACTTTTACTACCTCGTTGATCTAGTGGTTGTAGTGGCGCGACTACTGATCATGAGGTCCTGGGTACGAATCCCGGGTCGGGCGAAAAAATTAATTATTGAGTTTTTCCGTCAAGAAATTTTCAATAGCTGCCCGGAGTAAGAAAGTTGGCGGTATATCACCCCCGTGCTTCGGAACGCACGTAAAGCGGTTGGTCCTTCGCCTGATCTCTCTCCGGTCGTGTCGGTTTACCGTCCCATCGGATTATGAGAGTTAGGGAATAGAGAGTGTACCTGTGCTTGCGCACATACTTGGACACTATAATCTGGCCGCCGTGACCGAAATTCGGTCTGGATGACATTATTATTATTAATATTATTTTTTATTATTATTGTTGGGCTATCTATATAATTTTCTCACCTAGTTGAGTTCTATAAATATATAATTATAAATTAAAATGAAAAGATAAATATACGTAAATATCAATAAAATAAAATAAATACAAAAACTACTTTAATAAATAAGATCCAACCAGATGGGAGCCCTCGGCAGGGGAGACCAAACGGCCGAGGGTTAGGGGGAAAGGGAAAGAAACCGGCGGACGATGCGGGCGGTATCGAGGAGCACCGCCTTCCGCATTTGAGCCCGGAGCGGTCCGTCACGGAGTCCCAGTCGCCTCAGATGACCCGAGAGGCTGACTGGGATTAGCCCATTCGCAGAGACGACTACAGGAATAATTTCGGTCGGCATACCACCACATGTCGGTCACCTCGTGAGCCAGGTCCAGATATTTTGTTCGTTTATCTGTTTCGGCTTTCATACGGAATGGTAATGTCGACTAAAAATATCCTTGACTGTGCCCGGTCCATCAGCACAATATCAGGCTTATTCGCAAGAATAGTCCTGTCTGTGATGTTGGCCCAGTCTCAGTAGAGCCTGGCGCGGTCATTTTCGAGCACGGCTTCCGGCAAGTACTTGTAATACGGCAATTTTCGGTCCACGAGACCGTATTTCAGAGCGAGCTCCTGCTGTAGAATTCTGGCTACTAGGTTGTGCCTGTGCAAGTACTGAGTTAGAAAGCGCCGAACAACCGGAGATCACATGCCTAAGTGACTCCCCGGGAGGGCGACAAGCTCGACAGACGTCGACAGTGCCATCCTTTAGGATGTATCTCCGATAGTTGTTGGTCTTAATAACCTGATCCTGTATTGCACAGACAAAACCATCGGTTTCCCCGAAGAGGTCACCGAAACGTAGCCAGTTGAGGGAGGCGGCTGTATCTACGTGAGGATCATGTAGAGCCCTAGTACCTCCCATGGAGCTCCTTCTCCTTCCATACGGTCTCCCGGTCGGAAATGCTCTGTACTGCCGGGTCTTGCCATTGCTCGTTGGCTAAGGATAGAAGGGTAAGTCCTTTATCACTAGAAATGACGTCATTATAGAATGGCTCATCCGATCTCGCCAGGAAGTAATGACGGAGGCTGCACACTTCGCGACTATGCATGGTGAGCGCGCTCAGGAAGCCAAGCCCACCATGCTTTCGCGGCAAGTACAGCCTCATTACCGACGATCTCGGATGATGCATCCTATGGGACGTCACTGTAGTGCGGATTTTTCTATCCAGGACGTTAAGTTCAGTCTTACTCCACCTGAGTATGTCAAATGTATACATGAGGACAGGCATGACCTAACCGCTATATGCATGTGTCTTATTCACACCGGACAAAAGGCTGTTAAACACTTTGGTCAAGCGTGGATAAAACACGTCGCAAACTGACTGTTTCATACCAGCCTCATCGATACCGATGTTCTGTGACATACCCAGGTATCGGTATGTTTCAGCCTCGGAAAGGGCCCTTAAGTTGACGGGCATAGATAAGTCTGTGCCCTCAGAGTTAGCAACCCTTCCCCTTTCAACATGGAGGACCGCACACTTATCCGTCCCCTGCTCCATTCTAATAGAATTGCTAAATTGATGATCAGATGTTTAGCAATTCCATAAGATGGGAGCGACTGGAGGCGAATAATTTGAGGTCATCCATATAGAGAAGGTGGGTCACTTTTGTACCTCCTTTCCGAAGCTGAAATCCCCTCCCGGAGCCCTCCAGTAAAGTACTGAGAGGGTTCAAAGAGAGGCAGAACCAGATTGGACTCAGACAGTCGCCCTGGAATATACCCCTTCTTATCCTTATGCGGCTTTCCGCAGCCGTCATCCGCTCGCCTAGATGACAGATGATTGTACTCCACTGCCCCATACACTGCTCGAGGAAGTCTCGAACTGTACAGCCAATCTTGTACAAGCTCGAGGACCCTCTTTAGCCATGTATGGGGCACCGAGTCAAATGCCTTTCTGTAATGTATCCAGACGGCGGAGAAGTTCCGACGGTTGCGTTTCACCACTTTGCCAATGACCGCTTCAATGAGGAGTGGTTCCTTGGTTCCACGACCGCCGCCCCGACATCCATTTTGAGCGCGCGACATCACTTGATTTGAGTCCAGGTGACGAGCGATTCTCGCGCTCAAAATGGATGTTAGTGTCTTGTATATAGTCGGTAGACACGTGATGGGGCGGTATTTGCTCGGGTCTGTGGCACCCTGATCTTTAGGAACCAAATGAGTGATCCCAGTAGTGAAGAGGCTTGGGAGCGACTTCTGGTTGAGAGCCTCTTGAAACCGTCGGGCGAGCACAGCGTGACACACCATGAGCTCCTTCAGCCAGTAGTGATGTAGCCCGTCAAGCCCCGGACTTTTCCAGTTCGGGGCCCTACGGACCGCCTCAGCTACGTCATCCGGCGTTATGATGACGGGATCCATGGGCGTAATACCCGCACACTGACTCGCCACAACTTCTGTCCAAGGGCCCTCGTTGTGGTTTACGGGCTCTGACCACAGGCTGCGCCAGAATGCGACCGTGTCGGCCTGATTTGGTGCTGGGCCCGTTCCACTTACTATTGGTCGCTCCAATGATTTATAGAGCCTCTTCTGATCACTCTGGAAGAGACGATTCTGGTTGAACCGTGTTGACCTCTCGGTATATCGCCGAATCCGCTTTCCCCAAGCAGCGATTCTTTGCTTCAGGTCGTCTATGCGCTGCGTCAGTTTATGCATTGTATCCGGCTGGGACAAACTAGCATTTGTCCCAGCAAACGCCATCCTGATGGTGCGCACAATCCTTGGCCTGGTATTGCCTGACCTAAAGCATATCAGTCTGCCGATGAGGGCGCTAGCCCTTGCGATACGTTCTTCAATTCTTATTCTCCAGGCTGGGATAGCACTACTTTGTCCAGTAGCGCGTCCAGCCGTGGAAAGTTTGGCGCCTATAATACGGCAGACTGCCAGTGCGGCGCCAAAAAGAATTGAGTCCGTCTCGCAAAGGTCCCGGCTGGCTTCCAAATAGGTAACCAACATTGGGTTCAGAGCCCTCACGACAGCCCGATTCCGCTTGCTTAGGGCTAAGCGGGGAAGTCGCGGTCGATTTTCGAGAGGCGTACTGCGCGTTTCTACAATCGCCTCTTCTAATGTACTCCTCATTTGCTCTAGTTCCAGTTCCTGGGCGACTGTTCCATCGTCGTTTGAATCAACCACAACTGGCGTATTCACGGCGGCATCCACATTTGCCGTTTGCTCAGCAAGTTGTGGCGCCGCGTCCTCAGCTGCAGCATTTTCACGCGATGAAGGAACAGCCTCACGTCGTAGCCGTTCGAGTTCGGTGACATCAAATGTATTTGAGCGCAAGATATACCGAACTCGGTCTGCCAGGTTTTGCTCGGTGACGGTTACAGATGGCTCCAGCTCAGCAAAAAGTCGATGCATCCTTGCCCGATACGCAAAACCTCCAGTTTCTCCCCCTTTCACCCTAAAATACGCCCGCAATGCGTTGCTGTTCATCTGGGTTGTCCAACGCATGCGGCGTACTCCACCAGTGGCGGGTGTCGATTGCTGGGCCCGCGAAGACCCTGCCGACACCAAGCCAGCTGGTGGGGATGATGGATGCGAGGAGCTGCTGGGTGGTCGTGCAGCACCTCGCGCTCGGCTGGCGGTTCGCGTGCTGTCGCGTCCAGCGCCAGCTCCAGACGCGTCCTGACGACCTCCAGGCAGCGGCCCTTTGCGCGTTCTATTTAATTCCATCATCCATTTTTAGGGCGTCATTTGGCGGGAGACGCCCATACCCGGCGCCGTTTCATGGTGAGGCCATGTGCACAAGCGGGCCTTTGCACCTTCAATTTTTGCCGAGGCACGGCACTAACACCTCTTGGCAAGGTGCTGACTGACTGCGCTGACGTACCGGTTTTGTCACATAACCATTACGTCAGCGGGCGATGGGGTCGCCACTTCCCTACGCCTATTTACTATATTATTATTACTATATTATTAATTTATTATTATTATTATACTTTCATATGCATTTAGTAAAAAGCTGTTATTTTGATATAACAAACAGACAATTAAATTTTATTTCTTTGTATAGATACAGTCGTAAATATGCTAGTAGATATCATTGAGACCTGTCCTTTTCGCAGTTTCGTACTGCAGCACGGGGTTTTTTAAGTGTATTTTCTTAAATTTATAATGTTGGTAAAATGTTTCGTTTTATTTATCTTTAATGTTTTTTCCTATAACCTTTTTTATATCGTGTTGCACGCTTAAACTGCAATAAACGAATTTCTTTTTTTTCATTCATTCTTGTATTCAAGAGATATTTCCGTGCCCTGCCCTTCCCGTAGTGAAATATTTAACAAGCGTACGTATAAAAGACAACTATATAATCAAAGTTACAATGATCTAAGGTGTTGAAACCGATATTTGAAGGTGATAGTACCAATTAGAATTCTTTTCCTGCCTAGGACAAGGTGGGTGCTGCAAAAAATAGGTGCCCACCATGTGCTTACATTATTGTATTTTGAATTGAAGTAAAAGAGAGTACCATCATGATTAAAAGTTAAAACATCTTCGTTACTTAATTTTTGTCCACTGGAGTGACGACGTTCCTGCAGCCAGTAAATGTATCATAGGATGAGTTGGTAGAAAGTTGAGTGTCTGCCTCATTGGTCTAGTAGTTGTAGTAGTGCGACTGCTAATCATGAGGTCCTGGGTTCGAATCCCGGGTCGCGCCAAAAATCAATAATTGAGTTTTTTCGGTAAGAAATTCTCAGTAGCTGTCCAGAGTGAGGAAGTTGGCAATTTCTCACCCCTTGGCCTCGGAAAGCACGTAAAGCTGTTGGTCCTGCGCCTGATCTCTTTCTGGTCGTGATGGTTTACCGTCCCATCGGATTATGAGAGTGAGGGAATAGAGAGTGCACCCGTACTTGCGCATACACTTGGGCACTATAATCCTGTCCTGCAACGATGGCTAGTCTCCGGGGCCACCGTGACCGAAATTTGGTCTGGAGGACATTAGAAAGTTGAGCAATCTAACCACCGCCCATGTAGGCGGTGTAGCTTGTGCCGAGATTCACGTGAGTACGAGGTAGCAAATGTTACCTACTAGAGTTTGTGTTATTAGTTGTGTGTGCGTGGTGTCACAGATGATTTACGTTATACTGAACTGGTACTGGGCCGTTCGTGAACGGGCACTGCCAAAAATGTAAGGTTTACGTTAGTATGAACGAAACCGTAGTCGGCCGGGATATCCACAGAGCAGTTGATGATGAACTTTACTGAGATGAGTAGCTCAACCACAATAGAAGTAGATAGACGATACTTTATATAATGTACTTGTAGCGGGCCGTTCGTGGATGGGAACAGACAAAAATGTATGGTATACGTTTGTATGAACGAAACCGTAGTCGGCCGAGACATCCACAGAGCAGTTGATAATGAACTTTACTGAGAGTAGTTCAACCACAATAGAAGTAGATAGACGATACTTTATATACTGTACTTGTAGAGAGCCGTTCGTAGATGGGAACGAACAAAAATTTATGGTATATGTTTGTATGAACGAAACCGTAGCCCGGCCGGCACACATAGAAAAGCGAAAAAGACACGGCACAGTCACGGTCCGACCCCGGCACGATGTAATGTAATTCAGCCTTGCTGCGATTGGTCGGCGATATTTAGGTTTCAAATGGGATGAATTTACACTGTATGTGTTCGGCATCCATTTTAAGTGGCTGGTACACAACGCGCCGCTGCGTCGCATCACTGGCGAATAGTCAACACTTGACGAAACTACTTCGGTAACCAAAAAAAAATTAAAACTTCTCAGCCAGCGCTTAAGTGTTATCCCAGCTAGGTTTGTCAGATCGAAAGACCAAAATATCTGGACAAATTTAGGAAATATCGCGATTTTGGGGTTATTATCGGGAGAAATAAATATTAAAAATAAAAAGTTTAGTTTTTAAGTGAAAAGGCTACAATAAGACTCAAAATTGTTAACACAAAAGTAATTTAAGTACGTACACTTGATATTTAGGTTGCCACGTGTATTTCGCATTGGACTTTACTGAGTCCACTAATTTGGATTCTTTGGTATTATAGTACTCAGAAAAGATTTAAAGTTCAAACAATTTACTTGAAAGTTCAGTCTACTACTCTTTCAGTCTACTAGCTGACCTTTTATTAAATCAAAGACCATACTTTAACTTTCGGAGAAGCTGTTTGTCTGGAGATTTTGAGCTTTGTCAGGAGTCTGGAGATAACTTAAAATGTCAAGAGAATCCAGATGAATCCCGACCACCTAACAACCCTAATCCCAGCTGATGTTGAGTGGTGATGAAGACGAAAATGGTGAAGCGATGTCTTAACAAAAGCCTCTTCACACTTGCCTTGAAGACACCCACATTTCTTAGTCACTAAATATCGATGCAATTTACATATTTAGGTTGTTTACACCAAATACAACAAATAAACTTTTATTTTAGCTAGTGATTAATAAAATAAAATACGTTTCTTGTCAGACTGTTTGAAGTTACCGACTGAATGCATAATTTTCGAGCCCCAAACGGTGGATAGATGACCTCATTTTTGTGTGATATTATGCATGTGTACGAAAATGGTGGTAGTTTATTGTGCACGCGCAATAAACGATGGAACCCCAAGGTTAGATGAGATCATTTCGCGAAAATGTTTCGTGAAAGTTAAGTGAGGTCGCAGTTACAAGCGGTTAGCGAATTGTATTTTTTTTTATAGGATAAGGGTGACAGACTCACCGAATTTAAGTGTGTGGTTGGAGAAACAATTAAACGCTGTTATCTATCTATCTATTAACGAGCACACAGTTCACCTGATGGTGAGTGGATGCTATGGTCCATAGACATCTATATTTCACCTCGATTAAGAATCAAAATGAAATGCAGATGCGTTGTCACCCCTGAGGACTAAGATGGAATGCGTCGATTCCAGTAAAACGGGTCTCCGGTTCTCTACACTCACCATACGAAACATAGCAGCATTAAGCTGCTACTTTACGCTGGTATTCCGTGAGAGCATGGTCTTCCCTGGTCGTACCGACCCCAGCGTGCCTCTACCACATTATCATCATCATTACAGTCCTTCAGAAGTCCACTGCTGAACATAGGCCTCCCTCAAGGAATGCTAGAAAGCACGGTCCTGAGCCTCCTGCATCCATCGACTTGCTGCATGTCTTATCAGGTCGTCACTCCATCAAGTTGGGTATCGCCCTACACTACGCCCACTGGTACGAAGCTGCCATTTGAGAACCTTTTTTCTCCATTGGTTGTCCGTTCTTCGTGCTATATGGCCGGCCCATTGCCACTTCAGCTTACTAATCCGTTGGGCTATGTCACTCTGGTTCTACTGCGGATATCCTCATTTATCAGTTTATCACGCAGAGAAACCCCGTTTTCATAGCCTCTACCACATATATACATATTTCATAAATATCATTTGTAAATTTGGTTTTTGGAACTAATTATATATGCGTATTGGCTTTCGTTAACTAACTTGTTAAATCTTAAGTAAAGCAGTTTACGATTACAATAGCAACACTCATTTTTATTTGCTGATTTTTCTTCGATAGTATTTTTTAGAAAATATTTGTTAGACATCCGTATTGAAATATTTTTAGTCGACTTTACAAGAAAAATTTAATTGTGAAGCGATTTTTATTACTCTTCCTTTCATAACCATGGAGTGGTATTTTTTTTAAGTTTCTAAAGTAAGTGCTAAGAAATAATATATGTACATAATACAGAGACTATGTCTTTGCACTGTGTCGTAGAAGTTTTTTTTTTAATAGGAAAAGGGTGACAAGCAGGCACACAGACCAACTGATGGTAAGTGGATGCTGTGGCCCATAGACATCTACATTCATCCTCGTTTTCGAATCAAAATGAAGATGCGTTGTCAGCCTTGAAGACTAAGATGGAAAGGGAAGTTAAAATTAAGTTGTAAAAGAATAAAAGCCTGTAAAGAATGTGAAATTATTGTATTATTTTTTGTAGTTTAAAGTTTATCGGTCGGCGACATTTGGGTTGGTTTTCAAACGAGATGTATCAACACGTTATGTGTTCAGCACACATTTTAAGTGGCTGCCACACAACGCGCTATTTACTTTTTAAAGTCGGCGATTACTTTTTACTAAAAGTTTTTTTATAGCAGTAATTTCATGTATACGTTTCTTAATTGTTTGCGTGCAGTAATACATTATAATAGTTGAGGGTTTTATTGTTTATAAAGATTTAGACACGGCTTAAAATCTAAAATGAAGATAAATTTTTGTTCATAAACTGATTGTTAGTAAAAATAAATTAAATGGATTGGCTTTTACTCATTTTCGTTAATCTTTAGTATGAGATTATATAAGGCAAATTTTTTATCGTTAATTTCATTTATAAAATCTGTAGAAATATAGCTTGTACCACAATGAATTTGCTGTTAGAATAATGTCACTGGTTAGATTTACGATTGCATAGTCCATGTACTCATTTTATGGGGTGACGTTTACAAAGCAATCCGTCGTACTGTTTGTACTGGGACGCGTGTGTGCGTGTGCTTAGACGTGTTTAATTGCGCTTGGCAGAACAACTGAGCCCATTATTGACATTGCCGTAAATATTTTTGGAGTACGTCAAAATGTTATTTGTTAGGAAATTTGTTTTAAGATTTATATTGTAAAATTTTATAGCGGTGGCGTCAGATTATCCACTACGTAACCCATATCATACCCGTGGTTATCATAGGTTGCTATCGAGGGAAACTGAACCAGGAGTTGGACAGCGGCATCTTCCTGATAACATCTCAGTAAAAATAACAAAGTATGGTTGACAACCCGCTTACTAAGCATGGCAACTCTGGTTAAGACTTTCACTGTCCGGTTTCCACAATAGTAAGACAATAGCGATGAACCACATGTAGGTCACGGACAGTGAAAGTGTTAATATCCCCCTGTGAAACAATCTGTGGGAGAGCTCTATTTTCAGCCGTAGAATTTTGATAGGAACGAAATACAACATTCAAACCTTAACACTGACTTACTCTACTTAGTTCCATGGGTCGCAAAAACTTGCTTTTTGACAGAACAAGGATCATAAACAAGGAGACAGGTGATAAGTGGTTTCTTTGATCCGTCGAAATTTACATTTATCCTCGATTAATTATTAAATTCCAGATACTTATCACTCCTCGAGATTAAGATGGAATGTCTAGTCAGCAGATGAAATGGTCGCCGTTTCTCAACATAGGAAACGCACCGGCATTATGCTGCTATTTTACGCCAGTATTTTCTGAGAGCGTTCTGTGGTATTCCCCGTTTGAGGCGATGTATTACTATTGCATCCAAAATATAGCTGCAGCGTCAAGGCTTGTTTAATTTTTAAAGAGTTACGAAGCAGGACTATACGTGCTATACGTAGTACTAACTATAAGTGGTAGAGCCATGCTGCAGTTATATTAGTAGTGTAGTTGTAGCACGAATGAGCCGGCTCGACCGGGGAAGGACCACGCTCTCACAGAATACCAGCGTGAAATAGTAGCTTAATGCTGCTGTGTTTCGTATGGTGAGTGTAGAGAACCGGAGACCCTTTTTACTGGAAACGAGGAATTCCATCTTAGTTCTCACGGTTGACAACGCATCTGCATTTTGATTTGTAATCGAGGACAGATGTAGATGTCTATGGGCCGCGCTCGTTTGTCACCCTATCCTATAGAAAAAAAAAGGATAAACTCTGTAACAATTTTTCAACGCATCGCATTTTTTCGTTGTTATCATTGATTTCAACGTAACCTCCCCACCAGGAATCTCACCGGTACCGTGGAAGCGTTTTACATAAATCGATGACACACACAAAGTACATAATACTGGATGACAGACACATCAACAGAGTAGAAGCCTATGGCTCTGATATTTTACAAAAAAAATTTTGAATTAATGAATGAACAAATAAATTAAAATCTATCGAAATTCAACTCACCTCCACCCTATTTTATAACGGCAATAAAACAATAAATTTAGTCCGCATCTTTGACCTTGTCACTTCGCTCAAGGGCAAAGGGCAAAGTAATTGTCCAAAAATTATTTTCAAACGTTAATTCAAAATTTTTGTTTCTATTTTTGTAGGAGAGATCTTAATATTTTTTTTAAGAAACGAAAACTTTAAGATGTTTTTTTGGAAAATGGATAAATTGATATAGTAAATCGGAAAAGATGATTCTTAAAACTCTTTAAGATTTATATACATGGCAGAGCCATTATATTATGGTTGTAGCACGAATGGGTCGGCTCGATCGCGGAAGGATCATACTCTCACAGAATACCAGCGGAAAATAGCAGCTTAATACTGCTGTGTTTCATATGGTGAGTGTAGAGATCCGGAGACTTGTTTTTACTGGAAACGAGGCATTACACCTTAGTCCTCAAGGGTGACAACGCATTTGAGCTTTGATTATTAATTGAGGATAAATGTAGATGTCTATGGGCCGTAGCATCCACTTACCATCGGGTGGACTGTGTGCTCGTTTGTCACCCTTGTTCTATAAAATAAGACGCCGCATTTAAGGATCCAACCCAGGCAAAGCCGGGCGGATCGCAAGTTGAAGATATTTTTAAATAGATATCAGTAGCAAAAGCAAAAGTCCAAATTATATAAACTATGCAAATGAGAATTCATAGTTTTGCGCTTAAATGATGAAACGAAAGCATCTTATCTTTACAGTTTGGCCTTATCGGAACCAGTTTGGGAAGAGCTTAATTCCATATAGGTTTAACGTGGGTAGAATTTAAATAATATATATTGTAATATTTAAAAGCTTGTTCAGATAAATCGTTAATTGATACTTTTTGCCGAAATCAAAAAGGGATACATGAATAAAAAAGAAAAAATCATTGGGCATTTTTACGCTTAAGTAGAAGTAGCTAATTTTTAACGCGCCCAGTCCTCGATATTTTGCTTAGTAACTATTAAAATTCGACGTTTTCCACGTTGCCGCTCTTAGTACCTTTCGACAATAGTATAGCACAGAAAATAACGTTGTTGGTAGTCAGTTAGTTCAAAAACTCTCAGTATAATGTTGGAAAGTTTGATTTACTTCAAAGAAGATATTGTATTTTTGTTATTTTTTTAATTTTTCTTATGATTGATCCCTCTTTATTTCGTATAAGTAAGTACATTATTGTGTTAGAAAATATAGAAGATTTTTGTTTGATATAAGTAATTATATAAATTGTAACGATTAACCCAAAACATGCCACAAAACTATAGAGAAATTTAATATATTTTTTGCGCTTTTGTTTAAATTAAAATATTTTTAGAGTAGAGAATAATTAAATTATTTTTAGAGCTTTTGTTTTAGTCAACACAATAAACATTAGTACCTATTTGATTCTATTATATTTTTCTTTACATATACTGAATCCTTTTTAGAAAGTAACTATTTACGTTTATATAGCAGTTTCATGGGTCTAGTGGACTCGGGAGCGAGTACTTGTGCTATAAATTAAAACGCGACTCCCTAAGATTTAATAATAATAAGTATTGCAAAAGTCTTATACTAATTAGTGTTTCCTCTTAACAATGATGTATTTTTCTTAACGTATTAGTGCAGTTTAAAAATTATAATTCTGATTTTATGAGAGCGAGTAGCGTGACCTTTACAAGTCGACAGTAAATCCCAACCTATCCGCTTCGCATTGCATATGTACATTATTGGTAATAATTTAATAATGACACAACATTACAATTTGCGATTCAACTAGGGTCTAAGTTATCGTCTACTAGTCCGACCTTCCCTAGGCTTCGTAGGCAGACGCAACTCCATGACGACGAACTCCCGACAAGGCACTTGCATCCGACACTGGAATAATTCTGTATCTCAGAAATCTCGAGAATTATTAACATCATCATCATACAGCCCTTCACAAGTCCACTGCTGAACATAGGCCTCCCCCAAGCAATACAATGTCCTGAGCTATCCATCGACTTAATTATTAACAGTTAGACACAAATACCGAATTTTAAACGCCGCAAGAAGAAAACAGCCGCTGTATATGGAAATGTGCATTGTGCTTGGGCGTAGAACAGTGTAACGTTTTCATTTAGCTAACAAAGGCCAGTCGCAACTGTGTCAACAGCTCCAGTCCCAGTTCCACCTGCTTTAACATTCAAACTACCGCATGAATATCACGTCATAATTGTTATATAATTGTCTTTTCCTATTTATTTTATATTATTAGGTATAAATAAATAAAATTGAAGTGGATATCTGTAACATCAAAGTAACCGCCTTTTATTTAGCTGAAGGGTTAAGGTACATGAGGGTAATATGGACACCTTAAGCTTTGCCACCCTATAAAACCAAAACTAGGAGGACAGAGAGAAAAACACAAAGTCGTATACTATAACTAATATAATTAAGAAGAAAATAACAAACAAGCTTTGACAATAGTTAGGAACACTTTGGAAAATCTACTTAAAAATAACTAACTACACTACACCATACTAATATTTGAATTTTGAATTTTGATGAATGAGACGTCCAAATAAAATGTAGATTATGGCTGTAAATTAGAGATTAGTGTCGTCCATTTCATTATTGCAGCTCTACAATAAAAATACGTGTATAATATTGGTAATAATTAAAAGAAACATATAAACATAACTTAAAATTAAACTTATCACAAATTTTATAATAAAATAATATGTTTTTACTACAAATCAAGTTACATTTTTTGTCATTAAATAAAAGCTACATTATTATTTATTTATTTATTTACTACAAAATCGGTTACAGCACCATAACAGTTCAAGACCAAGACAATTCTCTAACACAAACAACTGATAGGTATAGGTATTTACATACAGAAGTGAATATTATTGTTTACTAAAAATTATTATTAAAATTTCTCACAGACCCTGTGCGCTGCTTCTATGTTCTGTGAACTTTGCCAGGCGGCAGTAAAATATGTTTGTTTCTTCGGAAATAATCTATAATCTTTAAAAATAAATAAAATTGAAGTTATATGAAGTTACAAAGTCCGTATTATATGAAGTTACAAAGCCCGTGTTATATGAAGTTACAAAGCGCGTGTTATATGAAGTTAATAAAGGCAACGTTTGAACATAAATAACCCAGATATGTTGGTGCCGTGCTGTGGTAACGTTAAAGAATCCATTACCACGTTACGTCCCGCATGTTTATAATGGACGGTTACGAAAATGCTAGAACAATCCTATGGCATTTTAAATATGGTGATATAACCATACCGATTACCATCCCCGTCACAGCTTATAGGAGTGCACTTTTTGATAAAAATTCCACTGCTGTACATATGCCTCCTCCATAGATTGCCTCATAGGAAGAACATTTTTCCGTGGTTGCCTTGCCTGGCAAGAGGGTTGACAACCGCAGTTTTTTATTTAGTTGTTATCAGGAAAATGCTATTGCCCATCTCCTGGTTCAGTTACCCTTTGTTGCTTCTTACGACAGCCACTGGATATGGGGTATTGGATAATTTTACATAGTCACTGGTAAAGAGCCAAGGTAGCTCAGGGGCTAAGCGCTTTCTTTAAATTTCACAGAACGCGAGCATCCCGGGTTCGACACCCGCCGGTACCAATGAAATTGTTAATTAAAATTTTAAATACTGTTTTACCACCTGCTCAGCGGTGAAGGAAAACATCATGAGGAAACTTGCACGTCTGAAAATAAGAAGAAAAATATTTCGAAGACATGTTAAGTTCGACAACACGCGGCGGACATTTCCTTGCCCTAAAACCCTCTCAGAAATGAAGGGAAGCCTGTGCGTAATAATGGGACGTATATAGGCAGTAACTTAACTTTACTGTACTTTACACCGTCAGTGAATGGTTACCTCATTTATACCGGGCATAAGTTACCCGGACGAGCAAAGGAGAGCAGCGGTCAGAGGTGCGAAACGATTGGCACTGCGATCCTCAACCGGCCTGGCAATCGTGAAGTATTGTTTATTATTTGCTTTTATTGGAATAACACTAATTTGTCCTTTATTTATTATTCACTACGATATAGTAAAATATCAAGTTATCCAAGTGAATAATTTTAGTAGTAATAATTGTCTTTGCGTCCCACACACGTTATATAAATACTAATAGCCCTGAAAGATGACGTAGTTTTTACTCCAAGATACACTTTTACACCTTCCAAGGTATTCATTTGAACTGTTGACACCAAGGTCGTAAAGACACGGATACAATTCACAAAAATACATCCTATTTGTATGATCCTAAAATTAAAAGTTGCACGCTAACACATTGTAGTATTGTCTTTTATATAATTAGCGATTAATTGCCACTTTGTCGAATGTCCACGATTATGTCAAAGTAATGAATCAAGTGCCGGTTTTGGATCGCTAATAGCCCTGTAGGCCTTTACGCTTAATTACGCATGTCAGTGTGACATCAACGTAGGGCTGCCATAAGTCAAGTTACTCTGGGATATGTCCCGTTTTTAAGCGTAGTGTCCTCGCGTCGTATTTAGTAATTCAGTTGTATGTTTATAATACTATATGACATCGATGTCCTAATTAGAGTCTTAATTTTCGTAAGGTTTTATATATTAGCTATTTTTTTTATAGAATAAGAGTGACTAACGAGCAGCCAGTCCACCTGATGGTTAGTGAATGTTTAAATCAACGACATCTACATCTCTATACTCGATTATCAAAAAAAATGTAGATGCGTTCACTTCTAAAGCCTAAGCTTTCGTTTCGTTTCATTTCGTTTCCAGTAAAAATAGTGTAAAGCTGCCCTGCAGAAAAATAATTTATCTTAAACGTGAGAAACTCGATACTGCGTGATACAAACAAGTGTAAAAGCGGATAACTCGAGATAATGAAAAAAAAATATTTAAAAAAAATATAAGTATAACACATATGTATTTACATTACATTCTATAATATTAACAAGTTTTAAGCGTCCAGGTTATATAAAATTTCTGTTCCAAATGTCCCCATCGTCGTTCCAAATTTATGGCAGCTCTACTCTAATGGCGTGATAATTTTATTCACATGTTTTGTAACATTTGCAATGTAAATAATCGAAAATCAACATTAAATTAGGCGCGATATCGTCATCAGGTGACATCTAAGGTACACATTATAGGATTTTTTTTACGAAAATAGACAATGGTGTTAACACGTGTGTACTGATTGTTCGTTATCAGCCCTCAAAGAAGTAGTATAGTCTAGATTCCAGAGCTGTAGGCTAATAATAATAAGAAAAATACGTAGAGTAATCATATATGTATAAGAATGTGAGAACATATTAGGTTTTATAATGTCATAACCTAACTAACACATTCTGCCGTGATGTTCGTGTAGCAGAGGATTTGATATAAACATAAAAGAGAGTTAAATTATTGGAAATCCATTCAATTATTCTTCTTTTCAGATAATGTAATAACATATTGCATAAAACTAGTTTTTCAGATTTTTATCGCGTATATTAATTTATTTTATATTCCCAATGTTTCGAGTACTTTAATACAGAACCATACTCACGGGGCCGGACTGAGGTGTTAAGTCTCAATGACATAGTTAACCACGGCTACCTCCAGATTAAAATTATTAATTTTTGTTCTAATCTACACAGTATGAACTTATAGTTATCTTGAAGTCTTGCAGTTGTATGCTTGATGGGATTTAATTTTATTAATTATAGGATCCCAAGCAAATGGTAGCACCCAACCAACTTTTCTATTGAAACTAGGATGTTTTTTTTTTGATTTCAATAGCCTCGCGAATCACCCTTGGAAGGAATCGGTGTTCTTTAGCGAAGATTTGTGGTCTATCAAATCTGATATAGTGACGGGAGCGATCCTGTACATGTTCACAGACTGCAAACTTCCCGGAGCGTCGATCTTCACATCAGCTATATGTTCTTTAACGCTGGTTTTTATTGATCTTTTTGTTTGTCCTATATAAGAGAGACCACATTCACAATAAAGGGAAATTGCACTTGACTGATGGTAAAAATTTACTAATCTTCTTCGGCGGCTTGAAGCACGCTTCAAGATGTAGCCAATGTTGTAAGTGACCTACCTTTTTTGGGTAGATTGCGCGCAAGCTACGGTTTCGGGAGTTTGAAATTTAAATGAGTTGAAAAAAAAATCGATTAATTCCGAACTCTATTCTTTCGGGAGTAAGCCGGCACGTGTAAACCCGAGTACAAATAGGGTAGCCACTATAAAGGATTGTAAAATTAAATAGCACATATATGTTCATTTAGTTTCATAAATTCATATTAAAATAAATACTCGTAAGTAGATATGTAGTCTGGTACTGAAATTACCAAATGGATTTTTACGGACTGATGATGACGACTGTACAGAGTTAATTATATCATATTCTGGAACTAATTTTTACACGCCCGCTTCGTTGGGCGGAAATTGAACAATATTTACATTGTTATAACTTTTATCAAAAAGTAAAAACGAACTTCAAATTGATAAAAAAAAAGTCATTTATTTGCAGCCCTTAGAGGTAGAAATTTTTCTCTAAACTAATTTGGGACATCAAGAGGTACCTTAATTAAAAAAAAATCGTTAAAATCGGTTCTTTATTTGCGAAGACATATGAAATTCCTTAAACAAATTTTTTCTTATATTTCATTCTTGACGGCGGAACTTTTTCTTCAAAATTTAGTAGGACACATAAAAAAATGTATTAAAATTGGTTTACAATCTGCGAAGATATCGCGTAACATATATAATACGTGGGGGTAATATGGTCATCCGGTTAATATATTCACTTTCTTATAACTGAAAAACTACAGCCTTGTTTGCATAGATGGCTTTGTGATACGATAGCTCTTCATCGGTCACTCGAATAATAAAGCTTTAAAAGGGCGATGCTTTATCGACACCATTTTGACGATTGACGTTATAGTAAATATTTTAGTCGGTTTTAGTATTGTGTAGCGTAGTTAGTATTTTTAAGTAGATTTTTCGAAGTGTTCCCAATTATTGCCTAAGCTTGTTGGCTATTTTTTCTTAATATATAAGTTGTAGTACACGACTTCGTGTTTTCATCTCTGTCCTTTTCCTAGTTTTAATTTTATAGAGCGGCAAAGCTTATATCACCCTCACGTACTTTATACAAAAAAAGAACATACACTTGAATTGAGAACCTCCTCCTTTTCGAAGTTAGTTAAAATTATGTTGTAATAAATGTCTTATCAATCTGAACATTAAAATAACGATTAAAATAAAAAATAAATACGGTGATAAAAACGTAACATAGGTAGTAGATACTATAATGTTTCCACTATGTATACATACACATATCTCTAATATTTTCATTCTATAAAGCAAATTCAACAGTGGAAGTACCTGGAATTTGACTGTAGTTATTTGTATTATACAATAATAAAACTACTTTTACAGATTTTATCGCGTTTAATTTACTTATTGCTTTATAAAGCACCCCAAACGAGGGAAATTAAAATTAAGTAAATTAAACGCGATAAAATCCATAAAAGTAGTTTTATTTAATGTGTAGTGTTCGCATAAATGTAAGAAATCAAAATATAATAACATTAAAAGATATAGAGCGAGATTTTAATCCTTACAAATAGGTTCCTTAACATACCATCCTAAGTTAATTATAAAAATACTGTAAGCTGTTTGCAGAAGTTCAGCTAATTTGTAACCATTTGACAGCCCTACGTCAGCATCCTTTGACATTTAGTTCATTACCACACGTCAGCCGGCAGCACCTAACGCGCTGACGTCCTCGTTACGGTGCCAAAAGCTCATGGAAAAAAATAAACTGCATTTTATTAATACATCATCCTTCCGGTAAATATTTTTGTTATTAAATCTATCTATATAAAACACAAAAAATGTTTCTACCTATTTATTTATTATTTTAATCTTTGAAACCATCCTTGCTGGTTGGTGGCCTTTGATGGTTTATATTTACTTTTAAACCCGTTAGGTGGCGCTGTTGTCGAGAACCAGAAATCAGCCGTGCAAAGCCGGGTCGCAACGCTAGTATTGAAATAAAACTTTCATTTCAAGTTCATTTCAAGTGGCCAGAGGTTGTCGTAGACACTTACGATCAGGTGGTAGCGACTACGGTATATTGCAGATTAGATCGGGAAGCGTATACGAGGTTTTACACGAACCCTGTCGCGTGAGGAAGATCAACACGAAGCTATTGTTGATTCCCGCACAACTTCATCGATGCTCAGAAACATCACATAGCAGCTTAATGCTGCTGTAATTCGTATGGTGAGTGTAGAGAAACCCATTTCACTGGCAATGAGGCATGCCATCTTAGTCCTCAGGGGTTATAACGCATCTGCATTTTGTTTCTTAATCGAGGATAAATGTAGACGTCTATGAGCCACAGCATCCACTTACCATCAGATAGAATGTGTGCACTTTTGTCACCCAAATTCTATAAAAAAAGCAATCCTGCGTTGAATAGTGTCATGACATGATTACAAAATTTGAAACAGGCTCGTCTCGGCGTGTTTACGACGTAATATCAGATATATGAATCTTTGGATCGCTATGATCCAGAAAGGAAGCGTCATTAAACGGTTTGGCAGTTTCAAAACAAACCAATGTCTACCAAAGTCTAGCGATTGAAAAGCGCCGGAAAGATTTTGATTGCATGTTTTTTCACTTTGGCATGGTGCATTGTGTCAATTTATTTACGAAATTGAAAGGGCTGAATCGAATGTACAAGTCCCCAGGGTTCTTAGGGCAAAGAAATGTCCACCGTGCTGCCCCAAGCATGATGACGGACATGTCATGACTTGGAAATATTTCAGATTTCCCCACAGTGCTTTCCTTCACCGCCGAACTTGTGGTAAATCAACACTTAAAATTGTGGTAAACAATTTCCTTTTATGGCGGTATCGAACCCGGGTTACTTGCTTACTGTGAAATTTGCAGCGAGCGATTAGCCCCTGAGCTATCATGGCTTGAGCTATGGAGTCAGTTGTGTTTAAAATGCATATATGGTAATTATTAATTATTACACTGCAAATTATGAGATATTGTCTTTTTTGTCTTTACAATCCATTATTTACATAATATAAATTGTCTTACATAAGTTATTACTACGCAATATCCTCATTTCATTACCACTGGAAATTGCTTCAACACGAACGCGTACGAGAATAGTCAAGATTTGTATCTTTATTTTATGTTTCCTTTACTCTTGTGTAATGATATGCAAAGTCACCTGTTTAAAAGGGTTTATAATTCACCGTAAAATTATATTGTAGTTTTTTAAAATTTGTTTTTATTTTTTAAGTAAAAATAATAATAATCTCTTCTAGACTGAATTTCGTTTAAAGTGGCCAGTCTTAACGGAGATTAGCCATCAGCGCCGAATAGGATTATATTTCGTGCGCAAGCGCGGGTGCGCTCTCTATTCCTTCACTCTCATAGTCTGATGGGCGCAGGACCAACGGCTTTACGCGCTTTCCGAGGCATGGGGGTGAAACACCGCTGACCTCCTGAATCCGGGCTGCTCCTGAATATTTCTTGACAGAAAACCTCGATAACTGATTTCCTCTCACGTTGCAAAGATTTTTACGACCGTGAAGCAGTTTAAAAGATAAAGTTAAATTACAGTCCCTATACGTCCCACACATAGACCTCCCCTTATTTCTGAGAGGGTTTTAGGGCAAGGAAATGTCAGTCGTTCCGCCCCAATTCATGTTGGCGAACTTCACATGTCTTAATTTTTTTTCTCATTTCTCATACATTAATCAGATAATCTTTTACTCAACTGTCAAGCACGTGGTAAATCGGCACTTAATATTGCAATTAACAATTTCACTGGTGGCGGCGGAATCGAACCCGGGTCGCTCGCGTACGTGTAAAATTCACAGCGAGCGCTTAGCGCTTGGACTACCACGCTCGTAGCTTACTATAAGTTCTGTGTCGTTTTTTCGGTGTAGAGACCGGTCGACCATGTAGAAATTCCAACTTGCTTCGACTGTAGGTGATCGAATCGCGCCATTATCAGCGGTGCTATTACGTAACTCTGGTGGGAGTCGTTTTCCAGTAGGAATCACTTCGCAACTGCGTTACGCGTTTCCATTATAGCTAGTAGTCGCGTAGTGGTTGAAATTGGATCGTAATTAATTCAACTTTTAGGTCGGTATATTAAACAAGCTGTATTTCACTTACTACTGCACATTAATATATAAAACACAGATATCTAATAAACAAAATATAAAATAAATATTCACCTTCAGAACGATTTCTACCACAGTAATTACATTTTTTATAGAGTAAAGGGTGAAAATTAGCACACAGTCCTCGTTTGTTACCTTTATCCTATAAACAAGTTTCTTTACAATCATGCAATATAATTACGAAGCGTTATGCGTGATGTGTGTGCATTAAGATATCAATAAGATACTATAGTGCAATATGCACACGTCTCATAATGACCCTTATTATCTAAAACAATCGTTACTTTAAATTTTTTTATGTAATTCTTTACTTATATTCGCGTGCAAATTGTTACTCTGAAACAAAAATTCGCTTGACATGTTTATGGTTTTTGTCGCTTATAATATTTATAGAAAGTTTTTATAGAATAGCGTAAAATAACATTATATCACCGCTTGACAACCTAATCGCACACCCTGACATACATTTATGATATAGGGAATATTTATAATCTTGTTTATATCGCTTTCAATATAACTCGTTCTAAACTATTAAATGATAATTGCCACTAAAATAATAATGAAACACGATGCAGGCGCATTTTATAAGCAGAGTTATTCGATATTTATATTATAATAGCTATATTTATGAAGCAAAACAAAGTGTCATACCATAATTCTGAACCATAAGCTTGTCGTTTAAAATTAGAATTTCATGCATATAATGTAACTAGTTACCGCCCCAGCTTCAAGCGAAGAATCTGTGGCGTGGCATAATTTAGATTTCATATTATTAATTAATTCAAACTGTGATCAAAAATTTTACCCATAAAGCAACACGGGCCGCAGACATACCGGAGGGTACTTGCCATACGCAGGCGTTCCGCTGTATCAAAGTGTAAGTCCACGCGGTCCTATGCATATATTAATACTGGTTGCAACCGCATTGCTCACTAGACTAAAGTTAGTTACGCGACTGAATCGGGGTCCTACAAAAACACCGAAATGTTCAGTCTTTTGTTGCAAAAAGAGATCTGCCATGTCAAATTTACAAAAAGATGACGTTTTCTTTCATATGTAATTCTTAATGCCATTAGTATTTTTTAATCTTAAAAATTATGTTTATAATAGTCCATAGCAACGGTAGTTTGTTTCGGATTTGTTTACCAACACAGGTCGCTCGCCTTCATACAATATGCGATTCAGTCGAACCACTGGTTGTCGCTGTCATCGAGCGACAACTTAGTTATCGATAAAAATGGCAAAAGCATATACCTATATGGTCTATACAAATATGTCTCTCGTGCATATAATCATTTTTTAGATTATGTTTTCTGATTTACTTGTAATATATGTTGTGAGTTTTATTATAATATAGTTTATTTTAAAAAATGCGTTAAGAATGGAATAAAGTATAAAAAATAAATAAAAAATTAAAATAGACAAAGATTTTAAAAATGGTTATTTATGTCTTATGAGCATACAAATAACAGTCAATATAACAAACAGACATTTGACTTTTATTTATATGAGTAGATGAGTAGATTATGTATTTACATTTTATATTGTTAAGTTACTAGGTATTGTAAGTACGTAATAAGTTTGATTAAGAGACAAGAATAAATGGCGGCCACGACAGTTACGATGCTTTTTAATAGCGGCGTAAAATAATCCGTTACATGATTCTGCCCCAAGGGTATTGTAATAGACTATTAGGAACCTATTTACACAGTAGATTCATGCTGCAGCTATTACGGACCTACCACGGATGGGTCGGCTAGACCGAGTAAGGGCCACGCTTTCACAGAATACCAGCGTAAAATAGCAGCTTAATACTTTTGTGGTACGTATGGTGAGTGTTGAGAACGGAGTGTAGTGAAAGACTCTTTTTACTGAAAACGAGGCTGGTTGTTGGTTGGTTCCAGAGGTGACAGTGCATTTTCATTTTGATTCTTGATCAAGGATGGATGTAGTATGGACGTAGCTGCAACCAAAAAACTACATATAAAAAGTCTACAGGTGCGCTGTCACCTCTGAGGACTAACTAAGTAGTAATGCCTCACATCCTCGCAATGCAACAATGATAATGTCTCCCATATCGGATTTCGGTTGCCATGCTCAGATGCTCAGAACAAGATTATACCACGTGCGCACACTTGGTAGGTTCACTCTCTATTCCCTCACTCTCATATTCCGATGGTACGGTACCACGTACTAGTTTTGACCCTACGTGCTTTCCAAGGTACGGGAGTGTAACACCGCCAACTTTCTACCTCCGAGCTGCTACTGAGAATAATTATTTCTTGTCAGGAAAACCCAATAACAAATTTTGACTCGGCCCGGGTAAGGACCCGGGACCTCAAGATGAGAACAAACAGGCACTGACCAAAGAGTTTTTTTGACTCTCCATACATTTCGGACCGGAATTCACCAGCAATCTTCTGCAAAAACAGTTTTTGACTTTAGAAATAAGTAAGAGTGTGGTATTTACTCAGAGGGATTCCTACTATCAGGTAAATTTCACTTAGCGATTTCATTAGTGCCGGCGGGGATCGAACCCGAGATACTCGAGCACTGTGAAACTTGCAGCGAACGTAGCTATTGAACTACCATGATTCTGAACACTAAGATGGAATACCTAAAAAGAAATTGAAAAATCTTACATTAAACCAGAAAACATCGTCACAGCTGTTTTGCGGCAGATATAGGAGAGAAAGTGGACTGCCAACCAAACAATATCAAATTTAATGTACGAGTATAACAAACAAATGACAGGTTGCTATCGGTAGACGACTGTCATAGATTCATTTATCAATCGGGTGAAATATCTCCATTTTTATTTTACCAAAAATGTTGGACATGTATTACACTGAAATATCACACTGAAAAATTTCCTAAATAATGCTGTTTTCAACTGTGAGACGAGACAGTGCGAGGCGAGGGGAAGCGAGATGGGACGAGGCGAGAACTGACGATTGTACGCAAAATCCTTCTAGCGTATACCCGGTGGTTTCTGGATTGACGAAGATATTTTTTATTTATTAACTTAGGAAATGTATAATTAAAAAGACAAATAGTTTTGGTGTAAACATAAACTCATTTGAATGTTTCTATACACCATTGCTGTCGATATTACGTGCACAATATTTTAATCTACATTATACTACATTTAAGAAGTTACATTTAATAATATTTTCGAAAAGAAAACTGACATATTTGTTGATAAATTATTGAACCGTGTTGATATGTACATACAGTATATATTTACTTTGCAGGGGAAACTTCATTTTACTATCTTCGACTGCATCACCACTTACAATCAAAAGGTATAATAGTCTGGTTAAAAACTTAAAAGTTACAGACTATATACTTCCCACTGCTGGGTACCGGCCTCCTCTCATTTCTGAGAGGGTTTTAGAACAAGGAAGTGTCCGCCGCGCTGCCCCAGTGCGTGATGGCGAACTTCTCATATCTTCGAAATATTTCTTTTATTTCTCAGACATGCAGGTTTCCTCACGATATTTTCCTTCGTCGCCGAGCACGTGGTAAACATAGAATAGTAAAAAAAACAAAGGTCGCGATGACTTGGACTCGCGATGGACGGGCCGCGGCCGTCTGCTTACATCGATAAAATTGGACATTTCAGACGATATAATGTTATATTGTTCTTAAGTTGAGTTTTTAATATTATTAATGACTTTGCTAAACAATAGACGGAAACACATCTATTGGGTGCGTTTGGCAGAAAAAAGCGCTAGCAAGCGCTTATAAGCGCTAAAATAGTTTTCGACCAGGACACGATTGCTACTACAGTAGCGCTGACACAATCCGCCATTTTGCTTATTTCATTTGTTTGTTTTGAAGTAGAGTTTATAAGTTGTTTTGTGCAATATTAGTTTTAAGTAATATAATGACATGAATAAACAAATACATGCTATTAAAAATTCATGATTGGTAAGTTTTTAATATGAATACTTTACAAACATATATTTAAAATAGGTTAGATTCTCCGGTTAAAACTAACATCGTGTCCTGGAGGAAAATAGCTACTTACGATTTGACAGCGCTTACCGCTTACGATCGCCATTTTGCTTACAAGCGCTTGCTAGCGCTTTTTTCTGCCAAACGCACCCATTGTGTAGCAATGAACTTAAAAAAGGTGATTAATATGATGTTGGTTATGTTTGCGGTGTGGTGGTGGTGTAAGAATATCTACTACCTTATGTCATCCTGTGGGTGTCGTAAAAGACGACAGAGGGAAACAAATCGGATGGTAGAACGGTAACAGTAGTAATGGAACGGATTATGTTATAATCTGTGCCAATTACATGTACTAAGTAACTATAATAGTGTTTATGTGAAATCCGTGCATGTTAGTGAAAATTACATTGCGAGGATTTAGTCTAGGAAATAAAATTGAGGACATACTTGGAGGATGGAGGTAATCTTCGTCTTCCACTTTTTAAAAACCTCAAGCGAAAAGCGAACTTAACGTCCACCTGATGATAACTGGCTGTTTCCACAAATTACCGACATAAATAAAATATTTTTTGATGGCATGATTCTGTGATAAGGATTTGACCATACTGTAAAAAACAACAACATTATGGTACACAAAAATCGCTTGTATTGCGCGAGTTAAGTGACAATCAGCGCCATCTATTGGTCGAAG
The DNA here is from genome assembly GCA_036936625.1 of Parnassius smintheus behrii. Classification (NCBI taxonomy): domain Eukaryota; kingdom Metazoa; phylum Arthropoda; class Insecta; order Lepidoptera; family Papilionidae; genus Parnassius; species Parnassius smintheus. Next base: position 49,778,323 of record JAUPFT010000007.1, read on the forward strand.
GTAAAATCTCGCCAACACTGGCTACAGTCCAGGACACCAGCAGCCAGTTTCAAACAAAGAAGACTAGAGATACGTTGTCACCTCTGAGGAGTTAGACGGAATGCCTTACTGTATGTAAGTATGCTGGCTTTCTAACCTTCAGAGCAAAATACAGCAGTGCAAGAACTGCTGTTGGGGTGGCAGGAATAGGTAACAGTCCTAACTTCTCAGAGGGACGGAACGGGAGAACGATCCTACCACCTAATACCACTCTAAGCTGCAACGCCTTAACTAAGCTGCTCTGAACCTTTTTAAAATTGAAAGAGGGCAGCTTCCAAACGAGAAAAACTTATTTTCCATTTCATTAAAAATATTCCACCGAAAATAAGGTTAAGCTCTTTCGAGCGTTCTGTACATCGACATTTATTTATTTATTTCTAAAATTGTGGAGATTTTTTTTATTTAATTGATTTTACTGGTTATAGGTGTAAATTACCTGAAAAAAGATGATGATGATTATTATTATTAAAATGTTTTCAATATCATATCATTCCCTTTCATAAATTTTCATTAAAAATCATGAGCTTTTAGAATTTAAGTTGTTATTTCCCTAAAGTTTAAATTTCACTGAGAAAATGTTAATATAGTTGAAAATACTTGGTATTTGTGGTAATTAAGAAAAATTTATTCTGATACAATAATAACTGGCCGAAGTTGAGGCGTAACTGGATGCCACTGAACCTACTGCCTACGTGGACCCTGACCTACAACGGTGACTTAATCCCAGTCGAACAAATTTAAAAGCACAGCACACATATACAAAATGAAAAGCTTTGTTAGTGTACAAAACAAAACTGTGATCGAAGGATGAAGGCAATGGGGTTCTTTTACCGATTAGGTGACTAACGACATATTTCCGAAGTTAACTAACATCGGCTGTTCCCTTCAAGATTTGAGATACCCATCTAGGCTGCATTCTGTCTATTTAAATGTTTTTCCCATGTTAATAACATTACAGCAAATGGTTTTTTTATATTTCATTGAATATGTACCTACCTATATTTTTATTCCTTTAAAATAATTATTTCAAAAAACTAGATACTATCCAAAATTACTAAAACTGCGCAAATATATCAACGGGATTATACACCCAGCAAACAAATGTAACTAACATAAAAAAAAAATATTTTTGTAGAATAAGGGTGACAATGACAAGCGAACACACCGTCCACCTGATGGTAAGTAGATGCTATGGCCCATAAACATCTACATTTAGCTTCAATTATGAATCAAAATGCAGATGCGTTGTCACCCCTGAGAACCGAGATGGAACTTCTCGTTTCCAATAAGAAGGGTCTCTGGTCTCCACACTCACCTTACGAAAGCGTTTTACCCCGTTTGAGCCGACCCATTCGTGCAGCAACCATAATATAGTTGCACTGTGGCTCTACCACTGTAAAAAAAACACCTTAATATACAGCGGACCCCTCACTGGATAAGACCATCTTTACATATTTGCAAACTTACGACAGTGTTTTGTAGTTTTTTCAGGAGGCCCATAATCTGCACTGGATTAGAGCTAAGTGGATAAGGGTTGTAATAATGATGACGATGATGATACGGACACAACCACAATACTTCTTATATTGTTCTAGAAAAAAAAATCAAGTGGTCCAGTTTTGGAGGAGGAAACATGCGGTAGGGAATAAAGATTTCGTAATTTTTTATAGCTACAATCAAGCCCGGGCTGCAGTTGTCCAGCCAGCGATTAATTGTGGTTTTGGATGGGGCTTCAAAACCAAATAACTGTTTTTGTGTTAAACCACTTCGAAAGTCATAATAAATCATCGCTCTTGAATTTTCTCGAGTCAATTACATTTTCTCAACGACTAAACAAGTTTGACAAAACCTTGTGACAATACCGAGAATCTTTTTTTAAATAAATAAATGGTGTTCGATTTTTAAAACCAAGGAGTTTTCAATTAAAAAGATTTTAATATGACAGGAACAGTACACTTTTAGTGCAGCCTGCGTATGCCTACTCGGTTACTGAAAATTCAGGCTTCTAGTTTTATCCACTACGAAGTTATTGGGGTCGAAAATGGCCTGAATTGCTTCGAGAAAAGTATGGTACGGCCGTGCCGGTTTTTTGCTCGACTTGGCGGGGGACTCCCGTGCCACCAGATATAAAGAACTTTACAATACTACGCATTGTTGTAAGTTGTCATTAGTGACATAAATAAATCGTTACAAATGCGCTGTTACGCTTTGAATAAAATATACGTTTTTTGCGAAATATCGAGCGGAGAACAGCCATTAGCGAGCGTCGATTTGCATACGGTTTTTCTTTAGACAAATGTTTTCATCAGATTACGTGTCACATTAAATCTACTAAGTTTTCTAAAATAGCTTAACAAGCATTATTATTGGGTGAGATTTTGCACTCTACTTGAGCGTTTATACGTGGTAGAGTCATGCTGCAAAGATATTAGGGTTCTAGCACAAATGGGTCGGCTCGACCGGGGAAGGACCATGCTCTCACAGAATACCAGCTTAGTGTGTTTCGTATGATGAGTGTAGAGAACCGGAGACTTAGACCCTTTTCACTGGAAACGAGGCATTCCAGCTTAGTCCTCAGGGGTGCCTATGCATCTGCATTTTGATTCGAGGATAGATGCAGATGTCTATAGGCCACAGCATCCACTTACCATCAGGTGGACTGTGTGCTCGTTTGTCACCCTTACCCAATAAAAAAACCGAGTACACTTATTCTTTATTTGTTTTTTAATCCCTCCTTTTTAACCTCATCACGATCGTCGTAAATAGCATTTTAAATATGCTGCTGTGTTACTTATAGTAAGTGAGATATTTTATCAGTGCCCATTTTTGCTGGTAAGAAGACATTGTAGTCTTGAGGAGTGAGAATTCATCTGCTTTTTGTTTCTTGATCAGAAAAGGATGTTGATATCTAAAGGCCACGGCATTGAATTTCCATCAGATGGACCGTCAATTTTCTAGTCTTCCGTCGCGATTGTAAATTACATTTACTAGGTGGCAGGGCTCCATTCTCACGTAGGAGTTCATTTGGGTAAATACCAGACCACTGCTGTGTTGTGCTCTGAATACCGATAGAGAATTATTATGATTACAAGATGGGACGCATTCTAGTTATGTTACCTCACCCATGGAAACTTCTGACCACTGACTGGTGAAATCTGTGTCCTTATATTCCCCCACCTAACGACGATTTCCACGGTGTGTGGTGAATGTGGCGATACAAGTTAGCAGATTGGGATGAGATGCAGCATTTCCTTGCGTCTTATCCTTGGCGACAGGTCTGCTTTTCGTCTGAAGATCCGTCAAGCTGCGCGGATACCATAAATGATGTGATACGTCAGGCGATAATGTATTTTATCCCCTTAGCCGACGTGCCCATTGGTGGTAAAGCTCGCCCATAGTTCAACGCCGAGTATGCTCGTACTCGTACACTCGTACACAACCCAGGATAAGTACACTATATGCTCGCACAAGCATATAGCGTACTTATTCTGGGTTGATTCTCGAGACAGCAAAGCTCCGGATCCTTAAGGAGAGAGCCTTTAACCAAGCCGCCAATCTTGTAGTCCTGATAGGTGACAACGCATCCGTAGCTTTCATTGTTTGAATTTAGCTGCAGGTTGGATGCAGGTTACTCTAACTGTATGGGATGCAGTGAATGCAGTAGCTGTTTATCATCAGGTGGACTGTAAGTTTATTGCTAATTTTAGTTTTATATTACAAATAAAAAGTGAAAAAGTGTCCTGCTGTTAGTGACAGTTCAGAAGCTAAAAAATAGATTTTTTATAAAATGAGGGAAACAAAAGAACACGTAAGTCATCTGATGGTAAGTGGATACTGTAGTATCCTCGGTTAAGAATCGAAATGCAGATGCGTTGTCAACCCTGAGAACTAAAGATTGGATGCTTCATTTCGAGTAAAAAGGGTCTCCGGTTCTTTACACTCGCCATACGAAACACAGCAGCATTAAGCTGCTACTTAACGCTGGTATTCTGTGAGAGCGTGGTCCTTCGGCGATCGAGGCGACCCATTCGTGCTACAACCACAGTATATCTGTAGCATGGCTCTACCACGTATGAAAAATTCAACGGATAATATTTGAACTCCATATTATTACGCACAAATTTCACTTTCTCTAACAAAGTCAGCGTATAAAGCACAACACTTCATAACCGGCGTAATTCGTTGAATCCATACTGTAACGTCCAAAATATAGCGCACGTTTCTTCTATAAATAAGCACGAATGTAATGCGTCTGCCGATCGACTTGCAAAGTGAAATTATTTATTAACGTAGCTCGGCATCCCGGACCTTACTTAACGTACACTGTTTAACTCTAACTGGAATAACTAAAACGTAGTTAGTATTTCTACATAAACACCACTGTGAAGCGCGAATATTCTTAGTTTTACGTCCTAGAGTCACACTCAGACTCGGCCAAGAAAGGAACACTTGCCCAGAATACTAACGTCAAATGAAAATATTGACGAAACCAGAGACAATTTTTTACTAGTGACTATTAATTGAATTTAACTCTTTAACATGAATAATTATAAAATCTAAATGCTAATGCGTGCTTAATGCATTTAGATTCATAATTGAAAATAGACGTCAAAGACGAAGTATACATAATGTGTTTTTTTTTGTAGAATTAGGGTGACAAACAGTCACACAGTCCACCTGATAGTAAATGGATGCCGTAGCCCATAGACATCTACATTAATTCTCGATTAAGAATCGAAAGCAGATGCGTTGTCACCCCTAATAAGTCTAAGCTTGTTTCCTGTAAATAGGGTCTCTGGTTCTCTACACTTACCATACAAAGCACAGCAGCATCAAGCTGCTATTTATGCAATGTGCTTTTTTCTTCATCTCACTTGTTTAAAAAGTTTCCTAAGCCCAATCCAAAATACTATAAATAATTAGAAAAATAGTCATTCGCTTTTCATCCTTTTTTTTTTTGTTTTTATATTGTAATCTACGAATGAAGATGTCAAATTAGAACGTCTATACGTGATAGAGCCTCGCAGCAAATATATTATGGTTGTATCACGAATGGGTTGGCTCGACCGGAGAAGGATCACGCTTTCACAGAATACCAGCGTAAAATAGCTGCTTAATACTTTTGTATTTCTTATGTGAGTGTAGAGATCCGGAGACTCTTTTTTACTGAAAACGAGGCATGCCATCTTAGTCCTCACGGGTGACAACGCATCTGCATTTTGATTCTTATTCGAGGATAAATATAGTTGTATATGGCTCACAGCATCCACTTACCATCACGTGGACTGGATGCTCGTTTGTCACCCTTATTATCCAAAAAAAACTGAAAAAAGATAAAGATTTCAAAAAAAAAGCCCACTCCTTTTTCAAAGACAAACCACGCTCTTGCAAATCCTTAGGTAATACTTATATTCATGGGTGGCCGTGGTCACTTCTCATGGATTGAATGTTAGTTTTCAAGCTCTTCAATAAAAAAGAGATGAACGCACAGAAAAAGACAGTGTAGATGCTCCTTAAGTTTTAAAAAGATTATTAATTACCCGCAGAACAGTACATAACGCGTAAGTCCGGTAAGAGAATGTTTTTTTTAATGTATAGTATGCAGTTTGCCCTATGGCCGTGAAATAAATTAAAGTTGTTCAAAACCAAATGTGCGTAAAATTCGAATTCAAGTATTACGTAATACATTTATTATGAAATCAATTATACATATCAATGCAAACGTTTTTTTTAAATTTATTTAATCGATTTTTTACCTTCAGTTCTTTGAAGATTTCGAGGTTGAGCGACGGGTTAAATCGGGTCACGTACGCATTTAGTCACCGAAATCCACTGCTAGCTATAAATTTAACTCGCGGTTAGTGACGCTGTTTATTGCGGGCTCACTTCATTGTTGATGACATTATTATTTAAAATTGTTCTAGGTACCCTAGATACCAGAATGAGGTGTCATGCTAATCAAATAAGTGTGTGTCTTAGGCCATAAGTTATAGCGAATGAACAATCACCACTGCTAGCTATATTATTATTTAATGGTAAATTAATTTATTTTTTTGTTAGTACGCAAAATATTTTTTAAATACTAGCAATGCTTTTAACATTACTAGTAACTTTTCAACCATTCTTAGTAAACTAAAATATCTCGTGCTCTTGATACTAGCGTAAAATAGCAGCTTAATGCTGCTGTGTTTCGTATGGTGATTACAGAGAACCGGAGAGTATTTTTATTGGAAAGAAACGAGGCATTCCATCTTAGTCCTCAGGAGTGACATTCGCATTTGCATTTTGATTCTTAATCGAAGATAGAATGTAAATGTCTATGGGCCAAAGCGTCCACTTACCAATTGGTGGACTGTGCGCTCGGTTGTTACCCTTATTCTATAAAAAAAAAAAAAAAAAAAAAAAAAAAAAAAAAAAAAAAAAAAAAAAAACAGCTCGATCTAGATAATGAGACCATTCTTCAATTATGTATATTATGTACTGACGATATCTTAGTGTTTGTATTCTGCGACCGAGGTAACAATATGACATTTACAATGCTAGTGCTATCTTCTTTACGGGTCTCATTACCTAGAAAAGAAGAATAATTTAATCATGTAGTAAAAGTCAGGGTTAACTAGCAGAGAATGACACATGACGTTAAGTCCACTCTGGTGTACCGTAGCCTTAATATGTTTGATTTAATTTTTAAATAAGTGTTTAAAAGTTTCCGTAAGAATAAGTTGTGTTTGTATTGCCGCCTAATTTTCTTTTCTTAACGCTTTTACTCTCCGATATGCAGTCACAATAGTAAGACAATAGCAAAAAATATGTAGTGCACGGGACAGCGAATGGGTTAAATTAAACAATATTTTTTTCTTAAATATTATACAGATTATTATAGAGGAAAACACATCTCATATTTATATGCATTTAAGTCTATGGAATTCACCTCATTATTATATTAACTACAGCAAATACAATTGTTCTATTTACGTATCATTACTAAGCAGTGAAAACAGCACTCTAAAACACGTAAAACGCAGAGTCCTTTGAGTATTTAAGTAGAGTCGTTAGTCGTATACAGTATTTATGTCCAGCTTATTAAACGAGCTTTTCCGCGGAGTTCGTAAAGTTCTAATAAGAGCTTTGTAAATAGCTTGTATGCAAAAATTCCCCTTTATAATTTGGAATCCTATTTATAATATTAAAAAAAATTATCTCTTTTTATAGTATAGGTATAAATTGACTTCAAAGATTGTTTGAGCTCTTATGAATAAATAATTTCTCTTTTTAATACATATTAACATAACATAATAATATACTAATATAATTATTAAATTGTGTCTGGTGTTGGATCCGATGTTCGAAATTCCACATTTCCATGTATTGAGATCTATATGCTTACCTATCTAAACTGCCTAAATCTTAACTGTTTTGAAATCTTAAATGTTTCATTGGTGTTATGTTATTTATAACTCTAAACGACAAACAAACTTTTTAAGTAAATAATATTGTTTTTAAAAGGATGTATGTATGGAAGACAAATTACCTAAGTTAAGTTGTATGCTTAAATGCATATACAATCTAAAATAATAACGATTGGTTGCTGCTGCAAAAAAGCTATGATTCCATATAGTATAAGTATTTTGTAATCAAATCGAGTAGAATGCTAGATCATAAGGTTCGGTCATAGTGGTCAGGAATTGTTGCATCTAATCTCCACGCTTGTAACGTCACACCTTTGAGGTGAAATTTTACGTGAACTCTTAGAAAATAAAAACTTGATTTTCTTAAACGAAATCATTTTGTATTGCAGACCTACATAAGTACTCGTAATAGGTATAAGTATGCCGTCTGGCGGATCGTCCAATTTATTTTAATATGGCCGAGAATGACAATGCCGCTTGTGAAAACTGTTCTGGGTTGACAATATACTTACAACTTCACTTTCACCTGATTTTATCATAAAGGGCATTTATTTATTTTTTTGAGATCATTGTGCATTTCGAGCAGAGGAATTTTTTTCATGATGATTGGAAGTGACTTCAATCCACGGACACATGCAGCCAGCTTCAAAACAAAAAAAGGCCACAAATGCGTGGTTATCTCTTAGGAGTAAGATGAAATTCTCATGACTTAGAATTATACTGCCTGTTTATACCCTTTAGACAAGAACACAACAGTGGAAACACTGCTACTTTAAAAATAATTAAAAAAAATATTTATATCAGTAAAATTTTACAATTAGTTGGCCGAGGCCTCCCAGAAAGTAATCATAACATTTTAGATTCATCACAAAATATCGAAATAGCCAAATTTTAAACTTAATAGTACATTTCTTGATGCAGTTTATTACGAAAGAAAGAAGTTTAGGAGAAATGTATACCTGAGTAGTTGAGTCCATAGTGTGTTAGTTTACGATGTGTGTGCGTGTGCGCGTGCATGTGCGTGTGCAGGTGCGTGTGCGTGTGCGTGTGCGTGTGCGTGCGTGCGTGCGTGCGTGTGTGTGTGTGTGTGTGTGTGTGTGTGTGTGTGTGTGTGTGTGTCAAAACACTTTTCCAATATAGAGTGAGTAGTGACTACTAAGAATAAAAGTAGTACTACCAGTAATATACCTGCTACCTAGTAACGTATGGTTAAAGTCTGAGTTCTGTTACACTCAACTATTATCACATTACTTCGATTTCCTGCTGCATGCATATGAAGTGTTTTATAAATAATTATTCGACCTACATCCATTATTGGAGTGCATTATTTGACGGAACGATGTAACGCAACACACCAGGAGAACGCATTGCATATTGTTACGAATAACCGTATGTATAGTAGATTAAAGTGACACACAGCTAAGTTACAAGTCCTGGTTTTCAAATTCAGGACTCGTGACTTAGTTAATTATAAATAATATTTGTACATAAACATTATTTCGGATTAAGATACGTTATGATCCAGTATTTGAAAGTGTATTTCCGATTCAGTAGCATAAGTGTCATAACGAATACTGGTGCGTTAGAAAGAGAGTGCCTCTACGTACGTAGGTGTAAACATTTTCACTAACAATAATTTATAAAGAAAAGTCAGATTATAAAGTATATTTAATCTCAAGGCATATTCTGGTCAAGCCGCCTTGGCTTAAAATTGATTTGTAAAATTTCGGCTGACAAATTTCCTACCGCAAATGTGTTTTAAAGAATGCCATAGATACACATTCATAAAATTTTATTTACATTCGTCATTGATCCGAAACTTTGCGGTTTGATTTTCGTAAGCCCACTGTTTCGAATTATAATCCACCAAAAACATGCATGTTACAGTACTTTTAAGCTTTTTTGAACCTCTGTAAATCTACTTAAATGTTATTACTGCGTAAAAAATCGTTTTATGGAAATTTTACATATGTAAAAAAATATTTAACGGTTTACTTTACAGATATTCCATAACTGGAGCGTGTGAAAGTTATATTAAATGAAAAAGATTATACATGTAAAAAAATGATGAAATAATATTATTATTATTTATTCAAAGTAAACCTAATGAAATAAAATTTATGTTAAATGAAAACGCTTATTATATTTTGGGAAATGTTAAAATAATCGTAATAATAATATCATATCATAATGATGATAATCAAAATTAATAACAATAAAGTAAAATTTATATCAAATAAAATGGCTTATTATATTTTAGGAAATGTTGATAAAATCAAAATGATAATAATAAAATAAAATTTCTATCAAATTATTACATTTTAGTAAATGTTGAAAGGTTACTACCTATATAAATTAATTTTTATCTTTATCTCATAAATAAAATATACAAAATCAAACAGTTTCTCCGTCAGAGCCCGCTGAGTTATATTTGAGGTTGGACGAAATTAGGACTTATTTTTATTGTTCCTCGCTTTAGTACTAAAAATATTTTTCCATAACATCTTCAAAAGTCGGTACTAAGACATCGTGTACATAGTGTATGCCTAAAGTATAATCTATACACATTAAAAATTGTTTGTTCAATAAATGAACATACATAAATCATAATCGGGGATGGGGTCTCCTTTTAAGTATAAAATTTGTGTTAAGAGACTACACTCTTCCATTGCACTTACGTTACTATTTGCATGATCTTTACAAAATAATTAATTAACTATAGATATAAAAAAGGAATAACATTCCCGTCAAAGGTGTGTATATAGTCGCACACGCGCGTGCGCGCGTTTGTGTGTGTGTGTGTGTGTGCATGTGTGCGTGTGTGCGTGTGTGCGTGTGTGCGTGTGTGCATGAGCGAGTGAGCGCGTGGGCGCGTGAGCGCGTGTGCGTGTGCGTGTGTGTGTGTGTGTGTGTGTGTGTGTGTGTGTGTGTGTGTGTGTGTGTGTGTGTGTCAAATAAATTACATTATTTCAAATTGCTAAAAGATTATCATATTGCTAAAGGAGCATCATCACAGCTCTTATTAAATAGCCATTTGGTTAGAACATATTTGCAATTACGGTAGTTAAGGTGATGAATTTTTATGATTTTATTAATGGCTTTATATATGTAGAGTCGCTGGCTGTTTTACATATTACCTCCTAGCTAAAACAGTTTTAACAGCGACAACTGCAGCCACTACGTTTTTTACTTAATTTGGCTTCAATAGAACGGTTAAACCTTTATGCAGTCTTAAAACACATATCTTTAAACGAGCAAATCTTGTGTATATAATCGGAATCTCGGAAACAGCTCCAACCATTTTCATGAAATTTAGTGTGCAGAAGGTTTCGGGAGCAATAAATCGATCTAGCTAGAATTCGCCTTTAGAAAATGTAGTTTTATCCGTGTTTTTAAACAATAAAAAACTACTACAATATCATTAGAATAAGAAGGTAAATTTTGCCTTTTTTTTTTTTATAGGATAGGGTGACAAACGAGCACACAGTCCACCTGATGGTAAGTGGTTACTGTGGCCCATAGACATCTACATTTATCCTCGACTACGAATCAAAATGCAGATACGTTGTCACCCGTGAGGACTAAGATGGAATGCCTCGTTTCCAGTAAAAAGGGTCTCCGGTTCTCTACACTCACCATACGAAATACAGCAGCATTAAGCTACTATTACACGCTGGTATTCTGTGAGAGCGTGGTCCTTCCCCGGTCGAGCCGACCCATTCGTGCTTCAACTATACTACTAATATAACTTGCCTGTGCCTAACTGGTAATAATAGCTCAAATGGGGCATCCGGCGGTCCGAAATCGTGGTAGTCTGGTTCGAGTCAAGATGTCTTCGGTACGACTTTTTTTTCCTTTTTTTCAAGTTTCCTTTCCCTTTTTATTTCAAGCCCTTTTTTAATATTTTTTTTTTCAAAAACACAATTAATTAAATTAAACTAATTGCTCTCATGATTTTTAAATTAAATAACCAGTTCAGTTTTTATTATGTCGGTATTATCGAAAAACATTATTCATATTTCATCAGTATGTAATTTGTATCTAAATATAATTTCCAAAAAATACGATTTACAAAAAAATACCGAGCAAAGCTCGGTCATCCATGTACTGCGTATAATAAATATAAATTTGGAGGTGTCTGTCTCTAATATAGTTAATAGAAGCCTTTTCTTGAGCAGAGAGGTTATTTGCACGTCGTTAAGACATGAGTAACCATTTTTTTTAAAATTATCTGTCCGGGTTAATCTTCGTAGTGACTGAACTTCGTAGTGAAATTATCCTGCACCGAACAAATAGAGAATAATAATTATTTCTTATATTTACGCGAACACTACACATTGAAATAATACTAGTTTTTACGGATTTTCGAAAAGTCGGGTATTTAAAAAGTTAAACATACGCGATAAATTCCGTAAAAACTAGTATTATTCAAATAGAGAACAATACGATACGAATACTAAGAATGATCTAGAAAAACATGAAACTCTATTTTTATGAAAACGATAAATGGATGAAATAAATGGTCGTTGGCTATCTTAAAAATCAAAATGATTTTTTTTATGGGATAGGGCGACAAACGAGCACAAAGTCCACCTAATGGTAAGTGGTTGCTGTGGCCCATAGACATCTACATCTACCCTCGATTACGAATCAAAATGCAGGTGCGTTGTCACCCGTAAGGACTAAGATGGAATGCCTCGTTTACAGTAAAAAGGGTCTCCGATTCTCTATACTCACCGTGCGAAACAGCAGCATTAAGCTACTATATTTCGATGGTATTCTGTGAGAGCGTGTTCCTTCCCCGGTCAAGCCGACCCATTCGTGTTACAATTATACTACTAATATAACTGTAACATAGCTCTTCCACGTATAAGATATTACACGTATTATATACCACTTATTATGATCAAATAGTAAAGTATTAAATATTCATAGTATCTATTCATAGACATCACCCAAGTGAAGCTAAGGCGAGTTGCTTGGAAGTAAAGTGCAGTGGAATTGAGAATCGCTCCCTTTTAGTTTTTCAGTCTCCTATAAACATAGATATAAGAAAAAACAGTTTTTTGTATTTCTATCCCTAAAAAGAACGGATGATGTGGAAATATTTTTGGCTCATGTGTACTACATGTAGACACATTTCACAGATCATATACTTATTATAATATAGCTAAAGTAATAAATTGTTTTCCCAGTACATAAATTTTATTGCCATTCGGCTAAGTGGCGCGTGGAATGGAAATGTCGCTCTATTATGCAATAAGTCACGCTGCAGTCTTTAGTTAAGTAAATTATATAAAAATTAATGTTTGTTTGTTCGTATTTCATGCGATGCCATACTATTCATCAAATTGCGCTATAACTTTGTCAACTTATTTCTTGCACTAGCGCGAAGGTTATAGACTTAGTACAATTAACTTACAGTATGTGGTGCGCGTATTGTACCCACTATTTTGTTTGAAAGTTATATATCATTCAATTTCAATAAATGTATGATCATTCCTAATTTATCAGCGTAACTCTTTCAAATTTAAAATAATATTTTCACGAATCTTTCCTTTGCGGCAGTAACGCGCCGGGACCAGCTAGTGTTATACATATAATAACATTACAATTTTTGTATATTTTACGTACTATGCCTATAATAGTAGCAGTATACAATAGCAGCATAATGCTGTTGTATTTCATGTGGTGAGTGTAATGAACTTGGGACACCTTTTATCGGTAACATGGCATTCCGATTTAGTCCTTAGGGGTGACGACACATCTTAATTTTGACTGTTCATCAATGATAGATGAGGACTTCTATCGGCTATAACACAGATGAAGTTGTCTGTAGGCTTAAACGAATAAAATAAACACATACCAATATGTAGACTTAAGGCGAAATACTCAAATGCTACTTAATTTTAAGATTTCGTTACGTCTCGTAGTATCACAGTTATTTTGATAAGTTTTAAGTAATAGAGACAGTACCAGGCTTAACAGCATATTAAAATTGCGTTTGAGTATTTGGGCATTGCTTGAACAAAATTATACGTGGTAGAGCCATGCTGCAGTTTAATTAGTAGTATAGTTGTAGCAAAAATGGGTCGGCTCGAACGGGGAAGGGCCACTCTCCTGCAGAATACCAGCGTAAAATATTAATGCTGCTGTGTTTTGTATGGCGAGTGTAGAGATCCGGAGACCCATTTTACTGGAAACGAGGCATTCCATCTTAGTCCTCACGAGTGACAACGCATCTGTATTTTGATTCGTAATCGAGGATAGATGTAGACGTCTATGCGCCACAGCAATCACTTACCATCAGGTGGACTATGTGCTCTTTTGTCACCCTATCCTATAAAAAAATATATTTATCAGCTACATAGAACACGCAAACGTTTGTTTGTGCGTGTTCTGATAGCATGCAGAGAGAGAAAGTTGTTGATGAACGCGTTTGTATGTGTTTTGATTTAAATTAATATTCTTGTTTCTGTTTCTAAATCGGTTCATGACGCGTACCATTGTAGTATTGGCGTACGCGTCGTAAAACAATTACGTGATATGCAATTCGAATGCATTCGTACTGACTCACAGCGTGTAGAGGAAAATCTCGACCGGGACTTATAAACCTATAAAGAACCTAAATCGATGTGTGAATGTGATTTTCTTTTCGAAAATTTGTGTCAATATATAATTATACTTAGTCAGGTCAAAAGTTCTGTCAAAAACTTTTTATAAAATTAATGATACACTTTTTGACATTGTATAGAAATTATATATGAAATTTACTTACTTACTTACTTACTTACTTATCGTCACGCACAATCCCTAACGGGGTAGCCAGAGAGAACAGATCGCCAAGTGTCACGATCCTTACATACCTCTTTCGCTTCTTTCAGGTTCATTAACTTCTTCATACATGCACGTCTAGGTATCCGAGTACTCTTCACCCTCCCCTCTTCGAGCAATTTGCTCACATGGTCTTCGAAAGTTAGTCTCGGTCTACCTCGACACCTTTTAATATTTACTTTCGCTCTATATATTTTCTTCACCATTCGGTCTTCACTCATTCGTTCAATGTGCCCAAACCATTGGAGTACGCCTCTATCAATTTTTGTGATAAGGTCATCTTTCAATCCTGCCATATTGCGAATCTCTTCGTTTCGCTTTCTGTCGGCTATGGTAACACCACACATTTGCATTCAACTTGCTTTTATGCTTCTTCTGGCATACCCAGGTTTCGCTGCCATATAACAAAGTCGGTACCAACACTGCGTTATGTATTGCAAGGCGTGCACTCTTCACCACGCCTTGCCTTTTTACTAATGCATTCAGGGCACCATTGACTTTGTTTCCAGCAGCGACACGCCTATCCACATCTAAATCACATCTTCCGTCCCGGCTGAAAGCACTCCCCAAGTATACAATTTCATTTACCTGTTCTAGACATTCCTGATTTACCCATATTTCACATTTCGTTCTCTCTTCGTCCTTATCAAATACCAGAACCTTAGTTTTATTAGCATTCAAACGGAGACCTTTAATTTCACATTCCTCTTTCATACACGTGACTAATGCCTGCAGTTCTGCTTCTGATGGTGCAATAAGCACTGCATCATTAGCATACAGCAGACAATTAACTTTTATGTCACCCAAACAGCTATCTTTCAGCTTCTGTAAACGGCTGTCGAGATACAGTATGAACAGCCAGGAAGACATGACACAACCCTGTTTTACGCCCGCTTGGACGCTAAACATGGGTGACAGGTCATGCCCTACCCGCACACAGGCTTTACAGTCATAGTAAAGTGACTGCACAGCCCTTAACAATCGACCATCCACACCATATCCCGGCAACAGTTCCCACATTTTCTTCCTTATAACCTTATCAAATGCTTTCTCCAGATCCACAAAAGCACGGAAAATCCTCTGGTTAACACTCAGAAGCTTCTCCGTGATCATGCGGAGAGAAAACATTTGATCCGTGCATCCTCTTCCAGGTCTAAATCCGCATTGTGCCTCCCATAAGAATCTTTCCGATTTCTCTTGCATCCTGCGTGTCAAAACCTTCGAATAAACTTTACTTGCTAAACTGGTCAAGCTGATCGCCCGATAGCACCCGCAGTCAAAATGTGAACCTTTACCTTTATATAAAGGCACATGACCGCGGATCGCCAATCATCCGGGACATCTCCCGTCCGCCAGCACAAATTGCACAGCAGATGAAAGCTGTCCCAGACGCGAGGTCCACCGTACTTGACCATTTCAGCAGTAACTCTGTCTAGTCCCGCAGCCTTACCACATTTCAAACTTCGAATCGCACGTTCAATCTCTTTCATGCTGATGACCTCAGTGTCATCGAGGTCCGTGTCTGGCGTGCCAGTCACGGCGTTACCCCCGGATCTTTCACTAAGATCATGACACGCATACATTTCTCTATAAAATTCACTCCATCGCTGCATGACGTCCGATTTTTCTGAGAGGACGTCATTGGTTCTCGAAAGCACTTTGTTCATTCTTAAAGCTGTCGCACCACTCCGGGACCTTCCAACCTCTTTCCAGAAGAGTTTGGAGTTTTCCCTAAAGTTGTGCGACAACCTCTCGTCCGCTTCTATTCTATACCTTTCACGTACTTCCTCAATCAATGTTTTCGCATGAACTTTCTGCAGCTTATATCTTTCTTTCATCTTCTCTCTCATATGCTCATCGTTACTAGAGGCCAAGTAGTCTAACCATGCTTTTTCTTCTTTTTTACTACTACCTCTTTTTGTCGTACCACATACTTCTTCCGCTGCACTTACCATTCCATCCCTAAGGTTCTGCCATGTTCTCTCCACACATTCTTTCCTGCCATCGATGGTGTCAAGCTTTTCTGCTACCCTCGTGTGATATTTGTCCCTAGTATCCGCTTCCTGAAGCTTCCAGCTTCGGATGCGACAGACCGACTGTGGTTCTGTTACTGCCGTCCGGTGGCGCCAACCCGCGAACAAACCCCTAAATCTAGTAATTACTAGATAATGATCCGTTCCCAGGTCAGCACCCCTGAACACTCGTGTATCCATCACCTGTTTTCGCAGTCGGTCATCCACCAGGAACAAAATCAATCATACTTCTCTCATTCTTTCTTTCTCTAGTGTACATATGGATCTTCCTCTGATTAAACATAGTGTTTGTCACAAGAAGACCCTTTTCCTTGCATACAGCCAGTATAAGCTTGCCAGCATTATTAACCCTTTTATCGCCAAACTTTCCAAGCACCGACTCGTATCCTGGTCGAGCGATACCTACCCATCCATTCAAATCACCACATACAACAGTTCTTTCGTTTCCCTTAACCAAATCTAGAACTTCTCTTACATTCTCCAAAAACTCCTCCAGCTCAGCCCTGGACGACGAAGCTACCGGCGCATAAACAGCCAAAAGGAATAACTTCGTCAGTCCCATTTTGAAGCGAACCCAGAGAAGTCTTGAGTTCACAACCTTGTATTCAGTCATAAGATCGACCAACCGAGACGACAACAGCACTCCCACTCCTTGGCAGGCGTTCTCGCTTTCCGGGACTCCGGACCATATAGCTAACGTCCCGCCAGGGAGCTCTTCAATACCACTGCCTTTCCGTTTGGTCTCCGACATACACACGACATCTAATTCTCTCTCTTTCATTATTTCGATCAACTCATTCGTCTTATCTCTCATGCCCCCTCTAACATTCCACGTGCCAACTCTGCACTCCGTCCTCCACCTTCCGCCGTGTCGGGCTGTGCGTGACGGGTGGCGGTCCCCATCGCCGCTTTGCACGCTGCATTCCACACCAACGGGGACGAGCTGGTGTGCGTCGCCTTGGGGGGACGCCCTAACCCTCGTTTGCATGGGTGCGCAGCTGTGTAGAATTGCAGCCCTGAAAAGGGCTGGCAGGGGTCGCGACGAGCACGCTTCTACAATGACCCCCCTGAATTTATGAAATTTAGATTACAATTTTATACGCATTATTCAAAATTCCTTCCCCTATTTTAAATAAATGCCTTTAATCGACGCGGCCAATCATCAATCGCAGCACGCATCACACTCATATCTACATATTTATGCCGCTGCTTTATAGCAAAAGATTCTCGGAGAGATTCCAAATTCTGATGAGGTTTAGCGCAGACTTTCTCCTCTGAATGTTGCCATATCTTATAATCCATTGGGCTTAAATCTGGACTAGAAGAGGACCAGTCGTCCAATAAAGTCATGGGCGGTCAACCAATTTTGCGTGCTTCGTGCCCAATGAGGTGGTGCAGATTCCTGGTGGAATATCCAATGTCTGCTTTTGAACATTGTTTGAGAAAGAGGTTCCACTATGCTTGTTAGGACGGTATTTTGGTATACCTTGGCACTGATTTTTACACTTTTACACAGCAAAACACCTCAGTTAAGCCTGAATATGAGACTCCAAGCCAAACCATGAGTGACGAAGGATAATGTGCTCGTTGAATCCTACGAACACGCGTGCTGGATTCCTCACTGCTGTAGGCATACACCTTATCACTAACTTTCGTGTCCTAACTGTACGAGGTCGGCTGATCCTCTTACGATCTTCGAAGCTTGAATCTTTAGTGAATCGTTTGATAATGGGATAAACAAATCGTAGGGTTATTTTCAGGTTTTGTAGAATATTGAAAATCTCTTTTAGCGCGTGACCACAGCAGTGCAATGCGATTACCGTTACTATATCTTCTTTCTTTGACCACTCCATATTTGAAAATGAATGGAAATTTATGTCTTTTGTTTTTGGCAAGCGCAAACGTTATATTTTTAAAATTGGTGATGTTCATCTAGCCAGTATCCAAAATTTTTAAATAATATGGTTTTGTCCTCCAACTCCAGACCGAATTTCGGCCACGGCGATCTGCCTCAACAGAGGCTAGCCATCAGCGCAGGATAGGATTATAATGCCCAAGCGTATGCGCAAACACAAGTGCACTCCCTTCCTCTCATATTCTCATTATCTATATCTCTATTCGGTCATTCTCATAATCTGATGGGACGGTAAACCGACACGACCGGAGAGAGATCAGAGCTTTACTTGCTTTCCGAGGCACGGTGGTGAGACACCGCCAACTTCCTGACTCCGGGCAGTTACTGAGAATTTCTTGACAGAAAAACTCAATAATAGATTTTTTGGCCCGACCCGGTATTCGAACCCAGGACCTCATGATCAGTAGTCGCACTACTACAACCACTAGACCAACGAGGCAGTAAGTAAGCAAATAAGGTTTTGACAGATTATTACGATCAAATTTCATGGGTTTTAATTTCTTGTGAAATTATGTTGACTTTTATTCCCTTTGAAGTGAAGTGGAGAGATGACTCGTACATTAGAATTTAAATAACAAATGTACATTGATTAATATGCACCATAGTTATTTTTACTATATTTGATACTTTCTTGACTGCTGGGTATATAATGTATTAGCTGTTCACCCCGACTTCGTCCGTCCGCGTGGAAAATATACGATAGGATTTCATTTTTTTTTAGTTTCGCGGAACCCGAATTCTTTTTCTAAAATAAAAGTAACCTAAGTTATTTCTTATAAAATTAGCTATCTGCTTGTAAAAGTCTCTTCAAAATCGGTCCAGCCTCGTGTTGTCGTCTGCATGGACTGTGGAGTCCTGCAGGTCTCGGGCCTCGGGGTATGCCCCCATTGCCCGGACATTACTCATGGCCCACCACTATGGGCCAGTCCTAGGAGCCTTCAACAGGCTAGGTAATCCAGTACGGATGCTCCGTAGTAAGAAAAAAATTTTTTCCCGTAGTGGGTTAACTACAGAAAAAAGGAGGTTGTCCAGTAAAAGTTGAAGTTGGCCTATCAGCGGCATTGAGGGTTGACTCTCTAATCCCTATAGAAAGGAGGGGTCCAGCCATTTTGGAGAATTAGCCGGAACAAGCAAATAGACAGACGAATTTTAAAAATTCTTTATTTGGTATAAGTATCGTATATACTTTTATATGCATTTGGTAAAAGCTGTGATTTTGACATTACAAACAGACAATTCGATTTTATTCATTTGTAGGTATAGATTACATCTTTAATTGATTTCAAGCACAAATCCTAGTTCGTGTAGTATAAAACAGTACGCGAGCAACTTGGATTTGATCTATGTCGGTATCATGAAACATCTTTATATATAAAATTCCGGTGTGCGTGTGTTCGTAATTCTGCTTCTCCTAAACGGCTTGATCAATTTTTTTATAGGATAGGGTGACAAACGAGCACACAGTCCACCTGATGGTAAGTGGTTGCTGTGGCCCATAGACATCTACATCTATCCTCGATTACGAATCAAAACGCACATGCGTTGTCACCCGTGACGACTAAGATTAAATGCCTTGTTTACAGTAAAAAGGGTCTCCGGTTCTCTAAACTCACCATACGAAACACAGCAGCATTAAGCTACTATTTGACGCTGGTATTTTGTGAGAGCGTGGTCCTTCCCCGGTCGAGCCGACCCATTCGTGCTACAACTATACTACTAATATAACTGCAGCATGGCTCTACCACGTATGAAGTAAAAAAAGTATTTTGATGAGAGTACAGATGGGATGACCAAGATAGGTCTTAGCTATAAGGACGCGAGGGTGATATGGTCATTCTAAGCTTTGTTGTCCTATAAAATCAAAACTGGGTGGAGCACAGAGACCAAAACGCAAAATCGTATACTATAACTAATATATTGAGAAAATAATAGTAAACAATTTTTGGCAATAATTAGGAATACTTCGAAAAATCAACTTCAGAAAAATAACTACACTACACTATTAAAATCTACTAAAATATTTACTATAATGTCAACTGTCAAAATGACGTCTTTTAGCGGCGCTTTTTTTACCCTTTATTATTTGATTTACCGACGAAGAGCTATTGTATCGCACAGGCATCTATGCAAACAAGTTTATACTTAATAAGAACGTAACCATATTAACCGGATGACCATATTACCTTCACGTAACTACTATAGTTGCACCTGGTAGATAGCACTGTTCTTGAGATTCGAAAAATCACCCATACAAAACTGGGCGGATCGCAAATTGATGTATAAAATAGTAATTTTAAGTGCTGATTTATCACGTGCTTGGCGGTGCAGGAAAACATCGTGAGGAAACCTTCATATCTGTGAGATATTAAAAGAACTATTTCTAAGACATGAGTCCAACAAGTATGCATTACGGCAGCGCCGCGGATACTTACTTGCACTAAAACCATTTAATTTCACCATCATTTTTTAAAGATTTTATCAACATATCTTCAAATATGTTTTTAAACAAGCATAAAGTAATCGATAACAAGTAAACAGACTGTCGAGCAATTTTCATTTAATCATAAGCTGACAACTTACATACGTTCCATTAGTGACTCCCACCTACTACGTAAAGTCCAAAAGATAAGCACTAAAATATTCAATCTCGTTTTATTTTTAGGTTATTTATTAGAAAAATAATTAAAAACAAATTACAAAAGAAATTAATATTTAAAAAAAACATTAAAAAATCTAAAATCAAAAATGCGAAAGGGTTATATTGGTCAACTATCACGCTTATCCTAAAAGTAGCGTTTATAACCTCTTTATAACATTATTCGGCCATCAATCTCGTCAGTTGTAACTGTCAGCTTGGTTGTCAAGCGAAATGAGCAATGTTTATTCTAATATATACAGTAATCTATGGTTTATTCATAAGTTCATTTGAATGGCCGGTGATGATCGGGACGATTAAGCATTCGCTCACTTCAGAGTAGCTGCCGCCATGATGCGGCCTGTCAAATCGAACAACAAATTCTAAATTTAAATGAATGACAGATGAGATAGTTTCGTTTTTCGTTAACTTTAATACACATTATAATATTTTTAACAACGTTAACGTTATTGTTGCGAAGTTTATGTTTTAAAGAATACACAAAAAAACTAAATCATCTCTTTAACATTTTCAATTTTGTCGTGTAATAGAAGTGCTTTTTCTTAAAATAGGATTGTATTGTTATAAGCGACATAGGAATTAAGATATTGTCGATTGAATCCTATATTATGTCAAAATTATTTTATTACAAACATTGAAATGTTATTTACATAACACTTTCTTCTTATTTTTGACATATGCCAGAATACTGGCCATAATTTATTGACTTGGTTATTAAAAATAAATTATAATAATTTTTAGTAAATCAGAACCTACTGACACTACCACTATATTGGGTATCTTCTTTAGGACTACTTTCACCCGATCGTATTTTACTCGTAATAGTGGCATCACATCATTAGCATTATATTAAATAGAAAAAAAAAACATATGTCTTCGTTAATGCTTCTTTATAAACCTGTTTGTTTTGGGGACATCCGTCAATAGTGTATAAAAGTTTAATAAAAATATCTTAAAGTAATTATATATTCGCCTAAATGCTTGCCGTAAATTTCAAAGTACGCAAGCACCTCGGGTTCGCTGCTGGCTCAGTTCATATTATGAATTGAAATTTTAAGTATGGCTTTACCAGGTAGAGCTGTAAGACATGGTGACGTTATATTCCCGAAACTCTTCACCGCTGCATTGGAAAACATTTTCAAGCTACTGGACTGGAAAGGATACGGTATTAACATCAATGGCGAGTACATCAGTCGCCTTCGATTTACCGACGATAAAGTCCTTATGGCAGAATTGCTGGAGGACCTAAGCACTATGCTCAATGACCTCAGTGGTGTCTCCCAACGGATAGGTCTTAAGATGAACATGGACAAAACAAAGATCATGTTTAATGTCCATGTCACACCTACGCCGGTAGTTGTTGGGAGCACTAAGCTCGAAGTTGTCGACGAGTCGTTTACCTGGGACAAATAGTCCGACTAGGTAAGTCCAACTTCGACCGAGAGGTCAATTGACGGATTCAACTCGGCTGCGCAGCGTTAGGGAAATTACGACACGTCTCCTCGTCAGGTATACCTCAATCTCTGAAAACTGGATTGTACAACCAGTGCGTGTTGCCAGTGATGACTTACGGATCTGAGACGTAGTCCTTCACTGCGTATGAGGACGCTCAAGGTCGCTCAGCGAGCTATGGAGAGGGCTATGCTCGGAGTTTCTCTGCGTGATAGACTCAGAAATGAGGATATCCGCAGTAAAACCGGAGTGACCGACGTAGCCCAATGGATTAGAAAGCTGAAGTGGCAATAGGCAGGCCATCTAGCTCGAAGAACCGATAACCGATGGGGAAGAAAGGTTCTCGAGTGGCAGCCTCGTACCGGTAAGCATAGTGTAGGGTGACCCCCACTAGATGGAGTGACGACCTGGTAAAACATGCAGGAAGTCGGTGGATGCAGGTGGCTCAGGAACGTGCTTTGTGGCATTACTGAGGGAGGCCTATGTTCAGCAGTGGACTTGTGAAGGGCTGTACTGATGATGATGATGATGATGATGATGATGATTACCACGTACTTGGCGGTGAAGGAAATATCCTAAGGTAGCTAGAATGTCTCAGGAATAGAATATTTGGAGGACTTGGAGGTAGGGGGGGCTAACTACTCCAGAACGCTCTTAGAAATAAGAGAATGCCTGTGTCGAGCATTGTAATGAAACTGTAACTTTTACTCTTTATTGTGTTCTTTTTAGTTGAAGTCGAAGTCAACTCAAGTATGATTTATTTTTTGTATATGTCGTATCCCGATCGTTAGAATTGGGCAAATCGTAATCTGCATTTCATGATACGCCGACATTTGATAATTGACTTCTGTTAATATGTTAAAAACGAAAGCATAGCTATTTAGTAATATTAGCGACAGTGTGTTAAGGTGCACCCTAAAGGGAGCGTAGATTTATATATTATGTATGTATAAATTGGGCGCAATGTGTTGTGGTGGGTAAATCATCGGTCAAAATATGAAACCCAGGCAGATTACAATATTTCCAATTATACGATTGAACTACGACATGTATAACATTTTCACGTTTTCCTATAACTAACTGTTTATAATTTGAAGGATAAACAATAGAGTTTGTTATAATATTCGTTACAAACAACATGTCTGTATTATTCTTCGCTTACAAATCATGCTCTTAAGACGTTTTTATGTGTAAGGTACGAGAAGTAAGAAAAACAAACCGTTAACTCTAATTTAAATATTACGTTTATTTTAAATAACGCCGTAACAGCTATTGATCATATTGTAAAAAAATGTAAGGTTCGATGATAAGGCCACCTAGATTATTTAGTGATAGCCACTTAGATTAGTTAATGATTTTTCATAACATCTTGCTGTATTATATTCATATTTGTAGGGTCTTACATTTAATAGATCATTATATTAAACAAGGACATAACACTTAAACTAGCAACAACTTCATTGTATAACTTAATAGGCTAAAATTTAAAGTTACAACCTATATACGTCCCACTCCTGGGCACAGGCCTCCGCTCATATCTGTGTTTGGGCAGAGTGTTTCAGGGCAAGGAATTGTCCGCCGCACAGCCACGATGCGTGCTGGCAAACACACATGTCTTCGAAATATTTTTTTCTGTATTGGTTGGGCTGAAAAGTTCGTATCGTCTCTATGAGATGGCGCCACTATAATAAAATCCATATCATTTTTAGGTAGTACCAACCTTCAAAAGAGACGTGTATAAATTTGACAGCTGTCTGATTATTAGTTTGTGAGATACAGCATTTTGAGTGAAGCAACTTTTGTTATTTTGAAAAAAATGGATAAAAAGGAATTTCGTGTTTTATGAAACACTATTTTTTGTTGAAAAAAAGTGCTGCTGATACCAAAAAGTGGCTTGATGAGTGTTATCCGGACTCTGCGCCGGGCGAAGCAACCATTCGTAAGTGGTTTGCCAAATTCCGTACAGGCCATATGAGCACCGAAGACGATGAACGCAGTGGACGTCCAAAAGAGGCTGTTACGGACGAAAACATAAAAAAATCCACAAAATGATTTTGGAAGATCTTAAATTGAGGTTGATTTGTATAGCTGGCACTCTAAAGATATCAAAGGAACGTGTTGGACACATCGTTCATGAATATTTGGGTATGCGAAAGCTATGTGCAAAGTGGGTGCCGCGCGAGCTCACAATCGACCAAAAACAAGAACGTGTCGATGCTTCAGAGCAATGTTTGGAGCTGTTCAACCGCAATAGAAGTGAATTTTTGCGTCGATATGTGACAATCGATGAAACATGGATCCACCACTACACTCCGGAGTCCAGTCGGCAGTCATCTGAATGGACTGCACGCGATGAACCGAATCCAAAGCGTGGAAAAACTCAACAGACGGCCGGTAAGGTTATGGCGTCCGTATTTTGGGATGCACATGGAATAATTTTCATCGACTATCTTGGAAAGGGAAAAACCATCAACAGCGACTATTATATAGCGTTATTGGAGCGTTTGAAGGACGAAATTGCGAAAAAACGGCCCCATTTGAAGAAGAAGAAAATGTTGTTTCATCAAGACAATGCGCCGTGTCACAAATCGTTGAAAACGATGGCAAAATTGCGTGAATTGGGCTTCGAATTGCTTCCGCATCCACCGTATTCTCCAGATTTGGCCCCCATCGACTTTTTCCTGTTCTCAGATCTCAAGAGAATGCTCGCTGGAAAGAAATTTAAAGCCGATGAGGAAGTAGTCGCCGAAACAGAGGCCTATTTTGAGGCTAAACACAAATCGTACTACAAAAATGGTGTTGAAAATTTGGAAGATCGCTATAATCGCTGTATCGCCCTCGATGGCAACTATGTTGAATAATAAAATCGAATTTTGCCAAAAAAATGTGTTTTTCTATAAAACGATACGAACTTTTCAGCCCAACGTTATTGTCAGACATGCAAGTTTCCTCACGATGTTTTCCTTCACCGCCGAGCACGTGGTAAATAAGCACTTAAAATTGCAATCATTGATGCCGGCCTGGTTCAAACCCGGTTTGCTCGCGTACTGGGAAATTTACAGCGAACGTTAACATTTGATAGGTTAATAAATTATAAAACAAAGTCACATATATTACACATTTATGAAAAGAGCGTATCCTTTGCTCAATGGCCGACAACGCCGAAATTTCGTCTAAAAGATCAACGTATATCATTTGAAATAATAATATTTTACGGGCTTTTCGAACAATCTTTTGCACTGTCGACATCTATCTCTATTCTTTGTAAGATGTACATACGGCTTTAGTAGTATAATGATGCTGGATGAATAAATCCTCCTATAATTGCAAATTCAGCTCCTATAGATAAAACATAATGAAAATGAGCTACAACATAATAAGTATGCTATGTATAAAACAGCTGTGAGGAACATCCTAAACAACTTTGTAAGTAAACATATCTCCCTCCCATCCTGTTCTTCAAACTTCAAAATAAACTTAAATAAATTCAATTCTATTTATCATTAGTTTATTTACAAAACCTCTAGAATGAGACATTTAACTTCATTAATATTTTCTTTCAATTTTCCGACCTCATATTATTTACATAATATTGTCAATAAAACTGAAATGACTAACTAATGCTTAAGGGGCCAAATTTTTAACCTAACGAATCTTCTTCGAATATCAATAATCACTATTTTATGGTGACAAGAAATTGTTTCGTCGCTTTTAACCACTCTCATATGAAAACGAACGGGGAATACTTTTAAATTATTATGTAATGTCATTACGGTGACAATGTAGTTTTTTTTTTTAATAATGACTGCTATAAAGCTATCAACGAGTCAACAGCCCACCTAATGGTGAGCCACTGCAGACTGTGGACAAGTTTAACTAACCAATATATAATTGCCAAAAATAACTTCCATTATAAACTCTCCTTTTCATTCTAAATTCTTACATGAAATAATTTGTTATTACTATAACAAAGAGATACACTGTTTCAAGCAAAGTAACAATATGTATAATCTATAATTTTTATTGTTGAAATCATCACTTTATGTATTATATCTTCAATCATTCTATCATCTGTCTTCATCATCAAGATTGGTGTGAATAGGTTTGTGTTTACTTAGTGCTATTTACCATCTTCAACTGTATTACATTTAACATCAGTTGGAAACAATGGCTTATAACAGTAAAAAAAAAAGTAACTCAGATTAAAATGTTATGTAAGTAACTATGACAAGCGAGCACATACACATATATACACTGATAATGGTAAGTGGATTCTGTGGCACATAGACTCGATTAAGAATTAAAATTAAGATATCTTATCACCCCTTGTTACTATGATGGCAGTTGTCATTGCCAGTAAAAAGAATCTACGGTTGTCCCCATTCACCATATGAAATTAACATTACTGAGCTGGTATTCAGTGTCATGGATGCAGTGCATCTATATAGACCACTCACGTTCCAGTTCATCCTCAAGTTTGCATGATGCCGCACCAGTTGAAACCATGGCGTCTTTCGCATTTTGCTCCGACTAACGTCATAGATACGTAATCGCTCATACACACGGTTTAGTTTACATGACGCTCATGTCGGCGGAATCGAAATTCAATATTCACACTGATAGCAATACACCGTCAAGTTTACCGGTCTCCGCTTCAACCGCGCTGCAAACTTGAGGGTAAACTGAATCGTGTATGGCATCCATCAGTCGAGTCGACCCATTCCTGTTGAATTACATTTTCGCATTGATATCTCGATCATAACCATCGTAATCGCAGCGCTCATTATTTTTAGAAATTACCATTTAATAGAATTACTAAAACTGAAATGAGTCGAGTAATTATCATCGAATAAATTTATGTAGGTATAGTGACATCGAATTTTGCAACCTTTACCCTTTAAAACTGGATTCTTTATCGAAACCGTTCGAACGAATTACGAAAGCTGTTCCAATATAAATACGCTCGCATCGTCTGGCTTGAGCGCGAGCCAGACGGAAATTGTATCAAGGGTCTCAGTGTGATAATGAATAAGCTAACTTTCTCTATAGGGATGGGTACACAATGTTGTTTAATATTTGTATATCATTGGTGATTTTTTTATAGTATAGGTTGACTAACAAGCACATGGTCCACCTGATGGTAAGTGGTTGCTGTAGCCCATAGACATCTACATCTATCCTCAGTTAGGAATCAAAATGCAGATGCGTTGTTACCCGTAAATTGTCCTACTGTCTCTAATATTACATCCATGGTCACCTCCAATCGTAAGCCTTACCATAGGCATAGAGCATGGATTGTTTGTGATCAGTGAGTGTCTTTAATTCATACATATGTGATGCCACAAAATCATCTATGTGGCTGTTAACTACGGAAATTGTCGCAATGGCCTAAATAGAGAACATGATCTCCCCCATCGGCCCATCGATGAAGACTCAAAATTTTGGAACAACGTATTACAAGACTATGTTGTTTTGTCGCCGCTCGTCGTTGATCCAGGTAACTTACATGATTATGTCATAAAGGATATAACGCCATCTATGGGAAGCCCGAACGTCTTTTTGATCTTTTCAATAGTACCTTCTTATAAAACCCTAACGAAATAGGACGAAGAATTATGCCACCACCATACAACTCTTTTAGGTCTTAAGGTATTTTTAGGTTTCATCATCATCATCATCATTACAGCCCTTTACAAGTCCACTGCTTAACATAGGCCTCCCCCAAGGTATGCCACAAAGCATGGTCCTGAGCCACCTGCATCCATCGACTTCCTGCATGTCTTACCAGGTCGTCACTCCATCTAGTGGGGGGTCGCCCCACACTTCGTCTACCGGTACGAGGCTGCCACTCGAGAACCTTTTTTCCCAACGGTTGTCGGTTCTTCGAGCTATATGGCCGGCCCATTGCCACTTCAGCTTACTAATCCGTTGGGCTATGTCGGTCACTCAGGTTCTACTGCGGATATCCTTATTTCTAAGTTTATCACGCAAAGAAACTCCGAGCATAGCCCTCTCCATCGCTCGCTGAGCGACTTTGAGCGTCCTCATACGGCCAGCAGTGAAGGACCACGTCTCAGTTGCGTCGTTACTCATGGGGGGATATTTGCCATAGTTGCCACGCTTGGCGAGCGGGTTGGCAACCGCAGTTTTTTTTTGTCGTACAGTTGCTGTTACCAGGAAGATGCTGCTGCCCATCTCCTGCCTGTGTCCCTCTGTCGCCTCTTACGACACCCACCATTTTTAGGTTTATTACTATGTAATTATTAAGTCAGTATTTAGACACATTTTTTTTAGAATAAGGATAACAAACGAGTACACAATCTACCTGATTGTAAGTGAATGTTGCGGCCATTACACATTAGACCTACTTATATATTATCCTCAACTAAGAATAAAAATTCATTCTCGTTGTCACACCCGAGGGCTAAGATGAAATGCCTAGTTTCTAATAAAAAGTTTCACCGGGTCTTTACACTCATCATATAAAACACAACAGGTTAAGGTAAAGGTGCTATTTCACGCTTATATTCTGTAAAAGCGTGATCCTACCCCGGTCGAGCCGACCCATTCGTGCTACAACTAATATAACTGCAGCGTGGCTCTACTACGTAAAAATTCCTCATTCTTCAGGATTTAACTGCACGCGTTATGCATGTTTTTGTTTATATTATATATGAGTGTGTGGACCTGTCTTTATCAAAAGTAATGCCAATGCATGTGCACACCGTGTAAGTGAATTTTCGATCTCATTAGCGTTTCACAGTGTGCAGCGCTCTTTTGTAACGGCACCGCGGTCGAGTGGGATGTTATTATTGATCGATAATGTCACACTTATCTTGCGCCTCTCAAAATCTTTCATATGGTCGAGTGCTCGGTGTACCGAGGTAAACTTAATTTCCATGGTACAGCGTTAAACTTTTTTATATACAACATTGAAATGACCAACGAACTTATAGAGTTATAACTTTACCATATATTATGTCAAAATTAATGCTGCAATATTTTCTGCATAACGGAGGATCTTGCTAAGCCATTTGAGGTAGTATTTTTATGTATTCTCTTAAAAGATATAAAGCCGCAAAATCCTTAGATATAATTTTCATATAAATATAGAAAGTTTTCACATTTCCCATCTCTCCCTTTTATATCGTGTCTTTAACTCACTAAACTGAGGAAATTATCTTTGCAATAAAACTTAATGTAATTTTACTACTTTGCGAAAGTATAGCAATTGACGAAGTCACATTTATGATAGATACCAAACTTTGAAATGTTTTTGCTACAATAATCTTAAACGTTAACTGTTACTGGTTACCACTAAAATTGAATTTTTATAAGCATATAACAATTTTGTCTTTTTAAACTGGTATTTTTGTTGATTTGTGGCACTCAACTGGCTCCTTCCGTTTAAGGTTTTTTTTAAATAAACATTCTCTCCTAATCGTTGTCGGAGGCTGCTCTTCCTAACTAAAATTAATGTTGGATTTTCTCAGCAGTCTGTTCTCTCGGCAACTCTTTTCCTGCTGCAGATTCTTTCGGTTTACTTGTGTTACCGGATTACCTGGAAGTGATTTATCATTTCATCCCGCGTAATGTAAGAGGCCACTAAAGGAAATGAAGATTTTATGGTTTTCGATAGATTCCGATAGAGAACCATCGGTCGGGGAAGAGCGTCTAAGTTTCTCACGTCTGGTACTGCGATCGAGAATGAAATCTATATAAACGGAAAAACCTAGGTCCAGCTGTGGGCTTTAGGATGAAAACCAAGACAAAGAAAGAAATAAAACAAACATATAGCTTTTATTAGTAACAGTTTATTTTTTATTTTTAGATTTTTGTAGTTTAACGTTTGGTGTACTATAACGTTTTTTATACACAGGCTGCACTAAAAGTATCGGGAATGGAATATCTCCACTGTTCCTGTCATATTAAAATATTTTTAATTAAAAACTTCTTGGTTTTAAAAATCGAATACCATTTATTTATTTAAATAAAGATTCTCGGTCTTGTCACAATGTTTTGTCAAACTTGTTTAGTCGTTGAGAAAATGGAATTGACTCGAGAAAATTCAAGAGCGATGATTTATTATGACTTTCGAAGTGGTTGAACACAAAAACAGTGTATTGACCGGATGATTTCTGCATTTGGTGGTGAAGCCCCATCCAAAACCACAATTTATCGCTTTTTTGCCGAATTTCAACGTGGACGTGTCAAGCTCAGTGATGATCCCCGTCAAGGTCGTCTAAAAACTGCAGTCACCCAAGAAAACGTTGATGCTGTGCGTAAGCTGATTGAGGAAGATCGACAAGTGACATACCGCAAAATTCAGGCAACTTTAGACATTGGCATGAGTAAAATACAAATAATCTTGCATGAACAATTAGGTGTAAAAAAGTTGTTTTCCCGATGGATACCGCATTCGCTCTGTGAAGAGCAAAAAGCGGCTAGCGTTACTTGGTGCGTCAGAACTCTCGAAAGATTCCATGCAGGATCCTCAAATACTGTATACAACATCGTACCAGGTGACGAATCCTGGATATATGCGTACGAACCCGAAACAAAAAATCAGTCACGAGTTTGGGTGTACGAAAATGAGTTAAAGCCAACAAAAATTGTTCGTTCACGGAGTGTTGCAAAAAAAATATGGTGGCCACGTTTGTCTCCAAGACCGGCCATGTGACGACTATTCCTCTTGAGGGTCAAAGAACGGTTAATGCAGAATGGTATGCTAGCATTTGTTTGCCACAAGTCGTTTCTGAACTCCGTAAAGAAAACTGCAACCGCCGCATCATCCTCCATCACGACAATGCGAGTTTTCACACTGCACACAGAAGAAAAGAGTTTTTAGAGCAAGAAAACATAGAATTATTATACCATCCGCCGTACAGTCCCGACCTAAGCCCTAATAATGTCTATACTTTCCCTAAAATAAAGAATAAATTTCGTGGACAGAGATTTTCATCACCTAATCGTAATTTCTGAATATTTTCGTCAAATATCAAGTGACGCCATCACAGTTCGTGAAGTAAAAAGGGGTTTTAATATAAATATAATGTACTATACAAAATAAATATATTAATGGAAATTTATTTCCTATAACTAAATCACTTTACCTGAAGAAGCTGTGGACGCCTACAAGACGGCCATTTTGGAGCCCCCAACTTCCGAATGGAATGGTTGCTTCAATGATTGGTTCCATCGTATGGAAAAATGTGTCAAATTTTGCGGAGAGTACTTTGAAAAGCAATAAATACATTTTTAAATAGTAATGTTGTGTCACTTCCTTGATTCCCGAAATTTTCAGGTATTTAACGAATAAAACTATTTTTAAGGATATTATCACGTTTAATGTAAGTAACTCTTATTTTAACTCCCGACGAATTTGGGTGCCCCTCCCCATACCCCCTCACCGGTCTGCCCCATCACCCCGATGGGATTTTACCATCCATGGGAGTAGAGCCACGCTGCAGCTATAGCAGTAGGCCACCAAGGAAGGTCCACGCTTTCGCAGAACATCAGCGTAAAATAAAGGCCTAATACTGCTGTGTTTCGTATGGTCAGTGTAGAGAACCGGAGATCCTTTTTACTGGATACGAGGCTTTCCATCATTGTCCGCAGGGGTGATGACGCATCTGCATTTTGATTTGTAATTGAAGATAAATGTAGATGTCTAAGAGCTACAGCATCCACTTACCATCAGGTGGACTATGTTCTCATTTTTCACACTTATTCTATTAAAAAATCAATTTTTGGTATACTAATTGAAATGAGGATAAAATGCAAAACACTATTCAAAATAGGACACCACAAGCGCACTAATGACATCCTCGTCTGGAGAGTATTTTGAGTAAATATATACGAATACCCGAGCCCACGTTGTGTGTCAATGGAAACTACTTTTACAAGTGGCATTTATTACAGTTACGACCAATTATCTTATTTGATAAATCTGTAAGATTTATATTAATGCTCCTTTTTTCGGATGTTGATTTATTGAATTATGTGCTGCCAAAATTATAAAAGAGATTTGTGGTTTGATTTACTGACCAGTACATTTACATTTACAACTTTTTTAACTGTTATAATAACTTTTTACTACTTAAATACAGTTTTAACTATTATTCCACTTATTGGTAAGTGATTGATAGTATTTTTCAATGGGACAACTTACCGAAATTATAATGATTTCTTATATTTACGCGAACGCTACACATTAATTGAAACTTTTACGGATTTTATCGCGTTTAATTTATTTGATTTTTGATTAGCAGTTTTAATCGATAACCGAAATTATTAATCTACGTAAATGCATACGAAGAGATTATCAAACATGCTTGAGGTCTGATACTACGACGCGAATCTCAGACAAGGATCTGATAGCAACCTGACAACAAATGAAAATAATATAAATGTGGTTGCAAACGTGCCTGATAAGTATGGCAACTATCGTAAAATGCCCAGTGTAGAGTAAGCCTATTGATAGGATGTAGTGATTTATTCATTGTGCGAGTAGAAAAATGCGGTAGTTGAGAATAAAATTCAATATTTTTAAGTTATAATTCAATCCATTTATCTTCTTATAATAACTAAAATATAGTCGTAAAGAAAATGTTTTAGTCGCCACATGAAAATTGCACTGATTCTTATGGACTAAATATAATAAAAGATGTATGATATATAAAGACATAAACATAAAGACATAAAGACATTTATTCCGACACTTCAGATTACAATCACAAATTAATAATCCAAATTAAGACGAATAAGAATAAAATAAAATAAATAAAAACACAAGAAAATTTATGAACAAAAAAAAAAGTGGAGGATATAACAACAATTCATGACTTAGTAAACGAAACAGATGAAGTGGCGGAAGGGACCGCCTCAGCATAAGCCGCGGGATAGCGACGCTGATTTTCAGTCGGCCCCATACGGTCCTACGGAGACCGTGCCGTAAGTGTTGACATTAAGCGAGTAGTAGATACATATGATAATAACAACTGATGAATGTTAATAACAAAATGGAAAATACGTATTGTATAGTTGTGCTGATATATACACGTACACATACATACATACATATACATAGATACATACATACAAGTGATACGGCTTCAGCTCGAATGAGAAGTTCCTTCTATAAGTATGAGAAAGTACGATCGGGGAAGGACTACGCTCTCAAATACCTGCTTGAAACAGCTGCGTTACGCTACTGTGTTCGTTTGACTCTTTTATAGGTATCGAGACATTTCATTTGGGTCCTCGACGGTGACAACACTAGATGCGTTGCCATTTAATGATTCTTAGTCGAGAAAAGATGCAGATGTTTATTCAGATTTTTTTCAGGTGGACTGTTTCGGTTGTTACCTTTACTTGTATAAAATGACATTTACCACTCTATTGTGCATTTAGTATCAAAAAATACGAAACCTGAATATTTTAGACAAAATGAGAATTGATAATAAAATACATTACTACTTACAAAAACTATTTTTTATTCACAGGATAGGAAGTATGTTTTTTTATTGAATAAGGGTGACAAACATAAAAAAACATAAGAGTGGCACCAAAAATGCAAAACGCTTTGTCTGAATTTCTCGTTTCCAGTAAAAACAGTCTAACAAATTTGATTTAACCCTAAGAGAAAAAAGACAATGCAATGTGAGATTGAGTTATCACATAATACCACGGAAAATATCTAGAGAGATAAATTTTGCGTGAGATTGCGGGTTGCTTATGCATAAGTCTAAACAAATTATATGACCTATCTAGGGGTCACGGGTATTTAACCTGTATTCTGTAGGCACGGAAGACATAAAACTTGCCACTGATAAATTAGAGAATTCGATAAGCTGCATATAATTACAATGAACCTGAATAGCTATATTATATATTAAAAAGAGTAATACAAGAAAAGGGAAGTAGGTTATGATGATAGAATATACATACATGAAAACTATATTATAAAAACAAAATCGTTAGTACTAAATTTGCAGTAGCGGTACCAGCGCATAGATTTAGTATTCAAACATCAAATGACTAGTGTCGTATATACGGGCTGTTTAAGACTTTTTTTTTAAATTTATTAACAAATATTTTTAACAAAGATAAATTACAATAGTATATAATAGCTTTTTAAATTTCCAACACCTGATTTTTAAATAGTCCTTCGGACATCAATCATTTAGTTTTTATCGGTGTTATCTAAATAATATTTTTAATTTAAATAGAAAAAGAAGAGAAATTAAGAGTAGATATTATTTACAGCATAAGGACCTTTTTTGGGTACAATTGCAAACCAAAAAAGATTTGTCCGAAACATTTTTTTACCTTCTATAGTAATCATGAAAAGCCATTTTTTTAGTTTTCTGATTTCACAAAAAAATTATGCATATTTATTCGAATTACATATACTTAGATCACTTCTGGCATTACTTTTCCTCTAGTCGTGAAGTTTTATCATAATAGTTTCAACCTAAGGATAACCGGGATAATGCCGGCACAAACAGACCGACAAAAATTTTTAAATTGTTATTTATGAAACTTAATAGAATTCAGTTATTTGGGTATTACAGGTAAATACTTCATTTTTTAAACAAATGTTTGAATAGAGATAATTATTTAAAAAAATGTATTTTTACACCTAAATGTAAGGTAAAGAAAGTTTATACATCCTAAAAGTTTATACGTCATACTTCTGAGAACTAGACTCTCGTTTTACGGTTAAACATTTTCAAGTTGACATAAATATAAATTATTATCTGCGTATTCTCGAAAAATCTTATATCTTACATAATATCCAAAAAACTTTCTAAAATAGAATATTAGTACATAGTTCGTTCTAAACATAAGTCCAAAAGCATTTTAAAAAGCAATTATAAAAGAACAATTTTATAACCAATAAAGTTCAGTACAAGAGCATATAAAATATCAAAGACCTCCTCAGTGAATCTAAACATGTTTAGACTCCAGCTTAGTTCATTATTTAGAACCTGTTCAAGTTAGATTTATATCTCTAACAGCTAGCTAACTCCGGGATTAATAACATAGGTTTGCTTACAACTAAACAATATAATAGTGGCGGTGTAAGAGTATCCACTATCCCATATCATCCCGTGGGTGTCGTAAAAAGCGACAGAAGGAAACAAATCAGGAGGTGGGCAGCAGCGTCTATCTAATAACGACTAAAAATAAAAATCGCTTGCCAATTGTTGCAGCTAAGGTAAATATCCCACCCCCTTTACTAGAGAACATAGTTTAGCAGTGGACTTTAGTAGGCTGTAACGGTAACATGGTACATTTTGTATAGAGTTTTGATGTACAACTTGATGTAAAACACTCGAACGGATGACGGGGAGCGAAGTGAATGGTGTACATCTTACGCTTCGTATACACCTAATCCGTAATCGGCCGAAGTTTACTCGGGCTATGACGGCCGAACTCGGACGATCGAATTAAACACTTGTAAAACAAACAGAGCGCGTACACACAACAAACATCGCGACAAGAACAACAAGGCGCTATCCTATTGCCATCGCTCGCACGATGGTGCGATGCGATTTCATCGTCCGATGAATTCGCGCGCGCGATATCTTCAGTCGCATCGCATGATCGCACGACGCTCAATAGGACATTCCGCAGATATGAGTATGTTTAAACGCACGGTCGCACGATCAGTTTCTTCAGTCTCAACGCATGATCGCGCGAGCGATGGCAACAGGACAGCACCTCATCGTCCGATAACGCATGAAAACGGCCGATCAACCTTCGAGTCCGAACTTGTTGGGATTTCTCGCCCGACTGCCGGCGTCTACAGTGCAAATTGAATGTATCTATAGTTTAATTTAATCATTTTGTTTTTAGTCTGTTGTTACTGTCAGTGTTATTATCGACCTAAACGATTATGGATATTTAAAATAGAAAAATAGAAAAGAATACCGGCAACGTCCAATTTCAGCACAAGTGGTACACTGTTGTAGTGTAAGCACATACACGTCCGAATTACTCGTCCGGGTAGTTCCGTCCTGCATCATATTATTATTATTATTAATAGTGAATATTCTTACACACAACGGACTGAAAACAATAAAGAATATCAGTCCGCAACAGTTCACTGATACCTAATAACATGAAGACCAATATGCAGGAAAATATGCAAAAGAATGCAAAAAAATGCAGACTTTATCTATCAAAAGTTTACTAGGCAAGGGTTATTTAATACTATTAAACGAGCAATTCTTGTATATATATATATATATATATATATATATATAATCGGGATTTCGGAAACGGCTCCAACGATTTTCATAAAATTTAGTGTCCAGGGAGTTTCGGGGATAAAAAATCGATCTAGCTAGGATTTATTTTTAGAAAATGTCTTTTTGTCCGTGTTTTTAGGCAATGAAAAACTGCTACAATATCGTTAGAATAAGAAGGTAAATTTTGACAGATTGTCAATGATTATTAATAGCTTAATGGTATAATGGGCGGTCACAGAATCGTAAAACCCCGGTTCGAGCCCAGACCGACCGGACCGACTTTTTTAATTTTTTTTTCAAGTTCCTTTCTTTTTTGAGAAAATCTATTTTTTCTAGCCCTTTTTTTAGTATTTTTTAAATACACGAAAATTTAAATTAAACTAATTGCACTCATGATTTTTTATTCAAATAACCATTTCAGTTTTTTATATTATGTCGCTAAGATCAAAAAATATTATTCATATTTCATATGTAAGTAATTTGTATCTAAATATAATTTCCAAAACACACAAATTAAAAAAAACCGAGCGAAAAATACCGAGCAAAGCTCGGTCAACCGGGTACTACTACTAAAGAGTACTTGATTAATAATAACTGGGAATGAAGTGATCGCTACCATGCTGTTTCTTAATGTTTTCTTTATTTTGCGTCCGAAGCAATTATGGGCAACCCTCCGGAAAGCGGGGGAGGAAGGTGGAGAATGCTCATAGCATACCACGCAGCCGGCTTCGTTGTTATGCTATTGCTTTTACCCATTAAACCCTACCTTTATGGATTGGCTTACCGATCTGACGAGAGATCCCTAAGCTGTATACGGACGCGACCCTCCTTATGTTTTCATAACAATTGTATACTTAAATATTATATTGCAAGTTATGCTTTAAAAAGAGTCCCGCTGGGTTGCTTGCTGGTTCTTCCCAGGACAGAGGGTTTTTTCAGATGTAAAAGTAAAAAACGACTTTCAATAAAAATAACCTTAGAATAGAATCATATTTATTCAATATTGAATAAATATGATTCTATTCTATTCTATGGTGGCTCTGTAAGAACATACACTACCCCATATCGGTTGGCGGTTTCATAAAAGACGCAGTAAAATTGTTATCGAACAGTGTTAAATCCCTGATAGAGATGTACCTCAGAGTATTGTTGTAATTTTTTTCTTTAGTCATTAACCCTCACTAATTCCTAATTAAATATTGGCCTAGTAAAATTTATATATATATATATATATATATATATATATATATATATATATATATATATATATATATATATATATATATATATAAAT
Source organism: Parnassius smintheus behrii (assembly GCA_036936625.1). NCBI lineage: Eukaryota > Metazoa > Arthropoda > Insecta > Lepidoptera > Papilionidae > Parnassius > Parnassius smintheus. The sequence goes on from JAUPFT010000007.1 coordinate 49,816,213, forward strand.
CAATTCTTAATTGTTTTAAATTTTCTTTATAATTTTTTGTAAACTTTACAAAAAAATTAAAAACCTTCAACTTCTGTAATAATTTTTATCGCGTAAGCATGTTAGACTTGTGCGTGATTATTTTGGCCCCTTGCATTTGTATATTTCTTGAATAGTGTATGCGTTTTTTTATTCAGTATAGATTACTGCATACTACTCATTAAAAGTCGTTTTTTATTGACACTTATTATCTTGAATTGTGTGTAAAATGCGTGGATGAAATAAATATATTTTTATCAGATATAAAACAGAGCCATCCACGCCTCTTTATCTCGGCGGTGTTATACATAACGCAGTGCCAATTAGCGCGGGAACGTGGTGTATTTCTTGACCAGTATCACGATTACAGCATCGCTACTTCAAGCATATTGCACCTACATTACCCTGCTAAATCATTGTAAGGCCCAGTCCGCACTAATAGGCAAGCGATAAGCGAACCAACAGCGTAAATAATGCCCAATTCTGTCATTGTCTGTGAACATACGTTGTAGTAAATCTTTAAAGGACAATCGGCTTGTATTCTAATTTCAGTAATTTTATTGCATAGCGCCGTGAAATGGTGATGTTAGAATATCTAGTGGTTTTACCATCTGATGAGCCATCTTACGATATCGTTCTGTGGATGTTTTTTTGTAGAAGAAAGGTGACAAACGAGCACACAGTTCGCCTGATGGTAAGTGGATGCTGTGTCCCGTAGAGATCTACATTTATCCTTGATTAAGAATCAAAATGCAGATGCGTTGTCACCCATGAGGACTAAGATGGAGCCTCGTTCCCAGTAAAAACAGGTCTCCGGATCTCTACACTCACCATACGAAACACAGCAGTATTAAGCTGCTATTTTACGCTGGTATTCTGTGAGAGCGTGGTCCTTTCCTGGTCGAGCGGATCCGTTCGTGCTACAACCATAACACAGCTGCAGCGTGGCTCTACCACGTATGAATACGCGTCATAAGAGGCAACAGTAGGAAACAACCCAGGAGATGAGCAGCTGAGAGAAGTTTTAGTTATCTTCTTAGTAACAACTAAAAATAAAAAAATAAACTGCGGCTGCCAGCCCGCCTGCAAAGCGCGGCAACTATTGCAAGTTACCCCTTGTGAGGCAATCTATGGAGGCCTGTGTTCAGCAGTGGGTTATTTTTACTATATTTGATACTTTCTTGACTGCCGGGTATATAATGGTGTGAGTTGTTCACCCCGACTTCGCCCGCCCGCGTGGAGTTTACTATTTTATTTCATAGTTTTTGTTTTTGTTTCTGCGGAACCCTAATTTTTAAAAAAAAATATAAGTAGCCTAAGTTACTGCTTATAAAATCTGCTATTTGCCAGCGATTTTCCGTCAAAATGGGTTCAAGCATTTTGGAGATTAGCCTGAATAAACAAACAGACAGACATTTTTTTTGATTCGTTATTTTTGTTACATGTACATTTAGTAAAAAGGTGCTGTTTTGACATAAGGACACTTCAATTTTATTTTATTTGTATAAGATCATTGTAACCGTAGGTATAAGAGAGTCAATATAACTATTTAATATGTTGTTTGACTCAGTGTACGTTGAGTCCATCGATGTAGTAGGACACAAGTATATCGATGGCTCTCGTCTTTCTGGGTTCCGTGGCGTGTACATCTTGATAGAATACTATAATATCACATAGTAGAATTGACAATCTTGCCCGGATACGAACAATTTGTGTTTTTTCTTTTAAATAATGGCTTTGGCTGAGATTCGAACTCAAGATTCAACCTGAAATATTTAGTACCACTGGACTACGCCTTTTTCTGATATAGTAACGTGGTAGAGTCGCGCTGTACGGCACGTGGCAGGATTATTACAAATGGGTGGGCTCGATCGGAGTAGGGAGTAGGCTCTCAGAGAATACCAGCGTAAAATATCAGCTTAATACTCCTGTGCTTCGTAAGGTGGGTGTAGAAAACCGGAGACCCATCTTTACTGGAAACGAGGCATTTCATCTTAGTTCTCAAAGGTGACAACGCATCTGCACTTTGATTCTTAATTAAGGATAAATGTTGATGTCTATGGGCCACAGCATCCACTTACAAAAAAAAAGTACAAGCAATATTCTGGAGTTGCGCTTCTGCCGGATTGTTAGCCAATTTAGCTTAGATCTATATTGCAAAATATGGTCATACTAAGCCCAACGATAAATCTTATACAGTTATTGAGGAGGCTTTCCAGCATGTTCAGAAGATCTTGGGACAGATTTGTGTAACACACATCGCATAATCAATTACGGGTAATATGAGTGATGATCTTAGATTGTGTCGGAAGAAAATGTTTTAAGCGATACAGAGAGCATAACGTGGCAAAACTTTACGACTCACATCTGAAACCTGAGTTCTCTAATTCAGCGTGCTGTCGATGTGAAGGCCAGGATTTATAACAGAGTTACTGAGAATTATAGTACCAGGTAGCCCGTGTGCTCGTTCTCACCCTTATATTATTAAAAAAATACTAACCATTACGCTACGCGTGTTTTCGATGTACCACCATTAGTACGGGTCAGTGATCTCAGCTTAACAACTTATGTTTTCCACACGGCTGCGTTCGCGTGACTGCCCTAATAGAACATATGGAATGTAATATTAAAGGACTAGTTAACCAAGAGATCTTTCCTTTTCAAGACCAATTTGTACGTTAGATTAACCTTTGAAATCAGGGTTAATTTTGAATAAGTTTGAAACTAAGCCGACATTTCCTTGGGTAAAGTACACAATTTTGTTATTAACGCACTTTGTACAGTTAATGTGTAATAAAACATTACATACATACACAGATGTGAAATATCAGTTACAGCTATCGTCAACCCGCTAGCCGAACGGTGCGTTTAGGGCAAGCCCCCACTTTTGTGGCACAAGCCTATGTGCAACAGTGAACTATTCATCATCATTCATCATTACCAGCTATCAAAAGTATACAGCTGCCAGCCCATATATTGTCTCATAGTTATGTTTGTCATAGGTGCTAGGCCTGGCACGCCTGTTATTTATGAACGACAATCAGTTAAAATAATACATTACCAGGCATTCTAAATTTAAAATACAAAAAGAATAGTATGTTTGAGGTTTAAAAAAACTTTCATCATTTACTTATTTATTACTTATTTTGAACCTTCTCTGCAAATCTGGCGGTATATTGAAAAATAACTCTGTATAGCGCAGTACTTCGGAACTTTTGATAGCGCGATTTAGACTGCGGTGCGGTTCGCTTATGGCGCGAGAGCGCTTAAAGTTATTAACCTACGAAATTGCCGTTCTGCAGTTCTGGCTATTTCAAATCAAAATAATTTTTGTTTGGTGAAGAATTCTAATTTCAAATTATTTTTATTTTAAAAACGTGGAATTCTTTTTCAAAACTAAGAAATTGTTAATTGATGTAATAATTCAGATATAGAGATAAAAAAATTCGAGTAATTATAGAATATGAGTACCGTCGTGACTAAATGCTGCTGCTCATCTCCTGATTTGTTTCCCTCAGTCGCCTCTTAGGACACTCCCATGAAGTGGTATAAAGTAGTGGACATTTTTAAACCGCCGCGCAGTGAACTATTTCGGTCAAATATTATTTTTTTGATATTTTCAACCAGTTAAGTCCCATTGCTGGGCAAAGACCTGTCTAACTTCTATCTACTACTCACGGTTTAAGGATCCAGTCGTTGAAGTGCGGTCGTTTCAGTGATTTTAAGGAAGTGTTAACTTTATTTATTTGCAATGCCGCGTCACTGCGGACTATTTCCCGCTAGAAAACTCTCTCAGAGATGAGTCGAGGCCTGTGCCAAACTGTGGGAATTATGAAAAAGTTACTGTAACGTCACTGTACCTAATCGCATCACAATGGCGTAAACGGACCAAACAACGAACGCTAAATCACGCTGTCGAAGTTTCCGAACAAGCAGGCTTAGCGGCTGATTGACGATCGCGATATCAGATGTCTCGTACCTATGACGCTGCTCTCCATCACCGGTCTGGGTATTTGACTTCTAGTCCACCGGCGACGAGAACACTCCATATTAAAAAATATATTAATGTTGTGTGTAAATATTAAGAAAATAGTCTAATTTCGTTCGGTAAGGAGTATGTTAGGACTGAATCTGAGTGACAGGGTAAGAAATTGTGTGATAAGAGAAGAGTGTGGTTTGCAAGATGATATTGTGACCAGGATTAAGAAAGGATTGCTTCGGTGGTTTGGTGATGTGGTAAGAATGAATGAGGAAAGAGTGACAAAGCAATTTATGTTCCAGAAGTGAACAGCAGAGTCGGCAAGGGACGTCATAGCTTAAATTTTATCTATACCCAATTGGCGATATATTGAAAGTGGGCCAAATTAAGAGTACTCATAACTGACGAGCATGTATGCGTTGGTATATGGATGTAGAGGAGGTGAAAGAGGTGCATCAGGAACGTGCCAAATGGAAGTCTGTAGTCTCTGCCTACCCCTCTGGATGATAGGCGTGAGGGTTTGTGTATTATTATATGTATATGTAGTCTAATTTAAGTCATAGAAGGATGAACACCTCTCATCATTAACTCCTTCCTTATTACACACCTACGAATATGCATTACCACCCAGGTATTATTTACTTTTGCACCGATTTGGATATTAAACATCTATCATCCGAAGTAGTTTTACCGGCATCTACATTAAAGCCATGCTATCTTTTTAGCATTTTCCATAGCTTTTTTTAATACCGCCACCATTTGATAAAAATATTAAGTATATATTGTATGTGACCATATAAAACGTAAATATTTTAGGTAAATAATGAATCAATACGTTAATTAAAATAATTTATTGTCTATTTAACGGTACAAACAGTAATTTGTAAATATGCGTGAAGAGGTATTTATATAGTGTAATAACACTAAGAGCGTACGAATATTTAATTACCTGTGGCTATCATTACCATAATGACAGCAGTACCAAACCACAGCATAATTAATAAACTATAAATTAATTTACATAATGTCATACTCCACACGAAATACACTACTGCAATAGGTAACCCTATAATGGTAATTACGAAATCAATAAATTAAAATATAAAAACGTATAATAAAAAATATATCAAAGAACATATGAATAAACATATGCAATATCAGTGCCCATGTATATTATTTCCAATGTAAATTTTATAAACCAATGCAACTGTGATTAACGTATTATATTTTTTTTTCAGGTAATACTCTTGAAAAGATTGTGAGTTAGTGGCATATTGTTGACATTCGTAAGTAATAATTTATTTTTGCTTTATCTTAGCAAACGGATATGCGATAATAATCCCAATGTAGGAATGATGATTACAATTATTCCTACAATAAGAGAGATTCTTGTATATCATGGGCTACGACCTATTTGATTATATTTATTTTTAACATATATGTTTATTATTGCAGTTTACAAATTATCCTCAGGTCACAATATTTATATCCTAAGTACTTACTAGAATTAAGCGTTACTTTGCGGAAATCCATTAGATATACCCAGAAGATAATTTTTTTTTATAGTATAGGGTGACAAACGAGCACACAGTCCACCTGATGGTAAGTGGTTGCTGTGGCCCATAGACATCTACATCTATCCTCGATTACGAATCAAAATGCAGATGCGTTGTCACCCGTGAGGACTAAGATGGAATGCCTCGTTTCCAGTAAAAAGGGTCTCCGGTTCTCTACACTCACCATACGAAATACAGCAGCATTAAGCTACTATTTCACGCTGGTATTCTGTGAGAGCGTGGTCCTTCCCCGGTCGAGCCGACCCATTCGTGCTACAACTATACTACTAATATAACTGCAGCATGGCTCTACCACGTAAAAAAATTATTCAGATAAGTCTTACCTTGTTTGAAGAAAACCTTCCATCCTCTTCCAATTGCATGTTCCATTCCCATCTCCATTACACTAGAAAAGACACTACTGTCGAAAATACGATACGTGTTTCGCCTCTAGGCAAGCATCATCAGGAGACAAGCTCCTACATCTTGAAACTCATATACATATAATAGATTAAGTGAATTTAGATTTTTTTAGAATGCGCCAAAATATCTGACTGGTCAACACAAACTACAGTATTGGAAAAAAGTCCTAATAAAACATAAAATGAATAGAGGCCCAATAACAGTAAAAACGACTAAATGCTCCCGCAATAAAAGGGTTGGAACGAGAAGTAGTGCCAAGTCCTATTCCACAGCAGTTTCTTAAATCATAACTATGGGAATTGGGAATATCCAACGTTTTTCAATTGACTTAAAAGAAAATTTGGTTTTTGATATAAAATTTATAGCTTGGCAACTTTCAATGTTCATAAAAACGAAGACTAATAATTCCACTCCCTTGCTAAACGCAATATAAAAGACAAAGCAAAACGTTTCTTTCGAATGCGTGGAATATGAACAAAAAAGGGGTGGAGACCCGCTGACTGTCTGGTTTTCCAATGGTGGAAAGAGGATGGAAGGTTTAAATCGTGTAATGCCTACGCACACTCTAAATAAAGGATACATTACGATAGATTACCTGACTGGCTATTCTGCGTCTGCACTCGAGACTGGCAAGGATGGTGTCAACTAAATCACCAATAGGAAACGCACGCCTCTCGGCTAGGTTCACCGCTGCTAAGTGGTTTTACGCAGTTACAATCATGTGTCAAACTAAAAACTACGTGTAACTTAATGATATTTAATTAAAACGTAAAGTTTAGCTTTTTGCTTTGTTCTATTAAAAACTATAAATAATTTAGTTGGAAACAAATTATTAAAATTACTTGCCTGTATTGCACGCTGCGCGCTACACGCTTTATTAAACATAAAATCAATTTCTGTTTGTCAAAACATTACAATTTTTGTCGCTTTAATAACTGTTATCTAATATATAAAACATATTGCTTTTTTATTTTATTTTTTTATAGGATAGGGTGACAAACGAGCACGCAGTCCACCTGATGGCAAGTGATTGCTGTGGCCCACTGACATCTACATCTATCTTCGATTACGAATCAAAATGCAGATGCGTTGTCACCCGTGAGGACTAAGATGGAATGTCTCGTTTCCAGTAAAAAGAGTCTCCGGTTCTCTACACTTACCATACGAAACACAGCAGCATTAAGCTGCTATTTGACGCTGGTATTCTGTAAGAGCATGGTCCTGCCCCGGTCGAGGCGAACCATTCGTGCTATAACCATAATATTGATGCAGCGTGGCTCTACCACGTATATTTAATTATTCAAAAATAAAACAAACGGCATCTCGATATACGACAGACGCTACTTAGTCGCAGACTCCGGTACACGTGTGTTTAAAACATGCAGTATGCTTATCAAATGCAAGTGGGCCAGTAAGACCTCGGTCAGTCACGACTTCTCACACCTCCGTACCTGACTGTACACTTTGTTAATTATCCTCTAAATGCTTTGACGCCGTATGCAGTCGCTGCTATAATTAAAATGTTTAGATGCACCTTTCCAGACTGCCGACTTGTTTGCTCCTAGGTAATTTATTACTTTACTTTTCGTATTTAGAGTAACCTACAAATAAAGTCTGCGGGAAATCTATGGAGCATCTTATACGGACAGCTGTAAACCCTTGTTTAAAAAGTACAATATCTTGACATTAACATGCTATGCAAATTTGTAAAACAAGATCCTGAACACTTTAAAAGGCATATAGATGTAACTGTACGAAATGTAGTTCCTAGAAATAAACATAAGCTATATTTACCTCAATGCAGGTTCAAATTGTATAAAAGGAACTCTTATGTAAATGCTTTTTGTGAAAATTAAATCTGACGTCAATAATATTGTTATATAACTATTTATTAATTCATTATGAATAAAAAGAAAGTGAGCCGTGGTAGCTCAGTGGTTAACGCTCGCTGTAAATATAACAGAACGCGAGTAACCCGGGTTCGATCCCCGCCGGCACCAATGAAATTGTTAATTGCAATTTTAAGTGCTGATTTACCACGTGCTCGGCGGTGAAGGAAAACATCGTGAGGAAACCTGCATGTCTGACACTTCCTTGCCCTAAAACCCTCTCAGAAATGAGGGGAGGCCTGTGCCCAGCAGTGAGACGTATATAGGCTATAACTTTACTTTTTTTACTTTACTTTTAATTCCCCAATGTGTATGCAGGTGAACACCTAGACAGAATTTTATTGAAATTTCCTTAATTACCTTCGAATAAAACTGCTTTTGCTGCTTTCCCTGAATAGACGCACTTAAAATTGTTGATTTAGAGGAAACTACGATCTTTTTATATCGAGCCAAAATGTGTCAATCGTGTTTTGGTCACCATAATTCACTAATAAAAACCTTTAAACTTCATAATAATTTAAAAAAAGGCGAATTCGTAGTTTTTAATGACAAAAAATTGACTTTCTTCGCACCTATAAAGCGAGAAAAATCTACTTTTGTCGTCCATATCATCATAAGTACAATTATTTCATAATCTGACATTTTAAAATCTTTTTGACATCAATTAATTGATTTATCTCGTAATAATCATAAATGTGCGAAATTGAGTTCCCATAAAATATTTTCACACCATATGTAGTGGTAAATTGTAAATGGCCATTAGACAAAATTTAAGATCATACTTTATGGTACATTCTGGTAAACAAATGAATTTGAATTTCTCATATTTTTAAGCCTCGGTGTTGATTTTTATACAAGCATGCTGTAAATAAAATATAAAAATAATTACTGCATGTTGGTCATTTTACCATGTGGCAGTGGTTTAAGAATATCCACTAACCCCTATCGTCTCCTGGGTGGCATATGAAGCAAGGTAGGGAAAATTGCCAGAATATGGGTAGCAGGATTTTCCTAAAAACAACTAAAAAAAATTGAAAACGCCAGCTAAGCCTTTTACTGGAAACGAGGTCTTAATCCTCACTGGTGAAAACGCATCTGCATTTTGATTCGTAATCGAAGATAGATGTAGATGTCTATGAGCCACAGCAACCACTTACCATCAGGTGGACTGTGTGCTCATTTGTCACCCTATCCTATAAAAAAGCGTGGTGCCGGCTATGACAAATATTCCCCCTATGAAGCAATGTATAGGGGATACCTGTGTTCAGCAGTGGACTTTTGACAACTTTTGGCAACGGATGTGGTAATGCTTGGTTATCTGAATTAAAATGCCCATAAATTTACTATTTTTACATAACTTAATCAGTAACATAAGAAAAATAGTAAAAAATATGCAAAACTTAATCATATCAGCACTTCATTTTTCATCATAGAAAAATAAATAATTTTCACCGACGTACGTGATACATAAATTCTCAAATTCAAAGAAGACATAAATAAAAAAAGATATCAAAAACAATATTGCCATGGTGCTATTGTGTATTCTGTGGTTTTGGTGGTTAAATTATTATATACCACGTGGTAGAGACACGCTGCAGCGACATTATAGTTGTAGCACGAATGGGGTCGGCTCGACCGGATCAGGACCGCGCTCTCACAGAATACTAGTGTAATATAGCAGCGTAATACTGCTGTGTCTCGTATGGTGAGTGTAGATAACCAGAGACACTTTTTACCGGAATCGAGGCATTCTATCTTAAGACCGATTTACACTTCAGAGCACAAGTACAGTAGCGACTTTAGTTACAGGGCAGTTTACAGTAAACGGTTAAGTGGGCAGTAGTGTTCAAACAATGTCTTCGTGGCGAGTTTGATTAAGGACATTAGTTCAAAGAGTTCGTTGGAGTATGACGTTTCAAGACTACAGAATTTTTCCGGTTTTCGTTTAAGATAGATCGTATAAAACATTTACAGATTAGACAACTTAAGTATTTAGTAAGTAAAAAAGCAGTGTAAAATAAATTATGACAAATTATTTAATATATATATAAAATACTTCCAGTGCATGAAAAGGTAGATTACTTAATTGCTTTAGAACAATAAATAAATAAATTTAAACAACCTATAGCGCATAAATATCGTACCAGGCAAGTTGAGAAGGGTAAATATGTGATACCACATATAAGAAAATATTATGGTAAGAGAACTAGGCAATATTTAACTCTGCTAATATTTGATAGAATAGATTTTATAAGAGATACGTCCAAAGACATAAGCACTGTAACATTAAAGAAAAGACTGAAAAATATATTCCTATGAAAAGTATAATGTACTACCTATAATAAGTATTAATTAAAGGTAGAGATATTTATTGTAGTAAATATACCTAAGATTAGTATGTGTGTAACAAAAAATACATATTAATGTATAACAAAAGAGGGCCATTATCGCCTTAAACTGTTGCACAGTTTGGCGATGTTTATTATTATTTAAAATGCGTGTATTTCATATTAATAAAGATTAAAAAACATGGTTCTAGGATTAAGTCAAGAATTAAATGATCCAGTCAGAGAAGTATTAATGGTTGTTGTTAAAAAAGTTTTTAAGAATTTTCATGAGTGCAGCATCTCGAGCAGGTTTGATTTTACAATTTGAACTTCTACTATTACATAAACATTCGTGTTCTAAATACTCCTGTACGAATTTATACGTGATATCTTCCGTCCATTTTAATATTAAAACTCATTATAAAACGTATAAATATTCAATAAACAGTATCGTACAAACTGTGACGAGTTTCATTATAAAAGTACAAATTGTACGTTTTGGCGCGCAAACGTTGCGTCCTGTCAACTTATGCACTGAACTAAACTCGCTCGTTTACACGAACGGCGAGTTTAGTTGCGGGTGGCAGGAGACGCGCGGGCGGGCAGGACTCTATTCCGTTCAATTTAATCGTTAACTTGCTACTTAACTCGCTTATTGCCATTCAAACGAGGTTTAAACTTAACTTAACTAAACAACTTAACTCGCTACTGTAGGTACTTGTCGAAGTGTAAATCGGTCTTTAGTTCTCAGTGGTAACAACGCATCTGTATTTTGATCAAAGATAAATTTAGATGTTTTTTGGGCCACAGCATCCACTTACAGCAGGTAGACTGTGTGCTCGTTTATTCGTACTTATACTGTATAAAAAATAACAATTATTGGCGAAGATGTTGCGATTCATATATACTAAAAAATACAGATGAATTGAGAACTTCCTCTATGCTTGTAGTCGGCTGAAAATATCAAAAACAATCTACACAAACTGTTAACCACCTACCGTGCATTAACATAATAAACATTGAAACACATTTAATTTAGATAACTATTGTATGCCACGGAAGGCTGTTCTTATCTATTTGTTATCATTTCGGCATTTCACTTCAATAGTGTCTGTAATCGACCGCCGTAATCTTACATCAATGCCGAACATGAAATTCACCGCAGAGCGTCTTAACCTGACGTAGAGTTGAAAATCCCGCAAAATCAGTGAAGAATGCGGAAATGGAAAAACTAGCACGAGTAGACGGTCTTCTACGAAGACATACATTAAGTTAAATGTAATGAATATTATTTCGGTCTTATTTTCACACATCGAAATGCCATCAATGCTATAAATCACCGTAAAACCGGCTATATTGATATTGACGTTTTAAGATACTAGAATGTCACATACGCTTTAAAGTCATAGATTTACATTTAATCGTTATGAATTAAAAAAGTAAAAAAGGTGCAAGATTTTCATTCCTTTCGTTTTTTTAAAAAAAAATGACAGTCGTAGGATTACACGTCAGAAGTGAAAACTTCTTAGCTTAGCACAAACATTTCTGAGTTGATAAGAAATATCTTTCAGGAAGTATTTTTATCAACTTATCATATAGAAATAAAGTATTCATTTGTTGCACAATTTCACACGAAAAAGAATGATTATTAATTATTATCTATATAATACAAAGAAAAAAAAAATAATAAATACATGTCAATTTTATAAAATCTAGTCAATTGGATTTTCAACAATACTTTCATCAATTTTATGTATTTGAGCGTGACGTCACGCGATTTCAGTGCTTTTCTCCCATCCCAAAGAGCCCAACGTGACTAAAGAAGTTTTCAGAAGTTTTCACTTTAAAAATAGAAATTATTACGGGCCATAGTAATTACATCAGCATTATATGGAATGTAATGTACGCGATGTTAGGAAATATGAAAATATTTAACTTACGCGTTATTTTTCATTCCATTCTATTTATCTGAATTTAAAATATCGTAAACAGATATATTAGATCACCTTTAAATTTATTTAGAATAATAATCAACAGAATCATACTTTGCGGAAGCCCATTAAATAAAATTAATTAGGTATCTCAGATCCGAAGGAAAAATATATAATCGTCTTACCTAATTTGAAGCTTCTCAAATTATGTAAAACATATATTTACCACGCGGATTATCTAATTAATTTAAACATTTTTAAGTTACAATAAGGTAAACTCAATGCTTTTATGACATCATCTGGGCGTGTCCAAAGTTAATAAGTTTCGGAACCACGCTCGCCAAGTACTTTCAATGATCCTTCGGAATCTCTCTCATCTGTCTGAATATTTTCGGTTTGGATTTTCTTAAGATTGGTAATATAATATATATATATATATATATATATATATATATATATATATATATATATATATATATATATATTCTATATAATATATTCTGCAGTTATAATACTCTGTCCATACAGGGACAGAGTATTATAACTGCAGAATTCTACTCTCCGGTTTCACTTAATCATGAAGTTGTTCAATAATTGCGACCCTAAAAATTATTTTAAGATTAGAACCTATTTTAGTAGCAATTTTTTTAGAAGTTATAAGTTTTACTTAACTATAAGGATAACGACTTGAAAAGTAATATTTTTTACATATATATATATATATATATATATATATATATATATATATATATATATATATATATATATATATATATATATATATATATATATATTAATGTGTCGTAAAAATCTAACAAAGTTTATCTGTACTGTGCCCAACGAACTTACATGTGGCTCCAACGATGATGTGCACAGCTTCTCATAACCTCTCAATATTTTTAATTAAATTTATTCATAGAAGTTAGAACAGTTTAGTTGAAACACAATTGTTTACTTCACCACATGTAAATAATGTAATCTAATTATATATCTAATCAAAATTCAGATGCGTTGTCACTTCGGATGATTACAAAAAAATGGTCACCCTTTTAACTGTGAACGAGGCGTTTGATCGTAGCCCTAGTGCTAACGCATCTGCGTTTTGATTTTCATCTAGATGTTCATGAACCCAGGCATTCACCGTTTGTCACTCTTATACTATATAAACAACCACTCGTTACTCACTACATCATAATGATTTTAAAAATATACATTATAAAATAAAAAATAAAAACCTCAGTCTTCAGCATAATAAGTTATAAGTTACAACCAATACACGTCCCACAGCTGGGCACCGGCCTACTCTCATTTATGAGAGTGTTTTATGGACGACACACACGGTCAGTTGAACTGATCATTTCAACTAGGACTGTTGATATTTTTAAAATATCGGATTTTCGGAGTTTCGGAAAATATCGACAGTCCTAGTTTGAATTGATCAGTTGGAATGATCTGTTGAACTGAACGCGTGTGTCGTCCATTAGGGCAAAAAATGTCCGCCGCGCTGCCACAATGCGTGTGGGGGCGAACTTCACATGTCTTCGAAATAATTTTTTTCATATTTCTCTAACATGCAGGTTTTCTCACGATGTTTTCTTTCCCCGCGGAGCATTTGGTATATCAGCACTTAATTCGCGTACTATGAAATTTACAGCTAGCGGTTAGCTTCTGTGCTACCACTGCCCTCTATCTCCAATAGTCTTTGAGAATTTTAAAAATATTATTTAACAACCAGACAGCGATACAGACACCGAGGTGACTCTAAAAGTGATCGAATTTTGCTAAATTTCGCACGGAACAGCATTTTCCTAAATTGAATCCCACGTGAGCAAAGCCGCGGGTAAAAAGCTAGCCTACTTCTAAATTCGAATATTTGAAGTTTAAATGTTATATTTCAAAAGATGAGCATTAAGTTTTATCTTTCGATAACCTGCAACCGTAGACAGCACGGTACTTTAGATTACTTTAGATAATCTACAGATAAAAATTAAGCATGTATGACAATAACATCAAATTTAAAGCTGAAATTATCAACATTACGTAACTTTACCTACGTTACCACCATTATGTCATATTTATTATAGGTTTCAAGCTACTGGACTACAAATGGATACGGTATTAACGTCAATGGCGAGTACATCACTCACCTTCGATTTGCCGAATATATTGTCCTTATGGCAGAATCGCTGGAGGACCTAAGCACTATGTGTAAAATGTCTCCCACTGAATAGGTCTTAAGATGAACATGAACAAAACAAAAGTCATGAATAATGTTGATGTCACTCATATGCCGGTGGTTGTTGGGATCACTAAGCTTGAAGTTGTTGACGAGAATGTTTACCTGGGACAAGCAATCCGACTAAGTCCAACTTTGAACGAGAGGTAATTTGACGAATTCAACTCGGATGGGCAGCGTTCGGGAGATTATGACACATCTTCTAGTCAGGCATACCTCAAAACATCAAAACTAGATTGTACAACCAGTGCGTGCTAGCAGTGACCTACGTACCTGAGACGTGGTCCTTCACTGCTGGCCGTATGAGGAAGCTCAAAGTCGCTCAACGAGCTACGGAGAAAGCTATGCTCGGAGTTTCTCTGCGTTATAAACTTAAGAATGAGGCAGTAGAACCAGAGTGACCGACATAGCCCAACGGATTAGTAAGCTGAAGTGGCAATGGGCCGGCCATATAGCTCGAAAAACCGATAACTGATGGGGGAAAAAAGGTTCTCAAATGACAGCCTCGCACCGGCAGGCGAAGTGTAGGGCGACCCCCCACTAGATGGAGTGACGACCTGGTAAGACGTACAGGAAGTCTATGGATGCAGGTGGCTCAGAACCGTGCTTTGTGTCATTCCTTGGGGGAGGCCTATGTTCAGCAGTGGACTTGTGAAGCGCTGTAATGATGATGATGATGATGACGATTATAGCTTTTACTTCTTTATTATATTGTTCTTTTTTGGAGAAGATTTAGAATATTATACTATATTATATATTTATATATTTATCATAGTCGGAGATGGAAGCCGCGTCTTTCTAATAACAGCTAGAAAAAAATACGGTTGCCAACCGGCTTGCAAAGCGTGTCCACTATATGGTAAATATTCCCCTCATTATGGGGGCCTATGTTCAGCAGTAAGTAGACTTTGATAGGCTGTTATGATGATACTGATGAATGATACTGGTGATTATATTTATCCTACTGTAGTTAACATTTGCGCAAGACTGAAAGTTGTTCATTCTATTCGTTGTCGCTGTGACTCATTGTGTATTCAAATTGGCACTAAGCATATCGTTTATATTTTACGTAGCTAACGTTGTTTGTTTGTATTTCGTAAATAAAAGCATGTACAAAATACAAACAAACAGTTGTTTGAATACATATTGTTACTATGTCTAACAAAGAAATGTTGCTGTCACTATGAAATTGCACGAAGTTACGTGCTATCCATTCATTTGAATTAAAGCAGATTGGCGGCCTCATGGTTCTCTTACCTCCTACGGTATGGTACACCGCCATCTATCGGAAGCCATAAGACTTTTGGCATTTCCTATAGTCGTTTCTTAAGATACCAGCGAGACGAAATCAGATGATAGACTCTATAGTCTACATTATAGATATCACCACATGTTAAAAGTTATTTTACTCGCTCTTATGAGATAGCCTACTGCAATATAATATCTATACATTTCTATAGAAGTTTACTGCTAACTAACATAGGCTTCCCCCATAGTGTGAACTGCCGATTAGCGGCACGAGTATTTTAAAAAATGCTATATGTCTCGCATCGCCGTCGTGCGATAGATAGAGCCGCAAATACCCTTACCCCCCCCCCCACCCACCTCCCTAAACCTTTACGAAAAGAGACAATTTTGATTTCATTACATTCAATATACCTTAATTTAGGTCTGTACGTTTTTCTTTTTTAGTAATTCATTTTAGTTTAATTTAAAAAAAATGCTCCAGGAATTTTTAAGTCGAAAATATAGATATTTCGATGCTAATAAATTACATCGTACGCAATATTTCCTTAAAATTAAAACGCGTGGACTTATTTTTTCATTACATCTACAACATTTCCAAAAACTGTGAAAATTAGACTACCTCGTATGTTTTCGGGAGGGAAAAAGTTATCGCTTTTTGTATGAAAATTTACAGCTTCACAATCCTGTTGAGCGGGATATAAACATAGTTGAACCTTGTCAAGCGGGTGGGAAACCGCGGCTTTCTTTTAGTCGTTATCAGGAAGATTTCGATGTCTCTCGTAAGAGACGTCGTAAGAGAGTGTCGTAACACTCATGAGGCGATATACTTGTAGGATAGTGGTTATTCATACACCACCACTAGGCGGTAATATAATTGCGTGCCTTAAAATAGAAGCGAAGCAATTAAAGAAACGCATTCTTCGCCAACTTTCCTCTAATGCTAGTTACACTAACGGTTATTCAGCACCGATGGCAACACAGTTGAGTCACCAGCGGTGTGTTGGCTGCCACTATCTAAATTCATGCCTCGTACGATTGCGTTACCCATTGCCTACGAGACAAATCCGGGTTCAATTTTTATTGGTTTCATACCGTATTATAGTCGCTAGGCTAATTGGAGAGTTTCCTAAATGTTTTAAATTTCACTCGATGTTTTTTTCTGTCATATTTAAAAAAAACCGATGACATTTACTGATATTACATAAGATAAGGTTAAAATGGCACTTTAGGTAAATTCATAAACGTTCGCTACAGGGTAAATAATTAATACGAACACAAAGTATGTTTTTATGCTACTATAGAATTTTTATTTTGTTCAGTAAATAGCATTAATCATATTTTTTATTTTATCTTGTAGCATAAATAACATGCTTTGCATTATAAAATAAAGTATTAAAAATTTTAATTGCAATAACATGCTAAATTTATTTATTTTAATTAAAGGTTTTAAGGTTCATTTCGCACTTTCTCTAAGTAAAACTTTATATTACATAACACAAATACTTTAACGTCACATAAAAACCTCCCTTTTTATTTTCAGCCTAAAATTCCATTACCGCTTTTAAAGCTGATACGTATTGTGATTTTAACTGACAAAATTACTATCTAGGAACAGATCTAAAAAATTGCCTTCCATTTTGAAAGAAAAATTTAGCAAGCAGTGGATGACTAATTAGCTGATACGTTAACTAATCTACTTTTGTAAGGTAAACGATGGAATATGAGTGACAAAATATCACACATTTTACCTATTGTAAGCGGATGCTGTAGGTGTGTCCATAGGCTACAGTGTAGACTATGGACACACCTAGATGTACCTTCAATTATAAATCAAAATACTGTTGCGTGGTCATCCCTGGCGACTTATGAAATTCCCGTTACCAGTAAAAAGGTTGACGGCTTTCGTCAATAACCAAAATTAAAAAAAAAAATTACATTGGTATTGTGTTTTGTAGTCGAAAAACCGATAACCGATGGGGAAGAAAGGTTCTCGAGTGGCAGCCTCGTACCAGTAGGCGTAGTGTAGGGCGACCCCCCACTAGATGGAGTGACGACCTGGTAAGACATGCAGGAAGTCGATGGATGCAGGTGGCTCAGGACCGTGCTTTGTGGCGTTACTTGGGGGAGGCCTATGTTCAGCAGTGGACTTGTGAAGGGCTGTAATGATGATGATGAATGATGGGGTCCTACCACGGTCGTAGAACCTTAGTTTTCTTAAAATATTTAACAAACTATTTTTCATTATAGCGTACTTACGGACATGCAAACATATAGGTAATTGTATTGGAATACAATTACCTATATGTTTGTTATGTAGTACATAAATATAATGTATATAAAAATAATAATTTCACTATATATAAGGTATACAACCTTGGTTCGATCCTCGCGTATAAAGATCTTTTATTGCAATTTTAAATTCTGATTTACCATATGATCGTCGGTATACAAACATATCGTAAGGAAACCTGCATTTCTAAGGAAAAAAAAGAAGTTTAAAGTTCGCCAACACGCATTTGACTTCGCCAACACCGCGGCTGATTCTGCTCTAACAAAAATGAAAAGCGGCTTGTGCTATGCAATAGGATGTACATAGGCCGTAATTAACATTCATTTACCTATAATAAGAAAAGCGACAACCTGGAAAATTTCTTTTCTTTTATAGGTTAAGGGTGACAGGCGAAAACACAGTCCACCTGATGGTAATTGGTTGCTGTGGCCCATAGACATCTACATCTATCCTCGATTGTGAATCAAAGTGCAGATACGTTGTCAGCCGTAAGGACTAAGATGGAATGCCTCCTATTCTTTGCACTCGCCCTAAGAAACACAGCAGCACTAAGCTGCTATTTGACGCTGGTATTCTGTGAGAGCGTGGTCCTTCCCCGGTCAAGCCGACCCATTCGTGCTACAACTATACAATTAATATAGCTGCAGCATCTCTATCACGTTAAAAATCATTCTTAAGAATGGAGCTGTACATTTTTGTCACATGACGAATAGAGCCTAAAACACAACGTTGATTTGCCCTAATTATGCAATGTGGAAGTCACCTACAAACACTTCTCCGCGAATGCCGTATTATTTTCTTATCTTTATCTAGGAGAATACGATAAGAGTTATCAGTAGTTACGGACCTACATACACAATGCTATTACGGCGAATTAACTATTTAAATTAAGTTTTCTTTTATAAAATAATTGCGACAGATGAGCACTCAGTCTGTCTGATTATAAGTGGATGCTGTGGGACTATCTACATATGTACTCGACTAAGACCAAAAATTCAGATGCGTTATCTATCACCCCTAAGGACTAAAGTGAATTGCCTCACTCAATTCACAATACGACGTAGCAGCGTGAAATAACAGCATTAAACCGCTTTTCACGCTGGTATTGCGTGAGAGCATGATACTTTCTCGGACAAACCGACTCATTTATGTTGCAAACATAATTTAGCTGCAACGTGGCTTACGTGGCTCTACCATTTATAAAGGAATCACTAAAATACTAAAACTTGACAAGGTTTTAAACACGGGTTCTTTCTCATGGGCTTCGACATGAGTTTTTTCCCAATGTAGGAACAATTTGACGCTTTGCAGGTAGATTGTCAATAGCAGTACTAGATCACTCGACCCTCAATTTGTTTGGTGGTATACCGACACTTATCGGACGCCACAATGTTTTTTCTGGCATTATGCACGGGTCTCCTCTTACAATACCCATGGGATGTAATGGGGTTGGAACTCTTAACGATTTTTTCATAGTACAATAGAATACTTACAGTATCAAATAAACACTGTAATTTCTCAATATGTAACCAAACTGCGTTCGATGTCCGCCAGCACCGTAGAAGTTGTTAATTTTAATTGAAGATCCCTGATCGACTTTGTGGTTGTAGTTGAACGAAGCGAGAAAACCTGCACGTCTGTAAAACAAAAATATTTCTAGACAATGACATGCATAGTCTATAAAAGCCTTATAGTTTTAATTTTTTTTATCGTATTTTTTATTTGTGTTACCTCGGAACTCTTTTCTAGGTGAACTGATTTTGATGATTTTTTTTATTTGAAAGCTGGTGCCATTCATGTGGTCACATATGAATTTAAGATTCAAGATCTGACTTCTCTTCTCTCTTCTTTTTTTTTGATTCAAGATGAGGTTTTTAGTTATCCTTGGTAAAGCGTATTTAATTGCTTTCGACTACATTGATAATGTTCTCATTTTGTTTATACTGAAGTCGATTGTACATTTTTTTTAACTTTACCACTTGTGGCACGAATGGTAAGTGATGACTGCAGTCCATGGACACCTACAATCAGCTTCAAACAAATAAAGCTATAGTTGTGTTAGTTCAGTCGCCGAATAAAAAAGCGATAATTATTTTAAACTGAACCTATCTAAAACAAGTATGATATAAAATATATATCTTTTCGATAAAATTTAATGACCATAATATAAGCACCTTACCGCTACTTGAACTATCGTCCGTTATATTAATCCGCGACATTGTCTTCTTGATCCTTGTCTGTCCAATGGTCGTAAACGCAAACGGTGATTACGTTGCCTCGTGATCGTGGCTAAATCAATTATTGGGTTTTCTGTCAAGAAATGCTTAATAGCAGTCAGGCGTCAAGAATTTGGTGGTGTGCCTTGGAAAGCACGTGAAGTCTTTGCATTTGCACCTGGTCTCTCTCCGGTCATGGATGGCCATCGGACTCTCATAGTGAAGGAACTGAGAGTGCTCCTGTGCCTGCGCACGCACTAGTTCATTATTATATTGAATTGTCTTGCGCAGCTAGTCTTCTTCGCAACTATGTATATTATATGATCTCTCAAAATATGTAAGAATTACCAGCAGTGAAACTTTTATAAGAAAACAGAATCATTAATTTGAACCATATTCTAACTTGCAAGATTTAATTGTGAACCGTTTTGCAATATTTTAAAGACTATTATGTATGATATGTAAGGGGCCAAGGAATAAGGGCGACAGCAAAACGGAAATTTCTACAGTTGCTTAAAAAATGCATTACAAAACACGAAGCAGATCGCTTAATTAACGAAAAACGAATATTTTGACTTAACTCTCAATGACATGACGGTAAAACGGTCAAGGGAATCACTTGTATACGTAATGAGCTTGACTGGTAGTCGTCACAAAGTTAACATTATAATAAATATGTAAGAGTAGACAATTTTGTAATAACTTTGTATAAAAATTCACATATATAAAATTGAAAATCGTGTATCGACCTCCTATATTGCCCTGGCCGTAGGTGATAATATGAACGAGAGACAACACTTGACTTACAATGCATGACATCACAAATTAAATTAGATTCCGTAGCATTGTGTTGTAAAACAAATCTAACTTTTAAAACCTTGGAATGAAGTTCTTAGAACAACCATCACATTAAGTATACAGCCGTATTCAAAATAAAGCATTAACGAATTCCTGATCGCGATTTACTGCAACTTATCCTTCCATAAATGGATTTAAAGACCATAAAAAACAGTATAAACGTTATAAATCTAGAAATATTTAAAGAATCTAGGATTCTCAGAAGCTCAATATCAAAACAATATTTTATTTTATTGGCTTTTGCATATTTAATAAGGTATTAATTCTTGTATTTAGAGTTCCTGATTATATCATGTAAGATGTAGGTCTTGGCTAGGTATTTACGCCAAGGCCAATATTTATATCTAACCAATTCAAGAAACATATGGTTTGTTTTGGGCCCGCAATTTCTGTTATTGTGCCCCTGTTCCTAACATTGCATTATAAAATCATAGTACATCATAATACATAGTATTGTTGCCCATTGATACCTAAATCTATCCTGGAATCAGAATCAAAATGTAGAAGCATTCTAACGCCTGTAGACGAAGACAAAATATCTGGTTCCAATAAAAGGGTATCCGATTCTCTTCACCAAGCAGTCATCATAGGGATATTGTGATTGTCATTTTGTAGGTGATAGACTAGCTTCCTATCACTTTTTTCAGAATTTTCCGTGGATTCCCATAATCGTTAAAGCCCACTCGGACTAACACACACACACAGATACACACACACACACACACACACACACACACATATATATATATATATATATATATATATATATATATATATATATATATATATATAATCGGCATCTCGGAAACGGCTCCAACTTTTTTCATAAAATTTCGTATTCAGGGGGTTTCGGGGGCAATAAATCGATCTGGCTAGGACTTTAGAAATGTCGTTTTATCCATGTTTTTAGGTAACAAAAAACTGCTACAATATCATTAGAATACGAAAGTAAATTTTGCAGGCGCCTAAAAGATTATAACATCTTAAATAGTGATGAAATCATAGAACGCCGAATCGAGTCCAATTGTCTCCGGTCTGACTCTTTTTTCCTTTTTTTCAAGTTCCTTCTTTTGTCAGAAAATATATTATTTGGAGACCTTTACGAAAACACGAAAAATAATGATCGAGAAGATCGAAAAATTTTATTCATATTTCATCAGTATGTAATTTGTACCTAAATATAATTTACAAAAAACACGATTTCCAAAATAAATACCGAGCAAAGCTCGGTCATCCAGGTACTGTATGTTTTTGTTACAAAGTACAACAAAATTCAAACGTTAAATCGAAACCGACCACGATTGCCACCAGTCTCAAGATCGCTCGATCGACTAAGATGAAATACTTTAGCTTGTAATTATGTTGGCTTTGTTCAAACCGAAAATTTAAACACTGTTAATAATTAATGGCCGCTCCTAATTTAGGGTTTAATTTTATATCTACGTAATTTATTATTTCCTTTGGCTATATCATATATATGAGCCGTGGTAGCTCAGATGGTGGATAACAGAACACGAGTGACCCGGGTTTGATCCTCGCCGGCACCAATGAAATTGTTAATTGCAATTTTAAATGCTGATTTAGCACGTACTCGGCGGTGAAGCAAAATGTCGTGAGGAAACCTGCATGTTTGAGAAATAGGAAAAAAATATTTCGAACACATGTGAAGTTCGCCAACACGCATTGGGGCAGCGCGGCGGACACTTCCTTGCCCTAAAACCCTCTCAGAAATGAGGGGAGGCCTGTGCCCAGCAGTGGGACATATGTAGGCTGTAACTGTACCTTTTTTACTTTTATATCATAGTTAAAAAAGGATGATTTATATAAAGCACTTAAAACAGTCATATTCTTATTAAATCTAACGAACTATCAAGTTGTATAGGAACAAAATGCGTTATAGTTTTTCAACTGTCACTCAATAAGTTTTTTACGTGGTAGAACCAAGCTTCGGCTATATTATAGTTGTGGCACGAATGGGTCGGCCCGACTGGGGCATAACCACGCTCCACAGAATACCGGCGTAAAATGTTCAAATAAAAAATCATCAAAATCGGTTCATACAAAAAAAATTCTGAGGTACTTTTTGAAATCGGTTTAAAAAATATATGAGTTATATTACACTATTCATTACGGGCTATGAAATGAGCGAGTATGTTGCACACAGAAAACGAATTCAATTTTTGTTAATGATTGATTTTACTGCCCATCTATTTTTCATACCGTGCGCTATTATACTCTTATTAACTACGAATATCTTTTATTTAAAATAAACTATTTTTTAGTTCGTTATTTTTAAATTATGTAATTAATTTATACAACCATAAGGATCGTCCCCCACCCAAAATAAAGTGGCATTTGTTGCATAAGGAGGAGTATGCAAGTGAATTTAGAGAGCTAGTTGTAAACAAGATGATAGAGATGGGTGATATGGAAGGAATGAGTGTGAATGAGTGCTGGAAGGAAATGGCTGATTGTATCCGAAGTGTGGCAAGGAAGGTGTTAGGAGAAACAAAAGGGAAGCGTATGATAGATAAGGATGGGTGGTGGTGGAGTGAAAGTATTAGAGAAGTTTTGAGAGAAAAGAAAAATGCCTTTAAAGAATGGCAGAGCGTAGAAGACCAGAATGAATCCATAAAAGAAAGTAAGAGAGAGGCGTATAAAGAATGTAAGAAGAGAGCGAAGAAGGAAGTTGCTATTTGTAGGGCAGAGGCGCAAGATAAATTATATCGGTCCCTTGAAAGCCCCGAAGGTCAAAAACGACTTTTTCAAATTGCAAGAGCGAGAGAAAGGAATGGAAGAGATGTTTCACATGTAAAATGTATAAAAGATGATTCTGGAAGGATTTTGACTGACGATGAAAGTATAAAGAAGCGATGGAAGGAGTATTTTGAGAAATTGATGAATGAGGAGAATGAATGGAATGGTATGCTTGAAAACCCACCAGTGAATATGGGCTTAGTGAGAGAAATTAGTGTGGAAGAAGTAAAAATGGCTGTTAGGAATATGAAGAATGGGAAGGCAGTCGGCCCAGATGGAATACCAGTAGAAGTGTGGAAGTTGCTGAGTGCGGATGGATGGAAGTGGTTGAGTTTATTTTTCGGTAAATTGTTGCAGGAAGAACAAATACCTGAGGAATGGTGCAGTAGTATACTGGTCCCCATTTTTAAAAACAAAGGAGACGTTCAAAACTGCAGCAGTTACCGGGGAATAAAACTCATGTCACATACTATGAAAGTCTGGGAAAGAATAATAGAGAGAAGAATGAGAGAAGAGTGTGAGATAACACAAAACCAGTTCGGATTCATGCCCGGTCGAGGTACGACAGATGCCATTTTCGCATTACGCCAATTGTGCGAAAAGTACAAGCGCGTGCATAAAAATCTGCACATGGTTTTTGTCGACCTTGAAAAGGCGTACGATCGGGTTCCCCGTGAGGTTTTGTGGTGGGCGTTAAAGATGAAAGGTATGCCTGGGAAGTATGTGAGGTTAGTCCGTGCTATGTACAGAGCATCCCGTACATGTGTACGATCTGCCGCGGGAACTACGGGCAGTATCGATGTGGCGGTAGGGCTGCACCAAGGGTCGGCATTGAGCCCTTACCTCTTCCTACTGATTATGGACGCTTTGACGTCGGACCTGCAGGATGAGGCACCCTGGTGCATGCTCTTTGCCGATGGCATCGTGCTTGTCGGGGAAGAAGGCATCGAGGTACAGAGCAGACTGACGGGGTGGCAACAGAGGCTGGAAAGTGTTGGCTTGAAGATCAGCAGATCCAAAACCGAATATCTGTGCTGTGATTTCGGCGGTCTTTCCAGTCCTGTACCCATGTCGTTGGATGGCGCTATACTGCCTACCTGCTCAGATTTCAAGTACCTCGGTTCCCTCATTCAAGGCGACGGCGGAATAGATAGAGCTGTGCAGCATAGGATTAACGCAGGGTGGATGAAATGGCGACAGGTCACAGCCACAACGTGCGATCCCCGAATGCCAATAAGGCTGAAGGGGAAAATTTACAAATCGATCATCCGACCTGTCGTCATGTATGGAAGTGAATGCTGGGCCGTCAAGAAGAAGGATGAAAATAGACTGCATGCGAATGAAATGAGAATGTTACGATGGATGTGTGGTGTGACAAGGATGGATAAGATAAGGAATGAGTATATAAGAGGAAGCCTGAAAGTAGCGCCAGTGGTAGAAAAGGTGAGAGGAAGCAGATTGGCATGGTTTGGGCATGTGATGCGGAGGAATGAAAGTCATGTCACAATACGAGTGTTGAATATGAATGTGGAGGGACACACGGGCAGAGGAAGGCCGAATAAAAGATGGATCGATTGTGTGAAGAGTGATATGAGAATGAAAGGAGTAAGTATGGAAATGACGGCTGATAGAGAGGAATGGAACAAGAAGGTTTACTGCGCCGACCCCAGATAATGGGAAATGGTTTAGAGAATGATGATGATATTTTTAAATTATGTAATTAATATTACAATTTCAGGTATTGAACGTAAAAATGGGTATGTTTTAAAGATCAGTAATATAAGTAGGTATCCTCCACCCGGTTATTAAAAGTCGAATAGCAAAAAAACAAGGAAAACACACATATACACTACATTCAGATCCAAATACTATAAGTATGCACTTCTACTAATGTTCAGTTGCGGCTTAAGAGCCCGGGGTGTCGGCGTCAAGAGCGCGCCACGTGGCAGTGTCAACCTAGACAACATCAACCATACCATCAGGTGGGATTATGAAGCACTCGCATAGTACGTAAGTAAAAAGGGGGGAGGGATCTTCGCGGCTGTGGCTCCCGGATGGCTAAAGCCGGTTCTGCTAATTGCATCCACCCTTACTGCGTCAAAACCTCAAAAAGTAACAATTAAGCTGACGATCTATTGGAATTCATAAAAAATACAGTACCTATGTAACTGTTATAAATAATCAATCTTCTCGTCACTGTTATCAGCAGGTTATCAACCATAAAAGCTTATTCAGGTTGTTGAACATAATGCTATTTGCATAGATAACCTGTACGCTATCGTCTGACGTCTGACGCAACCCATAAATACGTCAAAATCCTACAACTAACAAATTCGTGTTTAGCACAGATTATTTTAAGGACGCTTATGATATTCTTATCTTTACGTTTTGCCAAAGCCTTGACATTCTGCATTTAGTTATGTCATTTCTTATGCAAGGTATATTTTTGTGTAGGCTTATTCGTGACAAGAACATGTATAGCCACTTTTATTTTTAAATACTATTAATTAATAGTGTTAATAATAATAATGATTGGATTTTTATTTCTATATGCATTTAACATATATGTTTTATTTTATCTTATTCTTCATTCTTTGATAAATATTTATACACCCCAAACAGATTTGAAAACTCAATAAATACCTCAATTAATAATTTGACGTTTTAAAAAATATTATTATTATAAAGTAAAAAAAAACTAATTACACGGTAAAAGTCTCAAACAACCCGCACATCTGCTACTGCGATCTCCAGGGCTATGGATTAATTAGTCCACGTCGCGGTACTAGAGCTGTGTAGGCAAACTTTACATGTCGTCAACATATTTTATTAAATCTGAGCAATTAAAGGGTCTCCAGCTGTGGAATCCTGCGTTCTGATTATGTAGAAGTCATAAACACAACCTGACACTAATTAAGACAAATTTATTTTATTAATTGATTTAGTTAAACATTATAACTGAAATATCGTAATCAACAACCACAAATCTTAAGTAGTTCAATTCTAACGGCATTTATGAGGAATATCTTCGTCAAAATATTACTTCGTTTTGGCTTAATTATGACTTTTTCAGACGGTTTTATACGTGGTAGAGCAATGCTGCAGTTATATTAGTAGTATAGTTGTAGCACGAATGGGTCGGCTCGACCGGGGAAGGACCACGCTCTCACAGAATACCAGCGTGAAATAGTAGCTTAATGCTTCTGTATTTCGTATGGTGAGTGTAGAGAACCGGAGATCCTTTTTACTGGAAATGAGGCATTCCATCTTAGTCCTCACGGGTGACAACGCATCTGCATTTTGTTTTGTAATTGAGGATACATGTAGATGTCTATGGGCCGCAGCAACCACTTACCATCAGATGGACTGTGTGCTCGTTTGTCACCGTATCCTATTTAAAAAAAAGGTATTTAATCGCGACTAAATGAATGCTCTTTGTTAATAACAACACCTACGATGCTGAATGAAATTCTCTCAAGTCGCGATAAAAAAAATAAATATTACCTACATGATATCATACAGCATTGGTATCGTATTGATATTTTAATCCGCAGTACAAAGCACCGTTGTGTGCCGGCTGAATCAACGCTGTTTGTGTATAGTCTTCCGCGGACCTTTCACCGTTCAACGAGCCCCAGCGCATTCGCACAACAGGCTCACTGTAAGTGGGACGCACGTTGGACTCGAAACGGGATTTATATTATCATGTATATGACCTTAACGTTTAATCAGCATGGTTGTATATCACGACCGAGTAGCTTATCTGTAAAGCTGGGGAGTCTATCTCATTTTTGGATGTGCTTTAACTGCCCCCGTGTCATAAAAGTCTATATGTTAATGGAGTAATGAAATGAGGTATGATGCTAAAGGCAAAAAAAGTATGTAAATGTCGGCTATCCACAAAAAATGAAAACGGTTAACCGCGACCCGTCATTATTTACCCTTATAATTATGCGCTGCCACAAAATGAAATTTCACTTTGTCAGTGTTTTCTAACCGACAAAAATGGTGCGCATACTGAACCTAAACCCAAAAATTACTTTTAAATTTAATTACAATGATATTTAATTTTTTCCTTAATTTATTTGCATATGGGTATAAAGTAGTGGTGAAATGATACGGCT
Source organism: Parnassius smintheus behrii (assembly GCA_036936625.1). Classification (NCBI taxonomy): domain Eukaryota; kingdom Metazoa; phylum Arthropoda; class Insecta; order Lepidoptera; family Papilionidae; genus Parnassius; species Parnassius smintheus. Next base: position 49,844,065 of record JAUPFT010000007.1, read on the forward strand.
ATAACAATACCGACATATAAATCGTAATTTGTATTACGATTATGAATAACAATTCTAATGCTTTACGATTTTTCCTATAAATAAATATTTTATTTAAATTAAAGTACATAAAAGAGTTTAACTTTTCTAATTCGTTAAAAACAAAAACAACAAATTAATTTAATTTTAGACTCACAATTTATTGTTGAAATAATTTTATTTTAAAATCATAAAATTTCAAATTGTCTATTTCTTTTACTCGTGTGATTCGTGAAAAAAATCCTGTCTAAGAGGATGATGAATTATGATTTCTTATATTTACGCGAATAATATCTACACATGGAAAAACTAATTTTACGGATTGCATCGTGTTTAATTTTATTTTTAAGGCTATAATTAAATGCGATAAAATCCGTAAAATAACTTTTATTCCAGAGATTACTTAACCCACTGCGGGGCTCCAGTACATGTAGGCAAAGTTTACATGTCTTCAACATATTCTACTCCTGAGACATTCAGTTTTAAGCACTAGTAAATAAACAATTAAAATTTAAATTTACAATTTCATCGGAGCCGACGGGAGTCGAATGCAGGTTGGTTGTTACCACAACTTTTAAAAACATACTAGTTATTCGCAATTTTTATTTTCGCGGTCCGTATCTTTAAGTATTGGGCTGTTGCGCTTTTTATTTATATATGTTATATAGGTAGCGTAAGGATATTAACATACTGTTCGTAATGCGGCAAAATTTATATTTACCCATCTTTGGAATTAGTTTTTGCCACTATACAATTGGTTTATTTTTTAATTTAGAATAAAATAAAAAAATTTACTGAAGATAATTCTAAAACCAAATTCACAAACATATTCGGTGTCATTTTCCAGTCCAAGTCAACAATGGTAATCTGTAGATTCTACTGTCAGTGTTTACAAGCGCTTTCATAATTGTGTCACGCTTTCAGCGTTATTATGTTACTAAGCTAACATTCAACAACAACAAAACATTCGCAGTGATGTCACATTAACTTAAAAAATACTTTTTCAAGGTTTTGATGTTTTGGGTGGATATAAGAAAAGGATGGACTGTGTTACTGGGATGTTATGCATGAGAAAGGAGTGGGTTAAAAAGACGGCTAATATATGAGAATGAAAGAGTAAGGTATACTAAGTCGATCCCAAATAACTTGGGATAAGGGTAGGAAGATCTTTTTAAATTTTAATATTGTACTAGACTATTGAACTAGACTACGAATTGAAGATTCTCGGCTCGAAACCCTCGGAAATTGTATTGTTTTTATATATTTGTTTAATAAAAATAATGTCATGTCTATGTCGCAGCCAACTAGCTTAATTAGCCGATCAATCAACAGCCTAGCCTCTTTACTAAGCGCTGTTTCAGCCTCTTATACGAATGGCACAAGCATTAGCCAACCAGTTTATTAAACGTTGTAACAAACGCTACGACTGAATAACATTTAGGCAGCTAGTTAAACGGCGCCGTTTAGTTAAAAGGCTAGGCTGTTAATTAAAAGGCTGATTAGGCTAGTTGACTGCGATTCTACACAAAAATATTTTCTTGTATTGTAAAGGTATCGATTACACAAATTGGACATGGTATAACAGCTAGGTCAGGGACAATTATAGGGGTACCGAGAGTCACCGAGCTTTGTTAATAGATTTTTGTAATACCATAAAAGATAAGATGATGAAACTTTGAGCAATTAATTATCAATTAGAAACTTTTAAAATATATTAAAGTTACCTATTTATTAGACAAAATTATTTCGTCTGTGTAGAAAACATTTACGAAATGAACAAAACATTAATGAAACGCAAAAAAAAAAACAGCCACGACCAAATTATAATATTGCACTCATTTTTTGGTAATAATTAAATGCCAATTTCCGGCATATTTTTTACAGTAAACGAATTTAGCCCTTATGTACTTAAAGCATAGCTTGTTCAAGTTCACAAAAAAACTGAGCATGGGTTTTCTCTGCAAAAAAAGTTGCAAGAAATAAAAAAATCTACTTAATTTTATTAAATCACCCATAATCCTTTACGCTTAAAGTTCAAATTTGTATTATGGGGTTAACATCAGTAAATGAGACTTGGTTTGTTACGAAAACGCCGTTGTCGTCGTGTAGGTGTCTTTACCGGTCTATGGGTCAACATGGTCTATGTTATGTTTGCACATAAATAACACGCCCTCACAAATAAATATATTTTAGTTTATGTTTATTGAGAAAGTGTTTGGTTTGAAACGGTCCGGCGCTTTGCCGATGTTTTGACTTCGTATCGACATTTCGATTAGGCAGTTTCTTGATTGATAGCGATGCAGTATACGATCGACAAACCGATCCAACTTCAAGATCGTATAAAACTCATGTTAAACTACATCGTACTTGTAGAGTCATACTGCAACTATATTATGGGAGTGCGAATGGGTCGGCTAAACAGTGGAAAAAACATTCTCTTTTAGAATACCGGCGTAAAATAGAAGCTTTGTGCTGTAATGTTGAGAACCGGGGACCCTTTTTATTGGAAATGAGACATTCCTTCTTTGTCCTCTAGGATGACAACCGACAATGCATCTTCATTTTAATTCTTTATCGTGGATTCTATATATAGATGTCTTCAGGGCATACCACCCACTTGCCATCTGGAGGACTGTGTGCTGGCTTGTTACGCTTATTAAATTAAAAATAAAACATCAGTAAATATTGATGTTTTTAAATAAACTTGCGTAATTCCTTAGAAACTTTAACTAACTTGATATGGTTTTGAAACAAAATAACTTGCATTTCACATTTAAAGGGGAATGCCCAGTCTTCATAGACACTTCGGCCATGAGTGCCCACATATAAAAGCATATAGATATGATAATATGCAATTAAAACAATGAAATGGTAAAGGAATTGCTTTAAAAAAAGTCGGGGTTTTGAAAATATTTGAAGTTTTTATTTTCACAAATGCAGTTTTTTTAACAACTATTTTTATCGATTTTATCGCGTTTTATTTCTTTGATTTTTAATTCCAGACATTTCGGGTGCTTTCCAGCACCCATGGTTACGGCAGACTGAGGTGACCGACGTCCCAATGTCAGTGTTAACCCGGAGTACCTTCAGATTTTTAATTTTTATTTATTGTCCGATCTACAGAATGAACTTACTGTGTCTAGAAGTCTTGCAGTGGTATGCTTGGGTTTTTAATTTCATTAATTACAGGGTCCTAAGCAGGTGGTAGTACCAAGCATCCTTCCTAAAAAAGAATTTATATATTAGATATTATATAGAATTTATATAATAAAATACACTTTACGACTAATAGTGATGACTTGCAATTCTAGCCCTAAGTAAAGATCAGCTAGGGCTTAACTTTATTCCTTCCATAATGCTGCTCCTCTGGTTATTACAGAGTTCTATCCGGTAGCAACCATTAAATCTTATATGCTCACCATAATAGTAGCGAGCTTGCTTTAATTGGTATGTGACACAAGCAATTAATATTAAGTCGCTGTAAGTTAAAACAGGAAATTCCCTAACATTTTAAAGTCTACATTTATATTTCTAAAGTCTGCCTGCCCTAGCTCTATTTAGATTGTTTTCCCTAGCATACTCAGAAAAATCATTATTTGTCTACATATTTTGATGAACTATTTCAAGTATTTGAGCCGCATCATCCCTGTCCCTTATTTTTGTGTGGAATTTATTAACTATAGCAGAAGCCACAGCAGTTTATAATCAAATGTGTAGAAGCCCTGTTAAAGTAATTTTGATGAAATATTTTAAATTCAGTTTTAAAAATGCCATTCACCACCTCTACTACCCATATCGACACATAGTCACGGCTCTGGATTTATTAGCATATCTTGTCATTAACTGAGATTCACCATCTGCTGGAGACATTTCTGCGACCCTTAGACATCCACATCTATCCTCGATTACAAATCAAAATGCAGATGCATTGTCACCCGTGAGGACTAAGATCATTTTCTCGTTTCCAGTAAAAAGGGTCTCCGGTTCTCTACACTCACCATACAAAACACAGCAGCATTAAGCTGCTATTTCACGCTGGTATTCTGTGAGAGGGTGCTCCTTCCCCGGTCGAGCCGACCCATTCATGCTACAACTATACTTCTAATATAACTGCAGCATGGCTCTACCAAGTATAACACACATACATAGTACTTGTCATTATGTATGTTTGTTATCGCAAAATGTAGTTAATCACAAAAGAGACATACTTGCAATGCTGATGGAACTGTTACAACCTGGTAAAAAACATTGTGCTTTTATATAATTAGTTAGCAGTACACTGTGTGATGTATGATCTAAGCTTTGTTGTTCTGGGTGCAATACATTACTCACTTCAGATTGCAACGAGGACGGACTAGATGATTCAGATGGTTCCCGTTCTGCAGTTGAACATGATGCTGTTCTATCAGTTCATTGCCAGCAATTATGATATACACGGCATGACAACTGAAACAATGTAAAATACAAAAAATGAAGTCAAAGTGAAAAAATAAAAATAAAATAGATATATTTCAAACTCAAATATAAATAAAATATTTATCAAGTTAAATGTTACTGCACAAGGACGGATTTAATGCCCTATATTATTTAATAATTAAGGACTGACAGACTACCAGCAGTCCAAAAACAATGAAAAATCAACTGTCTCCTTTCTTGGTAGTTGATAAAACTGGTTAATCTCATAAATAAGCTAGTATGTTTGTCAGATATAGCTAGGGCAGATGTGAAAAAATAAAACAAGTTCTTGAGTTGATATACAATCAGTGTAAAAACATGTATAATTATCAGATATATGGATCACATTTAATAAATTGAAATGTTAAACACTTACCTCACGTAGCGCAAATAATTCCTCACGTGGAAAATCGAAGACAAACAATGTGTGTGATCTTATTCTCATAAGTGTCAGTGCCACAGCTGATGTATAGATGTTCAAGACGAACTATTGGTGCATTTTGCGAGTGCCACACTACACGTTCACTGTACTCGAAACTATTAGGTATAAAGAAGCTACAATAATAAAAGAAGCTACAATGTAATATCAATATAATAATATTGATATTATTCAAGTAAACTCAGTTATAAAGCATTTCTTAGAGGAAGACATACCACATCGTGATATGTACCAACTATTTACCTGCTGTGTTCGAACCAATTGTTGAGAGATCAACAATTGCATTTTACTTTTACAACAAAACAATAACACGATAACAACACGTAATTTAATTCTTGTGACATAACAGTGACAGCGGCCTACCTGTCGGATACGATGTTGCCATTTAACGGTCATAAAATCTATGGAATGATATCGATTTTTATTCGATTAATAATATCATAAAAAGAAGACTTTGTATAATAGTCCTATTTTTGATACAAGTAGCACATTTTAAGGAACCGCAAAAACAACTTTGTTATTTATACAAACACTATGAAAAACAAAATAATTTGTTGCTGGCGATAATGATAGTAGTATTTTGACTCGATTTAAAATATATGCTTGTTACTACTGAACTCTTCATGGGCCTGCGAGTCCGACTCGCACTGAACCACTTTTTTTCAACATTTAGTTTTATTCTAATAAATAGTTTTTTCGTTTAAGCGGAGCTCTTTTACTTTAGGTTTATTACCTCTTTATCTACAATAATCAATCTGAGTAAGTAAAGTGTGTAAATACGATTCTTAAATTGTAAAAATAATAATTGGATTTGAACATCTTAGGTAGGTATTTAGTTTTATTTATTTAGAAAATATTAATCTCACAATTATTTATTGTAATAATATAATTTATCACACAGCTAACGCCCTCATTAGCAATGTAATGGTGAAAGAATTTTCAAAATCGGTCTAGTAATTTTTGAGATTAGCCAAAAAACGTATTCATTGAAAGTAGCGCCCTCTATAATAAAATTAACCCTATATTAGATATCTAAAATTATACATAACAATCTAGTGGTGAAAGAATTCTTAAAGTTGGTCAAGTACTTTACGAGTTAAGCGAATAAAATATTCTTTGATAGTAGCTCCCTCAATAATAAAATGCATCCTACGTTTTAAGCACCATAGCAAAAAACGATTCAACATAGCCTAATCCGCACACACAGTAAAAACATAACCATCCTTTTTCGTCTGTAGTCGGTAAACATTTGGTTAATAACGGTTGCGTATCGACTGCTTTGGATAAATATCCATTGTCAACGGTTATTTTAAACCTATATCATAACATCGTAATAATTATCGAAAGATCATATAAGCATTGTAATAATGACACCATAAGTAATCGATCGAAAAGGGGAATCGATTTTTTAATGATTTTTGTGATTGGCAACATTTTTTATTTTATTCACAGACTAATGAATTACGTATTTACCTAATTTTATTTTTATCTTTTCGGTAATTTTAATTTGTGCAAAAATATTCCCATTGTTTTAGGATAAATGAATACCGCGATTAATAACCATAAATAAAGATATATTTTTTTAACAAATGCACATTGTTGGGCGTTCCATGGCCTAATATGGGCATCCCCCTTTCCAACATTTTCAGTTTGAATTTTTTTTTGTAGAGTGGATTGTTATCATTATATAAGGATTTTCCGTAACCATCACGCTTATCTGAGGTATTAAGGAACACCGCACGAGATATTTCTCGCCTTTGACATTGCTCACCATTACCGGAGTTTAATACCCAGAATACTCAGAGTACTTTACGTCCGGTGTTATCGAGATGATACCGCCATCTATCAGGAGTTACAAATCTCCCTGGCATTTCCCATGGCCTCTTAAAACGCGCATGGGACAAAAGGGATGCTGCAATCTCTTTCGCCGCCTCTTAACTAATCATCTGATTTACAAAAGTTAAAATGCTTCGCAACCTGTTCTTTATGCAAGATTTGTTTTGATAATGTTTTTTTTTAAATAAAATCTTATTAAATGTAATATGATATATCATAACAATCACGAAAGATCTAATATATAAAAAATTATGTTTGTTCGTATTTAGCACGCTGCTATACGTTGACTGCCTCGTTGGTCTAGTGGTTGTAGTAGTGCAACTGCTGATCATGAGGTCCTGGGTTCGAATCCCAGGTCGGGTCATAAAATAGTTATTGAGTTTTTCATCAAAAAATACTCGGTAGCTGCCCGGAGTCAGGAAGTTGGCGGTGTCTTATCCCCGTGCCTCGGAAAGCATGTACAGCCGTTGGTCCTGCGCCTGATCTCTCTCCAGTCGTGTCGGTTTACCGTCCCATCGGATTATGAGTGAGTTTTTATTCCCTATAGAGGGTGCACCTGTGTTTGCGCATACACTTGAGCACAATAATCCTGTCCTGCCCGATGGCTAGTCTACGTTGAGGCAGGCCGCCGTGACCGAAAAACGTTCATAGGATTGCGCTTAAACTTTGTGAACTTATTGCTTACACTCACGAGAAGGTAATAGGTATAGTACGTAAAATTATCTATTTTTTTATTAAAAAACAATTAACAATTAGTAAAAAAAACTAGGTAGCACGCGTACCGTAACGACTAATTTATTTGAAAGTTAATAAATTTGAATTATATAGGGTTTATAATATAAGTCTTCTAAATTTAAAACGGTAACACGATTTCTCCACAATTATTTCTTCTGAAATAGCAACACGTCGAGCACCTGGTAGTGTAATATAAAACAGCTATAAAATATTTATTTCTGTTTAATATAAATAATTACAGTTGTAAGAAACCCTTAAGTAATTGTTTAATTGACATACATAAAAGTTTCCGTCTGTAGATTTTAATAATGGTTTCTACAGACGATATTATAAGAAAAAGCTGGCTTGCTTTATAATGACGCTAGGTCGCCAGGATTGAATGAGAACCAATTCTTAAGTAATAAGAAGCCGAGAATCTTCTTATTTACGCAGAACGATGTCCTTTTCCACGAATCGTCAAATTAACTCTCCGATTGACGGTATCGAGTCGTTGAAAACTTTAAAATGAAATTATAATGAGATATCTTTTTTGGGGCAAATAGTTATTGGGTGTCAGATACAGATTTTTTGTCTGTTATAATCCTTGTGAGACTACTCGACCGGGGAAGAACAACACTCTGACAGTATTTTTTATTATTATTATTATTATTACAGCCCTTCACAAGTCCACTGCTGAACATAGGCCTCCCCCAAGTAATGCCACAAAGCACGGTCCTGAGCCACCTGCATCCATCGACTTCCTGCATATCTTACCAGGTCGTCACTCCATCTAGTGGGGGGTCGCCCTACACTGCGCCTACCGGTACGAGGCTGCCACTCAAGAACCTTTCTTCCCCATCGGTTATCGGTTCCTCGAGCTATATGGCCGGCCCATTGCCACTTCAGCTTACTAATCCGTTGGGTTATGTCGGTCACTCTGGTTTTACTGCGGATATCCTCATTTCTGAGTCTATCACGCAGAGAAACTCCGAGCATAGCCCTCTCCATAGCTCGCTGAGCGACCTTGAGCGTCCTCATACGGCCAGCAGTGAAGGACCACGTCTCAGATCCGTAAGTCATCACTGGCAACACGCACTGGTTGTACAATCTAGTTTTTAGAGATTGAGGTATACCTGACGAGAAGATATGTCGTAATTTCCCGAACGCTGCCCAGCCGAGTTGAATCCGTCGATTGACCTCTCGGTCGATGTTGGACTTACCTAGTCGGACTATTTGTCCCAGGTAAACGTACTCGTCAATAACTTCGAGCATAGTGCTCCCAACAACTATCTGACGGTATACTAGCGTCAAATACACCTTAATGCTGCTGTGTCGTATGGTGAGTGTAGAAAACGTTTTATAGTAAACGAGGCATCCCCTGGGGTCACAACGCATCTGCATTTAGATTCTTAATCGAAAATAGATGTTGATGTCTATGGGATACACTATTCACTTACCATTAATGAACTGTGTGTTCGTTTGTCACTTTTTTTTACACAAAGATAATGAAAAAGGCATTTCGTCTTAGTCCTCACGGGTCACAACGCCTCTGCGTTTTGATCCGTAATCGAGGATAGACGTAAACGTATATGTGCCACAGCAACTAGTCACAATCAAGTGGACTGTGTGCTCATTTATCACCCTTACCATATAAAAAAGTACCAATTCTCAGCGTTCATATAAATTTAAATTCAAGGATTTTAACTGTGACGCAAACAACAACTACGGTCGATATGCAGTAACACTCGACTCAAATAGGCTTGACGCAATAAGCATGCTTTGCGTTTACCCTCTAATGAATCAAGACAACTTAATAGAATAACCGTGTATTGGCGAAGTAAGAATATCCAATACGCCATATTGTTCCGCGGGTGTCGTAAGAAGAGACAGAGGGAAATTGAAATAGACTGTGGTCAGCAGTAACCTCAAAAAACTGCGGCTACCCGCCGGCCTACCGTGGGTACTGTGGCAAAACCCCAGACACCCTATAGAGCAATCTATAAGAGAGCCCTATGTTCCGCGTTGTAAGAAATTATGTGATGTATTGGTATGAATTTGAATGTTTAGCTTCACTCGAAGTAGAAAGTGAAGTCACTCTAAGTCAAGCCGTGACCTAGACCGAACTGGTAAGGAAGAAGAAGAATACATAGAAGTAAGAAAATATGCAAAAATTTTTGTAGACAAAAACCTTATAATTCACACTGAATTAGCTCTTCCAACCTTAGAACGACACGTATTGTAAAGTTGGAAGAGCTATTTCGTCTACACATGAACAGACATTCAGCTTACATAATGAAAACGAACCGCAACAAGACGGAGGTAATAAAATCAAAACTTATCATTAGACACAATGTTCACAATATTCTAACATCGTAATTGAGTTGGGTTGCTATTCAAGGCAATCTCTATAAAACAAGATATCTATCTTTTATGGGTTCTACTTCCACAGAGTTATAGATATGCGATTTTCATATTTATAGCATGGCAATATATTGTTTTATTTAACCGTCCTACCGTTTTAGAGCCCTAGCAGTTCTCCGTTCTCAGCTCCGTTAACACTGAAATTGTTAAAAGCAATGACAGAATGCATGAAAAGATACGACTAGACTCGGTGGTAAAAGAGAAAATTGTAAAGAACATGTTTAAAAACTTAAATATATATTTCAAGAGCATAAGAAGTGTATCAGTGCAAGTTGTAAAATCGCAACGGAACCTCGTCTGCATCAAGACCTTTTTAGTGCAGGGAGGTCTGTGCTCAGCTGTGAAATTATGTATTATACAGAGAAAATTTTAAAGGAGTTGATTATTGTAGCGTTTTTAACACATTTATGAATTAGTATAATAATAATCTAATAAAAAACGCACATTACAAGTTAAAAAAAATATTAACAATGCTATAAACATTACTAATAGTCCCCTTAATCACTCGTGGTAAGCTTAAATTGCTTGTATTACGAGTGGTTCACACCAGTAGTCGAATTGCGGATTCGAACCCACGACCTTTTTGAGTTCGCGGTCCGCGCCCTGCCATTAGGCTACTGTTGCTTCTTTACACTATTTTACGCTGCTTTACTGTGAGAGCGTGGTTGTGTGGAGCCTTCCCAGGTAGGGCCGACCCATTCGTGCTAAGACCAAAATATAGCTGCAGAGTGGCTCTGCCACGTACAAGTAAAAAGTCTCATCATTATCATCAGGACGTGCGGCGAGTTCTGATTGTTCCTGGCATTTATAAGTCCAATAGTTATGAGAATCATTCTTGGCTAGAATCTGTCCTATTTTACGTGAATGTTTGGATTATCAATTTAAATGTAATGAATCTTAAGAATGAATATTCAAGATCAACCATGAATATTTTCGCCTACTCCACAAGTGTTGATGTTATAAGTGAGCCATACGTTATAATACGCATTTTTATTCATATTTTCTATTGAATTATTCGCTACTCGTAAAATTTCAAACAGACATAATATCTGAGAGTGTTGCGATGTTGAATGAAATAAGTTACGACCACCACTGCCTAAATTAGCTCAGGCATAATAAAACTTTCCTTACCGTCAATATTCATGAATTTGGGAAACAAACAAGGATTTTAACATAAGCATATTTTTCATCATCAATTATTCTGTAATTTAAATGTGCTAATAAATTAAGTCATCTACCGCTTTCCGGCACCCAAAACGTTGGGAATTAAAAATAATTTAAATTAACCGCGATAAAATTCGTAAAAGTATTTTTAATCAATAAATAACCGTTAGTTTAAAAACGATTAAAATATGAGACATTATATTAAAGTAAAACGGTTGTCAATGAATAAATAATCAAATGGTACTATACGTACTGTACATTTTAAACTTTGTTGAAAGCCCTAGGGCAGGGGTCGGCAACCTTTTAAGTCGGAAGAGTCAAAAATTGCAAATAACAAAATTTCAAAATTTTCAAAGATCCATAATTTTTTTTCTTGCCAAACATAAATAGTTATGTATGCAAGTAGCATATATAGAGTTTTTGATAAAAAAACTTATCTGTTTATTCATAAGAAAAATATATATTTATTCATAATATAAAAGTAGTGTTTTTTCACAAGCAGACAAATTCAATGGAAGCTTTGGCTTTGCATGGTTATTCAAGTAGAATATTTAAACTTTATTCAATAATGTAACTTGTACTTAAAAATAAAAAAGCAATAACATACATTATGGGTAAACGAATTCAATGAGAGCGTTGGCTTTGTATGGTTTTAAAAAGTTTGGATAAATTTGGCTCATAACTTTCTTCCAAATGCCAACTTCTTACCCTCACTGTAGCAATCTTGGAGACTATTCCACGTGTCGAATATAAGTGCCTCAACTCGCGGCATTTCTTTTAAAACTATTAATTTTTGTCGCGTTACGTACATACATTTCTGGACCTTCAATTATTCCAACTTGCTTTTCAACTCTATAAATTTTCCATTCCACAAGGCTTTATTTTTTAAATCGATCAATTGCATTTCTAGAAATCCAGTATCAACTTCAAATGGCCCAGGGTGGATTTCGAGTGGGTGCGGTGAAAAGCAAGTACAAGTAGCTGAGAGATATAAATGGTTCCTAATACTCATTAATCGATTCATAACGATTTTTGAATGTTTTTTTTTATAAAATAATTAATATTTGCGTATGGAATTAAAGAGCCGCAGTTTCACATCCAAAGAGCCGCAAGTGGCTCGCGAGCTGCAGGTTGCCCACCCCTGCCCTAGGGTAACCACGACATATTGTCCGTGACGTAGGAAGGAGAAAAATGCAAAGCCATATAGACAATCGCGCACAGCTATATGGTTTGGTTTAGCTTACGTGCATTAAATAACAGCACTGGAAAGCACCCGAAAGGTCGGGAATTAAAAACAATTTAAATTAAACGCAATAAAATCCGTAAAAGTAGTTTTAATCAATGTGTTAATAGTTTTCGCGTAAATATAAGAAATCGCCACGGTTATTAATTTAAGAGTGGAAAAACTTCTAAATCTAAAGCATAATTTTAGGTGAATTCTGGGAGGGAAAACACTGACACGGAGTGATAAAAAAATTATATTCGTTAAATTTTTTATTAAATTGTTTGCTGTTTTTATCATTATTATATTTTCAACATTGTTTATTTGCATTTGCATTTACAGTATTTTCTATAATATACATAGAAATCACACTGAAACATAAACAACTATTTTATACTTTAATTAAATATAAAACAAAAATATTTATACAAGTATTTCCAAAAAAATTATTTACGCCTAAAACTAGCCCTGACTGCGTATGCCACCTGAGGTTACGCGCGATTGTAGGCATTTATTTCAGGCCGGTAGCAGGGGTGACAGGCGCCTCCTCCTAGACAGAAATGCAGACAACTCTGGTAACAAGGTTTTGTCATTATTTTTACCTGTAAAAACAACGCTATCTATGAACGAGACTTTAGAAAAACATATATCTATAATATCTAAAGTTTTAACTCTTAATTCCTTCTACAAAATTATGTTGTAACATTTTGAACTCGCCCTTGAAGAGGGGCAAAAGTTAATGTTACATTATTTGTTTTCGAGACATGTGGTCACGAAAAAATACTTATTCTATCTATAATAGATTTTTCATAGTAAATAAATTTGTGTAAAGTTTTTCCGATGATTTAATCAAAGATGATATAATTAAAGTTGTCATTAAAATGGAACGCGAGTGACCGGGATAAGGGAAATAGTCGAACAATAGCAGCTTAATGTTGCTGTGTTTTGTATGGAGATTGTAAAGAACCGCAGACCCCTTTTCACTGGATACGAAGTATTCCATCTTAGTCCTCAGGGGGTCCTCAGTGCATCCGCATTTTGATTCAATCGAGAATTGATATCCATTTACCATCAGGTGGATTGGGTACTCGTTTTCAACCTTTCTTATATAATGTAATATTATCCTTGCATACTATTTATGTTGTTATAAAATGGACACGATCATCATCATCATCATCATTACAGCCCTTCATAAGTCCACTGCTGAACATAGGCCTCCCCCAAGTAACGCCACAAAGCACGGTCCTGAGCCACCTGCATCCATCGACTTCCTACATGTCTTACCAGGTCGTCACTCCATCTAGTGGGGGGGTCGCCCTACACTACGCCTACCGGTACGAGGCTGCCACTCAAGAACGTTTCTTCCCCATCGGTTATCGGTTCTTCGAGCTATATGGCCGGCCCATTGCCACTTCAGCTTACTAATCCGTTGGGCTATGTCGGTCACTCTGGTATAACTGCGCATATCCTCATTTCTGAGTCTATCACGCAGAGAAACACCGAGCATAGCCCTCTTCATAGCTCGCTGAGCGACCTTGAGCGTCATCATACGGCCAGCAGTGAAGGACCACGTCTCAGATCCGTAAGTCATCACTGGCAACACGCACTGGTTGTACAATCCAGTTTTTAAAGATTAAGGTATACCTGACGAGAAGATATGTCGTAATTTCCCGAACGCTGCCCAGCCGAGTTGAATCCGTCGATTGACCTCTCGGTCGAAGTTGGACTTACCTAGTCGGACTATTTGTCCCAGGTAAACGTACTCGTCAACAACTTCGAGCACAGTGCTCCCTACAACTACCGGCATATGTGTGACATGGACATTAAAATGATCTTTGTTTTGTCCATCTTAAGACCTATCCGTTGGGAGACACCATTGAGGTCATTGAGCATAGTGCTAAGGTCCTCCTGCCATAAGGACTATATCGTCGGCAAATCGAAGGTGTGTGATGTACTCGCCATTGATGTTAATACCGTATCCTTTCCAGTCCAGTAGCTTGAAAACGTCTTCCAACGCAGTGGTGAAGAGTTCCGGGGATATAACATCACCCTGTCTTACACCTCTCTGCAGTTGGATAGGTTTCGAACTCTGGTTCTGTACTCGGATAGCCACCGTAGCCCTTCTGTACAAACACTTCAGCACTTCGATATACCGACAGTCAACTTGGCACCGCTGAAGGGACTATAGCACCGCCCAAATTTCGACGGAATCAAAGGCTTTCTCATAGTCCACATATGCCAGGCAAAGTGGCAGATTGTACTTTTCGGTTCTGTACAATATGCCGCAGGGTATGTATGTGGTCTACGGTACTGAAGCCTTTTCGGAAACCAGCTTGTACGGGAGGCTGGAAGTCGTCGAGTCTGCGTGCGAGACGATTCGTAATAACTCCCGAAAATAGCATGTAGACGCGGCTCAGAATGAAAATCGGTCTATAGTTCTTCAAGAGAGCGTTGTCGCCTTTCTTAAGGAACAAAACCACCGCGCTTCTGCTCCACGCCTCCGGAGTAGTGCCACCATGGAGGACGGAATTGAAGAGCTTCTGAAGGACTTCAAGTACCGGTGTTCCACCCGCTTTCAGAAGCTCCGCTGTAATTCTATCCTCGCCTGGGGCTATGCCGTTTTTAAGGTGCTGGAGAGCCATTCTAATCTCGCTCAGACTGACGTCCGGGATATCATCGGAATAGTGTCGGGTAAGACTTGCTCTTGGATCGTTACTCACACTTGCGTGTAGCTCCAACGATGATGCGTACAGGTGCCCATAGAACCTCTTAATCTCACTCAGAATCTCGGGTGTCCCGCAAACGATGTTGCCACACTCAGTCTTCAGCTTTGACAGTTGGCTTTTTCTGGCAGACAGATCTCTGGCAGACTTTGGAGCCCTCGTTCCGCTCGATCGCTACTTTAATACGAGTAGTATTAAAGTTGAGTAAGTCTCGCCGCATGCATTTGGAGATCTGTCTGTTCAGTTGCCTGTATGCTGTCAAATCTGTTGACGATTGCAGCCTCATCTCTCGTCTAACAGCCATGAGATTAAGAGTGTGATCGGAGAGTTTTTGTGTTCTTCTGCGGCGGGTCTTGCAGAACTTAGCTCCGACCGCATGGACAGTTTCCGAGCTTGTCATTCATATCGTCCACTGCATTGCAATCTTCTAAGCACTGAAAGCGGTTACGTAACTCGAGCTGAAAGGTTTCGGGATTCTGGATTAGAGCACGAGGAGGACGGAGCGTTGACTTCATTAGACGAGACCTCTCCAACTTAACGTTTAGGTTCAGTGTGCCTCTAACCATTCGGTGATCGCTGCCAGTTTTCACCCTTACGATCACTGAGACATCACTGAACAATTGGCGTCTGGTCGTCATAATGAAGTCAATCTCATTTTTTGTCGATCAGTCGGGGCTCGACCAGGTCCACTTTCTGTGGGGCCGCTTCTGGAAGAAAGAGTTCATCATAAAGAGTCCCTCTTTCTCCATAAAGTCGGCCAGCTGCTGGCCCCTTCAGTTCCGTTGCCCTACTCCAAATGTCCTACCTTCAGCTCACCGCTTTCTCTTGTGCTAGGTTTTGCGTTGAAGTCTCCCATCAACACCATGTAGTGGGTTTTGGAGGAATGCATGGCTCTAAAAATATACTCATACATTTCCTCCACCTCCTCATCGGGATGTGCCGAGGTTGGTGCGTAAACCTGTATGACCTTCAGCGAATACCTTTTGGTGATCCTGAGTATCAGGTACGCGACCCTCGTCGACACACTCCAAATCTTTACAACGTTGTTGACGAGAGACTTGTGGACGATAAATCCGACACCTCCTTGGGAGAGATGGTCGCCCTCCCGGTGATAGAACAAGTTGCCGGACTCACCTCTCTTCGGACCTCAGATAATCCAATAATATGCCAGCGCAACTTGTCTACCTCTTCTTCCAGCTCCAGTATCTTCTCTTCAGTCCTCAGGGTGCGTGCGTTATATGTTGCCAGGTCGAGTCGTCATAGGTGGCAACCGAACCTCCACCGGAGATTCTTAGCACCCCCTGCCCAGCCGTTACCATGGTCGCCACTGTAGCCAGGAATAGCGGGGCCGCCGGGGACTGGGGGCCGTCTGTTTGCGTCGTTATTCATGGGGTAAAATTTACCATAGTTGCCGCGCTTGGCGAGCGGGTTGGCAACCGCAGTTTTTTTATTATATCACAGTTTTTATCAGGAAGATGCTGCTGCCCATCTCCTTTCTGTGTCCCTCTGTCGCCTCTTACGACACCCACGGGAAGATATGGGGTAGTGGATATTCTCAACCGCCACTACACGGCAAGGACACGTTGTGTGCCAGAAAATCGTAGCAGCATTGTCCTGCTATTTGACTGATCGGTAGCAGAGTGGCTAAGCGTTTGACTGCGACGGCGCTAGTTCGTATCCCGTACGGGACAAGTTTATATGACCTACAAATATTTTTGTTGCTTCTGACTGATTATCCATACACAGTTTATTTATATACAACACCTCCACCGTACAGGAGATAATACTTGCGGTAACACTTTAACGGAAAATATTTTGACGCTGGTATTCTATGCGAACGTGGTCTCTCTAAGGTCGAGCACTCAACATAAATCAACTACAAGGTGGCTTTATCACGTAAAATGTCAACGTGACTAATATGAAATGTCAATGTAAGAATTACTTCAAGTCTAAAACAGAAGATCGATTTCAGAGTAACACAATATTTTCCTAAAAAAAATTATGCTAAGGAAAATAGTGGCGGATTCGGCAAGAGACGCTATAAATGGAAGTTTGTCAACTCAATAGTTGTTAAAGATGAGCTAAATACAAGGAGATACACTTAATCTCTTTAACCTGTGAGCATATCATCTAATATATAAAAATTTATATTTTTTCGTTCATATTTTATGCTCCGCCATACCGTTCATCAGATTGCGTTAAAACTTTGTCAACATATTGCTTGCACTTGCGAAATGATTATAGGCATAGTTGAAACCGGTATGTGACGCTGTTGTAGAATCCGGATATACTTTTACGTGGTAGAGCCATGCTGCAGTTATATTACTAGTATAGTTGTGGCACGAATGGGTCGGCTCGAGCGGGGAAGGACCACACTCTCACAGAATACCAGCGTAAAATAGTAATGCTGCTGTGTTTCGCATGGTGAGTGTAGAGAACCGGAGACCCTTTTTACTGGAAAGCGGTATTCCATCTCAGTTCTCACGGGTGACAACGCATCTGCATTTTGATTCGTAATCGAGGATAGTCTGCTAGGGATAAGCTGTCTATGAGCCACAGCAACCACTGACCATCAGGTGGACTGTGTGTGTTTGTCACCCTACCCTATAAAAAATACCCGTGCGAAGCCGGGACAGATCGTTAGTTATATATAAAAAATTACGTGTCACATTGTTTGTCCGCGATGATCTCCGAATTCACTCGACCGATTTTAATGAAATTTTGCAAATGTGTAGTGCTTCATCCAACTTTTATACGTGGTAGAGCCATGCTGCAGTTATATTAGTAGTATTGTTGTAGCACGAATGGGTCGGCTCGACCGGGGAAGGACCACGCTCTCACAGAATACCAGCGTGAAATAGTAGCTTAATGCTGCTGTATTTCGTATGGTGAGTGTAGAGAACCGGAGACCCTTTTTACTGGAAACGAGGCATTCCATCTTAGTCCTCACGGGTGACAACGCATCTGCATTTTGATTCGTAATCGAGGATAGATGTAGATGTCTATGGGCCACAGCAACCACTTAACATCAGGTGGACTGTGTGCTCGTTTGTCACCCTATCCCATAAAAAAAAAACTTTAGAGACAGGATAGTTTTTAATGAGCTAAATGACTCAATATTTTTTATTGCGAATAAATAAAATAAGGACAAAGGAAAAAAGGAGCATACAGTCCACATGTCCCGTCCCAGTTAAAAGGCTCTCCGTTGTTATTTACTTACTAAATGAACAGTAGCATGTTTAATCTGCTGTTTCTCGCTGGCATTCCATGAAAGCGTGGTCGAGCTGACCTATTCTTACTGCAGATATATATAGCTGTGGCTCTACCACGTATGTGCGTGATTCGATATATGGATGTAAAAAAACGATAGACATGATTGTGCCAAACGGATGTCCGTAGTCACTGACTACCCATTTGTGACAGGCGTGAGAATTAACGTATATAATATTTGGCCTAATTGGGAAACGAACCTAAAACTACATAGGCAAGAACGCTAACCACTACTTTCTACACTTACACTTAGAGTAATTAAAGTAGCACAAACGCTGTGCCATTTACGCAACAGACACCGTAAATGCTCCACTTATAACGCTGATAACGAGTAAGTTCACGAAGTTTGGACTTTAACAAATGTTCTCTGTGATAAGAAACTTTGAAAAATGTTCGTTAGATACATATATTTATTTTACGGAACTGAGGGTAACAAACGTTCTCACAGTTAACACCCCAATTACGAATTATAATACAGAAGCGTAGTCACCTGCGTGGTATGGAATGCCTCGTTGCTAGTGGTTTTAGTTTATTTTCATCCACCATACAAGACATACTTTTTAATATTACAAGCAGCACATTCTGTAGGTTTTTTTGTAACAAATATATTTATCAGTAGTTTATTCACACAACGTATACTATATAGTATGTCATGGTAATATGGTCATCCGGTTAACATGGTCAGTTTCTTATAACTCAAAAACTAAAGCCTTCTTTGCATTGATGTCTCTGTGATACGATAGCTCTTCCAGTCACTCAAATAACAAAAGGGCGCTGCTATATTAACGCTATTTTGACAGTTCACATTATAGTAAAAAATTTAGTCGATTTTAGTATTGTTTAGCGTAGATAGTTTTTTTAAGTTAAATTTTCGTAATGTTAATGTTTCGTAATGTAAATGTTTAAAATGTTCTGGAAACTTGTAAGAACTGCCAGGGGACATTCAAAACAGCCTATGATGAATGCTATAAGAGACGAGAATGGCTATATTCTGAATGATGAAGTTTTGAGTTTAAAGAGATGGAAGGAATATTTTGAAAGCGTGTTTATGAGTGAGGAGACAACGTGTGTACTAAGTGAAGTAAAAATTCCGAAAGAAGAGGAAAGAGGTAGCGAGATTAATATAGGTGAAATAATGAAAGCAATGAAAAGCATGAAAGCAGGTAAGGCTGCCGGATATGTTAGAGTTTCACTCGAAATGCTAAGGGCTGGAGAGGAAGTGGTGGCAGGCCTGCTGCACACCTTGTTTAATTTATGCTGGGAACTGAAGCGGGTACCGGTAGACTGGTGCAAAGCCGTGATAGTCCCAGTATATAAGGGAAAAGGGTCGCAGCAGGACTGTAAAAACCACAGTGGCATCAGCCTTCTTAGCATTGTGGGAAAACTGTATGCTAAGGTACTGATTGAAAGGGTCATGAAAGAAACTGATGGAAAAATTTGGGATGTGCAAGCGGGATTTAGAAAGGGAATGGGATGTACAGATCAAGTCTTTTCCATGCGCATGATCGCGGAGAAGTTTTTGGCCAAAAACCAAAAGGTTTTTTTGTGCGTTCATGGACTTGGAAAAGGCCTATGACAGAGTGAATAGGGATGTGCTATGGCAAACACTGAACTCATTTGGGTTGAGTGCTGGCTTGATACAGGCATTGGAGTCCCTTTATAGGGACTCTAGTGCTTGTGTTAGGATCAACGGGGTCTACTCGGACTGGTTTGACATCCATAAAGGTGTCAGACAGGGCTGTGTGGCTTCCCCGTGGCTGTTCAACCTATTTATGGACAGTTGTTTGCAAAATTTGAAAATTGAAGAATGCAGATTAAGAATGGGTGAGTTAACCGTCAAATGCCTTTTGTACGCCGATGATCAAGTTATCCTTGCGTCGTCGGCGGCCGAGTTGCAAATGATGGTTACATTAATGAACAGATCATTAAAAGAAAGGGGTATGAAAGTGAACGCAAGTAAGACGAAGGTTATGGTTTTTGAAAGAGAAGAAAGTAAAACGATTTGCGAAATAAGAATAGAAGGGGAGTTGATCGAGCAAGTAGATGAGTTTGTATATTTGGGCTGCGTATTTAGCAGGGATGGGAGATATGATAAGGATATAGAACGACGAGTGAATGCGGGAAATAGAGTAAATGGGGCCCTGCACTCAATTGTGAAGAGTCAAAGTGTGTCGAAAAAGGCACGTATGGCAATTCACAATGCTGTGTTGGTCCCTACTTTAACGTATGGTAGTAAAAGTTGGGTGTGGCAGAAGAAGCACGAGAGTAGAATGAACGCAGTAGAAATGCGTTCGTTAAGGAGTATGTTAGGGCTGAATCTTAATGATAGGGTAAGAAATTGTGTAATAAGAGAAGAGTGTGGTTTGCAAGATGATGTTGTGACCAGGATTAAGAAAGGAATGCTTCGGTGGTTTGGTCATGTGGAAAGAATGAATGAGGAAAGAGTGACAAAGAAAATTTATGTTGCAGAAGTGAATGGCAGAGTCGGAAAGGGACGTCCTAGGCGAAAATTTATCGACCAAATTGGCGATTTATTGAAAACGGGCCAAATTAGGAGTACCCTTAACCGACGAGCATGTATGCGGAGGTGTATGGATGTGAAGGAGGCGAGAGAGGTGTGTCAGGATCGTGCCAAATGGAAGTCTGTAGTCTCTGCCTACCCCTCTGGGTGACAGGCGTGAGTGTTTATGTTTTCGTAATGTTCCTAATTATTGCCAAAGCTTGTTTGCTATGTTTTTCTTAAAGTATTAGTTATAGAATACGACTTTGTGTTTTTGTCTCTGTCATTCTTCTAGTTTTGGTTTTATAAAGCAGCAAAGATTAAGGTGACCATATTACTCTTACGTACCTTACATAGAATAAAAATAATTTTACTGGTGTTATCGTCTTTAAAAAAAACAAATTGAATAAAACGGTTTAAATAAAATTTTAAAATTTAGGGATGACAGTAACCAATGGGAATAATGTGCTCGCTACCAAGCTACATCTAATGAGATTTTTTTTTAAATCGCACCGGGTTTTGTTTTTTTGTCAAGTCTGGTTTAAGCTTTAAATTTTTAAGTGGCGAATTGTACGTTAGTTTTTTTTATTTTATTTTATTTAGGACAAAACAGTTATACAATATATAAAATAACATATTAAAACGTAATTATATCATTGTGTAACAGCGACATTTTCCACAGCGGATTTGCCGGTTTAACAGAACACGTAATTAACGAAATTGACACGGCCTATTTATTGCATTGGTGCTCATTAAAATTTTATTAAATACACTATTCATTGCAACTCCTTTCGACAACCTTTCACAATTCAAAAATAACCTTTCGTTTCGTTCTCTACTTATTTAATCCACTGCTATCCACTCATATCCTAAATGGTGTTATAGCTGATAATGGTCAAACGCACTGCCTCAATAATTTTTTTGTGCGACCAGCTATGTAGGTTTAATAAGATCAGTATTACTGCGACCAGTGTGATCTTTTAAGATACTGGCTTAGGTTTACGAAGCTCTGGGCTCTCTGGACTTCTGCTTTAAAGACAACCCGCATTGTAGCAGAATGGAAAGACAGATATGTCTTTTATTGCTAGCGAATATTAGCTGGAACGAATAATGTTGCTGAATCTGATTATTATTTTTCAAGTCTACACATATTTGATCAAGAATTAGGGAAAGGCTTACATTAAATAATGTTATCCAGACCGAATTTCGTCATCTGCACAGGACAGTGCCCCAGTATATGCGCAAGCACAGGTTTTTTATAGAATAAGGTTGGCAAGCGAACACACAGTCTACCTGGTGGTAAGTGGATGCTGGAGCCCACATACATCTACATCTCTCCTCGATTAAGAATCAAAATGCAGATGCGTTGTCATCCCAGAGGACTAAGACGGAATGCCTCATCATCATCATCATCATTACAGCCCTTCACAAGTCCACTGCTGAACATAGGCCTCCCCCAAGTAATGCCACAAAGCACGGTCCTGAGCCACCTGCATCCATCGACTTCCTGCATATCTTACCAGGTCGTCACTCCATCTAGTGGGGGGTCGCCCTACACTACGCCTACCGGTACGGGGCTGCCACTCGAGAACCTTTCTTCCCCATCGGTTATCGGTTCTTCGAGCTATATGGCCGGCCCATTGCCACTTCAGCTTACTAATCCGTTGGGCTATGTCGGTCACTCTGGTTTTACTGCGGATATCCTCATTTCTGAGTCTATCACGCAGAGAAACTCCGAGCATAGCCCTCTCCATAGCTCGCTGAGCGACCTTGAGCGTCCTCATACGGCCAGCAGTGAAGGACCACGTCTCAGATCCGTAAGTCATCACTGGCAACACACACTGGTTGTACAATCTAGTTTTTAGAGATTGAGGTATACCTGACGAGAAGATATGTCGTAATTTCCCGAACGCTGCCCAGCCGAGTTGAATCCGTCGATTGACCTCTCGGTCGAAGTTGGACTTACCTAGTCGGACTATTTGTCCCAGGTAAACGTACTCGTCAACAACTTCGAGCATAGTGCTCCCAACAACTACCGGCATAGGTGTGACATGGACATTAAACATGATCTTTGTTTTGTCCATGTTCATCTTAAGACCTATCCGTTGGGAGGCACCATTGAGGTCATTGAGCATAGTGCTTAAGTCCTCCAGCGATTCTGCCATAAGGACTATATCGTCGGCAAATCGAAGGTGAGTGATGTACTCGCCATTGATGTTAATACCGTATCCTTTCCAGTCCAGTAGCCCGGAAACGTCTTCCAAAGCAGCGGTGAAGAGTTTCGCTTGTTTGCCGTGTAGTGGCGGTTAAGAATATCCACTACCCCATATCTTCCCGTGGGTGTCGTAAAAGGCGACAGAGGGAAACAGGCAGGAGATGGGCAGCAGCATCTTCCTGATAACAACAATTATACAAAAAAAACTGCGGTTGCCAACCCGCTCGCCAAGCGTGGCAACTATGGCAATATACCCCATGAACAATAACACAAATAGACGGCCCCCAGTCCCCGGCGGCCCCGCTATTCCTGGCTACGGTGGCGACGGGGGCAGGGGGTGCTAAGAATCTCCGGTGGAGGTTCGGTTGCCACCTACGACGACTCGACCTGGCAACATTTAACGCACGCACACTGAGAACTGACGAGAAGATCCTGGAGCTGGAAGAAGAGATAGACAAGTTGCACTGGAGTATTATAGGATTATCCGAGGTCCGAAGAGAGGGGGAGGACACGGTGATTCTCGAATCCGGCAACTTGTTCTATCACCGGGAGGGCGACCATCTCTCCCAAGGAGGTGTCGGATTTATCGTCCACAAGTCTCTCGTCAACAACGTTGTAAAGATTGGGAGTGTGTCGACGAGGGTCGCGTACCTGATACTCAGAATCACCAAACGGTATTCGCTGAAGGTCATACAGGTTTACGCACCAACCTCGGCACATCCCGATGAGGAGGTGGAGGAAATGTATGAGGATATTTCCAAAGCCATGCATTCCTCCAAAACCCACTACACGGTGTTGATGGGAGACTTCAACGCAAAACTAGGCACAAGAGGAAGCGGTGAGCTGAAGTTAGGGAAATTTGGAGTAGGGCAACGGAACCGAAGGGGCCAGCAGCTGGCCGACTTTATGGAGAAAGAGGGACTCTTTATGATGAACTCTTTCTTCCAGAAGCGGCCCCACAGGAAGTGGACCTGGTCGAGCCCCGACGGTTCGACAAAAAATGAGATTGACTTCATTATGACGACCAGACGCCAACTGTTCAGTGATGTCTCAGTGATCGCAAGGGTGAAAACTGGCAGCGATCACCGAATGGTTAGAGGCACACTGAACCTAAACGTTAAGTTGGAGAGGTCTCGTCTAATGAAGTCAACGCTCCGTCCCCCTCGTGCTCTAATCCAGAATCCCGAAAACTTTCAGCTCGAGTTACACAACCGCTTTCAGTGCCTACAAGATTGCAATGCAGTGGACGATATGAATGACAAGCTCGTGGAAACTGTCCATGCGGTCGGAGCTAAGTTCTGCAAGACCCGCCGCAGAAGAACACAAAAACTCTCCGATCACACTCTTAATCTCATGGCTGTTAGACGGGAGATGAGGCTGCAATCGTCAAAAGACTTGACAGCATACAGGCAACTGAACAGACAGATCTCCAAATGCATGCGGCGAGACTTACGCAACTTTAATACTGCTCGTATTAAAGAAGCGATCGAGCGGAACCAGGGCTCCAAAGTCTTTGCCAGAGATCTGTCTGCCCGTAAGAGCCAACTGTCAAAGCTGAAGACTGAGTGTGGCAGCATCGTTTCCGGGACACCTGAGATTTTGAGTGAGATTGAGAGGTTCTATGGGCAGCTGTACACATCATCGTTGGAGCCACACGTAAGTGTGAGTAACGATCCAAGAGCAAGTCTTATCCGACACTATTCCGATGATATCCCGGACGTCAGTCTAAGCGAGATTAGAATGGCTCTCCAGCACCTTAAAAACGGCAGGGCCCCAGGCGAGGATGGAATTACAGCGGAGCTTCTGAAAGCGGGTGGAACACCGGTACTTGAAGTCCTTCAGAGGCTCTTCAATTCCGTCCTCCATGGTGGCACTACTCCAGAGGCGTGGAGCAGAAGTGCGGTGGTCTTGTTCTTTAAGAAAGGCGACACCGCTCTCTTGAAGAACTACAGACCGATTTCCCTTCTGAGCCGCGTCTACGTGCTGTTTTCGAGAGTCATTACGAATCGTCTCGCACGCAGACTCGACGACTTCCAGCCTCCCGAACAAGCCGGTTTCCGAAAAGGCTTCAGTACCATAGACCACATACATACCCTGCGGCAGATTGTGCAGAAGACTGAAGAGTACAATTTGCCACTTTGCCTGGCGTATGTGGACTATGAGAAAGCCTTTGATTCCGTCGAAATTTGGGCGGTGCTGCAGTCCCTTCAGCGGTGCCAAGTTGACTGTCGGTATATCGAAGTGCTGAAGTGTTTGTACAGTAGGGCTACGATGGCTATCCGAGTACAGAACCAGAGCTCGAAACCTATCCAACTGCAGAGAGGTGTAAGACAGGGTGACGTTATATCCCCGAATGCCTCGTGTTTAGTAAAATATCTCCGGTTCTCCGGTGTCCGGTTTTCTACACTCATCGAAATTATACGAAACGTAGCAGCATTAAGCTGGTGTTTGACGCTGGTTTTCTGTGAGAGCGTGGTCCTACCCCGGTCCAGCCGACCCACTCGTGCTGCAGTAATAATATATTTGCAATATAGCCACATATCACTATCAGTGCACTCTCAATTTTGATGGAAAAAGCAATCTAATACGACTTAAAAGAGTTTACGCTCAGGGAGAAGCTTAATTAAGTAACAAATGAGTCACAGAGACTTGAAAAACTTTCATTCGTAAATTATTCCCTTCTATCTCTGAAACTAACACGGCCTAATCGAATTGATTTCCTTATCAAAGCTATTAAACAGCTTGTCCCTTCCGACTTTGAAAATCTTACGAAAGTCTACATTACATTGTTAAACCTGGGTGGTCTCATTCCACGACTCAGCTACTGGGTTATATATAAATAAAGAGCTGTTTATGAGGACGGTTAACGTGTAAACTGCAATTATTGTTTCAATTTTGTTGTTTGAAGTATATGTTGGTGACGAAGATAATCCACCACCCTATTTTGTCCTGTGGGTGTCGCAAGATTCGACTCTGGGAAAGGTTAGAAAAGGTCATGTTCTGATAAATGGCTGCAAAACCATCACTTAGCGTAAAATAAAAGCGTTGCGTAAAATAGTGCGAGACTTCTGGTGCTGCCATCACCAATACGATTACCGCACGTGGGGATTAAGGTGAATCCTCCCCATAATGAAAAGACTCAAATTCAGATGTAGACTTCTACGGTGTGATGATGAAGAAAACGAAGAATTTTAAGCGCTAACAATGGTGAGGTTCTCATTTGGAAAGCTTGGATTTTCTTAAGTGATTTTTAAATGATATATAATACTCAGCACTTTTTTTCATACTCTCACATTGTCATCCGATTCGGAGCTATGTTCAAAATTTTATTCCTTAACTCATTAGGAAATCTGTTTAAAAAAATTAAATATGATGCAAAAAGACATACACTAAAGCGAGTAAATTAATATGTAGTAATTGTGATAATATTAATACAATTTTATATTGAACTTGCAATTATTTGAAACTTTGAAATACATTCATAAAATTCAGCTTGAAAAAGATTTTTTTAGTTTATTTTTAAAGATATCGAAGCCGACCAAATTGTTGATCACTGACTAAAATTTTTCTATACGTAATGATTCATAAACGATGGAAATAGTATTTCTATTAGAGAAAAGTTCTAATAGGCAATTACTTCCCAGAAATCATTTTTTTAAATGGTGGCAAAGGAGCTCACATGGTAAGTGCCAACTGCACACATAAACACCAACTTTGACCAAAAAAAAGTCTACAAACACGTTGACACCTCTGACAACTATGATGGAATGCAGTGGAGCCTGTAAATATACTGGTCATTTATACTCTTCAGACTCTTCAGACAAAGCAATGCACATTACGTTACAGCTACTTGGTGGTAGAAATATGAATTAAAGACATAAAAAGGCTGCAGACGTGCTATCGCTCTTATACTTCTAGAGTGAAGACAGCAGACAGAGGTCCTTAACGGCAGATACGGGTAAAAGAGTCTACCTAGGCGGAATATGTAGAGCCAAATTCATAAAGTTAGTATCGCTGAACGTAGCCTCCCCCATAGACTGCCCCTTAGGAAGGATATCTGCCACGTTGGTCAGGCTCATTGTCAACCGCAGTTTTAATTTTTAATGTTCCTTAGTCAACTAGGAACCCTTATAGTTTCGCCATGTCTGTCTGTCCGTCTGTCCGTCCTCGCTTAATCTCTGTGACCGTTAGCACTAGAAAGCTGAAATTTGGTACCAATATGTGTATCAATCACGCCGACAAAGTGGTAAAATAAAAATTGGAAAAAAATGTTTTATTAGGGTAGCCCCCCTATATGTAAAGTGAGAAGTGATTTTTTTTAATTTCAACCCTAACGTGTGATATATTGTTGGAAAGGTATTTAAAAATGAATAGGGTACAAATCATTTTTTACAAAAATCAACAAATTGTACAAAAATCATTTTTTGATAATGTCAATAATTGCGAAATAATCGCTCCAAAAGTAAAAAACAATGTGTCCCTCTAACTTTTGAACCATAGGTTTAGAAAATATGAAAAAAATCTGAACAGTAGAACTTTATAAGGACTTTCTAGGAAAATCATTTTGAACTCGGATGGAAACAACAGTACCCACTACCGGGAGCAGTTGCAGGAGCGCGGAGCGCTGCTGGAGCGCGAACATAATGGATACCTACCCTTAAACTCATAAGCGAGAACACTTATTGTGACGGACGGGAAACTACGGAACCCTACATTGAGCGTGGCCCGACACGCTCTTGGCCGGTTTATTATTATTAAGACGAGCACGCGGTGTATCAGCACTTAAAATTGCAATTAACAATTTCATTTATGCCGGCGGGGATCGAACCCGGGTTACTCGCGTTCTGTTATATTTACAGCGACCGTTAACCATCTGAGCTACCACGGCTCTTTTCTTCTTTCTCTTTACCACGTGCTCGGCGGTGAAGTAAAACATTGTGGGGAAACCCGCATGTCTGAGGAATAAGAAAAAAAATATCGAAGACATGTTTAGTTCGCTAACACGCATTGGGGCAGCGCGGCGGACACTTCGTTGCCCTAAAACTCTCTCAGAAATGAGGGGAGACTTGTGCCCAGCAGTGGGACGTGTATAGGCTGTAACTTTACTTTTTTTACTTATTATTAAGACGCGGCTGCTGCATGGTTTGTTGCCCTCTGTCGCCTCTTACGACACCCCCGGGATGATATGGGGTAATAGATATTCTTACACCGGGTACAATACAGTACAATAACTGAAACAAATTCTACATTAAGTATATTTTCCGTTTCGTTTTACTTATTATAAGCCGGTGCGTGATTACCATTCCACCTGGTGGTAAGTGCTGATGAAGCTCTAGCTGGTAAATATGAAATGATTTACCAGCGCCAGTTTGGTCGTCGTTAAAGCACTCGCTGCCGACGTTGCGCAAAAAATTTCGCGACTAGCTGCTCCACTGGCAGTCACTGGCACCAACTGACTACAAGTTTGTTTAATAAAAGGCCCTTTCAAAAACTACATATACGTTAAAGTTTTATTTTGCTGTACAAAAGCTTTGATTTTATTATAATTTAAGATAAGATACTACCTAATACTATATACAGACTACCATACATGGATGTTTAGGCTATGGCAGAAAACCGGGGTCTGTGGGTCTCCTACATTCACTGAGCCATAGACCATTTTGTCTCCAACTAGCATAACAAGATTTGTTTATGTTGATGATTTTTTGAGACAAATAAAGACTTTTATTATTATTATAAATCGCACTGACTTAGCGTAACAAAAGACAGCCAAGAGCAGACAGACACGTACGTCAAAGGTATTCACATATATAGCAAGTAAAAACGCCTGTTTGTTCCAGCCAATGCGTTTGAAATTAATTCGTTTCGTTACTCTCCATTACAATGTTAAAAAAACAACGCTCTCTTTTTAAAATTCTAATTTAAAACTATCGTTTGAAATAAATCACTGTGTACTAAAACGCCTACACCTATTCTGTCATCCACGAGTACAGTGTTTATAATTGAAAGATGAAACAAACGATCTTGTTTTCAAGATTTAAAGGCTAATTTTGTGTAACACTGCGCAAAGAATCAACTATTAGCAACACAAGTTCACAATGCTGGTATATCAAGAGAAACTGACAAGCTACCTTGGGATTACAGCTTCCGGAGTTGTGTTGAAAGTGGCTAATTTATTTATCTTATAATATAAATATGCATACAAAGTTATGCTCTTTTCGCCGAGCACTTTATTACATTACCAGTGTTCGCATAATTGTTTAATTTATGTCTAGTAAACGATTATTTCAGACTAAATAGAAGACTAATCAAACAGATTATTGATTTTAAAGAATCCAGAAGAACTCAGCTTAACTGCTGGTGTACCTCAGGGTTGCGTGATGTCTCCTCTCCCTTTTCCTGTCTAATAATTCTATTAGGTACTTCACAAATTTTTTCTGTCTACCATTTGTATGCAGATTTCCAAATATACTCCCATATATCACTCCAAAATCTTACCAGTTTTATAAATTACACTAATCGAATCCTGCTGTAAAATATGATTGGACCAGGTGGCTTAATTAAATCCCATCCAAGCCATTAACTTATTTAAAAAATATTTAAACAATTACAAAGTGTATCTAAAAAAAAAAAACAATTTATTACAGCTAATCGAAACTTCGCTGCTGACCTGATATAGGCCTCCTCGATGGATAGCCTCATAAGGGTCTCCTCATATGAGGCCCCTCTTTCGACCCTCTTTCGCCTTAGTTGCCAAACTTGGCCATCGCAGTTTTTTATTATTTTGAGTTTTGTCAGGAAGTTTCGGTAGTCCATCACCCATTTCAGTTTCCCTCTGTCGCGCCTCTCGTGACACCCACCGGTCAATTTAGGGTAGTGGATATTCTTTCACGACCACTACACAGAATCTTAGAGCTGAATGGTCTAAGCACAGAATGAACAGTAATGGATACAAGGAAACAAAAACAACGCAGTTAGGTGTACTTTTATAATACGTGTAAACAAATTTGCAAGAAACGTCGTGATCAAAGTGCGAGTGAAACTTTAGAAACTCTAACCACAATCAGTCCTCACGGTTTTGTTAGCAAGCAAGAGCAATGGCGTCATTAGCTAAAGCCGGCGCTCCTGCGGTCAGTCGACTAACGACGGTTTAGTGCAAATGTTAGATTAAAACGCATTTTATTTAGATTTATAGGCAAGTGTCTTTTGATGAGAACAGTAATAGTTCAGGGTTCCGACGTTTTTATTAAATTTCCTCATACGGGACTTATATGTCCTTCCTATATATTTTCAAAAACGTTTTATTATATCAATTATAATAGTAACGTCCTCCAGATCGAATTTCGGCCACGACGGCCTGCCTAAACGGAGGCTAGCTATCGGCGCAGGACAGGATTATAGTGCCCAAGTGTGTGCGCAAGCACAGGTGCACTCTCTATTCCCTCACTCTCATAATCCGATGGGACGGTAAATCTACACCACCGGAGAGAGATCAGGCGCAGGACCAACAGCTTTACGTGCTTTCTGAGGCACGGGGGTGAGACATCGCCAACTTTCTGACTCCAGGCAGCGGAAAAACTCAATAATTAATTTTTTGGCCCGACCCGGCTTCGAACCCAAGACCTCATGATCAGCAGTCGCACTACTACAACCACTAGATCAACAAGGCAGCGTATAAATTATACGAAATGTATATAAAACCGTTTTTATTATTTCGAATTATTCGTTTGATTTAGACTACTTGAAATGAAACAGTTACAAGACATTCCTAAATCCAACAGTTTTGTTTTAAATAAAAATTACAATTAAAATTATACACGCGTATTAAAATTATACGCGCACTTTGTGCAATGCATAATATTGAAAGAAAAACAAATCGCTTTTCCATTGCATGTTACTTCATTCAAAAGACTGCAAAATATATTTGTTTTGCAATTCCTTACAAAATGTCTTAGGTGGAGATAGCTGTCGGTAGCGTTACTGCTACTGCCTACTACTGCCTGTTTAATTAGAAATGATAATACATTCGTTAAAGTTAAATGATATATAACTTTGAAATAAATTTTCCGGTACGATACGCGCTCCACCTGCTGTAAGATAATTGTACAATACCTATAACCTACGCGCAAGTGCAAACTAAAGTTGACAAAGTTTCAAAGCAATCTGATGAACGGGATGGTAGCGCATAAAATATCAGTAAACAAACATTCATTTTTGTATTTATAAATACTAGCAATCTTCTAAAATTAATACAATTGTTCTAATATACCGCCGTTGTTAATAGACACTTAGCAAACTTTATCAATCTTAAAAAATTTAAGAAGAACATACAGGCACAGCAACAACTCCTCTTATATTGTTTTTAAAAAATTAATTAAGTCTAAGAGGAGGGAATTCAATCTTTCATAAATATAAACTGATGTCCGACTAGTTCGGTCGTTCAGGTACAGAGCTATAGTAGTAGATCTTTGAAAACATATTATATTATTATTATATAATTAAAAGATAAATTTATTACAAATTCGAATTCAAATTATTTATTTGCAACGAAATAGGAATTAAATGTTTTGTTCTTTATGCTATCACTGTTATTGTGTTAAGAAAACCTACTATCAGGCTACTGATAACTTGGCAAAGTTACATTTGACGTTTGCAAACAAAATTCTAACATGTTTTAAAAAATGTCCAGAATTGCATTAAACCAGTGTAGATTTTGATGATCATAAGAGCTTTAAGCAAGTTCAATTTGGAAAAAATTCACTTTGTCTTGGAGAAAAAAGATATGGCGAAATTTCCCATGCATCGTCAAGCTGTGAATGATGGTTATCATATTTCTCAAAAAAAATCTTTTAGTCTTTCTTTCGAAGCGAATAAGACTTGTATAAAACTTTAATTTTATATTTGTACATCACCATCGCTCTAACAATTTTTCATTTAATTCACGAACAATCAATTAAATTCGCGTGTGTTCGTAAGTCTCGACAAAAAACGGTTATCTCGAGCCGTTGACCTGTTTAATATGCAGGAAGCTGCGAGCGTTGGGCAAAAACACTTGGGCATACCGTCGGCATCAAAATGGATTAACACGATGCACAAACTAAACTACTCAAGTGCAATTATTTGAAAGAAAGAAAGAAAGAAAAGAAGAGCTATAGTTTTAGTTGATTATTCCACTAATTACTAGTAGCTCGTACTCCAGCCAGCTCTGACCATATACCACACCTAACGTGTTTGATCTGCGCTACAGCTAAATTATAGATGCAGATCGACTCAGGCGAAGAGGGATCACACTCTCACAGAATACCAGAGTTAAATAGCAACTTAATACTGCTGTGTTTCTTATGGTGATTTTAGAAAATCAGACATACTTTTAACTGGCAGTCTATTTTAGACCAGGGGTTATAATGTATCTACATTTTTATTCTTTATAGGGGATAGATGTTGGAGTCTATGGGCTACAGTATCCACTTACCATCAGATGGAATGTTTGTCGCCCTAATGCTATACAAAAAATATACAATAGTGCTAAGCGTCAGCTTTACGCAAATAATATCAAATTTGTAAATGTATGCATATTTTCAATTATGTACACCATTTTATAATTTATATTATTATAATAATTCTCCTTCTTTAAACTTAAAATAAGTACGATGTTTTAACGCCATAGTGAAAAGGCTTTTCTAAAATAACGTGAACACATTATCGAACCGTCGCATAGAAAATCTTATTAACTTAAATAAAGATAGTTAAATCTTTATTTAAGTTAGTAAGATTTTTTGTTAAATAAACTTAGACGGCCATTGTGTACGTTAGTCTTCGTTTATTTAAAAAGAATCCTTTTCGTTTGATACAATATTGTTTGTTAATTGATAAGTGTTAATATTTAACACTTTTTTATGTTTAAAAGAGTCAAGATTTAATTTACACATCTACAATCCATTACGTCTCCAATCAACACTAAATGTGTTCCATACCAATCAATCGATAGTCGATCGATGAAATTCGATCGACGTCAATCGATGTTGATCGATTGGTGTGGTAGCTTTAGCTGATCGACGGATACTGATCGATTAAACGTTGTTCAATCATTGATTGACGGTATGGACGGATGGTAGAAATTATCGATCGACTTTGACTAATCCATTCCACCATCGATCGACGATTGATCGATTGGATTGATTTCATCTTTATATAATATGAGAGCCGTGGTAGCTCAGATGGTTAGTGCTCGCTGTAAATTTCACAGTACACGAGCAAACCGGGTTCGATCCCCGCCGGCACGAATGAAATTGTTAATTGCATTTTTAATGCTGATTTACCACGTACTCGGCGGTGAAGGAAAACAACGTGAGATAACCTGTATGTCCGAGAAATAAGAAAAAAAATTCAAAGACATCTGAAGTTCGCCAACACGCATTGAAGCAGCGCGGCGGACACTTCCTTGCCCTAAAACCCACACAGATATGCGGGTAGGCCTGTGCCCAGCTGTGGGACGTATATGGGTTGTAACTTTAAAGCTTTAACTTTTATATATTGTAACAATTAGCAATGTTCTAATGAGATAACTGGAGAATGTATTCTAAATATAGAATTTTTTCCTAAACATCTATCTAGCTTGCTTTTAAACTGTCGTGGCTCTACCACGTTTTAACAGTGGTAGAGCCACGCGGCAGCTTTGCTGTTGCACGTATGGGCCGGCTCAAACCGGGGTGGTACCACGACCTCACAGAATACCGGCGCGAAGTGGAAGCTCTGCTTCCGCGTTTCGTCTGGTGAGTGTAGGTGGCCGGAAGCCCAAATCCCCCCCCCCCCCCATCAACATGGTAGCGGAATTAAATAATGATAGACTACCCCAGGAGCGTACCAGCACCCCTGGAGAATCCCTCGCTGAGCATCCACGACCATGTTTCTCCACTTCTGAGCGTGGGTGCCCCGCGTATTCTGGGGGGGGGGGGGGGGCAAAATTCCGCTCAAGACTACAACTGCTGCAAACGGAGCAACAAGACCAAGGCGACCCCTGCCACGCTGTCCGTGAATTTCTGTATTATCAGGGGACTTCACTCTAACATAAACGCCGTCCACTACCATCTCGAGACGGCGAAGCCGGCTCTGCTCTTTCTGACCGAGACGCAGGTGTCCTCTCCGGCTGATGTCTCGTATCTCTCCTACCCGGGGTACAAACTGGAACACTCCTTTGTGCCTCGGGCTGGAGTTTGCGTTTACGTCAGAGAGGACATCTGTTCTCGACGCCTCGGCAGACTTGAAGGTTCGGACCTGTCCATCCTTTGGCTACGCGTAGACAGCGACGACCATCCGCGCGTCTACGGGTGCCTCTATAGGTCCCAAAGCGGTAATGCCGAAACAGACCGACTCTTCGACCACGTCCAAATGGCTGCAGATTCGTTGCTACAGCA
Organism: Parnassius smintheus behrii; assembly: GCA_036936625.1. NCBI lineage: Eukaryota > Metazoa > Arthropoda > Insecta > Lepidoptera > Papilionidae > Parnassius > Parnassius smintheus. The sequence goes on from JAUPFT010000007.1 coordinate 49,878,456, forward strand.
GATCCCCTCTGCAGAGATCGTGATCCTCGGCGATTTTAACGCCCATCACGCCGAATGGCTTGGTTCACGTTTAACCGATCATGCGGGGAGATCTGTTCATGATTTTGCATTGGCATATGGTCTGACACAACTGGTTACTTCGCCTACGCGGATTCCAGATGTGGAGGATCATGCACCTTCCCTGTTGGACCTTCTGCTGACCTCTCACCCGGACGGATATCAGATTTCCGTCGACGCCCCTTTAGGCTGCTCGGACCATTGTCTGGTCCGGAGTGTTGTGCCACTCACGCTGAAATCGCGGTTGCATTCTGCAGGCTGCCGCCGTGTTTGGCACTATAGGTCAGCCGATTGGGATGGGATGCGGTCTTTCTTTGCATCCTACCCATGGGGGCTGGTTTGCTTCTCGCCGGATGATCCCAACGTTGTTGCGGATTCTGTTACTGATGTGGTACTTCAGGGTATGGAACTTTTTATTCCTTCCTCTGTGGTGCCCATTGGAGGCAAATCTCAGCCATGGTTTGGTCGCTCCTGTAAAATAGCATCATGCTATAAGCAGGAGTGCTACCAAGCCTGGGTTGATGCATCAGCGTCCCGGGATGTAAACACCAGCGCTCTAAAAAAGAAGTATAATTCCGCCTCTAGGTCCTTCAAAAGAGTCATTGCCAAGGCAAAGTCTGAGCACATAGGCAGAATTGGCGAGAAACTAGTTCGCCTTCCTTCTGGAACCCGTGCATTCTGGTCTCTCGCCAAGGCTGTCCAGAGGAATTTCTGTCAGCCATCTCTTCCATCTCTGCACGGGGAGGACGACTCACTGGCCCATACTGCAAAGGAGAAAGCCGATCTTCTAGGCTCTTTCTTTGCGTCTAACTCGACTCTCGATGACGGGGGGAGTACGCCGCCGACCATCCCGCGGTGTGAGTGCTCCATGCCGGAAGTGCAGTTCACACAGCGCTCGGTTTGCAAAGCACTCCTCACCCTGGACATCCACAAGTCGAGTGGGCCTGACGGAATCCCCCCAATTGTGCTGAGGACATGTGCTCCAGAGTTGGCACCGGTTTTAACCCGTCTTTTCCGGTACTCCTACTCCCTAGGCGTAGTCCCAAAATCATGGAAGACGGCTTTCGTCCACCCGATCCCTAAAAAAGGCGACCGCTCAGACCCGTCCAATTACCGGCCAATCGCCATCACCTCCTTGTTCTCCAAAACAATGGAGTCCATTGTAAACTGCCTGCTCATGAGGTACCTTGAAGATCACCAGCTGATTAGTGACCGCCAATACGGTTTTCGCCGTGGTCGGTCAGCTGGTGATCTTCTGGTCTACCTCACTCACAGATGGGCGGAGGCAGTAGAGTTCAAGGGGGAGGCATTGGCCGTTAGTTTGGACATTGCGAAGACCTTCGATCGGGTTTGGCACAAAGCGCTTCTTTCGAAGCTCCCTTGCTATGGGCTTCCCGAGAAATTGTGCGATTGGATCACCAGCTTTCTTGTAGATCGGAGCATCAAGGTCGTTGTAGACGGTGCAAGCTCCGATTGCAAGCCTATTAATGCTGGTGTTTCACAGGGCTGCGTGCTATCGCCAACGCTGTTTCTTCTGCATATCAATGATATGTTGCATACCCGTGACATTCATTGCTATGCAGATGACAGCACTCGTGATGCTCTTTACACCGGCCGAGCCAATATTTCTCGGGAAAACGTCTCCGAGTGCCGGGACAAACTTGTGTCTGAAGTCGAGTCTTTGCTGAACAGAGTCTCGGATTGGGGATGACTAAATCTAGTCCAGTTTAATCCCCAGAAGACACAAGTTTGCGCGTTAACCGCTAAAAAGAACCCCTTTGTCGTATCCCCTCAGTTTCAAGGCACTCCCCTTGTTGCCTCAGCTAGTATCGGAATCCTCGGCGTCGACATATCGAGTGACGTGCAGTTTCGTGGTCACTTGGAAGGGAAGGCCAAATTGGCCTCTAAAAAGCTTGGCATGCTCAGCAGAGCGGGACAGTATTCCATGCCGGTACACCGCCTGCAACTTTACAAGGCGCAGGTTCGGCCGCACATGGAATACTGTCCCCATCTCTGGGCTGGGGCTCCCCAGTACCAGCTCCTTCCATTTGACCGCATCCAGCGCAGAGCGGCTCGAATCGTCGACGACCGAGTGCTTTCCGATCGGCTCGATTCTCTGGCGCTGCGAAGAGATGTTGCATCTCTTTGCGTATTTTATCGCATCTATCACGGGGAGTGCTCTGAGGAATTGTTCGGATTAATTCCAGCCGCCAAATTTCGTGAACGCACGACACGGCAAACGTCCCGATACCATCCACACCATCTGGATGCTTGGCGGTCCACCACTGTACATTTCACAAGGAGTTTTCTTCCACGTACAACCTCTCTGTGGAATAGTTTACCACCGGCGATTTTTCCGGACCGATACGACCTGGGGACCTTCAAGAAAAGAGCTTACTCCTTTCTAAAGGGCCGGCAACGCACCCGCAATTCTCCTGGTGTTGCGGTTGATCATGGGCGGCGGTAGTCACTTAACATCAGGTGAGCCGCATGCTCGTTTACCCCTCTTCTATAAAAAAAAATTTAGCTACGGCTATGTGCTAAGTAGACTAGTAGAGAATATCCCAAAGCATTAGTTCGCCCATAAGTAAAGCAAGTTAGTGGATTAGTATCTATTCCATTGTTATATTCCGATTTAAACGGAACGGAACAAGTATAATCATAGGCATTCCAACTTAGGCTTCAGAGATGACAATACATACAGATGCATTGCCTTCGTCTTTGAAGAACACCATAGCTTCTTTAGCTTACCACCAGGCGGACTTTTAGCACGTTATTACGTTAAACCAAAACTTCGGAAGTAAAACAGTTAAACAAAAAATATTTCCTACGATTCTCATCAAACTCGACATCACTAAATGTTTTTATTAACCAGATTAATTATATTTTAAATATTCCTTATTCATATTATTTTTATTATTAATTATTGTTGGACTTTTTCGTTCTTGAAACTCGTGCAACAAACCAGATTTATTTAAGTCGCTGACAAATGACCACTTTATATAAAGAATTTTAAATAGGCGCGAATTACGCATAGACGTCCATAAATTAGCATTTCAATTGGTAAAGTTAAAAATGTTGTTTTGTGTTCTAAAATTTTAGAATATATCTGTAACCAAATTCGAATTTTAATCTTAATAGAACAAAAAGTAAATTTATTTATTTAAATTAAAATTTTACAAGTTTTAACTACGTACGTAATAGGTCCAAGAAAGAGGATTTTCGAGGTAACTCTACTCCTCCCGCATGCAATCGCCTTACTATATTTTTTTACTAAAATAAGTGTTGCAGCACTCAGGGCTGCAGGTTAGAATCCCGCACGGGACAAGCATTAAAACTATTTTAGTGAAATAAACAGTTTTTAATACGCCGTCATTCTCATTATGCATTATATATTGATAAGCAGGTAAATACCTTCTTGCTTTTTTCACCACTGAGGTTTAAAGTACGTTGTACATACTAGTTGCCACCTGTATTTTTTTTGAACAAGTATAGTAGTTATTCCAAAATACATAGATGAAAAAATACACCTAGTACTTTTGAGAAATTCAAGAAAAGAAAAGTACACATTTATATTTAATCTTTATGTATTTTTCCATATATATTTGTTATTGTTCTTTACTTTGGCCATCAATGATCAATCATCTAACCACCTTACCTTTAAAATAATTATAGATGTAAGCAATTTAGATTCATATTAAAACAAATTAACAATTTATTTTTAATTAAATTAATACATGCTCTTTTGTTATCTTCTTTCAATTTTACATCCACGATGAAAAAGAAATTTCCGTTAGTACTTGTTCCAGACACAGTTTACAGTTAATATAAAAATCGCTACAGTTGAATTAGGGATAAAAATATAGAGTTTTTCGTACTATATTATTTTTCTATAATATATACGACTGACTATAGTACGATACTATATATTATAGTACGGGTGGCAACCATACAGCCTAGTAAAGTTAATTTATCGTTACAGCCTTTAGACCACTGTTGAACTTGGGCATCTCGTAGGGGGAATATTTGCCATAGTTGCCACGTATTGTTGGCAACATTTATTTAATTTCATTTTAAGTTTAATTTACCACTGGTTCGGAAAATACCTTTGTCCTGGGCACAACCAAAAAAAAATATAAGTAAGTATACAAAAAAGTGTAATATCACATAGGTATAGTTGAGAAATTAAGTATACAATAAAAATATAGATATAGCTTGGTAACGAAACCAAATAAGAAGAATTGGTATGAAATGGAAGGATGCCTGTGCCCAGCGAATCCTATATAAGCTGTTTAATTTACATACCCTATATTTCTTACATAAGATATAAAATACCTTTTTTTATACTCGACCATTCTACTTTTACGAGTGTTATAACTTTTTCATCGAAGGAGGGACGTTCCACATCAATGGCGTCCGATTTGCAAAATTCAAATTAAGTAAAATTTCTCGTGGTACTGGTTCACGTCCACTTTTTCAACTGATATGTCCTCGTATCCATTTGGTACTTTTTATGAGAGTAAATTGGCTGATTAATTGTAAAATTTATATTAGTGGCTGATCAACAGGTGGTGTTGAAAGACGTTGCAGATACGCGTTCAAGGAGATTGAGTATTACGGACTTATTATTGTCTTGCGGACTGCAAATAATATAAGTAAATGGAACTCATCCTCATGTTATTTTTATAGAAAGGAACGAACTACCGTCTTACTGTAAATAATATTAAAATGTTTGCGCTTGAAAGACGGTGAACTGCAGTGTGCAGAAAATTATTATATAGGTTTTTGTTGCACTGTACTTATGAACTTTGTTTAATACTAATGTAAAATAAAAAAAAATAAAAAAAATAATATAATTATCATAAACTTTTTTTGTTGAACAATGGTGATATACGAGCACACAGTCTGCCTGATGGTGAAGTATCTACTCGTCTCGTACTTCGTCAAAAAAGCACGATGAGTGGCATCAATCTTAATTAAGCTCAGATGGCTAGCGCTCCTAACCTGATTAAACCCCGCCGGCACCAATAAAATTGTTAGTTGCAATTTTAAGTGCTGATTTAACACGTGCTCGGCGAAGAAGGAAAACATAGTGAGGAAACCTGCATGTCTGAGAAATAAGAAAAAAATTATTTCGAAGATATGTGAAGTTCGCCAACACGCATTGGAACAGAACGGCGGCCCATTTGTTACACTAAGATCCTCTCAGAAATGAGCGGAGTCCTGTGCCCAGGAGTGGGACGTATATAGACTGTATTTTTTTATTTATGAATGCGGCGAGTATCTATCACGCTATTTCCTCCCGTGTGTGTAAGAGGCGAATTTCGAAAACTCCAAAAAGAGCTCTTGATTACGTTATAAATAAGGAAGTAGACATATACATACATCATATGTTGTCAGAGTGAATTCATAAACGCACTATTATTTATAATATATCATAAGAATTAAAATGCTTACACTATCGCTTTAGGTTATAACTTCGATCAACAATACCAACTAGATGTCGGGTCGGCGCAAAAAATCCATCTCAGTAAATAAGAGCGCACATGAGACGTGAGCTCTTGCACGTGAGAGTGTAGCTCGCAAGGCAATAACGGGAAAAAGAACTTTATTTGTTATGAATTAAGGTTGATTTCACACTAAATGTTATTTAATTTATGTCTTTTCGTAGTTTATATTCATACGGACAGTATTTAGCTATGATTTTGTACGTGACCCGTTATCTAGTTGGTATTGATGATCGAAGGGTTATAAGCATTACCTACACTACCACATATAAGTAAATAAAATCTGCATTTTGTTTAGAGCACAAACGAGTATACATTCCAGCTGATAGTAATTCGATGATGTGGCCCAAACTCCTACATTTATCTCTGATTAAGTATCAAAATGTGTGGTTACTTATGAAGACCAAGATGGATAGCCTCATTACCAGTAAAAAGGGTCTTACTCTTGGTATTGTTGATCGAAGGTCTTACTATACTATATACCTAAAGATAATATATGCCGCTATTTCACGTGGATATTCCGAGCGATCGTGGCCCGTGGGAGTTGATGGTGTGAATAATTAGAAAGCGGAATTGGAAATGATTCAAATTATAGATATAAAAATAACGGAGAATAGTGTCACCACGGATCACCGTCGCTGATAAACATCTACAACACCAAAGTAATGCACTTGGCATTGCCGGCCTTTTAGAACGAACGAGCATGCGGCTCACCTAATGTTAAGTGACTACCGCCGCCCATGATCAACCGCAACACCAGGGGAATTGCAGGTGCATTGCTGGCCCTTTAGAAAGGAGTAAGCTCTTTTCTTGAAGGTCCCCAGGTCGTATCGGTCCGAAAAAATCGCCGGTGGTAAACTATTCCACAAAGAGGTTGTACGCGGAAGAAAACTTTTTTCTTGAAGGTCTATAATTATTATAGGTCTTTAATTCTTGTTATACGTGGTCGAGCCACGCTGCGGCTCTATTATGGTTGTAGCACAATTGGCTCGGCACGACCGGGGAAGGACCACGCTCTCACAGAATATTAGCGTAAAATAGCAGCGTAATGCTGCTTTATTTCGTATGGTGAGTAAAGAGATCCGGAGACTTTTTTTACTGGAAACGAGGCATTCCATCTTAGTGCTCAGGGGTTACAACGCATCTGCGTTTTGACTCTTAATCGAATATAAATGTCTTACGTAGGCGGTCCCATAATGAATTGGCCTAACTATGAACCAATGAAGGAAATGAAACGAAACCAATTTTATTTTTCAATATAATCACTATGAATACTAACACACTTCTGACATCTGTGAATCAACATCTCTAAACCTTTATAAAAATAATCACATTTTTTATCCTCAAAATGACTGAAGACGGCCGCCTGCAACTCTTCATCGCTTGAAAATTTTCTTCCTCTTAAGTCCCGCTTTAAATTTGGAAATAAATAATAGTCGGACGGGGCCATGTCTGGACTGTAAGGTGGATGTTGAACTTCTGTGAACCCGCATTGACGAACTGCATCCTTCGAAACACCAGCGGTATGAACAGGGGCGTTGTCATGGAGCAACAGGACACCTTTAGACAGCTTGCCTCTTCGTTTTTCCCTTATCTTGTCTCGTAATTTATATATTAAAGAAGCATAATATTCGCCGTTCACGACTGTATTACTTTCTTTAAAATCCACCATCAAAATGCCTTGAAAATCCCAAAATATTGTGCACATCAGTTTTTTAGTCGATTGTTGCACCTTTGCCTTTCTAGGGGGCTTTTCACCCTTATAACGCCATTCCACTGACTCGCGCTTGCTTTGTGGATCATAATACAAGATCATAGTTTCATCATCAGTCACTAGCCGCTCGATCACAGTCTTTGGATTTTCGCCACAAAGATCCAGAAACTCCGAAGCGCAGCGCACTCTTTCCTGTCTCTGTACCGCTGAAAGAAGTTTCGGTACCCAACTTGCACTCACTTTTTTCATATGAAGATGTTCATGGATCGCGCGATGAATGGTACTCTTAGAGAGCCCAAGCCTTGCTGCAATTTCTCTAATCTTCAAACGGCGGTCACTCAGAACCTCCTCTTCGATAAGAGCAATCGTTTCGGGAGTGAGCACTTCCACAGGTCGACCGTCGTGGCCAAAGTCTTCGACGGTTTCTCTCTCGAGGCGAAACTCTTTCACCCAATTTTTCACTGTGCTATAGGAGGGGGCAGACTCCTTATACACGCCATCCAATCGTTCTTTTATTTGGGCAGGGGATAAACCTTCTTTAAACAGAAACTTTATGACACTTCGATACTCAGTTTTCGACATTTTGAAAAAATACGCGACTCTCGTTATTCAAATGCCTGTTAAACTAAGACTAAGCATTTCATGTCGATGCATGTTTCCTATATTAAATGCACGATAAACGTACTATTTAATGCAACACAACATGTAGCGACATGTCGCGTTGAACTATATCAGGCCAGTTCATTATGGGACCGCCTGGTATGCTCTTAATCGAATATGATGTGCATGGGCCACAGCATCCACTTACCATTAGATGAAGTGCGTGCTCCTTTGTCATCCTTATTCTTTAAAAAAAAGTCCGAAAAATCCCTGCCGGCAAAATGTCAAAGTCACCATCATTTTTAAAATTCACAAAGCATCGCATCGCAATTTCGCAATCAACTTTATTCGAATGCTGAAGAAGTACATTAACAGTCGTACCGTTACCGTTACAGCCTGTTAAAGTCCACTGCTGAAGATAAGCCTCCCCCGTTCTCTGTCCCGTAGTGGGCATATTTGCCATAGTTGCCACGCTTGGCAAACGTTGCAGCTGTTGCCCAAGTGATTTGTTTTCCTGTGTCGCCTCTTACGGCCACGGGATGATATGGGATAGTGGATATTCTTAAACAGCCACAACATGGTAAACATTCTAATATAATTGATTTAATACTTAGAAATCAAACTAACCCATGTTAAATTGAACGGATGTAACAAATATTTACAAATGAATGCCTAAACTGCACGTGTGTGGTCGGTCCGGCAATTAAAGCTCGATAAATTTATTAAGACGTATACCCACGGGCCACATCACAGAAAAAGCGAGCAGTTCGGTCAGCAAAGTATGTCGTCGCATCCGCCCTTTATTTTCTTAATGAGATGCCTTTCGACTGCGAAGAAAGCGGAATGTTTATTATGTTCCTTGCTACAGTATTAAATTATGTTCTGGAATGTGCGACGTGAAGGATAGCGTAATCCGATCATTGTTAAGGATGGCTTCATACTTGAGTTTATGGTTTTATTGTTAAACAAAAACGGTTATGCCCCATAAGTGTTATATGTAGTTTTTTGTATGCCTCGATAGCCTAGTAGTCGTAATCACGTTTGATGATCAAAAGTTCGCAGGTTCGGTCAAAATCAGTTATTGGATTTTTTGTGAATAAAATCTCAGTAGCCGCCTGAGGCCAGGAGGTTGGGGGTGTTGCACCCCTATGACTCAGAAAACATGTAAAGCCGTTGGTCCTGCGCCTGATCTCTCTCTGGTCGTAACGGTTTGCCGTTCTATGGGACTATGAAAAAAGGTAATAAAAAAGCGAGGGGTAAAAAAGTAAAAGGAGCCTTCCCATCCTCCGGTGATAGATCTGCCTACAGTGGCTTTTTATAGCATTGAGTGACAAATGACCTGCCCACCTGATGGTAAGTGGATGCTGTAACCCATCCCCATTTATCCTCAATTAACAATCAAAATGCAAATGCGTTGTCACCCTTGTGGACTAAGATGGAATGCCTCGATTCTAGTAAAAAGGGTCTCAGGTTCGCTACACTCATCATAAGAAAGCAGCATTACGCTGCTATTTTACGCTGGTTTTCTGTCAGAGCCCCGCCGCAGCCGCACAGCTCGCCACCACTGATGGTGAGCTCATGGGCGGACGTGGCAAGAATGTCAAAGCAAAAGCAGCCAACACACACATCACACACATCACATTGTAGAAAAAGAGGAGGAAAATTGAAATGCGTAAGCCAGCATTATCGGCAGTTACAGTGACTTTGCCTAAGGACTCAGTACTCACATCTCACATGGGCCAACGTAATGGGAGAGGCAAAGGCCAGGATCCAATTGTCAGAGTTGGGAATTGACTCCGTTCGCCAAAAGAGAGCTGCGACAGGGGGCTTACTTCTCGAGATTGCGGGACTTGATTGCATGAATAATGTATAGCCTGTGCCTGTGCAGATTTCCAGATCAGTTGAGACCGGTCGGCGTGGCCGGAATTTGGTCCGGAGGACATTATTGGAGGATATTATTGCGGTACCTTAGGGGTTAATCCCTAAAGTACCGTGGACATGTTGTATCGATTGCTATTTCATGTAGTTTAAAATATTATTTAAAAATAATAACTTGAACGAAACGAAACATTTGCAAGCACTATTCTAAAATAATTTTTACTTACATCGGAACAGCGTCACCCAGGCGATACGAATAATGCTGGTCTGACGTAACCCCTTGTAAGCTTTATTCATTGCACAGAGTAACTATAACACAGAGGAACCTTTTTCCTGGTTTGACTATGGAAAAAACTGACATAAATCTTAAGTGCTAAGTTAATTCTACATTCAGCCCAAATATAAAATTATGTTTTCTCTACGGTAATACTATAAATTGATTGCTTAGAGAAACGAACTAGTATTACATTAGGGGGGATGTCCCGAGGCCAGAGACCTGCTGGATAAATGAAGTCCATGCAGACAACAGCCAAGTATTAAATTATTTATGTCTTCATGATATTATCTGTTACTATTAATACTGTAAATTGAAAATCATGTGCCACGTTTTTGTTGAAAAATATTATTATTTACGATAAAATCTGTTTCTAATGAGTCAGAGACAGAATAATACTGAAAATAGAAGAAGTTTTAACAATCCGTAGACGTATTTTGGTTTTGGCTTCTAGAGTCTGGTCACAGGTGCAGTCATAAAAACAATTTACGTTAGTTGTTTTATCCGATATAAGAAGTATATCTTAGAAATATATGCAGTGTATATTGTTTTTAAATACACTGTTTTACAAGTTAACCTCATATTATCTTCAATACTATGCAAGATCAAGATTCGGTTAAGTTGACATCAATCTTTGAATGATTCAATGATCTGCATTCCATTATCTTTATATGTCTTATAATAATATAAACGGCTACCTAGTTATATCCTGTTATAATTGTTTAATTTAAATGTTAAAATATAATCTTGTATAAGTTATAACATATATAACAGTTGTAACATATATATCAGTTATATTATATTATACAATTATAAATTGAATTCAGGCATATTAATATATCTGATGTATAACAATAACATCTGAAGGAAATTTTACTAAAATTAACAAATAATGTATTTAATATTTAATTATTTTAAATCCTTGTATTTCGTGGATTATTAATAACTAAATTGTATGTGTTAATATGTAATGTACCTAAAGAGCTGGAAAATTCTATTTTATAATTTTATATATATATATATATATATATATATATATATATATATATATATATAGACAGCTGTGCGTTATAATAAGAATTTCAATGTAAATATAATACGAGTGATGCATTAGCATCATATGCGTAGTAAAATAGTCGTATGAATCGGTTTTGAACCAAGAATAAAACTTATAAATCAATATATAGAATAAATTATTATTACAATTTTTAATACTTAGTTCGTTTTGTCATTAAGAATGATTAAAAAACGTATTCTCTATATACACTCTACTCTGTATCTTGGCGGAACAATATATTTTACGACTACCTCCAAAATTAAACTGCGTAACTGATGTAGGTATGTCGTCCTTGAAAATCAGCTAATATTAGTAATTACTCACCACGTGTTTTTGCAAACATCCCACAATGTTATAAACTGCAACAATCAAAATGCAAATGCGTTGTCACCCTTGTGGACTAAGATGGAATGCCTCGATTCTAGTAAAAAGGGTCTCAGGTTCGCTACACTCATCATAAGAAAGCAGCATTACGCTGCTATTTTACGCTGGTTTTCTGTCAGAGCCCCGCCGCAGCCGCACAGCTCGCCACCACTGATGGTGAGCTCATGGGCGGACGTGGCAAGAATGTCAAAGCAAAAGCAGCCAACACACACATCACACACATCACATTGTAGAAAAAGAGGAGGAAAATTGAAATGCGTAAGCCAGCATTATCGGCAGTTACAGTGACTTTGCCTAAGGACTCAGTACTCACATCTCACATGGGCCAACGTAATGGGAGAGGCAAAGGCCAGGATCCAATTGTCAGAGTTGGGAATTGACTCCGTTCGCCAAAAGAGAGCTGCGACAGGGGGCTTACTTCTCGAGATTGCGGGACTTGATTGCATGAATAATGTATAGCCTGTGCCTGTGCAGATTTCCAGATCAGTTGAGACCGGTCGGCGTGGCCGGAATTTGGTCCGGAGGACATTATTGGAGGATATTATTGCGGTACCTTAGGGGTTAATCCCTAAAGTACCGTGGACATGTTGTATCGATTGCTATTTCATGTAGTTTAAAATATTATTTAAAAATAATAACTTGAACGAAACGAAACATTTGCAAGCACTATTCTAAAATAATTTTTACTTACATCGGAACAGCGTCACCCAGGCGATACGAATAATGCTGGTCTGACGTAACCCCTTGTAAGCTTTATTCATTGCACAGAGTAACTATAACACAGAGGAACCTTTTTCCTGGTTTGACTATGGAAAAAACTGACATAAATCTTAAGTGCTAAGTTAATTCTACATTCAGCCCAAATATAAAATTATGTTTTCTCTACGGTAATACTATAAATTGATTGCTTAGAGAAACGAACTAGTATTACATTAGGGGGGATGTCCCGAGGCCAGAGACCTGCTGGATAAATGAAGTCCATGCAGACGACAACAGCCAAGTATTAAATTATTTATGTCTTCATGATATTATCTGTTACTATTAATACTGTAAATTGAAAATCATGTGCCACGTTTTTGTTGAAAAATATTATTATTTACGATAAAATCTGTTTCTAATGAGTCAGAGACAGAATAATACTGAAAATAGAAGAAGTTTTAACAATCCGTAGACGTATTTTGGTTTTGGCTTCTAGAGTCTGGTCACAGGTGCAGTCATAAAAACAATTTACGTTAGTTGTTTTATCCGATATAAGAAGTATATCTTAGAAATATATGCAGTGTATATTGTTTTTAAATACACTGTTTTACAAGTTAACCTCATATTATCTTCAATACTATGCAAGATCAAGATTCGGTTAAGTTGACATCAATCTTTGAATGATTCAATGATCTGCATTCCATTATCTTTATATGTCTTATAATAATATAAACGGCTACCTAGTTATATCCTGTTATAATTGTTTAATTTAAATGTTAAAATATAATCTTGTATAAGTTATAACATATATAACAGTTGTAACATATATATCAGTTATATTATATTATACAATTATAAATTGAATTCAGGCATATTAATATATCTGATGTATAACAATAACATCTGAAGGAAATTTTACTAAAATTAACAAATAATGTATTTAATATTTAATTATTTTAAATCCTTGTATTTCGTGGATTATTAATAACTAAATTGTATGTGTTAATATGTAATGTACCTAAAGAGCTGGAAAATTCTATTTTATAATTTTATATATATATATATATATATATATATATATATATATATATATATATATATATATATATATATATATATATATATATATATATATATATATATATATATATATATATATATATATATATATAGACAGCTGTGCGTTATAATAAGAATTTCAATGTAAATATAATACGAGTGATGCATTAGCATCATATGCGTAGTAAAATAGTCGTATGAATCGGTTTTGAACCAAGAATAAAACTTATAAATCAATATATAGAATAAATTATTATTACAATTTTTAATACTTAGTTCGTTTTGTCATTAAGAATGATTAAAAAACGTATTCTCTATATACACTCTACTCTGTATCTTGGCGGAACAATATATTTTACGACTACCTCCAAAATTAAACTGCGTAACTGATGTAGGTATGTCGTCCTTGAAAATCAGCTAATATTAGTAATTACTCACCACGTGTTTTTGCAAACATCCCACAATGTTATAAACTATAAATAAATAAAATAAATATTTTTATAGAAAAACTGAAAGATGATATAGATAAAAATCAGTTTGTCTAGAGAGAAACGGATTTTTAACTTTAGCATTTAAATATTATTAAGTAATTCCTTGCTACTATCTTACCTGATAGTACGTTGTGACTCATGATGTAGCCGTAGACATTAAAACGTTTTGACTTAGCCAAAGAATATATACACTACACGTAACTTAGCTCAACAAAAGAGTATTAATTCTTACCTTGAAGACATCAACATTGTAATCAGATGGAAAGACAGATGCTGGCAATTTATTATAATCCATTGCTGTACGCAAGACTCACTAGGGAGCAAACTGTTTGGTTCGAAACTATTTGGTTTAAATACGTGGTATGACGAAAACAAAGGCGTAAAGACTGGTGGAAATCTGGAATATGGTGAAAGTCTTGTATTGATTTCTGCTGGATGGCATTGCACAAAATTTCGCTATATGGTGCGTAATTAGAGAAAGGAAGTATGGTTTTATATCAAGGAACTAACGTAGGTAGGGGCTTTCATAGAATAAAACGAATTTTACGGATTTTATAGCGTTTAATCTTTTTTAATTACCGTTTCGGGCGTTTTATATAACTCATGATCACGGGGGGGGGGGGGGGGGGGGGGGACTGAGGTTTTTGATATCCTGATGTCAATGTTAACGAAGGCTTTCAATTATTAATATGGTAACATAAGTTTTATTTCATATGTGTAGTATTCGCGTAAATATAAGATATCATTAGGGTTTTCATGCTTTTTAAATAGCTCAACGTTAAGAGTAGAAAGCCATGAATCCCCAATATTTTAATCGTCATATCACTTCACACGTTACTATCCTGAACACTAGACGCGGCAACAATGTTATCAGACCTGAACACCTGCAACAGATAATTCGTGTTCTCGTCCAAATTTTGGTTCCAGCTAGGATAGAAACCCAAAAGCCAGATCTGAAACCAGTTAGCGAAGGCATTTAAAGTAAAAAGAAATTTAACTTATATTTTGTGGTGGTGGCGGTGGTTTTACATAGAATAAGGGTGACAAGCGATCCAAAACTAAATACACATACTCGTACACTCTATATATGTAAAATACAACCTAATATATTAATGAAGTATTAATGCTATGCTATTAGACTTGGTAGGATTCTAAAGTCATGTTTTTATTATTTAAGATATTTTTGTTTTTGTCTTGTTTCGATAATAATATTGTAACTTTTAGCTATGGAAGGGTGAAGTCACCTGTTACAGGAATTATTTTGCTTACTAGGTAACTTCCATCACTGTTCATATAATTCACCCCCACTTCCCCACGCGTCGTATGCTATTTACCGACATGTTTGTAATCACTAATACTGTACGTAGATAGATCGTTAGATACTTATTTCATTAGATTTATCATATTTACGCCTGTCACAAATTTTATTCGCAAGTCTTGCAAGATTCATTACAATCTAGATTCATAATTATCTCTACCCTCACAGCCTATGAAAGTCTATTGTTTAACATAGGCCTAGCCAATGATCTTATATGCCTCTTTTACATATAAGATCATTGGGCCTAGCCCACAATAATGTAACTTAATCCAATAGTATGATAATCGGCGACATGAATTAAAACTGTTGGCCAAAATATTCAACGCAGTGTAAACCGTATTACTCACCATTACCTATAGACATGTGCAACTCTGTAACAAGCTACCTCACAACGTGAGCCCTCAAGTGTTTAATCTCGAGTATTCTTAGAACCCAATGCATCTAAGTGCATCTTGCATTACTGAGGCAGTTTGTAATATATCGTTGCAATTGAGAAATATTTCTTATATTCTTGAAGTTAAGATTCAAAACTATACGATTTTGCTTTTCTTATGATAACATAAAATAAACGCTGGAACATACCTGTTTGAGAGAAGTGTGTGTAACAAATAATAAATAATAATAAATAAGAATGTGATGTAATATCACTTCTTGTGTGATCTTAAAATGATGCTAATATTATTTTCTTGTATAAGAAAAAAAATCGCGAAAATGGATTATGGATATGACATACATAAAAATTAATATTATAATACTAAGAATATACTAAAGAAGGCATCTACGATTTTTTTCTGCCAAGAGAACGTCGTCACTGCGGAATGACGTGAATTATTTAACACAAGGGAAGTTTATTTGTAAGAAATGAGTAGATTTTAATGTTTATTTCTGAAATGAAACAGAAATGGATAAGCCTAATATAGACATTCCTAAAATTAGAAGAATAAAAAAGTTAAAAATGTGTAAAAATTAAAGAATAGAACTCAGGCAATGTTTTGTGTATGTAGTATGTACTGTAAACCGTAGTATGAAACCGGTAAAATTATATAGTTAAATTGCAAATTTTTAAATTATGGTAACACTGTGTGATGGAACATCTGCGTAACAAATATGTCCATCTTAGTACCAACTAGCGACATCTGGTGAACGAAAAATTATAAGCCCTCGTTATATATATAATTAATATTTAGATTTTGTTTTAAATTATTCAGAGTAAATACTGCGTTTGGGATTTGGGTTCTTTATTGACGTGACATAAATCTATGAACGCCGGCTGTGCGCACGTAAAAGGATGATTCATTGTAACGTTACGGTATCTGTAACGTTACGGTCTCTGTAACGTTACGATCGGAGCAAGAGCGCTGCACGAGCGAGCGAAAGGCACGATCGGCTTGAGCGTTCGGCTTTCGCCGCATCTGTCTCTCTTCCACTCTATTGGCTTATGCGTCCAAGAAGATATAAATTTATCTATTAAATTGTAGATTTCACTTCACTCCTTCTTTGTATCCATGCAAAATAGTGATAATTCAATAAAAATAATTAAATTTTATTCATAGAAATGTTTTGTTACAACATTGTCACGTAAAACTACAGTCCTTAAACCAACTTTACATACAGCCATTTTTTTTTGCAATAACTTAATACTTCATCTTATTACACATGCTATACCATACAATGTGATGATGGTATGAGAATCCATTACCTCATTTCATCCTCTGGGTATCGTAAGAGGCGACTAGTGGATGTGCCAAAAAATCGTGCGACTTCTAGTAGAAGGCAGTAAAACCATCGCGTTTACTTCAGACGTGAAATTCCCAGTCCGACAAAGATGCGAGACGTATGGCACTGCGATCATCAATCTCTGTGCCAAGAGTGATGATTAGGGCAAATCCACCATACAACGGGAGAAGCCTAACTCCAACTGCGGACATTTGCAGGCCGATGCAAATACGTACCAAAAGTTACGTTTAATACGTGGTAAAGCCACGCTACAGCTACTAGTATATTATTCATTCCATCTTAGGTAGTAGGGGTACCCCTCAGGGGTAACAACGCATCTGCATTTTTATTCTTTGTTTAAGATAAATGTAGATGTCTATGGGCCGCAGTACCCACTTGCCATGAGGTAGACCGTGTGCTAGAATGTGATCCTTTTTCTATATAAAAAGGTAGTATGATAACTTAATGTCAGAGTTAACTTTGTAATTTTAAGCATCAGTTACTTTCACGTCTAGCTATTATAAAATCGATTATAACATTTAATAGAATATCCCTGCTGACGTGGCAATGAACGAGGAAACATCAGGTTCTGTCTATGTTACTCTATAGGCTTAGTGGTTGAGGAAGAATGCAAAGCCACAGGTGTGGCCGAATTGTGGTTTTATGGTAGGGTCACTACATTAGCACACATTTTTCAGAGACTACATTTTTTTACAAATACGATATGCCAGCTAGTAATTGGATCTTGTATCCCCTTTTATTCAGACCATTATATTTATAAAAACCACCTTCGTTTTATTCGGTTAAAAACAAATTGCAAATACATTTTCACCCTTGAGAACCTAGACGTACGACGTCGTTGCTAGTCGAAAGGGTCCTCCTGTTTTCGTCAGTCAATAAACGAAACACAGCAACATTATGGTGTTGTTTTACGCTGGTATTCTGTGAGAGTGTGGGCCTTTCCCAGTCCAGCCGATCTCTCCGTCCTGTAAACATAATTCAGCTCCGCTACGTTCAAAACGTAATTTTTGTTCATTTTAGTAGAAGTGTTATTCAATTCCAATTTTACAAAGGAGTTCGTCTAGGTAGCTGCTAACGAGACGTTTTTTGACGTTTGGTTCATATATTGCGTATTTCCCTGGCAAGAGTGGCGATTACAGCGGCGTCCTTCCTTCAGTTGGAAGAGAGCGAGCAAGAGAGAAGAGAGAGCACGTACAACAGAGGGCAAGAACACTATTACGGACAACTGAACTGATGGATAGAAATTTTAGATTATCATGTAAAATCTTTCACAAATAGTAGGTTATATCGTTATATTGATGCGGCAATACGAGCCGCAGGTTAGAATTAGAATCCCTCAAAGAGCAAACATGTATGGCCTACAAGTGATTGCTCTGTTTGGATGTTTGTCCATGTGCCATTTATTGTTATATGTAAAACGGGATACAATTCGAGAGAAATTACTGACTACAAAAAAATTTTGGTTCAGACGATCCGCCTGCGCACTAAAATACTGGCAACACTAACACGCTGCAAGCGTCTCATTGCAGGCTCGCCTCATTAACCTCGCCGCGGTCAGTGTCGATGCAGCGTGAAACGAGTATAATTGATCATTGATTACAAACACATAGGTGCATATTAAGTCATATAGCAATAATTTAATCCTTGATAGATAAAAAAATACATCAGAAATTCCTTCTGTTAATCTGCAAGGATGAACTAGTCGATTTTGACACAGGCCGTATGAAGAAAAAAACATAGCTAGCCTCGAAAAGGATTTTACTTGGAGTTTTTAAGCAAATAAAATAATTAGGTACCTAGATATAGCCAAAGAAATAGATATTTAAATTCGAATCACAACTAGAGCAAATGTTTGTATACTTTTTTATAATATTAGTGTGACAAAGAAGCTAAAAGCCTCTAGCCTCTAACCAAAAAGCAACAAATGCGTTGTCACCCTACGAAAAAGTCACAGATACACTGCAAAATATAATTCCTCACAGCCTGTAACTACACTGGTCCATTTACTATTTAAACGCTTACGCTGCTGCTTAACCCGGAAATAGAAGGATAAGAAGGTAATACCAACAAACATGCGGCTATAGGTACGAGAGGAGACCTGCCAGCCTAAAATGTCAGCCTAAATTGATTTTGTGGTCTAGATGTGTTTGCTTTGATTCTGCATACAATATAATATCAGTTACCTGATAACCTATAGGGCCCAAAGACTCGTTACACACCTACGGTAGTTTTCCCAAACGGGATTCGGTTCACGGATATGAGTGTGGCCGACCCGTTCGTTCCATTTCGGAATTCATTGTAAAATTTACCATTTACGCGTAATGTCACGAGTATCAACACCTATTAACTCATGTTTCATTCAAATGTCATGATTTGCAGATGTTTTGTACCATATAAGGAAACTATATCAAATTAATTACCATTTGATCATATATTGTAAAATTTTAATAAAAACGGCGTTTTTAGGTGGTAGGACCCTTTTTCTGCCTGGGAGTGTGTCTGTGTTTGTTCCAACCTCTTACACATTTTGCCACCAAACAGTAATGCTTGTTCTGCTGTGTTCCCGCCTGAAGAGTATAGAGAGCCAGTATAACTACAGGCTGTGAGGCATTCCACTTAGTCACTAGAGGTAACAACGCATCTGTAGCCTTTTTGCCCGTAGCGTGTGGCGGGCCTAAAAGGGGATATTTGCCATAATTGTCACGCTTGGCCAGCAGGTTGGCGATGGCATTTTTTTATTTTTGGTGTTATTAGGAAGACGCTGCAGTCCATCTCCTCATTTGTTTTCCTCTGTCACCTCTTACGACACCCACGGGAAGATATGGTGTTAGTGGACATTCTACCCACCACAAATATATACTAATGTTAAACAATATACACTCAATATGTGGCCGTATCGTATATAATTCAAAGAAACGAAGAACCGACAACCACTGAATGTAGAAAAAGTTTCTCCAGTAGCGGCTAGCATTAGCAAACACAGTATTGAGCGATCTGATGAAACATCCAGGGAGTCTACAGACGAGGGTAGCTTGTCAATTTTTCCGGACCAATGTGACTTAGGAACATTCAAGAAAAGAGGCTCCTTTTAAAGGGCCTGCAACTTACCTGCAATTGACCTGGTGTAGCAGTAGTTCATAACGGCGGTAGTCGCTTAAGAAGTAGAAGAGCCGCATTCTCTTGCGCTTTGTGATGCTTTGTGACAAAATACGGGGAAGAACTATACTCAGCAGTGAACTTATGATAGGCTATAATGATAATGATGATGGTGATTATATATTTAATTCTCGAATCTAGACGATAAAAGCTTTCATTTTGTATTTTAAAGGCACTGGAGTGTTTAAATAGTGTTTAAGATCGCCTATGAGATTTTTGCATAGATATATAGTAGGTACGCAGAGACTACGGACTTCAATTTGGCACGATCCTGACAAATCTCTCGCCTCCTTTACATCCACATATCTACGTATACACGCTCGTCGGTTAAGGATACTCTTAATCTGGCTCATTTTTTAAATATATCGCCAGTTTGGTCGATAAATCTTGGTCTATCGCGTCCTTTCCCGACTCCGCCGTTCACATCTGCAATATAAATTGGAGATTTTTAATTTTATAAAAGTGTTGTGTTTATTCTATTTTAATAAATTGATATTTTAGTCATTTGTTTATAAGATAGCGATGACGATTGAGCACACAGTCAACCTGATGGTAAGTGGATGCTATGGCCCCTTGTCATCTACACCCACAAACTAATAAGAGTACTAATCTACACCATTCGTGCTGCAGAAATAAAATATCACGAGCGTACTTCTATCATGTAGAATGTTTTTTTACCATAGCTTTTTAAAGGATAGTTACACAATCAAAATACTAACCCACTTCTACGCTACGACAGGTTTTTTTCATACGCTGTAGCACGTATTAAGTGCTTAATATAAGCGATATTAAAGCGAAAGTATTTTAATAAATCGTTGGGTTTACAGCCTATTATAGAGCTGCAACCGACATTATTCTATCCATACCGTCATAAAATAAATCGAACGATCGCCTTTTTAATTTCCCAAGATCATAAAAATGGTCGTTATAGACGAAGTAAAAAAAAAAACTTTAAATTACGTCATCACAACCATTTTACAAACTCATTAAATGCGTAACTAATTCGAATTGAGAACACCAACTTCCTCTATAGCGATTATTATATCTTTTAGAGAATACACCTTGACGGCACGTGGGCACGCAAATGCTCACTAGAGTAACAATCCGATTTGTTGTTTTACTTGGATATATTCTTATTGTTTATAATGAATTGTTGATACACCCGACTAAATTTTCATTGATAAATGTGAGCCTCGCTCGTAGATTACTACAAATTACGACCCCAAGTCCACTGAACTAAATCTGCGTAGCACATAGTATCTCGATGCCTAAATCCAAGCTTGTGATGGTGTGGTTAGGCAATACATATGGCACGTGTAGCCGTCGGGTAATAATACCGCCAGACACATTGACACAAAACATTGACTTAATATGTAGATCAATTGCCAGACATTTAAAAACGTCGCCGACGACGACGCTACTAGATTATTATTATGGGATAAAAGTAAGAAACTTTTAAGTGACAATATATCTTCCATATAGATGGATATTCCATATAGATATAGATCTTCTCTATATTATATAAAAATCAATTGTTGTCCGTTACTCTCGCTGAAACTCGCAAGTTTTCGTGTGCTAACCATACAGGGACCCCACTCAAAAGTTGGTCCTTGTATGGTTTGGATTTACAGTTGGACCATAAGGTTACAACTTAAGGCCCTGTTGCCGAGATCCAGATATCACCCGTGGGAAGCCAGGGCGTAACGCTAATAATCATGAATAATATGATATTTTGTTTGTAGTAATGTCATTGCAGTATCTATATGCTCCTTTCGGATCAGTTAAGATGTTTTTACTTAACACCCTGTTGTCGAGATCGAGATATCACCGGCGCAAAGCCAGGGCGTATAGCTAATACTCATGAATAATATGATATTTTGTTTGTGGTAATGTTATTGCAGTATCTATGTGCTCCTCTCGGATCAGTTAAGATGTTTTTACAAACAACAACAAACAAATAAACACAACACAAACAAATGAATACAACTAAATCTTAACAGTACGTAACACTCAAAATAAGATGTTGTCTATGCAGTTAGGATGTTTTTTACATACAACAACAAACAAATGAACAAAAGTACGTAACTTTCATATAAAAAAAAATCATAAGATATCATTGTCTATAAATATATAAGCTAAACAATTGTTTGTCCGCGTAAACCAATGCAACAACGGTTTCTGTTTGAAAGTCCGACATGCGCTTACGTTTCCGTATTCAATGAGATATTACTCTCAGATACCATAAATTGTGCTCTTATAGCGACAATATCAAGCGCTTTAAGTAAGATTGTTTGTTATGTTACAACCGCGAAATACATTTCAGTGTAATGGCGGTGTAAGAATATCAACTACCCCCTATCATTCCGTGGCTGACGTAAGAGGCGACAGAGGAAAACTGAACCATTGGATGGGCATCTTCCATCAGGTGGACTAAGTGCTCGTTTGTCACCCTATCCAATATAAAAACCGCATCTGCATTTTGATTCTTAATTGAAGATAAATATAGATGTTTATGATATGTATATATACTTACCATCAGATAGACTGTGTGCCCGTTTGTCATCCCTATTCTATAAACAAAAGTATAATTATAAAGTACACTTTATACTTACAACGATCCACAATATGTTTGTAGCGGCGCTGTCGTCGCGCCGCAAGAAAAACACACCGAAGCCTAAATCACGCTATCGAAATTCCGAATCATAAACAGTATATATAGAACATCTCCGAACTATCACATGGAGTGTTGGCCGCTCCCCGGGCAGAACACCTTGCCTGGCGAGAGATCTCCCCCTTTCCTTCTACGGCCACAGTGGTGACCACCCGACGTGATCTGAACACGCAACGAACAACCTTCGGAAACTACAACTTCAAACCTTTGTCATTATCCTCAAGAACCCCTACTACTTGTCTTCATTTCGACTCACCTCATATTTATAAGGCAGACTTCTGGCACTGGCTCCGGCACATCGTTCTCACCGGCATCACTTGCCAGTGCGTAGTACGGCTCGCATTACACATCGGCATTTTATTTGCACCGGTGTCAATTGCCCTTACGCACACAGCATGCATTCCCCGCCGGCATTAAGGACGCACCGGCAAATCGGACTGCACTGTTGACCTCCTGAGCAGGGGGGTGATGTGGCGGCGATATCGTCACGCCGCAAGCGAAACACACCGAAGGCTAAATCACTTCGCAACCTTCCGCTAACTAAATACAATGATGTGTCTTACCTGGATTGAAGAGCACCTCCCGCCTTCCCTTAATTGCATGCACTAACTCCGTCAGCACTAGTCCCAGCACCACTACTATGGATTTCCGCAAAGTAACGCCCGATTCTATCAATTATCGCTAGAATATTGCTGTCTGCTGGCATGAATATATTATTAAATTGGATGTGGGTGCGATTCGATCTGCCATCACTGTCAATTTCCCTTTTGATACATTCGATTTTACCGAAACTGAATTTAACAGGTAATTTAACGTCGCTTTATGACATCATGGTATTGTCTTAGAAGGATGTTAATGTCCTATAATAGAAAATACTATTTTTATTGCCTCTGACGTTATATATAATAACCGGTAGTAAATGATTATCAATAATCATAGCTTTATATAATAAATGATTCGGAAAATCTTAAAGTGCACACCTCGAACGCTCATTTAATATTTTTTTTAAATTTCCGAAACACGTATTTCGTTTAAAACTACAAAAATTGTTTCTGTTCAATTCACACTTTTTTTTTGTCTGCTTGATACCGGTGATTCGTATTTTGTTTCCGAAAAAAATTGACGGAACGGTTTACAAAATTCAAAAGTCATCCTAAGAATTAAAATCTAAAGATTAATTAAAACGAATAAAAGTGATAAGTTAAGTTTTTCTAAAGACATCTTGGTCACATCCATACCGACAAACTGCACGTCAGCATAATTATTTTAAATTAACTTTTTTTTAATAATAATCGAAATAAATAATCTTATAACTACGTCAGAAGTATTAATTGGAATCTCCTTTTGCAATTGGTGCACTTTTTATTATATTAGTGCAATATAAAGCTGGTTAAAATTGAGTGGTTCCCCTTCCTCCCGGACCGCTGAGTAGTTCAGACGTGTTACACTAAATCCCTATTTTTTTTTTATTATAAATATTTAAATTAAAGTTTCTATTACGAAAATTGAGTTAAAAAAATAAGAGTGCATAATTAAGAAGAGTTTGCGACCCGGCGCCGGTAGATTGCCTTGCTGACTCATACGCTGCGTCAACGCCGCCCATCCTTGTCAACGCCGCCCATCCTTGTCCTGCTGCCCGCCCCCAGAGGCGTCACGAAGATCAACCAATCCTGTACGCTTGTAGGAGGTAAGTGTTAAGTATGCAGCGCTCCTAGTGCCTTGGGTTAGTCATCTTTTGTGCTTACTAGCTGCTCACTGCGGCGAGACTTATACTTCCCTGGTACTTGTACGCTTAAACAGTTGCGATGCCACTAAAACGGTCGCCGCCGATAAATCCGTCGACGTCACGTAGTCCTTCATTACAGCACTGTGACTCGGAACCAAATTTAAAATCAACAGAATGTGAAGCTTACATCAACACAGCGGTTCGAAAGAGAAAATTTTCCAGTAACTTGTCTGATGAATTCTCCGCCATTCAGGATAAGTTTACTGACATGTTTATGTCTCTTAAGAGCGAACAGGACTCTAAATTAACAAAAATCTTGGATTATGTCGGTAATATTAAACAACAAAATGATGATATCAGGGAATCTATTACGTTTATGTCTGAAAAATATGACACTTTATTGTCGAGTGTACAAAGTTTACAAGATGAAAATAAAGCATATCGTAAGCGTATAGAAATGTTGGAAGAAAAAATTGAAGGGCTTGAAAGATCTTCACATTCTTATCGCATAGAATTGCGTAATGTGCCTAAAAAGGACCGCGAAAGTAAAGAAGACCTACTAAATATTTTAGTAAAGACAGGTGAAGTGCTTGGATCGACCTTACAGCATTCAGATGTCAGAGATATTTTTCGAATAAATCAAAAAAACGACGGTAATAAAACCATAGTAGCCGAGTTCACCAGTAACATTACCAAGCAAAGATTTATCGCTAATTTAAAGGAATACAATAGGAGAAATAAGAACAAAAAATTGACTTCGACCGACGCAGCCATTGCGGGCCCTCCTACTCCCATTTTCATCTCTGAAAATCTTCCCCAGAAAACAAGGCGATTGTTTGCAGTAGCCAGAAATTTCCGAAAGGCAAATAATTATGCATACTGCTGGACATCTGCTGGTAGAATATTCCTAAAAAAAACAGATTGAGATAAGCCTATTTTAATAAAATCCCAAGAAGATATTAGCAAAATACCGATCATTTGACTGCTTTTAATTGTTACTATTTTAATTTATTATGATATTATATGTCTGCCTCTGTTTTTGTCTGTAAACATACGTTGCAATTTGTTAAAATTTTGTCATTTAGTTAATAGATTTTTAACTTTTTTTGCTTTTGTGCGTCGATACCACAACACAACACCAAAACTGCTTACATCACACCACTCTCATATCATATTTAAACAATATACTCATGTTAAAAATAACGCGCACAGTATTAAAATTCAACATCTATATGGCCAAGTTTCTTTAACCAATTTTTACATGTTTTTAAAAATAAAAAGTACATTTACTCAACAACTAGCGTCTGTCATAATAACGGTTCTGGAGAACAATAATAACCATATTTATATAGGATATAATTTGTGTCCAAGTATTAACTTGTCTAGGACTAGCATAGTATTGTTAATTTGTTTACTATTGATCCAAGTCAATTTTGGCTCCCCTTATATTTTAACACTCTACACAGGAAACAATTCCTTCAATATAAATAACAAATTGATTTCATCTGAAATGCTGCATTACATTTTTAACGATTTTTCTTGCTTTATGCGTAAATCATCTACAGTGAGCTCTCAGTTGTGCTTTCAGCAATGGCACATCATTTTTATACATGTAATATTATTATGTCTGCAAAAATAGAAATACTATGAATCTCCCGATTTTTCGTGTCAAACATGTATGTATGTATGTATGTATGTATGTATGTGTATGTGTATGTGTATGTGTGTGTGTGTGTATATGTGTGTGTATATGTGTGTGTATATGTATATGTATGTGTATATGTATATATATGTATATGTATATATGTATGTATATGTGTATGTGTGTGTGTGTATATGTGTGTGTATATGTATATGTATGTGTATATGTATATATATGTATATGTATATATGTATGTATATATATATATATATGTATATGTATATTTGTGTATATATGTGTATATGTATGTATGTGTGTGTATGTATGTGTATATGTGTGTATATATGTAAATTATTTATTATTATTTTTGTTATATGTTAGTTATTTGAACACCAGTTTTTTATATACTAAAATTCAATTCTCAATCTGATGTTAGTTATGCATTGGACAGAATTTCTTCTTCTGAGGCTGTCTTAAGCTCACCAGAAAATTGTATGCGTTTACTAGCAAAGTTCAGCTCTAAGTCACTTAAATTAATTTGCCAAAATATTCGTAGTGTAAATGCTAACATTGATGGTTTCCTATTGTTACTGACAAGAATTAATATCGAGTTTGACATAATAGTCCTTACCGAATGTTGGTTACGGTACAATTATTGTGTTCCTTCTTTGCAGGGATATAAGTATGTGGCATCTACGAATCCATATAACCAAAATGATAGTGTGATAGTTTTTACAAAAAATAACATAGAGAGGATTTCGGTGGAGGAACCGCAGCTCTTAGATTCAAGCTCTCTCTTAATTAAAATAGGTAAAGATACCGCCGTATTAGCAATTTATCGACCTGATGCCTTCCGTAAACAAACTGACTCATTTTTTCAATCGTTGGATACTTTACTTAGTAGTCTAAGCTCATTTCGAAACGTAATTTTGGTGGGAGATATTAATATAGATATATCTCCCACTAATAATGATGCTAACTCTCCTGCATATCTAAATTTGACTGCTGGACATGGTCTTCTTCCCTCCCACTTAATACCTACACAATCGTACGTGTCTTGACCATGTTCTGCTCAAAACCACTTTCCCAGCTTTTACTATTGTTGTTGAAGCCACTGTGACTGATCACTTTGCGGTGATACTCTCTCTTTCAAAGAAAGTACAGTACATTCCACCTAAGAGTGTTCACAAGATAAACGAAGAAAAGTTGAGTCAAAGTCTCTTAAGTGTAGATTTTGAGAGCTTGTTAAATCTAGATGACCCCGATTCTACGATGGAATATTTTATAAATGCTATACGTAACTCCATCTCCTACGCGACTATAACTTATATCCCATCCCGCAGGCGCAGAATTCTTAAGCCGTGGATGACTCCAGGACTCCTAAAGTGTCTTAGAAATAGAGACAACTTACACAAAAAGTTTAATAAATCACCCGATAACGTGGTTCTCAAAGTAACCTATAAGCGCTACAGAAATTATTGCAATTCTTTGATCAAGAGCGTTAAACGCGATTATGAAAGAAATAAATTTGCTGAGGCTGGAAAAGACTCAAAACGTATTTGGGAGACAATAAACCAAGTTACCAATACTAGCCCTAGAACAACACCAGGCCACGAATTATTACAATTGTGTCCATTCCCATGTGAATCGGCCGATAGAGTTAACTCCTTCTTTATCAATGCTGGAAAAATCCTTGCTGAAAAATTTGACCAGACGACAGCTATCTCAACCCATGCTACTTCTGCGGTTTCAAGTCCTAATTTAATAGAAAACTCTTTCGTTCTTTTAAATACAGACGAAGAAGAAGTTGAACGGATTATCATTGCTTTAAAATCAGATAAAGCTGTTTGATGGGATGGTATCTCCACTGGTCTTCTGAAAAAGTACAAAGACATCCTAGTGCCTCCTCTGACATTTATTATCAACTTGTGTTTGACGGCAGGTGTTTTTCCAAGGGTGCTGAAAAAAGCTGTTGTTCATCCAATTTACAAAAATGGCGATCAAAGTCTACCTAATAATTATCGTCCTATATCAATACTGCCGTCAATCTCTAAGGTTTTTGAAAAAATCATAAACTCTAGACTAGTGAACTACCTTGAGCAAAAGAATTTATTATCAAATGTCCAGTTCGGTTTTCGTGCAAAAAAATCAACATCAGATGCTTTACTTTCGGTTACCAACTACATTACGCAAAACTTAGATAAGGGTAGAAAGAGTTTAGCCATCTTTCTCGATCTAGAGAAAGCTTTTGACACCGTTTCAATTCCACTGTTGCTCCAAAAGCTTGAGGATATTGGCGTGCGAGGATGTCAACTTACATTATTTTCTAGCTATCTCAGTGGCCGATGTCAGTGTGTCAAGTTGTCTAATAGTGTCATCAGCTCTGATTCTCCTGTCTTTTTTGGTGTTCCTCAGGGTAGTATACTTGGTCCGACCCTATTCCTCATTTTTATTAATGATTTGTGTAACCTTAATCTTCACAATGGCAAGATAATTACATTTGCTGATGACACAGCTCTCCTTTTTTCTGGAAGCACCTGGGAGGATGTTTTCCGGCAATCTCAGGTTGGGTTTAATATGGTATGTGCTTGGCTTAGGAAGAACTTACTAACTCTAAGTTGTAAGAAAACTAAATATATGCCTTTTGCAATCCGTACCTCATCCTTACCTGGAGACGCGCATAAAATCATTGCTCACTGTTGTTCTAATTCTAACACTTTAGATTGTTCCTGTCCCGTTTTAGAGAAGACTAATAGTATCAAGTATCTTGGCATATTATTTGACAACACCTTAACATTCCGTTCTCATATTAAAATACTATGTGGTAGAGTGCGTAAATTGATTTTTATATTTAAAAAATTAAGACATGTTGCTAATAGAGAAGTACTAAAATTGGCCTATTATGCTTTGTGTCAATCTTTATTAACATACGGAATTGAAGTCTGGGGTGGTGCAGCCAAAACACATATTATTGAACTAGAGCGTGCGCAAAGATCACTTTTAAAAGTTATCCATTTTAAACCCTACTTATACCCAACTTTAGATTTGTATAGAATTAGCGAAGTTCTTACAGTTCGACAACTATTTGTGCTACATATAGTTTTAAGACAACATGCAATTACAAAAATAACTCAAAAGGAACATTGCCGCCGTAATCACCTGGTAGCTCAGTCAGTGCCTTTCTTCACATCTTTTGCTAGGAAATTCTTTACTTTTTTGGGTCCGTATTTATATAATAAATTACACCAAAAATTATCTATTTATGAAGTCAACAGATGGTCATGTAAAAATAGACTTGTGGAATATCTTCAGACTCTTTCATACACAGATACTGAACAATTACTCCAAATTATCTCATAAATATTCACGGACATACACGCAGACATGCTAACAGTCACAAATTCTCATACTTACGCTACAAAAATACGTGGTTTTTGTATTTTTTATTTTATATTTTTTATTTTTTCTCTAAATATTAATATTTCTAACCATAACATAAGTGATCTCCTTATAATATAATACTTGTTGCCAAGTAAATTTGGGGGGGCCTGGTGACCTGTAATACGGGTCTTTGAACCTACACGGGCACCAGTCTCCCATGAATGACAAAATATTGTTAAAATAGAGATGTAACACTAATGTATCTTCCATGTCGTTTGTGGTGAGAAATAAATAAATTATTATTATTATTATATTATTATTATTAGTGGTTCGCGCATTTTTGATTTGGTGACTATAGAGTACTACATCTCAATTCGATGTGTACAATAATATGCAAATTGGGAATTGTATACAGCCGCGATTTCATAATTATATCTTTATTTCTCCGATCAACGGATATCTACCTACATTAACAATAGATGTAATCAGTGAATACAATACTTAAGTATAATACTCTTTCTTGCTGCTTTGAGACACTTATGCTCTTAATCTAAATCTAGATTTCACTTTGTGGCTGTACTTTCTAAGTTAGCCTAAATACGTGCCAGGAATTATTTATTGTATTAAACGGTCAGTAAATTATATTACCTCTTAGGACTTTTACAAATCGTGAGTGATTCATTCAGTTTTATTATTCTTGCAACTTGATTAGCTGCCAAGCTAAAGCATGTTGACGTACGTTAAACTCCAGTTGAACAATTAACTTTTATTTCTTTATCATTATTTCTTATTTTATTTTTAATTTAAGAACATATTTTTCTCAATTTTGTTTAACATTTGTAACACAACGCATGCTGTGATTGCCTATAATAATAAGAGCAGTTTCATGTAAAATTTATAACACTGTAATGTAACCAAACATTAATTGCTGTTTATGTTGGCAATCCAAATTTAAAAAAAATAATTTACATTCCAACAACATAATTCCAAAACAACAATATTCTGGCTGCAAAAAGCTATTTCTTTCCCGTATTTGACCATCTTCATCATAATAAGGTTTATCGTTACCATCTAGGCCCCTCTTAGAAGAATATTCCGATCGGTCTGCAATTTAGGTATGATATACTTAGGTCTGTAAAATTTTATGATAATTATTACATATTGTTGATGCTTGTACATATTGGCCGACTCTTACAATAAGCACGGGACGAGCTTAGGTAACTGATTAAAGGTAAAGGCAGAACTAAAGGATGTCACTATTTATTACAAACAAAACTTCCATTTACATATAAAATAATGACATCCAGACTGAATTTCGAACAAGGTGACATATACAGGATTATAGTGCCAAGCACAGGTGCACTCTTTATTTTCGCACTCTCATAGTCTCGTGTGACGGAAATCACAACGTAACGGAGAGTGATTAGGCGTAGACAAATGGCACGGCATGGGAGTATAACACCGCCAAGTTCCTGACTTCGGGTTAGTACTAACTAAATTCACCGATTTTGTTTTTGTTTTGGCCCTACCCGAACCCGAGAACAACCTCTCGACCATTCAGGCAATCAGTTACATATAGATATTAATACAACGACGTCTCAGTGTATTACCAAAACTAATTTATGCTTATTATTGTTCCAGATCGCAATCAACACGTTCAAGAATAATTCAGTAATGTCCTAAATCATTTAACAGTTCGATTATTGTTATAAAAATATGACATCAAATCGTGCCATTAGCAAGTGAAGTGCAGTGAAGTGAGAATCAAACAGTGACATACGAAAGTGATACTTCCAACGAATTCAACAAGGTTCAAAATGGAGGCTCTAGAAAGAAGAGGAAAATTATTGGCGTACGCGGCAGTTATGTTTATCGTGTTTTGTTCGCAATGTAAGTACATACATATTATGTTTTTTTATAGAATAAGAGTGACAAACTAGTACACAGTCCACTTGATCGTAAGTGGATGCCGTAGCCTACAGACATCTACATCTATCTACAATTAAGATTCAAAATGCGTTGTCACCCATGAAGACTGAGATGGAATGCCTCATTTCCAGTAAAAAGGGTCTCCGGATCTCTACACTCACCATACGGAACACAGCAGTATTAAGCTGCTATTTTACGCTGGTATTCTGTGAGAGCGTGGTCCTTCCACGGTCGAGCCAACCCATGAAGACGCTGTGACGAACTACTAGTTCGTGAAAATATTCAATGGCCTATATTTGATGTTCTGCAAGGTCAACAAGTTTTTTTATAGAATAAGGGTGACAAACGAGCTCACACTCACCTGACGTAAATGGATACCATGGCCCCCACCATCCACATCTAACCTCCATTAAAAATCAAAATGCACATGCGTCGCCACCCCTGATGACTAAGATGTATCGCCTTGTATTCAGTAAAAAGAGTCTACGGTTCTCTATATGAAACGCGCCAGCATTTAGATGCTATACTGTGAGAGCATGGTTCTTCCCTGCTCAAACCAACCCATTCGTGGTACAACCACAATATGGCTACACGATGGTTCTACCGCGTATAAAATTTTATTTTATTTCATGGGTTAGAGGAAACTACGGGAAATACCAGATCTAACTGCAGAGCGGTGGCGGCCAGCAGCATCGAAGGTGCTCTACACCCTTAAGACCGGGAAAATCAGTGCACGTGTACTTCTTTGCGGCAAAACTGAAAGAGTGCCCATATGGTAGTCATCTGGAACGACATTCAAGACGGAATAAACCTTACGATCTAGTTTTACAATTATTCTGTCAAAGCGTGCTTTTTTGTGTCAGTATAAAACAAAAAACAGACTCTACAAGGTCACGCTAAAGCATCACAAATACCTCTGCGTTCTTAGATGAGAAGCGATTTTACCTCTTGTGGTGTTATCACACCAATCAGTCTATCGTCGATCGATGCCATTGATCAACTTTAGCTGATCGACGGATACTGGTCAATAAAACGTTGTTCAATCATCGATCGACGTCGAACAACAATTAATCGGCGTGGGGCGGGTTCTAGAACAACCAAGCAGCTCGATAGACGTCGAGCTGACGATCGATTGACGAACGATTGGTGTAGTAATACCCTTACTGTGCCCTTGTTAATATGAGACACTGGAGTCGCACGTAACACATTAGCGATATGTTCGGACAAACGCTACATTATTCATTGCAAGTGCATAGTTTATCATGCAGACGGCTTTGAGCGCCTATTCAGTTTATGCTAACGTAACATACAAATTCATTAATACAGTTATTGACTATTCATGAGAGTGCGAAATTCGGCGGTTGTGTGCAAATATTATGTAATTTGGAATATGTATTCGCATTATGATAGAATTATGATAGATTTTTTATAGAATAAGAGTGACTTGCACGCACACAACCACCACCTGTTGGTAAGTGGATGCTGGGGCCCAGAGACATCTACTTTTTTATCCTCAACTAAGAATCAAAATTCTAAGACTACGAGGGAATCCTTCGTTTCCAGTAAAAAGGTTTCTCCGGTTCTCGGTTTTCTGAGAGGGCGTGCTTACTCCCCGGTCGATCTGACCCATTTGTGATACAAACCTTAATATAACTGCAGCATGGTTCTACCACATAAAAGCTAATTTATTGAGAAAAAAAGAAAGTTTAGACTGTCGATAACGCACTTCAAGCAGTAAATTTTTCGCATCACTTTATTATATATAGTATTTGGTAATCATTCTGTAAAATAAGGGAATCCCCGCATTTATCGCCGCAGAATCAAAGCCGATTCCTTTAGCTGGTTATAAAAACCTTTATGTCTACGAAATAAGGATGTTGTTAGTGCTATTCTGATCGGTTCGGCTCGGACGACGTGTCCGAGAGGCACAGACCTCCGCTCATTCTCACAGAAATTAGAGATCTGTGCTTTGTATAATATGTCACTTTAAAGAGTTTTGTTAAACTTTAGCGTAATGTGGGCTCTGTTAATGTACTCAAAAAAAAGGAAAATTTATTATCGAACCTAAAAAAATATTTTTTTTTTTTTGGTTACTTACTCTTTGATTTTACATCATTTATTTTTTACTATTATATCAACGAGAAATTATTTTTTAAAATTTAATGATATTCAAATTGCTCTTGGCTGAGCTAACCACGAGAGGACAACATTTCGACTGTCTACTCGTAATGTTGCTTACAATATTAATAGTGTATACAATTTATACTTTATATTAAATTGATTAATTGTATAGGTAACTTAAAATTAAATTATTGGTTCACGTGTAGTGGCGGTGTTTGAATATCCGTATGATCCCGTGGGTGTCGCAGGAGGCGACAGAGGGAAGGGAAACAAACCATGGGCAGCAGAGTCTTCCTAATAACGACTTAAAAACTGGAACAACAACAACAACAGTAACTATAACACGGTAAAAATAATAATAAAACGGTATTGTAACGGTAACTATTAAAATATCAAAATAAATAAAGTTCGGAGCAGTGGCGTAACCTTGGACAAAAACTAGTTTTATAAATATTTTCGCGATCGTCGTCTAGTCTTTATAGGTAAAAATCTATTTAAGCTAGTTTTTAACATTACAACTTAAATATATAAACATTTACATATGTATTTTTATTGAATTCGCTAATAATAAATTATTTCTTGTTCTATTATTTAGAGACTCGTTTTGAGTTTTTTTTGTGGTAGAGCAATGCTCTATCTATATTATGGTTGTAGCACGAATGGATCGTCTCGACCGGGGAATGACTACGCTCTCACAGAATAAAATAGCAGCTTAATGGTGCTATGTTTCGTATGGTGAGTGTAGAGAACCAGAGACCCAATTTACAGGAAACGAAGCATTACATCTCTGTCCTCAGGGCTGGCAAGGCATCTGCATCATCTGCATGACATCCATTTTGAATTGAATATAAATGTAGAATGTAGACCACAGCATCCACTTAACATCACGTGGACTGTGTGCTCGTTTGTCACCCTTATACTATTTAAAAAAATACCAAAAATAGTAGCTTATTAAGAAAATAATTCTACGACGTGATAGAGCCAGCTTTATTACGATCGTAGAATGTATGGGTCGGTTCGACCACAAAATACCTATAATAAAATAGCAGTATAATGCTGCACTGCATAATGCTGAACCGGATTTTTTTTATATTGGTAGACACATTCTATCTTAGTCCTCAGGAGTAAAACTTATCTGTAGCTTTGTCTATTTGAAATAGACTGCGGGTATCCATTGGCTGCAGTGACGACTTACCATCAGATGGATTGTAAATTCTTTGGTCGCTTCAATTTTATAATAAAAAGCTTTCCATTTACAGAATTACATGTTTCAGGTAAAGGAGTGGAAGGGCACAGGAATTCGACAAAGATGTCCTACGTGTGCCCGCCGCAGTTCATCCGTCTCGGGCACAGCTGCTACTTCTTCAGCGATAACAAGGCTACATGGCAAAACGCCTTGTTCTCCTGTAAAGTAAGTCGTTATCATTAAAAACAATAATTAAAACTGTAGGCGGGATAAACTTTGACCTTTTTAAAGTAAAATTAAGTCAAATCTTAAAATTGACGTACTTAGTTACCACTATAGTGGATAAGCAAAGGTTGACAACAATACTATATATTGTATGTTACTGTTAGTTTTTTTTCAAAAATGATGTTCATTTCTTTTGTATTTTTTTGCCTGATTTCATTTATTTCTTTTACTTTTTAGTGTTTTTATTTTTTTATGAAAATGTTTTTTCTTTTTAGTTTGTTTAGCTACATTTCTTTTAATATTATTGGTAGATTAGTTAATACTAAAAAAGAGGACTCTATCGCGTTGAGTTCTACCTGTTGGGATAGATGTCTCAAGTAATAAATAAATAAACAAAATTAATAGTTAGGAATATGCGTTAAAATACGGATTTATAAGAAATATGAAGCTATTTTTTTAATAATATTTAGAAATATGAAGTTATATTTATTGCCAGCAAATAGAAGATAGAGTAGAGATAGAGTGCCTGCTTTCTGTGTTTTGGTGAAGGACAGTGTATGCAGAGCCAGTTTACTAACAACTGTAAGGGGATGCCTCAGTCTGTAATTATACTGCACTTTAGTAGTCACACTACTACAACCACTAGACCAAAGGGTAGGGTTCAAATCACGGGTCGGGCCGAAAAACCAATTATTGAGTTTTCCGTTTGGCTGCCCGGAGTCAGGAAGTTGGCTGTGTCTCACACCCGTGCTTCGGATTGCAAGTAAAGCCGTTGGTCCTGCGCCTGATCTCTCTCTGATTGTGTCGATTTACCGTCCCATCGAATTATGAGGGAATAGAGAGTGCACCTGTGCTTGCGCATACACATGGACACTATAATCCTGTTGAGGCAGGCAGTCTTGACCGAAATTCGGTCTGGAGGACATTATTATTATAATTTTAGTTGTCATAGGTGGCAACGTATCTCTGTAGCCTTCTTTATTTAAAGGTGGCTGCAGATGCTGCAGGTGTCCATGGGCTGGAACAGCCACTTGCCATGAGGTGGACTGTAAGCTAGTTTGTTACATTAGTTTATACAAAGAATATTATTGCGTGCTTGATTTATATTTGTGGTGAATCGTAAATTTAATTGAACTCTACCACGTGACTTGCCGTTATGTATTGGTCTAGCCTATTCATTGATATTTTTTTCTTTTTTTATTAAAAATAAAAAAGATTTCTCATAATGCCAATTCAATCATTTATAATACTTAATTAGCTGCTAGCGTCTTTTTGTGGTAGATGTGGGTGCTTAAGCCGTAATAATGACCTGTTAGGCTACTTTTTTTATAGGATAGGGTGACAAAGGGTGACGGTGATATGAAATAGGGGATTAACTACGTGGTGATATATGATAATAAAATATTGTTTCGAATTAAATTATGAACCTAGGCTGATATTTATTAGAAATAGTATAAATCATAGAATACTATAATACATATATAAGTATAAAATCAAAAACAAATCCAATATAAAACCTACATAATCCATAGATTACTAACAATAACATTCCAAAGCATGCAAAATATTTGACATCCGAATAATTTATGGTTCAAGATGGCGAGCGCTTCTTCGAAGATAATGGCAAGTTTAACCTGATTCAGTATTGGAAACTTGAAATTTGTATAGTTAAGATTTTAATGGGCTTTGCTTTTGTAATAACTTGAAATAGAGTTTACTCTAATTATTTTTTAGAATTAAAAAATTAGAATACAACATAAAGCTTTTAAATAATAACAATTTCTTGCGTAAACTCTTTATAAACGCATATTCCCAAGCGAGAAAAGTGTGACCTAATTTGTTAAAGTATATACTAATATGTATAAGTACATATAATCATCTATACTATAGAATATAGATGATTGTTTGAAATTCACCAATAGTTTTGTTGAGTTTTTCTACCGAGAAATTCTTAGTAGCAACCGGGAGTTGGCGGTATTTCACCCCCGTGGCTCGAAAAGCATGAGAAGTCGTTGTGTGTGCTCTTGATCTCTCTCCGATCGTGTTGGATTGTAGGCCCAGAGGAAGGCGATCAAAAGAGCACGTATACTTGACCATACACTCGGACACTATAAACCTGTCCTGCGCAGATCTAGTCTAGTCTGAAACTGGCCGCCATGGCCGAAAAATCGTTTTAGATGATATTATTAAACGGTAGCTCAGATGGATAACGCCCGCTGTAAATATAACAGAACGCGACTAACCCGGGTTCGATCCCCGCCGGCACCAATGATATTGTTAATTGCAATTTTTAAGTGATGATTTACCACGTGCTCGGCGGTGGAAAATATCATGAGGAAACCTGCATGTCTAAGGAATAAGAAAAAAAATATTTCGAAGGCATATTAAGTACGCCAACACGTATTGGGGCAGCGCGGTGAACATTTCCTTGCATTAAAACCCTTTCAGAAATGAGGAGAGGCCTGTTCCCAGCAGTGGGACGTATTTAGGCTGTAACTTTACTTTATTTTATTTTATTAAAGGGTCATTTATTAAAGAGCATAAATCTTTTTAGTATATCGTCGTCTGATTGTAGCCTTCTACGACATCCAACAGACGAAATAATAATATTACTCCCAAATTATAATCTCCTGACCAAATCGGAACTATTGCCAATATTTGGAGCGTAGCTCCCACGGCGCAAGAAAACGATTCTTTGAAATCTATCTCCTCCGTAACCCGTGAGAAATTTACATAATTTTTTCGGCAATATTTGTAGCTCAACGCAGACAAGTTTTGTAAACAATAAAAATCTAAATTTGCCTAAAAGATATTAAAAAATAACCAAAAACTAAATTGTCTATGGGAGAATACATTTAAACCAAAAGCGCAGGCTTTTGTCATAATTATTGAGAAAATAATTAATTTAAAACAATTGTAATGTAGTTGAATCTTTTGTGTAAATAGATAGTTATAACTTTAGACTTTTACTTCGCTCCGTTTACGATGCTAGCAAAAGGTTTCCTTTGCATCTGCATCGGCCCAAGTATAGAATATATCTCAATAGCTGCAACATTATTTTTTAAAGAATCTGCTAACGTCATTTGAAAAAGGAATTTGTAACATGATATTATTTAGCTATTGAGCTTTTGCAATTTAATAGCAAGTATTAGTTTACGCAACAATAACAAATGATTCACGTGTGGGCATAGACGAGAACTAATAGGAACCAGTTTTAGCACAATATCCTCGGGCGCCAATTTAACAGTACAGCTGTCTGGACACCGTTATTCAGCAACGTTTTATGCTATAACTTAACTCGGTTATAACATGTACATAACGTACAGAATGGGGATCATGGACAACATTGCGTACTGTCTACAATTTTCTACGAAACTTTAAAAAAGAAATAGGAAGAAATTAAGAATTTCTTTCGAAAGACAATAGTGTATTTATACTAAGTAGCCAAAGCAAATAATGGCTATTGCATAGATGAATGATTGGTCTCGCTGCGCTCGACTAGATACCGCGCTATCTAAGAACAATAGCTCCGTGAATGCGGCAACTCATTATTGTAGTGTGCGTAAGACATCGTCACTTGACTATTGTCAGTTGTTACCAGCTGCTCAACTGTTACCCGAGTTAATGGGAAAAATATTTTATGCTGTGGTCTATTAGTTAAGTCTCAGAAAATACTTAATAATGAACAATGAATTAAAATCGAATAATAAATAATATAAATACATTTGTGTATAGGTTAGGAGTAGGTTTCTTCTTTAGAAAAGAAAAATAGGTTAATAAAAGAATAAAATTTATTAAGTAGGTATTAATTATTTAAAATTACATTCCACTAACTTGTACAAGTTTACGATACATGTCCCTTTTGGAATTTACTCCCTTAAACAATCTTTTTAAAGCACCTTTTGTAAAGTACAAGTCGCTCTCATTGAAATGATTGGAACATATTCTTTTATTCTTTTTTGTGCATGAAAGTATAAATAAATAAACATATAACACTGCGTTCTTTTGGGTTCCACCAACTTTCTTCTCGACTAAGTCGTAATTTAGCAGTCCAACGGTCACAAATGACAGGATCAGCAGGAAATCTGTACCAAGCAAACATAATACGATGATAATAATAACTGCATTCGTGGATCTTTGACAGTCGTTATGGGTCGTCAGAAGCCCGAAAGTCTGACAACCAGTCTTACCAAAGGGGTATCGTATTACCCAGTAACTGGGTTGTGGAGGTCAGATAGGCAGTCGCTCCATGTAAAATACCGGTATTCAGCTGCATCCGGTTAGACTGGAAACCGACCCCAACATGGTTGGGAAAAGGCTAGGCAGATGATGATGATGAATAGTGACTGCATTACACATATACTTAATCATTATAAAAGCAACTCTGTCTGTAACGTTTTCACAACTCAACCACTGAACTGAATTTGGTAACATTTTGTACGGAAACACACGCTTGACCAAATTATTTAATTTAGAAATCTTCCCCGGCGTGCGCACAACAACTCACCCAAATTTCATCTCAAAGGTTAGTTTTGTGAACTAGGTCAGATTAAAAAAAAAACTACCACGTGCTGAACCTAATAATACCCACGTGCTTTAATTTTTTACAGTAACCAGAGTATCCCACCCAAACCCTGGTAGTAGTAGTAGTTATTTAACGACTTATTTAACGACAGACTTTCTATCTGAGGATTGAACAACCGGCCCTAAATAATTTATAGAACTAGGTTAACTATACAGTAACTAGGTTAGATAAATGAAATATGTTATTTGTTAAGATACAAAAACAATAAATTCTCATACGAAAATCTCAACCACGGGGAACTTGACTCTTGTATACGCGGCAACACTGAATGGCGTTTAGGGTTCATGTTATTTTATGTTGAAATTTCGAAATTATACCATACTTACTGACGATATGTGATCCCAGTGTCTTTCTTATTTCTTGTAGTATTATTTTTTCAGAGTTTCACTACGCATACTGGCATTTTACTTCGGATTATACCCAAAATTTAATAAAACATGCAACACGTGTACGTCACAGACAGCTTGGAGTGCGACTGGCTCGGGTACGCCGACTTCGGCGTAGTATTTGTTGCCGCATTTGTCAAGTACGCCGGCGGTATCTAGTCGAGCGCAGCGAGACCAATCATACATCTATGGGCTATTGTCATGAAATGTGTACAAAACATATGCCCTGTTGGTCTAGTGATCATAATCATGAGTTCTTCGGTTCAATACTTGGGTCGGACGAAATCGACTTTGTATTAGGTTTTTTTGACAATAAATTCTCAATAGCAGCCCGGAGTCAGGGCGTTATAGATGTTCCACATTCATGTCTCGGGAAACACGTAAAGCCGCAGGTCCTGCGCCTGATCTCTTTCCGGTCGTGTCAAACTACCGTCCCATCAAAATATTCGAGTGAGGGAACGTGTCTGTGCTTGCGGGCACATTTCGGCACTATAATACTGTCCTGTGCAGATGGCTAAGCTATGTTGAGACTGGTCGCCGTGACCAAAATATGTTTGGAAAATCTTACTATTACAAAACATCACTTGACATTGTATTCTATAGCAAATACTAATATACATTTTTAAAAAGCTTCAACGAAGCACGGTCCTTATTCACCTGCATCCATCAACATATGTCATGTCACTCCATCTGGCATGCAGTCTGCACTGCACTTACAGTTACGAGACTATTATTCATACGTTTATCCTTATCGGTTTTGGGTTCGTTGAGCCGAGTCGTTCATTACACATAGCTTACATTTTCGTTGAGCTCTATCGATTACAATTAGTTCCATTAATAATATTCTAATTTAAACAAAAAAGTCAGAGCGTTTCCCTCTTTATTGCTCTCGGAAACACTGCGAGCTTCGCCACACGATCAGCCAAAAATAAGTGATCAACTTGATGTATTCTTTACCTGCTGGACCCGATGGACGTGAATATGAATAAGGATTTAAAAATTTCGAAACAAATAAAGAAATAGCTTATAATATTTAAAATTACTAAATATAAAGTTATAAAATTAAAAAAAAATAACATTCAAAAACTGAAGGTAACCGGGCTAAATATGACATTAGGATGTCAAACATCTCAGTCCCCCGTGAACATGAGTGTTGTAAAGCAACCGAAACGTCGGAAATTAAAAATAAATTATAATAAAGTAATTAAACGTATAGCAATGTAATAACGATAAAATCCGTATAGTATATAGTGTTAGTCAATAAATAACTTTTTGTTTTTAGCAAATTAAAAGCAAAATCAATTATTATTTTTTTTTTCTTAAAACCGTTTCGTAATTGTTTTAATTAATTTGAACAAGACACAGAAATTCCACACGAATTGAGTAAACACCGGACATCTGGCAAACCACAACTAACGTTGCCCATCACATTCGTGTATCCCGCTCATGTACATCACACGAGTACATTACATTTAAATAAGTCAGATCTAAATAGAAATAGATGGAGATAACGACATGAACACGTAATGTAACGCAAAACGATCTCATTTCACGCTTACAAGAAGTAATAAACAGTGCGATTGTGTAACTTTGATCGGAATCGTTTAACGGAGAGAATCACGCGCAACAGATTTATGTTTTTTCGATTATGATAATATTTTTCTTACACACTTTTATTAGCTTCTCGTGTCTCTATCTATCTGGCTAAGGCCACCACCATCTTAGGCTACATCACAACTTACGCTTCGCATACACCTAATCCTCGGACTCGGACGATCGAATCAAACTCTTGTAAAACAAACAGAGCGCGTACACAACAAACACCACCGTCATCGTCCGATAACGCACGAAAACGGCCGATCAACCGTCGAATCCGAACTTGTTGGGATTTCTCGTCCGACTGCCGGCGTCTACCGTAAAAATTGAGTGTATTTATAGTTTAATTTAATCATTTTGTCTTTATTATGTTGTTTCTGACAGTGTTGTTATCTACCTAAACGACTATGGATATTGAAAATATAGAAATAGAAAAGAACACCGGCAACGTACAATGTCGGCACAAGTGGTACACTGTTACAACGTAAACACATACGTCCGAGTTACTCGTCCGGGTAGTTCTGTCCGCCATCGGCCGATAAAAACAGTTTTGGTGTAAACGCACCGTTACAATCAGGTGGGATTGTAGTTAAGCGATGGTTTAGAATAGTAAAGGAATCAACTTAGGCACATAATGTTAGCACGAATGGGTCGGCTCAACCGGGGAAGTACCACACTCTCACAAAATACCAGCGTACAATACCATCTTAGTGCTGTGTTTGGTATGGTCAGTGTAGAGATCCGGGGACCCTTTTAAACTGGAAACGAGGCATTCCATCTTAGTACTCAGGGGTGACAACGCATCTGCGTTTTGATTCTTAATCGAGGATAAATGTAGGTGTTTATGGGCCACAGCATCCTCTTACCATCAGGTAGTCTGTGTGCTCGTTTGTCAACCTTATTTTATAAAAAAATAAATATATCTTTCTATGTAAAGGAAATTTTAATGTAATTTTCACCAACTTGTAGACGACCTGTTATACGGGACCTCGTAATTTAGGTTTTAAAAAAAACACTTTTATTTCATAATAAGAAATAGTAATATTAAAAAAATATAAAATTAAGAAAATGATAAATGTTACAATATTTAATTGGCCCGGAGTCGAAACTGGCAGACACGCGAGGATACAGAGAGAGATGTTAGGGATTCAGCGGCCGGGCAGAGACTGACTGCCCACCGGGAGCGGGAAGCAGAGTTGCCTTTAAGTGATGTCATGAGTAATTAGTGGAAATCTATGTAATCAATAATTATCCAAGACTAAGGGTTTTCCCTAGCATTGGGGAATCGTAACAGCCCCCCGACTTAGAGTAAACTACACCCTTAAAAGTGTAGTTTATGTAAATGAAGTGTGAACTAGCAGATTCGAAGAGAGGGTCCCGTGTTAACGTTTGAGGGGTTAATGTCATCTAATTCAGTGTCATTATTTTCAGGAGTTTTATTTGTTCTAGATTTCATTATTTTCTTGTGTATGCCAGTTTCATACATCTTATAAATGATAAAGCAAATAATAAAAATTACAATTACAATTGTGATACCTGAATAATATTTTTGATACAGAACAATATGCGGTTTTTCAATTATACTGTTAAGGCTTTTCAGGATTTCAGGATCGTCATAAGCTAAGGAATCTAAGTTAACATTCTTAAGATTAACTACAGGTAAGTTTGATACAATATTATTATACGCTACAATATTACAACAGGAATCATTTAAAATATTAAAATTAGGTACAATGGTTTTCAGTTGAATTTCATGATTTTCGTGTGGTGTTAAACGAGTGTCCTTACAGTAGGCGATACATTCAGGAGGTAAGTACAATATACCATTTCCACTAAATTCAATTTCAGTAATTTGGGAGTTATTACATTCAATACTTATTTTAGTTTTTTCAGACATTACAAATAACCATCTATTATAACGTAGTGGCTGCCAGATGCTTACATGACCATGAATGAATTTGGTTTCACAAATCGAAGGGATTGAGGTGAGTACTTTTGTAATAATTTCGGTTTCACAGGAAGGCGTTGCGGAAGAGGAATATAGTATTGGTGTTTGACAAAGGTAATGATCATTTTTGATTACTTTACAACAGTCCAGATTGTCTAACTTACAATACATTGATCTATCTCTGCTTATACCAATATATTTAGAGGATGGGATGATGGTCGAATACGATTCAGGGTTATTTTTATCATGAGGGACTAGTGACGGTAAGTTGTGATATATGTTTAAGTGTATAGGATTAATGAGAGGGATCTTTACTGCAAACACTATTTTTTCTTTATTGAAGTAACTAGAAATCTCTGATATGTTTAAAATAATGTGCATGTTGTCGAGATTTAAAGGAATTGGAAACTGTTTGGATTCGGGTAAAAATCTGTAGTTTTCGACTAATTCGGTGTACAATTCTCTAGGTGTTAGGATAGTGGGATATAGGATATTATATTTACTAAACATGATAGCGTTAATTATGTCCTCAACTTTAAAGGACAAGGCTAGGAGGCTATTTTCTATCATGGAAGTTAATTCCAGCATGCGAGACCTAATACCTAGTTCCTTTGAGACGTAAGTCAGGTTTAGAATGTCTTGCGACAATCCATCAATTGCATTTTTCAGATGGTTTTCATTTAGCTTAATTCTGTACAGAGTTTCATTAAAAGATCTAAGCGAAGAAGTAGTGACTAATATATTTTCCTTCATCAGGAGGGCTAGCTTCTTTTGGTCTGTTTCTACCTCTGCGATGGCATTGTCGTATCGGATGGCGTCGTCTTCATCCATTGTGCCGAATAACTTTTTTGATACAGTGCCTATGAATCCTAGAAGTGCAGACCTTTTGGTCTGGCGAGACGTAAGATGAAAGATGGCTTCGTTATCATGGGCTATATCATTATAACGGGTGTTCAGCGGTTCAAAGAGATTAGTGCATTCTAAGCGATCAAAGACTTTGCCATCATTACATACTTGTTTGGATTTATCGAGGACAAGACGCAGATTTAGAATATGTGGATTAATAAAGGATACATCGTATGGGATAACTACACTAAGATAACTATCGACTAAACTTAAGGAACCTAAGGGGTCGAAGTAGATACCAGGACTGTTCGTTAAGGACGTAATGAACTCTTGCCCCAGCGCGGAATAACTGTAATAGAATATGATTAAGATTAATAATAACTAGGGCTACGTTTCAGATCTAGAAGCTAGTTTAACTTCGTCATAGTGATGTGTCACATGACGTCTATTTATGAGTAATGTCAAGGTGTTTCTGCCATTGATTTTTACGACTTTATACGGTCCTTTCCAAATAGGCGAGAGGGCTTTACGCAGACGCACATGATTTTTGAGATAAACGTAATCTCCGACTTTGTACTGAACGGGCCGTGAACGGGTGTCGTAATATTGTTTAGATCTCTCCTTAGATCTTTGTATGTTTTCTAAGGCTTTTTCGCGTG
Organism: Parnassius smintheus behrii; assembly: GCA_036936625.1. Lineage (NCBI taxonomy): Eukaryota > Metazoa > Arthropoda > Insecta > Lepidoptera > Papilionidae > Parnassius > Parnassius smintheus. Next base: position 49,923,288 of record JAUPFT010000007.1, read on the forward strand.
AAAGTTTTAGACGATGGTGCAAAGATTTGAGATATTCCGGATAAGTAAGATCAGCTTGTAATTCCTAGACGGAGTCCGGGATGAAAGGCTTCTGACCGAAAAGGAGCTCGTATGGTGTGAAGTTAGTAGTGGAATGGGTTGAGGTGTTGTATGCTAACATAGCGGTGTATACGTACTTGTGCCAATCGGAATGATTTTCATTAACATAGGACTTAAGGTATTCCTTAAGTGTGGAGTGGCTGCGTTCAAGTGCACCTTGAGTTTGGGGATGGTATGGGGAAGACCAGATTTGTTTAATTTTCAGGAAGTTGCAGGTTCTTTTGAATAATTCTGCGGTGAAGTTTGTGCCTTGGTCGGTTAAAATAGACTTTGGGATGCCGAAAACGGAAATAAAGTGCACTAGACATTCGCATGTCTCTTCTGCAGTTGCATTAGCGATAGGATAAGCGAGGGAATATTTGGTGAGGTCGTCCTGTAACGTGACAATAAATTTAAGTTTATTAAGACCAGCTTCCGGGAGTGGACCTACAAGATCGAGGCTGACACGTTCAAATGGCTTGGTAGAGGTTGTAGTTATTTGCATAGGTGATTTATTAATTTGTCTTAGGGCTTTGTTACTTTGGCATAGGGAGCAATTCTTTACATAAGTTTCGATATCAGTTCGCATATTTTTCCAGAAATACCTCTCTTTTACTCGATTATACATTCGCGCGGATCCCAAATGTCCGGCAATTGGAATGTCGTGGTTTTCGCGGAGTATTTTAGGTATCTCGGAGGGTGTAGGGTAAATTATAGTGTTGTGATAAATATGTACTGATATTTGAGTATTGTTAAAGATATAGCAGAACATGTTGTATATTTTCGTCCAGATGTATCTGTCGAAAGGATTTTGGAAATCGGTAATGGCTAAATTTAGGTTGGAATCGGTGGAATTACGTAATATTTCGCATCGAAGATTTAGTAGGCTTTTATAAATGTCTTCATAAGAGCTATTATGAAAATGGTATACTTTGGTGAACACTAGATATATAGTTTTTCCCTTGTGGTCAAATGAGATGAAGGAGTAAAGAGTTCTTTCCCTGTCTAAGAGTTCTTGAGAATTTTCTAGGTTGCCTAGGATTTCTTCTACATGAGGGTTGGAGTCGTCGAGGTCGATGGAGGTAGGTATGACAATGATTTTGCAGTTAGTTTTCAGGATGCTTTCGTTATGTTCAAGAATGTTAGCGTTACTATTAAAGTTTTTGTTAGCCATTGTTTTTAGGAATTTGCTATAATTATCGTCGCGAGAAGGATTTGGTGTGAGATCTTGTGATTTGTTGGATATGGTAGGTGTAGGAGGGTCGTCGATTCCTGGTAATGAATCGTCGTTTTCTAAGAGGTCTACAGAAGGTAGTCTATCATCGAGGTCTAAGGGATCAGTAGGTAATTGGATATCAAGATCGTCGAGAGTCAGAGGGCTAAATTGAGGTGTGGAATTATCTTCATTTTGATTAGAGGTGGATGGTATAGGATCAGAGTCTGATGGCTGAATTGGGTTTACAGGATATCGGGATAGGGCGTCAGCAGCGGCATTGAGTTTTCCTTTTTGATATTTGATTTCGTATTCATATTCCATTAGTTTTAAGCGCCATCTTTGTAATTTGCTACTAGGATCTTTATGATTGAACAACCACTTTAGTGGTCTATGGTCAGTAATGATTTTGAATTTTCGTCCATAGAGATATGGGCGGAAGGTTTTACAACCGAATAAGATAGCAAGGAGTTCTTTTTCAGTGGTGTTGTAGTTACATTCGCTTTTGTTGAGGGTTCGAGAGGCAAAAGCTATTGGCCTATCCTTGCCTATTGGACCTTGACTGAGTACAGTGCCGATAGCATAATTTGAGGCATCACACGTTAAGATGAAAGGGATGGAGAAATCTGGATAAACGAGGATGGGAGCAGAGGTAAGTTTGTGTTTCAATTCGTCGAAGGCGACTTGTTGTTGATTTTCCCATAGGAAGGGGACATCCTTTTTTAGGAGTTGGGTTAAGGGTTTAGCAATTTTAGAGAAATTAGCAATGAAACGGCGATAATAGGATACAAGACCGAGGAATGACTTAATGTCCTTTGGGGACTTGGGAGTAGGAAATTGAGTTACTGCTTTAACTTTTTCAGGGTTAGGTTTTACACCATCTTTAGTAATTTGATGGCCAAGATATGCGACTTCACGTCGGAGAAACTCGCACTTGTCAGGTTGGAGTTTTAAATTGTAGTTTCGAAGCCGTTGGAATACTGACGAAAGGTTATCGATGTGAGAGTTCAAGTCATGAGAATATATGACGATGTCGTCAAGGTAGACGAAACACCGTATGCCTTGGAGGCCTGTGAGAGCGGTGTTCATCAGTCGCTGGAAAGTGGCAGGAGCGTTTTTTAAGCCAAACGGCATCCTGGTGAATTGGTAGTGTCCTTGTGGTACACTAAAAGCTGTTTTAGGAGCGTCTTCCTCATTGATTAAAATTTGGTGAAATCCTGACGCAAGATCAAGGGTTGAGAAGTATTTGCTCTGTCCTAGCTGATCTAAAATTTCGGATATCTGTGGTATGGGATAGCTGTCACCAACAGTGATGTCATTTAGTTTCCGATAGTCGATAACTATACGCCATTTTTGTTGTCCGGATGCGTCGATCTTCTTTGGGACAATCCAGATTGGTGAAGACCATGGAGACTCTGAATGTTTTATGATTCCCTGGTCGAGCATTTGGTCAATTTGTTTTTGAACTTCTTGTTTATGTACTTCTGGGAACCGATAAGATTTTACGTTTATGGGGTTTTGATCACTAGTTTTTATGTTATGTTTTAGAGCATTCGTGTGGGAAAGTTTATCGCCAGGAATAAAGAATATATCCGAATATTCAGAGCAAACATCGTGAAGGGCGTTTGCCTCTTCAGAATTGAGGTGGGAGATTCTAAGTAAGTTTAATACTTCTTGTGTTCGAAGATAGGAATCTGTGTTTTTTAAATGACAAACTGTGTGAGTGTTTACTGGGTCGAGAGGTTGGGTTAAAGAATTTAAGGGAATTAGTGTAATATCGAGATTTGATTGAAGGGTTATAGGAGTTTCAGAGGTATTAATTACTGATAAATTAATTCTTTTATTTTCTTTGACCGCGACTACGCAATTAGCGATAAGCAAATCTTCATGATAGTATTGGTCTAGTACAAGTCCTTCTTTTACTTCAGGGTTGGAAACAGAGCATTCTATGACGGTTTCGGATCTGGGAGGAATTACATAAGTAGGTTCATTAAAATATAATTTTATTTCATTTTTGCCTATTTTCAAAATTTCACGAGTGTAGTCGATTGTGCAGCCGAAAGCGATTAGCATATCGGTGCCAACTATACCATCATAAGGTAAGTTTATTTGAGGTATTATATGGAATCTGTGTGTGATGCAATTTTTGTCGTTTATTTTTATCTCAAGTGGGAAATGGCCCATTGTAGGTGAAGCTTGATCGATAGGGTCGATACCTTTTAGAAAAATTACTTCCGTTGCGATGTCGACTGGTTTTTGTATAGAGGATCGTTTTAGTAGGCTAACAGTTGCACCGGAGTCTATAAGGAGAGATAAGGTTGTGTCTGAAACCGAGGAATGCACGAGGATATGGGGTAAGCGTTTCTTTAATGGACCTATATTAATTTCATAAATTCTGGTTTCAGGAATAGGATGAGGACCAGTTGAGTCTGAGGTGGATTTAGCAAGTACGGAATGATCTATCTTACGTTTGATGAGGTCGGTGGATACGGAGGATACAGCGGTGCGACTAGGTTGCAAGTCCTTATTGTTAGCGAGTGCAGAGGATACAGCGGGAATAGAGGATACGGTGGGTGCAAAGGATATGGTGGATGCAGAGGATACAGTGGGAGCAGAGGATACAGCGGATGCAGAGGGTACAGTGGATGCAGAGGATACGGCGGATGCATAGCTACGATTTATTCGCGAATCCCTATTACTAGGGGATACAGAGGATACAGAGGAGACAGTGGATACAGTGTCGCGTTTATTTCGCGAGTCCCTATTATAAGGGGATGCAGAGGATACAGTGGATACAGTGTCGCGTTTATTTCGCGAGTCCCTATTATAAGGGGATGCAGAGGATACAGTGGATACAGTGTCGCGTTTATTTCGCGAGTCCCTATTATAAGGGGATGCAGAGGATACAGTGGATACGGTGTTGCGTTCATTTCGCATGTCCCTGTCGTAAGGGGATACAGGGGATACAGTGGATACAGCGTTGCGATTATTTCGCGTGTCCCTGTCGTAAGGGGATACAGAGGATACAGTGGATACAGTGTTGCGATTATTTCGCGAGTCCCTGTCGTAAGGGGATACAGAGGATACAGTGGATGTAGTATTGGTGCCTTTGATATGGTAACGTTTTGGAAATCGATGTTTGGGTCTCACGAGACACCACCGTGAGCCCGCTATGCGTTTAAATCATCGTTTGATTTATCCTGATTTTCTGTATATTCACTGTTTTCATTAACATTTACCGCGTGGATTTGAGCTTGATTATTTTGATAACGCCTTGGAGATAGTCCGCGATTACTTTGGTTTCTAAAGCGGTTATTATTAAATTCACGTTTCCTACATTCCTCAATAGTGTGGCCCACGTTTTTACAGTAACGGCACACGGGAGGCCCTGAAGTAGACGGTCTTTGACTGTTAGCATTATTTGAATAGCCTCGCTGTGTTGGATTTCGAGCTTGCTGGGATTGACGTTGAGGCCAACGTCCTTGACTAGGTGAACCGGTGTGGATTGCCGAAGGATTACGTTTAAAGGAGGTTTGCAATATTTTTTCTTCAGATACAGCGAAGCCAATGGCCTCATTTAGAGTTTCAGGATCACGGCATCTGACTACCGTTGACAATCGAGGATTTAAACCACTTACAAATGTATGCAATGCTAGGTCTTGCATTGCAGCGACACGGCCAGTCAGTTCACCTTTCTTTTTCGTTGGTATGGAGATGTTAATTTCTGTTAATAGTTTTGATAAGCAAGTTTCTACGCGTAGTGCGAACTGATTGACTGTTTCACCATTAATTTGACAACAATCTTGGAGATCTGAGAGTAGTGCAGCATAGTGTTTTTTCTCGCCAAATTGATTTTTGAGAAACTCTTCTAACTGTTGCCAGTTCTCGAACTCTTTGATGGAGCACGTACTTTCAGCACGGCCTTCGAGTTGGCTTAGAATAAATTTTAATATTATGTCTTGTTGAGACGGTGACGCAAGACTTATTGCATTTCTGCAATTGTTTAAAAATGCATTCAATTTTTCGCGACTTCCATCGAATTTATTAATAAATTTGCTTAAAAAGTTCATGTCGATTTCTTTTACTTCCTTAGACATGGCAATAGGCTCGTCTTTGGGCATAGCAAGTTAGTCAAAACAGCGATAACGCGTGGGGTACGGAGTTGCGATAAGAATGGAATGTTGCACTATTCTCGGTACTGAGCGATAAAGAAATAATACAATGAACAAAGAATGATTAATTAAATGTTACTAAGACTAATATGTACTTTGAAACTCTTTAACACTTTGGATTAAATTAAAATTATGCGATGGAATTTTATAGTTAAATCACTGACACTTTTTCACAACACGGATAGCTTCGATGTAGGATTAATTAATGTACTTACAGGAATACTGCAATTACGACGGCAACACGAAACATTTCGTAGTCAGGCGAGATCACCCAAGGTGAGTGATAGGTCTTCGGTGTATGCCCAACAAGGCACGTGAGGGTCTGGTAAGACCAGCAGGATACAGCGGTGTTTGCACAGGGATGCAGGATACGGCGACACGGAGATGAGATTGGAATTATGTGCTTTTCACTGACACAATCACACGTAGAAATGAATTTATTTAATATATTTTCACAGAAATGAGGCGTTCCGAGGATTTACTTATTTCTTAAAAAAAATCCCTTAAGCTGCCACCAATGTTATACGGGACCTCGTAATTTAGGTTTTAAAAAAAACACTTTTATTTCATAATAAGAAATAGTAGTATTAAAAAAATATAAAATTAAGAAAATGATAAATGTTACAATATTTAATTGGCCCGGAGTCGAAACTGGCAGACACGCGAGGATACAGAGAGAGATGTTAGGGATTCAGCGGCCGGGCAGAGACTGACTGCCCACCGGGAGCGGGAAGCAGAGTTGCCTTTAAGTGATGTCATGAGTAATTAGTGGAAATCTATGTAATCAATAATTATCCAAGACTAAGGGTTTTCCCTAGCATTGGGGAATCGTAACAGACCGATTGACTTGAAAATTTTCACTCCTATCACGGATCGATGAAAATACATTAATTTGATAACTTTATTGCAGTATCCCGATCAGGACCACCGGAATGAAATAATTATCAGGATCATCATAACTCATGATCATTGCGTGTTGTTTAAGTTTTTTTAAACTCTTATATTATTATTTACAGAAATAGGGCGACAAACGAACACACAGTCCATCTGATGGTAAGTCGATACTATGGCCCATAGATCTCGCTACTCTACATTAATGCTCGATCAAGATAGAAGTCCTAGTTTCCCAAAAAAAACGGTATCCGGTTCTCTACACTTACCATACAAACACAGCAGTCTTAAGCTTTTGTTTTACACTGGTATTCCGTGAGATCGTGGTGCTACCCCGGTCGAACCGACCCATTCGTGATATATCCATAATATAGCTGAAGTGTGACTCTTTTTTTATAGCATTTAGTGACAACCAAGCACACAGTCCACCTGATGGTAAGTGGATGCTGTGACCCATAGACATCCATATTTATCTTCAACTAAGAATCAAAATGCAAATGCGTTGTCGCTCCTGTGGACTAAGATGGAATCGATTCCAGTAAACAGGGTCACCGGTTCTCTACACCCACCATATGAAACACAGCTACAGCTATATTATAGTCGTGCTACAACTACAATGTAGCTGTAGCGTGGCTCTACCACGTAAGCTTTACCACATACGAAATAATTTCTTTTAAATAATACAGGAACACCGACTTTGAGGTTACTTGTTCATATTTTCTTTATAAGATGGGTACTTGAAGGAGCATCGACGAATTTACGTCGGTCATACCATTGAAACTTTTAAATAGGTTAAAATAAATAGACCACCGTGGACGCGCGTGGGCACGAACAATCCGCATAGCTCATAAATGTTTATATTATTATCTGTTGCCATGTTATTTTAGCGCCATGATACACATGGTGCCCGCCAAAGAAATTCAACTCAAGGCGTCATATATTTCAATAATACGGTTCCGAAACACGTGCTACGTTTTGTAACAGAGTCGTTAATCAAAACTGACCTATAAATAACACTGTGTAAGGGCGGATGCACGCGTACATATTTTTTGACAGGTATCAATTGTCTCAAATTAATGGTCTTGTATTTAGTAGTAAGAGTAGGAAAAGTCGACTAAAGGATATGCCGTAAAGATCTTATGGTTCAGAAGTAGCAGAATTTCGATCACGACGGCCAGTCTCAACGAAAATCAGCGCACAGATTCTGAGCACATGATTATAGTGGCCGAGTATATGTGCAAGCAGAGGTGCACTATTTCTTCACTCTCATAGTCCGGTAGGACGGCAGACCTGACGCAGGACAAACAGCTTTACGTGCTTTCCGAGGCACGGAAGTGAAATAACGCCAACTTCCCGACTCCGGGCTGCTACTGAAAATTTTTTTACAGAAAAACCCAATAACTGAGTTTGGCCCGACCCGTGACCTCATGACCAGCAACGAAGATGTCATTAAACTGCCATGTTCCGATAGATGGCAGTATAACGGCGAGGGGAGCAGAGTCTGTGGTGCGAGACGTCTGGTTAGTGTTGCCAGTTCCCGGTTTATGCTTAAGGGGATTTGATAAGATTAAATAAAGGACATAGGATGAAAATAAAGGATATCATATGTTTCCTGTTAATTCTGTTATAGTATCAATTGCAACATTTATTAATATAAAAACAATTCAAATACCATTGAGTTATAATGTACTACGTACTAGAGAAGCTATTCCAAACAAAAATTGTGCACTACTCGTATGTCTTCGCGCATGCGCGGTAATAGTAGAGTCGCGCATGCGCAGTTGGTATTTAAACGCGCATTGCGCTTGCGCGGTCAGTTTTTGTTATTATAGATTATACGTAAGTAGAATGGTCAGTATGTAATAATTGTTTATTTATATTGTATTGTTAATTATATCGAGTACAATTTTTTAAATTGTTTTTTATTTTGTATATGTGCTAATTTAATATAATATTACATAATATTATGTCAGAATTACATTTTAATGATATTTTTATCTGAATATTTTAAAAGGTATCTATGTCAAATATAAAAAACGTACTAAATGTATGTTTAACAAAACTTATTAACATAAAATTTAAATTACAAATATATTTACTTAAATTAGAATCATAAATGTTGTAAATAATCGTTCATAAATGCTGGGCACGCGAGAGTTAAAAATGGACGAATTTATTCCACTTTGACTTTGATGTGGAAACATAAAAATAAAATAAAAGAATAATAAGCGGATTTAAACATGGAAATTTTTGCCAAATCATAATAACTTATATATGTTTCTATAAAAAAAATGTGTATAATAATATATTCGTCCTATACTTAAGTACCCACGGAAATGTCGCATCTGAACATATTAATTTCATAATCTATATTCAGTGACACGAGATGGCGTCTTAGGAATAATTTGTTTTATTATTAATTTATAATACTTTTTTATTGAATAAGTATCTTATTAACCGATGAAAAGTAATTCCTTGGTTTTTACTGACATTTCTTGAATTATTTGTGCAATATCTAAGTACACAAGACGGCATCTTTTTATCAAGAGATTTTTTTTAAATCAACACAACACGTGACAACTCTACAAGCGCCTAGCGAGTGACTGATTAAAGTGCAGTGCATGAACCGCAGTTGAGTGGAACAGAGTAGCTGAATGCGGTGTCTCCTCTAGTACGTAGTACATAATAGCTCAATGTTAAATACACAACGTAACGTAGTCTTATACATGATGGAGTCACGCTGCAGCTACATTATGGTTGTAGCCGGAATGGGTCGGCTGAACAGGGTAAAAGGACCACGCTCTCACAGAATACCAGCATGAAATAGCAGATTAATACTGCTGTGTTTCGTATGGTGAATGTAAAGATCCGGAGCCCCTTTTTTACTGGAAACGAGACATTGTATCTTAGTCCTCAGGGTTGACAACGCATCTGCGTTTTGATTTTTAATCGAGGGTAAATGTAGATGTCTATGGGTCACAGCATCCACTTACCATGAGGTAGACTGTGTGCTCGTTTGTGACCGTTATTCTGTAAAACAAAAAATAATATTTGTTTCTTAACATCGCGCGTCACCTCAAGCTCTTTGACTTCAACTAGCAGAGTATGTCGAATACGCGTGATATTGCCCTGTCCTCTAATAAAGATAACAAATTAAAGTACAAGAGTAAGATCAGACCCAGAACGGCAGCGTCCGTCCGGAAGGAGGTCGGAGGACGATCCGACGGCTCATGTCCTGCAGTAGACTTTTAAAGTTTTATAATATGCTATCTTATATAATATCTAAATATTCAACAGCAAAATATTGCATAAGTGAAAATCGTTATTTAAAGTGTTTATTTAGATCACAAATAAAAACAACGAAATTTATATTTACAAGTAACAACGTAAACGCAAAGTCATAAAAACAACATATAATATACAATCTATTTACAATATATTATTTCCATATGAAACAAAAATATGATTTTACGTTAGCTTAAGGGTGTTGACTAATTTATTATTAAGGTATACTTGAATTAATACATCGGCATCAAGTGTGCACCTTTTGATAAATAATTACTAAGAAATATAATCAGAAGTATGACAACAAATTTCATGGAAGAACGTATTTATAAAACAAGGAAATTCTATATCTAATTTACTGTATATTTCAGTCAACTGTCTTGTTAGCGTAATCATAAACGCAACTGCAGAGCATGAAGTTCCGGATTCGAATCATGGGTCGGGACAAAAATATCAATTTTTTTTTTGTCAAGAAATAGCAGTAGCAGAATAGTAAGTAGCAAACCGGAGTTAGAAAGTTAGTGGTATTTCACCGCCATGCCTTGGAAACCATGTAAAGTCGCTGATCCTGCGTCTAATCTCACACCGGTCGTGTCGGTTTGTCTTCTCTTAACTTTGAAAATGAGGGAATAAAGTACAGCTGTGCTTGTGTATACGCTCGGACAGTATAATCCTGTCCTACACAGATGGTCAATATCTGTTCAGACTGACCGCCATATTTATTTAACTTTAATTTCATACTTTATTTTAATTTAAAACATAACAACGATCTAGAATGAATCATCGACTAAACAATGTAAATAACCTCAGTAATAAAGCAAACAAAAACATTAAAATACAAAACGGTGCTATGGGTACGTAGCGTATTACAGCCCGCGCTATTTGAAGGTATACAATCGTTCAGGTTTTATCATTAGCACCTCATTTATAAAGCAAAACATTCCCATGCATGTGTTGAAACAAACATACTTTCGTTCATTCGTTTGTTTTCAAGCGACGAAAGTGAATCATACGATGACAACTGATAAGTAGAGTTGCCAGTTCCACGTTAAAGAAATCTGGGACTGACACTGCATTTAAAAATAACGAACCTACTTTCTTCTTTTAAGCTTATAATCGGATTAAATTTGGATTAAAATAATGTAAAATTAAAGCAAGAAAACTCAAATAGATTTTTATATGCAAATACATACAAAAACAATCATACTCTAAATTATATTTTTATTTATGTTAAAAATATTATTAAATAAATTTAAAAAAAAAACCGAATACTAGCCTACTGTACGGCACGCCATATATCGCCATGACGGTTATGATCTAAAAGTTACTTAGTTATTAATAGTACAACCTTTTTTAAAGTAGAAGTTTATTTGTATTGTATATAATACAATAACCTAAATAAAATCAAATATAATTAAATTCAAATTGTTATTTTGTAATGTTAGAAATATAGTTACTTAAAGAAACAATTTTATTCAAATGTAAACAAATGCTTTAGCTAAGAAATTATGACGAACACACTTCTTTCATTTGTTTTACAGACAGGACTCGTCTTCAGTACCAAACATAAAGAAAGAAACGGATATAATATGGACATAATAGAGGCAATGTTTCAATAGTTTTAAAAAAAACTGTCGCATTACATATATTTAGAAATACTGCGTGTTCTAAAACTAAACATGGCAATACTAGGCAGTCAAGTGGGCATCTCGCTTGCATCTGTCTTTCTAACAATATTTAACTTCCAATATCTCCAGAAGGTGATGATACGTTTACCCACGTGCTGTAGATTCAAAAGACGCAGTCTACCTTTCTACAAATATGTATATGTATAAAGTTACTTTTAATAATTCAAGTAATATGCTCTGGTGACGAATATATTAAATTTAGTGTAATATATTGAATATGAATATTGTATTGTATTATGGGGTACTTATGAGTAAATTATGACTATTTTTTTAAGTTATAATTACACCAGGTAGGTGGCGCTGTTGTCGAGATTCAGAAATCACCCGTGCGAAGCCGGGGCTAATCACTAGTATTTTTAGGGTTCCGTAGTCAACTAGGAACCCTTATAGTTTCGCCATGTCTGTCTGTCCGTCTGTCCGTCCTCGCTTAATCTCTGTGACCGTTAGCACTAGAAAGCTGAAATTTGGTACCAATATGTGTATCAATCACGCCGACAAAGTGGTAAAATAAAAATTAAAAAAAAAAATAAAAGAAAAAAAAGGTTTTATTAGGGTAGCCCCCCTTATACGTAAAGTGGGAAGTGATTTTTTTTTAATTTCAACCCTAACGTGTGATATATTGTTGGAAAGGTATTTAAAAATGAATAGGGGTTTACTAAAATCATTTTTGATAATGTCAATAATTTCGGAAATAATCGCTCCAAAAGTAAAAAACAATGTGTTTTTTTTTAATTTCAACCCTAACGTGTGATATATTATTGGAAAGGTATTTAAAAATGAATAGGGGTTTACTAAAATCATTTTTGATAATGTCAATAATTTCGGAAATAATCGCTCCAAAAGTAAAAAACAATGTGTTTTTTTTTAATTTCAACCCTAACGTGTGATATATTATTGGAAAGGTATTTAAAAATGAATAGGGGTTTACTAAAATCATTTTTGATAATGTCAATAATTTCGGAAATAATCGCTCCAAAAGTAAAGAACAATGTGTCCCCCCCTCTAACTTTTGAACCATAAGTTTAGAAAATATGGAAAAAATCTGAAAAGTAGAACTTTATAAGGACTTTCTAGGAAAATCATTTTGAACTTGGATGGAAACAACAGTACCCACTACCGGGAGCAGTTGCAGGAGCGCGGAGCGCTGCTGGAGCGCGAACATAATGGATACCCACCTTGAAACTCATAAGTGGGAACACTTATTGCGACGGACGGGAAACTACGAAACCCTACACTGAGCGTGGCCCGACACGCTCTTGGCCGGTTTTTATTGTAGTATTTATACATTTCTAGAATAATCTTATAAGTGGAAAATAGAAAATGTGAACTTGAAACTATTTCGCTGCTCAATCGCGGATCTACCGTTGGGGGCACGGTAGGCATGACCACATCCCAAAATTCTAATTAAAATCGATAGGATAAAGTTATATGATAGTTGCCTAAGATATTACATCTTATTAACCTTACCTTAAATTTAGATGTATGACATTTTGATTGAGTGATGCGCTTTCGTCCGGCGGGTAAGTACTAGCCTATTGAATAAAACTACTGTTACGATTAAAAAATTTGTTAAAATTCGTTTTATTCAATGAATAGTGTTCGCGTAAATACAAGAAATCGTTATGGTACTAGTCTGGTATTAGTAACGCAATATATCGATTTTAGGCGAGTCCGTAGTCCGACTTGTACTTATAGCAGACTTTCCATGACCGCAACCTTTATTGGGGACTGGATCCCTGTCTGCCTGTCTCATTCGATCAAATGTCACAGTCGTTATATTGTAATACGTAATTAATTTATTATGGCAGTCTGGGTTAAATTTAGCACTTCTTCATCAGTCCATAAAGACTACAGCTGGATATGATCCACAGCTGGGTAAGAGGGTTGACGTCTAGCCTTTGACGCGTCTGCCAGTCGCCGCGCCGGTCTGAATTAGTTTTACTGCCATCTATCGGAACTTATAAGAATTTTTCCTTGCCCGACACTAACGGGACAAAATGGGGTGATAAATTGTCTTACCACAACACAGCAAACTTTAACACATCCTATTACATTTCTTAATAATGTAATTTCTGCCCACATAATATCGTCCATTAATGTTGATCACACAGAACAATCAAAAATAATATTACCTACGTCAAAAGTCATTAAAATTACAAATGGCTATCACTATAAACCTGCGTTATTTAAACCACGATGATGTCATTAACAGAATTGTGGAGTTTAAAATAAAGTAATTAATTACCATTGAGTTATAATGTACTACGTACTGCTGACTTACTCTATCCTCCAAAATATCAACTAGAAATTATAAAACCCTCAGGTTTCCAAGCCGCTTGCCAAACGTGGTAACTATGGCACAATATCGCAATATGAGGCATGAGGCAATCTATGGATGAGGCCTATATTCATCAGTGAACTTCCTTAGATTATATATATATTTCAATACACTTTCATATTGCGATTAACGAGAGTTGGGAAAGGCAACCCGTCCTCTACTATGAGGGATACCAACGTCTAGCAGTGCACTGTTTACCGACAGATATTTTAAAATTACAAGTCAATATGCACACAAATCATCCATAAATTAATTAAGAAAATGATAAAGTTAATTTCAAATTATATAAATTTGAATTAATTATCTTAAGTCGCTCCAAAGTACTTACAAGCCAATAAAGCAGATTTAACCGGAGCAAGTTTTGACACTTTAATTTTAATTTGATTTTAATTTTTCATTTGACCTTTTAATGGTCACTGACGACAGTGATTTATGGCTTTCTTCTAAAAACAGACAAACGAGCATACAGTGCTCATTTATTTCCTAGTTTACAAAAAATTGGCTATTAATTTAAAAAAAGTATAAATAATTAGCTTGCCAGGCAGACGTTGTTCTGCTCTTTTCGACAACCTTTGTCATGTCCTTTTAAAAGTCCTTAAATTCGCAATAAAAATAGTGGGCATTCATGAGCAAAAAAACTATCCCATCTCTCAATTTGGACTAAACTGCACACAGTGCAAAATTATATTGAAATCACTTCAGTAGTTTGGAAGTTTATCGCGGACAAATAACGTGACACGTAATTTTTATATATAAAGAAGACTAGATGGTTTTTAATCGAAAAATCTGATTGCAGCGATTTTTGCTCTTAGAATAATTAAAACACAAAAAAATATAAATTGTTAAGTAAAATAAAAAAAGTGTTTACCTCTTCCTTTTTCCTGACTTGACAAGCATTAAATGCAATGTGATAAAAGAATATACTTACTAATTTCCGTTCCAAATGTCGACTAACACACATTGCACTCTATTCATATTAGCTCGGCTCTACAAGGACGTATGAGCCAAACATTTTCCGAATCATAAGTCTTTATCAGATCTATTGCTGTCACGATCCACAATGTGCTCGAACGACCGAGACACAGTCGAGAAACGACTGCAGCTTGGACTACTAATATCTATCAAAAATTGACGAAACGAACGTTACCTCCTCTAAAACTGTAGATGAAAGAATATATATAATATAGAAAAGATATTGACTATGTACTTTTTTTATAGAACAAGGGTGACAAACGAGCACACAGTCCACCTGATGGTAAGTGGATGCTGTGGCCCATAGACATCCACATTTATCCTCGATTAAGAATCAAAACGCAGATGCGTCGTTACCTCTGAGGACTAAGACGGAATGGCTAGCTATGTTATATGTAGTTGTAGCACGAATGAGTCGGCTCGACCAGGGAAGGACTACGCTCACACAGAATACCAGGGTAAAATAGCAGCTTAATACTGCTGCGATTCGTATGGTGAGTGTAGAGATCCGGATACCCTTTTTTACTGATTACGAGACATTCCGTCTTAGTCTTCAGGGGTGACAACGCACCTGCGTTTTAATTCTTAATCGAGGATAAATGTAGATGTCTATGGGCCACAGCATCCATTTACCATCAGGTGGATTGTGTGCTCGTTTGTCACCCTTATTCTATAAAAAAATATGGAAAAAGATTAAAAGTCAAAGCATAATATAAAAAATGAGGCAACACATTGCAGTAGGATTATTGTGACAAGCAATGGGGCCGATGATGTCATGGCGGGCATCACCGTTTAATTGCTCTCAATAACTCTCGTCAAAATGTGACAGTTTAACGTGCACGTTCATAAACAACGCGTCAACGTTTATTTCTTCTTCTTGGTTGCTTTGAATTTATCACTGAATCGTAACTCTTATTGCATTGTCTTCTACATCAATATCGATATAGTTATTTTTATATAGTATAAGAGTGGCAAATGAACACATAGTCCACCTAATTGTAAGTGAGCGTTTTTATGTGGTAGAGCCATGCTGCAGTTATATTAGTAGTATAGTTGTAGCACGAATGGGTCGGCTCGACCGGGGTAGGACCACGCTCTCACAGAATACCAGCGTGAAATAGTAGCTTAATGCTGCTGTGTTTCGTATGGTGAGTGTAGAGAATCGGAGACCCTTTTTACTGGAAACGAGGCATTCCATCTTTCTATCTTAGTCCTCACGGGTGATAACGCATCTGCATTTTGATTTGTAATCGAGGATAGATGTAGATGTCTATGGGCCGCAGCAACCACTTACCATCAGGTGGACTGTGTGCTCGTTTGTCACCCTATCCTATAAAAAAAACAAGTGGTTGCTGTGGCCCATAGACATGTTGATTCGTTATCGAGGGTAGATGTAGATCTACCCTCGTTAACGAATGAAAATGCAGATGCCTTGTCAAACGTGAGGACTAAGATGGAGTACCTCGTTTAGAAGTTGTTAAAAATAAAATAATAAAAACTTAAATAAGTTTGCACTTGCTTCCGATTTTTATTCATACATAGAACTAACATTATTTGGAAAAAATGTTATTAAGGTTAAAATTATAAATTTATCTGTCACTCATTTCATTTTTGTCGATGGAAACATTTAAAACTGTCCATTTGACCGGTATATCTAGCATCACAACATTTACAAATACACAAAAAAGTATTATTTTAAGAATTTTCTAGTCTTTGTATAGAAGGAACTTAAAACTGGCTAGTTTGTTTTATTTCGGGAATTTCTCTGTCCTATTTATTATACCAAGAAATAATTCAAAGTGATTATTAGTTTCGATTCGATTCGATGCAGTAATATTCATTTACTTTGTCCCAAACATCGTAAGAAATTTATCTTACCATCAATGACCACTTGTTGGATGTCGGACTGCCAAATATTGGGGTTGCTCTAGTGGTTGCATGTTTCATCAACATTATATGTAACTGTTCCTTTTTTTTGTTAACCTTCCACCTCACCACTAACCACTTCTTTGTTAAACCACCTCATGTTAACTGGCGATGCAGCCGATGATGGTAAAACGCACTGACTTAGCTTAAAAATGACTATTTACTCTTGACTTGTCCACATTTTGATCTGATGGAAAAACACATAAATGAAAATTATTCGATTCCTTCAAATTCAAATTCATTTATTTGCCAGAATGTGGCCATTTACATTCTACCACTTTATATGGTGTGCAAATATTTTATAAGTACACATGCAAAAAAAAATTAAACAAGAAGTGGGAATTTCGTACATTTATGATTAATTGATATCAATATCATTTCGCTGTACGCATTATTAACAACGAAGCGAACAACGTTCGAATGCGTGGTTTGTCGACAACAAAGGGTGGAGACCCGTCAAGCATCTAGTAGTGCGATGATGAATTGAAGAGGAAGGAATAATGTCATAAAAATTATCAGACAGTGTTTTTATGAGCTTCAGCAACTTTCATCAGACGGTTTATCAGCGCTGGACGGCAGATATCAAATAATATCGGACATAAATCGTCCATCCCAAGGAATGCCACAAAGCACGTTCCTGAGCCACCTGCATCCATCGACTTCCTGCATGTCTTACCAGGTCTTCACTCCATCTAGTGGAGGCTTACCCTACAGTACACCTACCGGTACGGGGCTGCCACTCGAGAATTTTTCCCCATCGGTTGTCGGTTCTTCGAGCTATATGGCCGGTCCATTACCATTTTAGCTTACTAATCCGTTGGGCTATGTCGGTCAAAAATCAACATGCTCCCAAAATATGTTTCCTACATTATCTTATCAGTTACTTTTTTACAAGCCTTCCTTTATCTGTCATACCCATCGCTAAAAGTGCTTGAAGCGCATAAACACATCTGATGGGACATAATGCGGCGTCGACTGTCTAGACTTGTGCAGGAACGTGAAACATTTATATAGCAGCTACTATAAATGTGTGCTTCAACACAATATATTCCAATTGCATAGCCCAAGGTCAGGCGTGAGTAGTGTAGAAATAGTAATGACTACAGTCGTCGAGTACGAAGTAGATGGAAAATAAAACACGGGTCTTGCATTAACGGATAGCGAGTTCAAAGTATTTTGATCACTATGGTAAAACATAAGTAAAACAAACTTCCTTTGTCGTAATGATTTTGATGTAGAATTTCTCAGAAGCTGGACGAAAATATATGAAAAGCATCCAAAGTTTTATAGGAGCTTAAAGTAGGTATGTCCGAATCTGCGATTATAGTTGTTATGAGAATAATAGGTTTATTTATTAGTAGAAGTTTACAGGTTTCTAACCAATTCAGGTCAACCAACCCATTCCTACAGCTGTATTATAGCATTATTGACCACCCTCGCGCTAAATAACACCATAATGTTTGTTATATTTGATATAACGAGTGAAGAAAACTGAGAACTGCTTTTATTTTTAACGAGAGATTCCATCTTAATCCCCCGATGTGAGAACGCATACATGCGCAAAATATTAATCTAAGATAGATGTAGGATGTCAACCAGTGCAACCGCTAATCATCAGTTGTGGTCTTTTGTCATCCTAACTTTCTCACAAAAAAAAACTTTTAACTAGCAACTAAGCTAAAATTCAGAAACTTTGATTCATTTGACAAATGAATGCGGAAATAAGATTTGAAGCGATGTTGCTAATTATATTGCGATTCGCAAATCACACGAAGTTATCTGTAAAATTTATGTATATTCAATTATCATTAAAAGAACATTTGTACTTAATAGAAATATAATGTGTCTTATTCACAACGCTCTTGCATTTTATGACACAAAATTCGAATAAATTTCACATGCATTTGCGGAATGACTAACTGACGTAAATAATTCTGAAACACTCGAAACACACACGACGAGAAAATCGATATTTAACTTATGCAGCGTTCAAAAAACGAGACGGAAAGTCGTCAGTAATTTCGACTTATACTTTAAACAGGGAACGCTTTTTTTGTCGTTTAATATTTGGTCAGTGCTTAAACTCTTTCGTGGTATGGCCCAGAAGCTATGCATCTAAGAATAAAAACATTATTTCAAAAGAAATAAAATTAAGACAAAAATGAGGTAATAGGGTGATAAACGAGCACACATTAAACCTGATGGCAAATGGATGCTAAGAGGTAAAAATTGAGTTTCGTAGAAAAAACTATAACATAATATTTATTTACATCTCTACACTGAAATTAACGCAGTTTGGAAGTAGGTTTTTTTAGGACTGCATGTCCCTTTAAATAAAACTATCTATCAAGAAAATTCATGTTTAATAAGGACAAAAGTTTTATTACTATTGCGCAAATATTAGACGTAAATTTATTTAGCACCAGTGCCCGTAAAGTATAGTATGCTATCTCTTTTCTCTTTAACTACATCCTTATAATATAGTATGGTTGTATGTATGTATGTCGTATGGTTTTGGAGTATTTATAGAGTATTCTCACCTGGTTAGGCTGAATAAATATATAAAAGGAAATGATAAATATAAATTAAAAGTCCAACCAGATGGGAGCCCTCGGCTCTGGAGACCAAACGGCTGAGGTTAGGGCGTGGGGGGGGATCTGCCTGTGGTTATTATTATTGTTATTATTATTTTACATAAAATTACTATAGGTCTCCTGTTATTATTTTCTCTGTGACAACTTTGGCTTCCCTGCTCCATTTTTTTATGTATTAGGCACTTTGATGCTTTAGTGGAAAGTTTTCCAATGTGATAAATAGTAAGGCCTATACAAATGTCTAGTCATCAAGTCTTCGTAAAATTTCGTTTATTTATAAAAATTAACCATCATAAATGGTAGGAATTTTCTTTCCATTCGCGACCAGTGCAGGTGCGTACGACTATGAAGTCATTAAACGGTAGACGCGACGGTGAGTTGCTTGCACAGATGTGTCGCGTGTGACTCCTAGTACGAACATGCATTCGTCACGACCTACTTCTGTCTACCAAGCCAACCTCAAATATGCACGCAATTACGCACTTAACCACTTTGATATAAGGGTTAGAATGGTAATGGTATATTAAAGTAAATTAGGTGTAAAGAGGGATCCCTCAATGTCCCACCAGACCTTGGCAGACATGTGTCAGTTGTTGAATATCGATTAACAATATCTTATTATAAAAGCATAGAAGCTGTTTAAATTTTGTACCAGTACGTGCGTCAAATAAATACACTATCCAAGGTTATAAAAATGATAATAATATAGCATATGGACGCTTTAAATGTGTATGAAACTTAGATTATTGATAGGTCTTCGCACGATATCAATAATCTAAGGTATAAAGATACTTAGGATTCTATAATACTCCTCGCCCCCAATATTTTTTTTACGATTAACGGCACTAACCTGATTATTATTAATAAAAAAATACAGGTGATTAGGTCAACATCTGTTGGAAAAATGATGAGCGCATTTTTTTTATAAATAATGTATTTTGGAAAGGGACATTCAATAATACAGTACTAAAAGTATCATTTCAAACTTTCGAATGTAAATTGTTTAACTACGTATTTATATTGCAAGTGTACGTAAAGTGTAAGTCTTTCTCGACCTCACATTCTCTCGTCTCATAAGCGCACCTTGTGGTAAATACCTACTCCGCAATGTATAATTATGGGGATAATAGTATAATTGCTAAGGCTTTAGACGCTAGACTGTGCGAGAATATCTAATAATAATTGCACTTTGCTTACGTATTCGTTTTATGTCTGTTTCTTCATTGTTATGTTTGCAGCGCGTTGTGTGGTGTAGGGATTTCTCTTTCCCGTCGCTTACCTAGGGTTATAGGTACATAATATTGAAATAAAAACATTTATTGCACACATATAGGTAAATTAGGTACTTAAATTTAAATATTTGCACACATGTCAATACAAATAAAACAAAATAATTAGTGATGCAACGAATACGAATACGAATATTCGCATTCGCCGAATAGTAGACGTTTACCGAATATTCGTATTCGGCGAATACTAATCACGAATATTTAAAAACTAATTTTTTTGTATGTATATCTAATTACATGCAGAGGAAAATCGCGCGTTGTCGGCGCGAAATAATACGACGTATGCATAGCAAGGCCCGTAGCTGCAACGACGGGGCTCCGAGAGTTTCCCTATCACTGCGAACCTTGGATTGATTCATTAAGTATATTTATTTGACATTCGAACGAAAGCACAGGTCAAGCAAGAGAGTTTTGTTTAATTTAATTGTTTTGGTAGGTTGCTGCGAAGTGAAAGTAGAAGTTAAAGCTCGCCCAAACATATTTTCGGGTCAGTCGCCTCGGAAAGACTTTTTTTAACGGCTGGAAATATCCAGATTGAAAAAATAAATCACCTCAAACCAGAAAATATACAAATTTTATGTTTTTTTTTAATAAAAACTTGCCCATTATAAGTTCTTATTATTAGAAAAATAGAAAATCATCAAAGGAATTCCTTAGTTATTTATTACCATGGCGAGATATTCGTATTCGCCTAATAGTAGGTTTGATATTCGTATTCGTTTTCGTAAAAGTAGTATTCGTTGCATCACTAAGAATAATAAAAAAGTATAATAAAATACTCTTATAATACGTTGATCGTGTGTTGTGGCACGTTGAGCAAACATACGTTACTCAGCTTATGCCGTCGCCGAAACAACAGCGCTGATTTTCAGTGAACCCAAACGGATAGTTACAAAAGGATTGGGTTAATCTTATTTGTACAGTAAAAATTTCAAGGATTTCTATTCAATCTTTTCCACTAGTTATTTAAATCTGTTCTAATCTTGTCTATTTCGCTGTGTAGATACACGTTTCATAGCTCTTAATCCACAATGATGGTTCTTTCATCTTACTCGTTCATTAGAGATGCGAGGTGTTCTGTTTCAGTCTAGGCTTATCACAAGCACTGCTAGCTTCATAAAACTAATCGGTAATTATTTTCGTCTGAGGTCAAGTACCGCGGTTATACTTGTTACACTAGATGGTCCAATGCTATTTGGGCGGCCTTCTTTATTATACACGTATGCATTATGTAAGATTCTATTTGTATTAAAACGTAAGTAAGCTAAATAAGAAAATTATCGTTTTGGTGCTGACTCAATGAGTGGACCCATAACCCGTAGAAATACGCCAAGAATATGTGACTAAATAGATAATAGATATTAACATTACCAGTTTATTATACGCAACCTATCAAGTCCAAGGAGATACACTAAGGTGGAGAATAAGAGATCGATAAAGAACAGAGTAATAAAATATACAAAGATTATAAATATGATATCTCATGTAACGCGTTTTATCTAAAGGCCTTCTCTCATTTTCAGACTTTTGAAGCAGGAAAAACCGCTGCCAATATGCTTGTTGGTTGATTACACTTCTATGCAACTTCCATAAGCAAATCTTGTGGCGAACTGCATCCTATAAATTTTAGCTTGAGCAACGCATAAATAACTGGTTATTAAATTATTTTCATTTTGACTGTAGAAACATTCATTACCAGTTACTTTCCAACGGTTTCCATAGAAATGGAGTACAATAAGATACCAGTGGACAGTGAGGAGTATCAGTTAAGGCTTGCAATAGAAACTTACACTGACTTTACTAGAGAATCTGATATGTTATTATGCAAAAGAGTCCACTCTAGTTTAAACTGTTTTTTCTACAAACATATTATATGTACACACATACACATGTATAAAATATATTTCCCCCTGCTTTTGTATTGTCCTACTTTATATTAAAGCGAACGGAAAAACATCTCATAGCCTATGCCATAGCCTTATTACCCAATTTTCATTGAATGGTGATGTACGTTGAAGCCAATGTACGTCCCACTACTGCGCTCAGACTTCCTCTCATTTCTAAGAGTTATGGAGTGATTTGTCCGCCACGTGGCACCAGTGCATGTTAACCGACTTCACATGTCTTCAAAATATTTTCATTGCTCGAGCATGTTGTGTTGCAAGACTCCTTCACGGTAAAGCAAGCAGTAAATCAGCACTTAAAATTGCAACTAACAATAAATCTTAATGTAATGCTTGCCCGCTCGCGTATCAAGATTTTATCCTGCATTAACCCTTCAAGAATTATTTTACTTTTAAACGGCTAAGTAAGCAGTGATTAAAGGTACTGTGTACCACGGGAAAGAATCCAGCACGGAACAGTCATTTGTATAGACTACTAATAATTCTTACTGGTCCATATATTTATCTACATACAATTTGTTCATGTAAAACTCCCCCCACAATATTCTTTTAAGGAAATTAGAAATTAAAAATTATTTTATTTATAGGCGTTTCGTATTTTGATCTTTTTGCCAAACATTATTTCAAATGGTAACATACAGGCGTGTTTAAGTTCAAAACTCAGCAACACTCAGTCTGTTGTCAAGTATTTGTTTTATTTTAAGTCTGAGTAACACATCCAAAAATAAAGTGAAAACAGATTCAATTAAATCCGAACAACTGACTCATAGTACAGTTGAGGACCAACCGTAAATTTAAACTGTCGTCCTTTTTTATTTAAATTGTTTACTAACACGTTTCGCTAGTAAACGACACATTAGAAAGATATATTTATGTTCTCAAAAGAAATGAACTGCGCTTCACATGCCGTTTGCACCAATAAAAGCACTGCAACAAGTCCAATTAACGGCATCAAGTTTATTTGTCGCTTACAAATCTCTTTTATTTTTAAATTATAACAATCAATTTAGCAACAATATATTTTTCACTTAATACAAAATATTGTTTTGCAGAGTATGAAATAAAAGTGTATAAATAGTATAATAGTATAAAGCCTTTCATTTAATACTGAAACTTATTATTTTAATAAATTTCCTTCTTTAATAAATTTTGATCTCTTTAAATAAAAAATATATAATGTTGCCATTTATTTGCACGTTAAAAAATAATTTACCATTAGAAATTCGATATTAAATTATAAATAATCAAAGCTATTTATTTATATTTATAAATGATACTAGTAACAGAGCGGAAAGTTATAATACATCTTGAGTATAACAAATTAATTTAATACAATTGATCGTGGACATTTCGTTGCTAATATTAAACATAGTAAACATAAAACTTTTATAAATAGTCGTGTTATTTCTATTGCCGCCAAGAGTCATAATATTCATGATGTATAATCATAGTATTTTCTAATATGTAACCCTGAATGCAAACCGCTATTTAACTCCGCCTTTTTGCTGTACTTCAAACATAATATTACTATTAGCATCTATTGACGATCCTGCCCTAAATAGGCCTAATTATTACCTACGTTATATTTACAGTACAGTTAGGAATGCCAGATCGAAAGACCAAAATATCTGGCCAAAATTTGATAATGTCGGGATTTTGGCTTTTATAAAAAATGTAAAGACAAAAATGTTTATTTTTGAAATTAATAGGCTACAAAAAGACTTCACCTTGCTGACACAGAACTACACGTACACGTAATGTTTAGGTACCTACATACTTAGATCCTTTAGTTAATCTTTGCCTTTAGTAGCATTCAGAAAAGATTTAAAAACAATGCACTTCAAAGTTTAGTCTAATTACTGACTTCAGCTTTTATTAAATCAAAGGCAGCTGTGGTGTGAAGAGAAGCTGTTTGTCTGAATATTTTGAGTTTTGTCGGGTGTCCGGAGATTATTTGAAATGTTGGAAGAACCCCGACGAATCCCGACCACCAAAGGGTGTATTTTAAATGTTAAAATTCGTTCTTAAATTATAACAGATCAAAAAGAGTTCGTTCGTTCGTTCGTTCGTATTTTTATTGATGAAGCACACATTTAACGCGAAGCAGAAAGATTGGACTTTATTTTAGACTTTTCAAGGTTACGCTTCCCGCTTTTATTAAATCTGGCTTATTATTTTTATACCACACTAATACGCGAAGAAAAGCACTTTAACAGTAAGAGAAAAGACTAATGAATACACCTGATGCTTTTGTTAAGTTTTGCCATACGTATTATTAAAAAAAGTAAATTTTTTTTAATCGTCGCCGTCCGTTAGTCAATTGAAAAAAAAATTGAAAAAACAAAAAAATGCGAGAACAACTTGTTGAAATTACTTATTTTTTTACTAGAATCTTAATTGCCTACAAGATAATAACTGAAGTCTATGAACTTTTTGAGTATAGTTTTCCATAAATAATTCATGGTAATTATAAAATGCAAGCTTTTTTGTGCCCTTAAGTGATCGAGGTATGCACTTCTGGATTTTACAAATATGTTTCGGTTTGCATTCATCGAGTTATAATTAAAATAATTTCGACAAAAAGTTAACATTATGTAGCATGTATATTATTGCTAAGAATTCCCATTTCATTGCTTGATGTCTTTTAGTCTGTTTTTTACTGATATAAAATTTGTGTAATTCGTAACAGCTACAAATAGCCTGTTAGAGTTCTCCATATATAATAATTTCGAAATCACACGAAAAAAGTTTAAATTGCTATAGTACTTAACTACTTGTGTTCTTTCAAGTAAAAGTAAAGAAAAATTACAGCCTATATATTACGCCTCACTGCTAAGCACAGGACTTCTCTCATTTCTTAGTAGGTTTTAAAGGCAATAAAGGGTCCACCGCGCTGACCCAATGCGTTCTCGGGGTCTTCACATGTTAAAATGTCTCAGACATGAAGATTTCCTCACAATACTTTTTAACGGGCGAGCATATGGTTAATCAGTTAAAGTTAAAGTATCAATTAAAAATTTCTTTGGTAACGGCGAGTATCGAACCTGGGTTACTGTGAAAATTACAGAATAGCAGGCTTCAAGCTGGCAACTGTTACATAAAAGATTTGCCCATTTTCAATGTAATGCTTGCTAGTTGACGTATTTATGGGACCAAAATTTTTTAATTGTATGGTGAAAGTTCGAATATTTCACATAATTTTGAGTCATAAATAGATTCATGCTTAATTTTTATTCCCCGTAATAACATTTGAATTGACTATTCAACGTTCAAAAGATTGAGATATAAAAACTGTTAATTGATATTTCCAAACGTTGCATCTTTTACAAAGTAAGTTGTACATGCGTTAGGCAATTGTGCTCGTAAAATAATTAGATTCTTGCATCGAAGACCGCCCTCGAGGTGATCCATAGTAGGCGTCAAGTTCATTGATATAAATCTTCATTTGATGGCCTGGGTGGAAGACTTATTAAATACCATTGTAATGGAGATGTGTGTATTTGAGAACGCGCGCTGATAAATTTTGAATCTCAATACAATGTACTTTGAGTTGGTTAAAGAATTTGTATAGCTGAATTGCGATCTAAGAATCTGATTGAAGAGTTATTATAGTTTAACTGCTCAATAACCTCAGAAATGAGAGGAAGCCTGTATTCAGACTTATTTAGGCTTTAACTTTACTACTTTGATATTCAATTTATTTCGTTTAAATTTTCATTTAAGACGTTCGTTAAATAGTACATAGTTAACTATACTATTATCTTTAAGAGGCTTGTACTAAATTTGGAGGATTTGTCACGTGCATTAGATACTTATTTATTGATGTAAACTTTATTGAATTTTACAAGACTATAGGATCAAAGGGCGGACCTATTACTAAAAGCATTCTCTGCCACTTAACCTTAGGGTAGTGATAAAATTAGCATCATCATCATCATCATCATAGCAACAAACGCCTATTACCTTTGGAGCGTTTAAACGACATACACTTCACAGCATACATATATAGCAGTACCTATGTCCCGGTTGGAAGGGTAAGGAGAGGCAGTATGGTTACGAGCGCTCATAGGTGACAATTAATCAGTAGGCAGTAGCCACTAGCCACATGCCTTCAGGTAAACTTTAAATATATTCGTCACTTCAGTGTTATAAAAAATAAAAAATACACACGAACTCCAGAAAGACCCTTTCTTTTTACCCGACTGCGGAGGGTAACGTTTATCCTTTTGTGTGCGTTTGTTCCTTTGTGGCGCTCTAGAGACCCACCCAACGCGTGAGCCGAATTTGATAATTCTTACAATCATTTTTTGTCAATCGATTTGTCTTAATATTGTGTCACTCCCAGATTAAATGTATATAATTACTCTAAGGTGTCACTAAAAACATGACAGTAGTCAAAAATCAATATGGCAACAACCGGACGCCATGTTGCTTAAATGAAAAAAATTGAGGTCGACGAACTATGTTAAGAGAGGTATCATTGATTCTCAGATTGATGAAAATCATAATATTACGGTTTTTTCAGTTATTTTTAATGACCATTTAAGATCTAAGTATAACTATTAAAAGTTTGTTAACGAGTATAATATAACTGTGATAAGATTTTATACGTGGTAGAGCCATGCTGTAGTTATATTAGTAGTATATTTGTAGCACGAATGGGTAGGCTCGACCGGGGAAGGACCACGCTCTCATGGAATACCAGCGTGAAATAGTAGCTTAACGCTGCTGTGTTTCGTATGGTGAGTGTAGAGACCGGAGATTATTTTTACTGGAAACGAGGCATTCCATCTTAATCCTCACGGGTGACAACGCATTTTGATTCGTAATCGAGGATAGATGTAGATGTGTTTGGGCCGCAGCAACTACTTACCATCAGGTGGACTGTGTGCTCGTTTGTCACCCTATCCTATAAAAAAAAAGTTCTTATATATAATCGTATAATTGGTATTATTAGTATTTTATTACGCAATCTTTTTCTAACCTTGTATAATAATATATAACCTAAGTTTTAACCTTGCTTGTTTCTTATTGTATATAGCACTAATAAAACAAATTATAATAAAAGTCATAATCATAAACAACATCAAAATATTTTTAAGTTTTATTCTTCATTCAGTTGTATTTTATACTAACTTTTACCCAATTTTGACTGACAAACACCAGTCACCACAAATTAAAAAGAAATAAAAAAAACTGTACAAAGTATTCTAAAATGCCACCAATTTTACTGTTCAGTTGACAGAGTCATTAGTGGAGATACTTCTCAAAATTAAATCAAACAAAGCGAAGTGCGGAGAACCACAGCACGGAATAAATAATACCTTACAGCAAAATGTTATTTATGAAATGGCGGCCTTAGTTCCAATTTTATCAACCTAAACAGATAAGTTGCTGGCACTGTAAGTCTTATTCCACGGTTTCATCGACTTCCGTTTCAAATTTTATTAAAATCCGTCCAGACGTAGAAAAAAAATCAAGAATCACAGACGTGATTGAAGGACAAACATTAAAAGAAACATAATTTTACATTTATAATATTCAATCATTAATTAATTACCGCCTAACAAAGTCCACTGCTGGACATGGCCTCATAAGGGAGATATTTACAATAGTTGCCATGCTTACAGACAGCTGGATTTTTTATGTGGTAGATAAATGCTGCAACTATATTAGTAGTATAGTTGTAGCACGAATGGATTGGCTCGACCGGGTAAAGACCAAACTCTCACGGAATACCAGCGTAAAATATCAGCTCAAAGCTGCTGTGTATCGTGTTATGAAAGTGGATAACATTCCATCTTAGTCCTCCGGGGTGACAACGCATCTGCATTTTGATTCATCATCGAGGACAGGTATAATCAGATTGGACTGTATGCTTGTTTGTCACCCTCATCCTGTTTAAAAAACCGCAGTTTTTTTTTTCAATTTTTTATTTGAAACACGTACGTACCTACGTACACGTACGGAGAAGATATGGAGTAGTCGATATTCTTGCACCTAACGGTTTAATAAAACAAACCATTCTACTGGTAAATTATTCAGACAATATTAAATATTTCCGGCTGATACGCATTATGCAGTGAAGTTGATATAACTTTAATAGACATGATCATATTGAAGTGTCAAATTTGACACACGAGCATTGTTCGCTAAGAATATTGTTTTTGTATATGAGGCGTGGTATTAACTGTTCTTCTGTACAATCGACACTATGCGTAAGTAACCTCACAATGAAACTTAAATAAAAGGGTGTAACTATTAGACATTAGGGCTCCAAACCACTGCTGTGCTGAACTAATTTTGATAGCTTGAAATTTATTCGAAAAAAGTTTTTTTGTAACATGATAAACATCTACTAATACTGGTAGGTACTATTCAATGTTATCGAAAAAAAAATTTCCTTAATATGACAAATTTGTACTATTACATGAAGTATTTAGTATTTGGTTTGGTCACGTAGAAAGAATGAATGAGGAAAGAGTGACAAAGCAAATTTATATGGCAGATGTGAACGGCCGAGTCGGGAAGGGACGCCCTAGAAAAAAGTTTATCGACCAAATTGGCGATATTTTGAAAACGGGCCAAATTAGGAGTACCCTTAACCGACGAGCATGTATGCGTAGGTGTATGGATGTGAAGGAGGCGAGAGAGGTGTGTCAGGATCGTGCCAAATGGAAGTCTGTAGTCTCTGTCTACCCCTCTGGGTGACAGGCGTGAGCGTTTATGTTTATGTATGTATGTATTTAGTATTGCCTTAAAAGTTTTGTTTCTGTAGCGTGCTAAATTAAGGAGTAATTAATAGATTACGTATAAATTTATCACTGTTTAGCTAACAAACCTTCTTAAGGCTTCCGTCTAGCTGTGCTGTTTTACATTTCCAGCCATTAGAGGGGGCGCTCTCCCCCGTGCATAAATACGTTCGAGATCGCACGTGAAGTTGCTCTATTTCATTAAATATATAACTTATTAATATTTTTCCAAAAATATTCCTTTTACTTTTGTTGTGGTAGTATAATTTTTTACCCATTTATATTTCATAAATGTCGTTTTAGTCATATTTATACGGGTTGTAAGTTTAAAAAGGGTAAATACAACCGAAGGAAAAAAAATACTGCTTCTTGTTTTCATTCATGCAAATTACGACTCTACCTTATACATTTTGTATTATGAATCAGTAAATTTTTTAATTTAATTTTTTTTTGTATGAAATGTGGTTCAGCTCCATGATTCCAACTCCTCCCGTCTAATCTGATGTATATGATTTTTTTATACAAACTGAACATACATATAGCGCTTATACCTGTTTTTCTTTTTAAAGAAAAATCGTATAGAGAAGTAATTTGGAAGGCAATCGATAAAAAATTCAAACAAAAGAATAACTGAATACACAAATATTTATTTATTTGGTTAAAATAAGAAAGTTTTTTCGAGTGTTTTGTGTATGGTGTTGGGGTTAACTTTTTGGGGATATTTTATGCTTTTTATTTTCTATTGCTTCTGTTATAAATGGTGGGTCTTTTATCGGCATAGAACGTTCAAGGCGCGAATCAATTAGTTCTGGTAGCAGAAAACTGTGGTAAAACTTTGTCAAAGGGCAAAGGGCAGCATTTTTGTTTCCCAAAACTCTTTATCCCTTGCTATATATTCTACTTACATCGGTTTATGTTCACTAGTCCAAACTGCAAACACGCAAATATTTTGTTCCGTTATATTAAGTTGACCTTGAATTTGGTAGTAATAGCTGTCGTTTTTATTTACTTTGAATATATTCTTTTTGTCGTATTTCCAAAAGGTTATTTTTTTTTTCTTTAATGGCGTCTTTAGGGTGCATATCTTTGACAGCAAAAGGACATTTAACTTCCACGACGCCTGTTTTTCCTTCTTCATCAGTCACCACCGTCAGGAGTAGCAGCCAAAAAAATACGTCTTGTGAACAAAACGCCTAATAGAGCTATTAATTTAAATACTAAAATAAAATTAAAAAACAGTTTCCAAAATATCAAATCCTACACTTTTAGTAAATGTAAAATATGTTTTACTTTTTCTTTTTTAAATACCATAAAAAATATTTGTTTTGCTGTAAATTTTGCGAGAGCACAAATCTTTACAAGACCGGGGCCTTAATTAAATTTATTTCTTCCTGTTCTCCCTAGACGGCGCTATCGCCGAGTAAATCGCGGTATCATTTGAATGTTTCATTGTGATGTATAGTTAAACAATCTCGGCCTCCCTGAGTTTGTCTATAATACAGTGCAGTAGTGTGTGAGTAAAACATAGTAATTAAGTGCGAATATCACGTCAATCAATTAGGTGTATTTTGATTTTAGAGATAAAAATAATTAATAGCTATAATAATCAAAAACCGATAACGCGTCTTAAGAGGCGACAGAGGGAAACTGAAAATGGAGATGGACAGCAGCATCTAACTCATAATAATACAAACGGTGGTCGGAGGCCTGCCAAACCCCCATTATGTGGCAATCTGCAGGGTTACTTTTGTACGTGGTAGAGTCACACTGCAGCATATTATGGTTGCAGCACGAATGGGTCATGGGTCGGCTCGATCGGAGTAGGAACACGCTCTCACAAATACCAGCGTGAATACTGCTGTGTTTTGTATAGTGAATGTAGAGATCCGGACACCCTTTTTTTATTGAAAATAAGGCATTCTACCTAAGTCTTCAGGGGTGACGACGCATCTGTGTTTTGATTCTTTATCGAGGATTAATATAGATGTCTATGGGCCACAGCATCGACTTACCATCAGGGCTATGTACTCGGTTGTCACTCTTAGTCTATAAAAAAACTTTTAGTTCAACAAACAGTTCTTTTTTATAGACTGTAATGGATTGATGGATGGTTGTAATATTTACACTGCAAGCTTTAATAATTAATAACTCGAACCTGTGACTTGTTGATCTAGGTCCCGGGTACGACTCCCAGGTCTGGCCAAAATCAGTTATTAGGTTTTTCGTCAAGAAATTCTCAAGCAGCCTGGTGTCAGGAAATTGGCGATGTCTCACCCCCGTGCCTCGGAGAGCACGTAAATCCGTCGATCCTGCCTGATCCTGATCTCTCTCTGGTCGTGTCGGTTTGCCGTCCCATCTGACTACGATAGTGAGGGAATAGAGAGCGCACTTGTGCTTGCGCATGCACTGGAAACACAGGTAATCTGTGACTAGAATCCTTTCCCGCGCAGATATTTACTCTCTATTGAGATTGGGTGACGTAACCGAAATTTAGTCTGAAGGACATACTACATGACAAAGGAAAGTTTTACTATACAGTGTCATAGCTTTGATTAAAAATTACGTGGTATTGTATTTGAAGCCATTTCCCGGTACGAGACCGCCACTCGACTAATTAGTACCTATTATGAACTAATTACAAATAATTCGGTAAAAACAGACAACCGATGAGGAAAGAAGGTTCTCGAGTGGCAGCCTCGTACCGATAGGCGAAGTGTAGGGCGACCCTGCACTAGATGGAGTGACGACCTGGTAAGACACGTAGGAAGTCGATGGATGCAGATGGCTCAGGACTATGCTTTGTGGCATTCCTTGGGGAGGCCTATGTTCAGCAGTGGACTTGTGTAGGGCTGTAATGATGATGATGATCCTGGTAAGCAAAGAGTAGGGTGGCCTCCCACTAGACGGAGTGACTACCTGGTAAGAGATTAAGGAAGTCGGTGCGATGGGGAATGTTCGAAAAGAGGAGTTCTATTTTCAGCAGTGCGAAGAACTGCAATGAATTACTGAAAAAACATTTATTCTTGAAAAATAATTCTTTTAGAAAAACGAATGTGATCGAATCTCTTTACCAGTTTCGAAAGTAAAAATATTTTATAAACTCTTTTATTAACAAATGGCGTGCTAAGAGCTTTTATCTATTCTAGAATCATATTTCTCAGATCGTGAACGAACGGTTCGCGAATTTCAAGGTATTTGATGTTATTGTTAGAGTATTACTCAATCGTACGTAAGAGCCGAAACTATCTAGATGCAAATAATGTGAACGAACGATCGATGAGGCGCATCTGTTTTGCGCGGTACAAGTTGTAAGATATAGCGAGTGATTATAACTTTAAAAAATTGAATGATTTCTTATATTTACGCGAACACTACACATGATTAAAACTACTTTTACGGATTTTATCGCGTTTATTTTTACTTTTTATTTTTAATTCCCGACGTTTCGGGCGCTTTCCAGCACCCATGGTCACGGGGGACTGAGATGACTGACGTCCCGATGTCATTGTTAAGTGAAGGTACTCCGGGTTTAACAATGACATCGGGACGTCAGTCATCTCAGTCCCCCGTGACCATGGGTGCTGGAAAGCGCCCGAAACGTCGGGAATTAAAAATAAAAAGTAAAAATAAACGCGATAAAATCCGTAAAAGTAGTTTTAATCATTTAAAAAATTGGTTGACCCTGCAGGCCATCCTGCAGGTTATGTTAAAAAAACGTATTTTTTTCTCCAAATTCTTTCTCCTTCGATATCTCACGAACAAATAAACCGATTTTTATTTTCCAAACTTCATTTGACGTAAATTTTTGAGGTTAAGAGCTGATTAGTTTTTGAAATTGATCGGTAAAGCCGTTTAAAAGTTAAAAAACGTTTAAAAAACAGTACAATATCACTTTAACATGGCGTTTAAAAAAGATCAAAGATCCCAGAGTTTCTTGCCGGTTGTTCTCTGAAAAGGTCCTTCGGAGACGCCTTAAATAAATAAAAAGTTTTGAATTTTAATTTGATCGTTCAACATGTTAAGTATATATTATCCGCCCGGATAATATATACTTAACATGTTGAACGATCAAGCAGCCGGCCCACGCTTTCGGAGAATACCAACATCAAAATAGCAGCTAATTGCTCCTTTGTTTCGCATGGTGAGTGTAGGGAACCGAAGAGCCTTTTTGCTAGAACTAAGGCATTCCATGTACTAAGGGGTGACAACACCTCAGCATTATGATTCTTAACCGAGGTTAGATGCACCTAGATGTCTATGAGCCACAGTACCCACTTACCATCAGGTGGATTGTGTGTTCGTTTGTCACCCTTATCCTATTTTTTTTACATAGATACGTTTTTTTTTTAGTAAATTAAAATCTGTAGCATAACTTAAATCGTTGTTAGAATTTTACACTAGACGCCAATATTACATGACTTACACCAATAGAAAGTTCTAAGAAGTATCGCTCTCCGTGCCAGCCGCAAAAAGAGCGTTGGCATTGGCCCGCCTATCTCGTCATCTCTGCATTCTTCAGCTGATATACTCGTAATACTAAATAGTTAAATCATCTCTTGACCCATTTGGCTTGCATTATAAAAGTGCATGTACTAGTGAACTAATATTTTATAAATATTTAACACGTAAATTATAGATTTAGTAGGAATAAGTTTCCTTAACTACGTAAGAATACGCCACGCTGCAGCTATATTATGGTTGTAGCACGAATAGTTCAGCTCGACCGGGGTGAGGACCACGCTCTCACGGCATACCAGCGTAAAATAGCAACTTAATGCTACTGTGTTTCGTATACCCTTTTTGAGGCATTCCATCTTAGTCCTCGTGGGTGGCAACACATCTTCGTTCCAATTCTTAATCGAGGATAGATGTAAATGTCTATGGTCCACACCATTCACTTACCATCAGGTGGACTATGTGCTAGTTAGTCATCTCATTCTATAAAAAATATTATTATTCGTAGAAATGATAGGACTTGATGAAAATATACAGATAAAAACATTAATATAAAATAACTTATTTTGCAATAACCGGCACATACGTGGTTTATACGTGGTAGAGCCATGCTGCAGTTATATTAGTAGTATAGTTGTAGCACGAATGGGTCGGCTCGACCGGGGAAGGACCATGCTCTCACAAAATACCAGCGTGAAATAGTAGCTGCTGCTGTATTTCGTATGGTGAGTGTGGAGAACCGGAGACCCTTTTTATTGGAAACGAGGCATTCCATCTTAGTCCTCACGGGTGACAACGCATCTGCATTTTAATTCGTAATTGAGGATAGATGTAGATGTCTATGGGCCGCAGCAACCACTTACCATTAGGTGGACTCTGTGCTCGTTTGTCACCCTATCCAATAAAAAAAAAACATTTGCAGAGAAGTTTCGGAATAAGGAATACAAACATATAGGCAAAAGATGAAGAAAAATTAATTTAAAAAATTTCAGACATTCAGTCCTTTTATCTTTTAAATTCAAAACATTCATAAAGGTCGATCGATAGGTAAAAAGGTTGTTGCCCATAAATCACATTCAATTTGGGATAATTTCAAATAAAAGTAGAAGCCTTATGTACTCGTATTTTCAAAAACTACAATAACGGTGTATTTGTATATTTCAACATAAGTTTGTAATTTGGCTACTCTTTGAAAAATAACCCTATATAGTTAGGTATTTTAATTTTTATTGGTAACTTATATGATTTTCATTATTCTTAGCGAAGTTTTAAAGGTTAATTTAGACTTAAAATTGTTTACAGCCAGTAAATATACGTCTACTAACTCCCGTTTCCCTTTATTATATCTTTTCTCATTTCTGGCACTAGAGGTCTCATGGCTCAGCACTTAAAATTGCAATTAACAATTTTATCCATGCCGGTAGGTGATCG
This sequence comes from Parnassius smintheus behrii, assembly GCA_036936625.1. NCBI lineage: Eukaryota > Metazoa > Arthropoda > Insecta > Lepidoptera > Papilionidae > Parnassius > Parnassius smintheus. The sequence continues at coordinate 49,958,276 of JAUPFT010000007.1, forward strand.
AACCCGGGTTGCTCAACTACTGTGAAAATTCGGCTCGTTATATAATTAATTAAAATTAAATTATTGTCATACGGATATGGCGTTAAATAATCAATCATAATATTGTTCCGTTATTCTCAAATGAAACACCTTAGGTATATTACGTAAATTACAGCACTCTACTTAACTGTACTCGAGCTACCCAGGTTCAAACCGCCCCGGCTCAAATAAGTTTGTTAATTGAAATATGTGTTTACAAAATGCTAATTTGCCATTTGTTCCACGGGGAAGGGAAACATTGGAAGAAATCGTTACTCGTATTATCTTATTGATATTTGTAGTCTGCCAACAATCATTGCTTCAGCACACCGCGGCGGTCTCATTTTTGCCCTCTTAAGAATGAGTAGAGGGATATGTCCAGCTATTGGACGTACTTATTCTTAAATATACTACTAGCAAAACATAACAGACGTAGTCCTGCTTGTTTATACCAACTTTCAACGATTGGTTTAAATCGGTAGAAGATAATGGTCCATAGTGCCATTTAGTGTCTAGTCTATAACAAATAAGATATAAAGAAAACCTGCATATTAAAAATACGGTGTAATTTAAAATGACAATATTCGCCTCGAAAGTAAGACCAAATAAAAAATCAACTTCAAAGTTAGACCGCATTTTAAGAACAATCAAACATAGGCAGTTATCTAATAGTCTTAGAATAGGTCATTGAACTCCATTAAAATACAGTTCATTAATCTTCGAGCTCATAAATCATTTCATAGCGCGATACACAAGAGGTGCATTAGTTAGTTAATAACACATATTAATAAAGTTAATTGCTGCTTCTATTTCGGTCGTTCAACACGTATGTGACTCACCTGTATTTATCGGTATGGGTGTTGAAAAGATATAATAATAACGGTACATAAAAGCCTAGCATTGAAGCCTTTAAATATGTATTGTTGTATTTTCAATTTTGTATTTTTGGGTTGACCGTATATTGGCAGAGTAAGGATATCCATTATAGCCCATATCGGCGACAAAAGGAAACTGAAAAAATTGATTTTATACGTGGTAGAGCCATGCTGCAGTTATATTAGTAGTATAGTTGTAGCACGAATGGGTCGGCTCGACCGGGGAAGGACCACGCTCTCACAGAATACCAGCGTGAAATAGTAGCTTAATGCTGCTGTATTTCGTATGGTGAGTGTAGAGAACCGGAGACCCTTTTTACTGGAAATGAGGCACTCCATCTGTCACGGGTGTCACGGGTGACAACGCATCTGTATTTTGAGTCGTAATCGAGGATAGATGTAGATGTCTATGGGCCAAAGCAACCACTTACCATCAGGTTTACTGTGCGCTCGTTTGTCACCCTATCCTTTAAAAAAAACTAAATAAAAAAAGTTTTTTTCATTGCAAGCGTAGCAACTATGGCAAATATCCCTCTCGACTTTTGAGAGGCTATCACACTAACGACAATTATATAACATCAAGAACTACAGTATAATTTATGCCTTATCGCCTAAGTGCGTTTTAAAAGTTTCTTCTCGGACGTTATCTCAGTCTGTATCTTTTTTCCACCTTAACCTAACATTTCACATCACTAGTACCTAAGTGAACGAGGTTTGGGTGGGATTAGAAATTTTTTTTTCAAGGATGAAACCTGTCCTGATAAACATGCAAGTAAAAGATTATTTAAAATCGTTTGAGAAGTTTCCGAGAGACCAAAAACATACAAGAATTCCTAACTTAAAGTTAAGGATACGTTTTTCAAGAATTTTTACCATTCTACATTAATGTTGATTATCCGAACTCTGGCCTTAATTAGTTCGTAACTTATTAGTTCATTTCAGGTCTAATTTTAAACAGATATTATAATAATAATTGCGAATTATTATATTCTAAAATTATTAACTACTAAACTGTTTATCGCGTAAATGGAAAAGAATGCAATTAATGTCTGAGTAATGCATTCGCATCTAAATGATTTCAATCGATTTCTTTTACATTCATGTTTACCTATATAAATATTAATTTATTTATCAAGATAATTATTAACAAGAATTTTTTAATCGGCTAGTTCCTCATTTTAAGTAAGCATTGTCGCTCAGTAAAAAAAACTTTTATACGGTCTCCGATTCTACTTATAAATTAAAAGATGTTTTAGCGCAATATTTACTATCTATACCTTTAAACGAGCAATTCTTGTGTATATTATATACATATAATATATATTACAATTACAAATTACATACTGATGAAACATCAATAATATTTTGTGATCTTATTGACATAATAGAACACCTTATGGTATGGTATTATATCTATATCTATAGACCACAGCATCCACTTACCATAAGGTGTTCTATGTGCTCGTTTGTCACCATGGAATGGCATGGCTCTACCACGTAAACCACAAACATGTACATATTTTAATGAATTATATAAAACAAATATCCGGGTTGACCGCCAAATGTGATTATGTAACTTCATCTTCAATACGTAGTAGTCCGATTCTGGTCATCGATCTCCAACTATAGAGAAGAGTTGACATAGTAGATATGCTAGGCGGATTTACTTCTATTTTATTTTAAATCTAGCTTACGTTAGATCATGATATCGGTGTCTATCAAATGCCATAAGTGTTGATTCACTCTCTTACGACATCTATTCCCACGCCAGATTATTTGACGTCCCCACCACATGGTGCAACAATATTACAGTAAATGAAAACGTAATCATGGAAGCACTTTAAGGTGCTCAATATAACGATAGAAGGGATATGAAATAGTAAATAGTTCAGCGGATATAGGCGTCTTCCCTTGTGGAAGAGATTTGCCCCGAGGTGTCGCCACGTTTGACAGGAGGTTTGAACTTTAACGCGGTTTCCCGTCGCTAGTTCGGATATTTTACGCCTGGTGTAAGTTATTTGAATCGTGTAGTATCTGGGTTTTCATGTCGTACCGAGATGTCTTAAGATGCAGGGGAAAATAAGGCAAGAGATGGCCAGCAGCCTCTTCTTAATAACAACTTAAAAATAAAGACGTTTTTGTATCGCTTGTCAACCGTAGCAACTATTGCAAATAACAAAAAGAATACAAGAAATTACCTCTGTCTCCATGCACCACTACTTTGTATACCTTAGACTTAGACGCAACATCGTCAAATCAAAAACTTTATCAATATCAACAAAACACATTCCATTCAGATTTCATAATTGACATCACCGCAGCTTACCAATCATCAAAAGTACCTCCAATTGCTATTTAAACAACTCGATTGAAGTATTCAAAAAACACTTATAACGAAATGTTTTGAAAAAAAAGTAAGACTGCTCGGTCTCAATCATTCCAACTCAATAGTTACATCATAACAACAAACAACATGGGCTTCTTGGTAGCTGAATATAACTTAGTTGCGTACGAACACCTTACACTTACTTACTTACTTACTTACTTATCGTCACGCACAATCCCTAACGGGGTAGCCAGAGAGAACAGATCGCCAAGTGTCACGATCCTTACAATACCTCTTTCGCTTCTTTCAGGTTCATTAACTTCTTCATACATGCACATCTAGGTATCCGAGTACTCTTGACCCTCCCCTCTTCGAGCAATTTGCTCACATGGTCTTCGAAAGTTAGTCTCGGTCTACCTCGACACCTTTTAATATTTACTTTCGCTCTATATATTTTCTTCACCATTCGGTCTTCACTCATTCGTTCAACGTGCCCAAACCATTGGAGTACGCCCCTATCAATTTTTGTGATAAGGTCATCTTTCAATCCTGCCATATTGCTCACCTTACAGCTTTGGAAAAAAAACGTTTGTATTCTTAAAGAATACCCTTTAACGATTTCTAATTGGCTTATCTTTATATATTACAAGTTAAAAGCGTTAAACCATATAAAATTTTATCAAAACTTTTTTTTCATCGTACCATTCATAATAACATAAATATTATATTGTAAAAAAAATCCCACTGAGTTTCTTACAAGTTCTTTCCAGGACAGATGTTATTTTCCGTACTATTGGTAAAGCTTAAACTACTTTCATTAAGTGTTTACTATTTATGTAATCTATATTGAATAAAAAATGATTCTTTTCGATTCTACTCTAATAATATGTATATTAACATTATATATATATATATATATATATATATATATATATATATGTATTTATAATACAGGGAGTCCTTAGAGAAATATTTCGAATTCTTTCATGCTACTGAATTTCACCATCACACACTGTAACAAAACTCGGAGTACCATTCGCATCGTCTTGATGGCTGGCGGTCTATTACCGTGTGTTATACAGCATTTTTCTATCACGCACGACCACACTGTCGAATTTACTATCCCAAGAGGTTTTCACCTGCTACTGCAATTCTTGTTGTTGCAGATGTTCTTGCGCAAGTGAGACTACCTCCTCTTTCACAAAAATTAATTTGCCATAAAGAAAACAATATATACTTTATTAATTAGCACTCAATACAATAAAGCTTCTTCAAAAATGTTCATAATTATAGAAAATGTAGTCTAATTAAAAATTAGTTAGGCCGGTTTCCTAATTTTACTTGTAAATATTATAAATATGTAGGTGAATTAATTTAAAAGCATGAAACAATTACACTAAGCTCCGTTAATTAGTCAGCTGAAATAGGGACCTAATTTGACTTCAAACAAATTCTCTGGTATTTTTTCTCATGTTTTTTTTTCTTTGTGATGTCAATTTTTTTAATTATTCCCACTGATACATTACGTAGCATATTCACTATCATATATATAATATATCCTACTATATTCACTATCCACATAAACGCCTCCCGTGATGCGCTTATAACTTAAAGCACGCAATTGTTACGCATTAACGTTGTTGTAAAGCCGTGATCTTGATCTCAATTTTCGATTACATTGTCAATGACGAGCGCGTGCCCATCGACGATCGATTACGACGTCCAGGCGCCGCCACCAGCAGTTACATCACACCACGATGCAATCATTGTGCCACTGTTACCGGATTTAAGATTATACCATATTGCCAGATATAAGATAACATTTACAGTAAATATTTATAAAAACAAACGCTCATTTTTTCATAGGGCTAGGCCATCTTTAACAGAAAACTATATTCATCCCTAAACTTGTTAATTTATGAATTTTTTAAATTTTTTGTGTGCAAAATCTCGCTTGTCATTTATGTCCCGCTAAATGGCGCCCATAAAATGGATGATGGCACAGAGAGGGACGCGCATAAGACCGCTGCCTGGGGGTCCCCGGGGCGCGTCTGGAGCTGGCGCTGGACGCGGCAGCATGCGGGCCACCAGCCAAGCGCGAAGAGCTGCACGATCACCTAGAAGCCCCCCGCATCCATCATCTCCACCAGAAGGCTTGGTGTTGGCTGGGTCTTCTCAGACTCAGCAAGCGGCACCCGCCGCTGGTGGAGTACGTCACATGCGTTGAACAAAAACTATGAATGAAAACGCATTGCGGCCATACTACAGGGCGAAAGGGGAAGAAACTGCAGGGATAGTGTATAGGGCTCGGATGCATTGCTTTGTTGCTGAGCTGGAGCCGTCTATTCCCGTCACGGAACAAAACCTGGCAGACCAACCACGGGAACGGAAGCGTCGAATTTAATTTTCATTTCGATATCAGTAACATGCGAACGTCAAATTATTATTTATAAGCATTGACTTATATATTTTTGTAGGCCTTTTTTAATTTAATCTCAAGTAAATATATTGAGCGGAACGAATGAATGTTCTGACAACTTTACATTGACGGTATTTTAATTTTATGAATACTAGACAAATGAGTCCCACGTAACATTAGTTATTGTTCATGGGCATGTTCGTTGGGATTCATGTGTGTAATTTTTTTGTATGACTGTAATAACGGTCGGTTTGTATGTTCACAAATGGATATAGAGATTGATAAAGTTAATTTTTGAAACATTGGGTTTTTAAGTTTGTGAATGCCGCAGGCAGCGTAGTGTTTACTGCAAACGTACATCGCTTAACTTTAAAGTACCCGGTTGACCGAGCTTTGCTCGGTATTTTTCGCTCGGTTTTTTTTAATTCATGTGTTTTGGAAATTATATTTAGATACAAATGACATACTGATGAAATACGAATAATGTTTTTGATCTTAGCGACATAATAGAAAAAAACTGAACTAGTTATTTGAATAAAAAATCATGAGTGCAATTAGTTTAATTTAAATTTTCGTGGTTTTAAAACATACTAAAAAAAGGGTTTGTAAAAATAGATTTTCTCAAAAAAGAAAGGAACTTGAAAAAAAAAATTAAAAAAAGTCGGTCGGTCGTTCTGGGCTCGAACCATGGTATTAAGATTTTGTGACCGCCCTATATACCAACCAAGCTATGTGTAATAATTAATAAACCGTCAAAATTTACCTTCTTATTCTAACGATATTGTAGCAGTTTTTCGTTGCCTAAAAACACGGACAAAAAGACATTTTCTAAAAATAAATCCTAGCTAGATCGATTTATTGCCCCCGAAACTCCCTGCGCACAAAATGTTATGAAAATCGTTGGAACCGTTTCCGAGATTCCGATTATATATATATATATATATATATATATATATATATATATATATATATATATATATATATATATATATATATATATATATATATATATATATATATATATATATATACAAGAATTGCTCGTTTAAAGGTATGGGATATTAATTTAGTTTGACTGCTCATGAAAGCAGTGTCAAATATTTTGACACCAGTTGAGAATTGATGTGACAGATATTTATATTTTAAATAAGTTTCAAGAAGGGCATTAAAGACCGAGTGGCTTATTAATTATTGTACACCGGGCAATTTGTCACAAATGATATAACGTTTTTACTGTGTATTATGTTCAACGGGCGATCTTATCACTATTAAAGTGATATCAATCAGTCAACGGCTTATTTGGATAACTTTATTTTAGACTAGCGTTCATTATAATTAATAATAATGTGAGTATATTAGTAACAATTTGAAGTGAAATAGCTACATTAATATTATTAGTAAACTATTTAAATATATATATTTAAATAGTTTAATTTAAATATATATATATATATATATATATATATATATATATATATATATATATATATATATATATATATATATATATATACATATATATAACTTTTAATAACAAGTATTTAATATTCGGCAGTATTTCCACCGCGCTACTTCAATATGTGTATGCAAATGTCACAGGTACTCGATGTATTTAAATTTTCAGAAAAAATATAATATTTTAATCTTACTCCATTCATTAATAAACTTACTTCTATACTAAGTATTAAAACTTTTCTATAAATACCACCCTGTTAACTTTCTATGGCGCCAAATAGTAGTGCCTGCTGTATTTCCGTTCTTAAGGGCCTATACTATCAGCTCAAATTCTAATTTCGCCCCCACTTCCCCGCGCATCCTATGCTATGTACCGACATGTTTGTAATAACTAATACTGTAAGTAGATAGGTCGTTAGATACTTATTTCAATAGGTTTATCATATTTATGCCTGTTTCTTTACGCCAACTCAGACGCTTCTTATTTTTATTACGGTTATTTCCCATTTTAATTTTACGTCGTCCTGTTGCGTAATGTGTATTCTGATCGTAAGCGACACAACTTTCACATTCGAAAGTATTAATTTAAAAAACATAAGGCCTGCTTTGTAGTTACTTCGGTTAGTATGCAAAGTTTCATGATCTAATTTAAAGTATTTTATGAATACTTTAAATTAACTTTGGATATTTTTTCTATCGAGAAAATTTAATGGATTTTTTACTATTATACATATAAGTAATAGATAATATACTTATTTATATAGATAATTTACTGAACATTAATCTTTAACTTTACCATATATTTATTTCAAAATTAATGGTGCAATATTTTCGGCTTTACGGAGGATCTTAATAAGCCATTTGAGGTATTATAGTCCCTTAAGGGTCGTTTTACATAGAGACACGACGCGACGCAACGATGCTTGAAGAGGCCAGTCTTTTCGAACCCCAAATCATGTCACCACAAAACGCATCGGGACGCCGCATGGTGCTTCGTGAAGTCGCTGGCAGCGCGACGCCTAAAAGTAGGACCGCACTGGGCGGAACTGAGCGACACGACGCGTAATTTTTTGGTAGATAGCACTTGAACTACAGCGGCGCTACAAAAATATATTCAGTATTCATTTGCTAGGCAACCTCTGAAGACTCTGAACAAGATGAACGACGAAATGGATATGATTATTATTTCCTTGTTGTGTGAGCAAGAGGAAAGGATCGAGCAACAACAGACAAGAGAAAAGCAAAGAATATGGTTACATAACATATCAAAATCGCGATATGAAAAAGGCGAGGGACCGCACTAGGCGGAACTGCACCGATGCGGAACTGAGCGACACCATTGGTCAGCTGATCAACTTTGCTGCGCAGTTCTGTTGCAGTGAAGTTCCGTTACCGCTTAGAGCGTGTTGTTTCATATAAATAATATTTTGACGCGTCGTGTCGCTCAGTTCCGCTGCGGTGCAGTTCCGCCTAGTGCGGTACTACCTTAATAGTAATAGTAAAAACGAGTCGCCACGACGGCTTCAGGCTGGGCAGACATCTCGAGGCATTTTCTAGTTACCATAATAAAATAATAGTATCTTTTTGTGTAGCAAATTAAATTAACTTATAGTAACAAAAAAAAGTAAGAAAGTGTTAAAAAAAAAGTGTGCGCCGCGTTTCGTCGTGTCTTGTTTCGGTGTGAACTGACCCTAAGGGTACAGAGATCCATTACTTGTTTGACTGTAGTGTACTTTCTTTGAAGTGGGTTGCGTTGACGGCCTGTACGTTCGTCTGCCACTTCAATCGTATAAAGGGAAACAATGTCTCTAAAAATTAAACAAGGAATATTTAAAATATATTGTTATATTTGCTCTAAACTTTACCAACACAGAAAACTGTATTACATTCAAAAGCACAAAGGCTGCAGTGTTATCGTACGTGCCAATACAAAGCAGCTGTTGCCCGCAATTGTTTTGATAATCTCTAACGCCCTTTGCTACTTAAGCACGAGGTCTTCTAAATATGTCTATGGTATAATTTTAATACACACATGCAACCTTAACACATTTCGTTATACCATAGAAATATTAAAAGTTAAAGTTACATCATATATGCGTCCAACTGCTGGGCACAGGCCTCCTCTCACTTCTAAGAGGGTTTTAAGGTAATGAAATGCGTGTTAGCGAACTTCACATGTCTTCGAAATATTTTTTTCTTATTTCTCAAACATGCAAGTTTCCTCACAATGTTTTCCTTCACCGTCGATCACGTGGTTGCAATTAACGATTTCATTAGTTCCGGCGGGGATTGAACCCGGGTTGCTCGCGTGTGAATATCTACCCTGAGCTACCACGGCTTTCTAGTACAAGCTGTACAAGGTATACAGTAAATTAACTGTTACTATTAATATTGTATACTAAAACTTATAATATTTGTTAGTAAGTAGAAGTTGTTACAAAAGACGTAGTTATGTTCTATTTTTATAAAAATATGTTTTTAATATTTCATCTAATTGTACAATGTCAATGATTCAAAATAACAATCGAATTTGAAAGATTGAAGATATATTTTAAATATACCACTTACCTCCAAGTGAACTGTGCTGATTTGTCACGCTTACTTATATTACAAAAAAAACTACCAGACATTATAAATCAATTATTTTCAATCAACGGCCTTCACGTCTATTGCAGACGAAAATATTATGTGCCTGTCGACACATCTTAAGAACTTGACCACACAAAAAATATAAATAATAGTACAGTCAAAACTCATAACAGGTCAAAACCACTTTTGACGGCATAAAATCAGGCAAAAATAGTTTTGAGTAAGGACGTTGCTCAAAACAACTTTTAACTGCAAAATATTGTGTTTGATGTATTTTGAGCAAATTATATCGGTTTAAAGTGATTTTGATTTATACGTGGTAGAGCCATACTGCAGTTATATTAGTAGTATAGTTGTAGCACGAATGGTTCGGCTCGACCGGGAAAGGACCACGCTCTCACAGAATACCAGCGTGAAATAGTAGCTTAACGCTGCTGTGTTTCGTATGGTGAGTGGTGAGTGAAAGGGACCGGAGACTCTTTTTACTGGAAACTAGTGACAACGCATCTGCATTTTGATTCGTAATCGAGGATAGATGTAGATGTCTATGGGCCGCAGCAACTACTTACCATCAGGTGAACTGTGTGCTCCTTTGTCACCCTATCTTACAAAAAAAATACTCGTCAAAACTACTTTTGACGCATGCTTTTTTAATTTTTGAAATTGAAAAGTTCCATTCCTTAAATATTATATTTTATATTAGTATAATGTACGCGACTTTAGTGTGGCCCAAAAGCCAAGGAAATTGAGAATTATGACCGATAGTCTGAAATTTAAATCAGACAACACCAGTATTGACTAACAACGTTGCTGAAAAAAAAACCCCGCGAAAATCAGCCAAAAATGATTTCGACCGTTTATGAATTTTCACTCTGACATAAATATTTGCTTGTAGCTAGACAATGAAAATTATAAATGTAATTAACATTTTTTCTGTATTTCGACCATATTATACTTAATTAGTAACCGGTTTGGAAATGATAAGTAATCTAAAGTTACAAAAAGGCGAAACTACAAAATGATTACGGTGGTTCCGAAGTCAGAGTAATTAGCGAGTGTACAACAACGTCGCTGCCGAGTGCGCTCTTCTCGTTAAATTGTCATTACTCTGCCGCCAATCACGATTGTAATTACGTTGTTAAACTTGTTTAATTTACTATCTCGTGCCTATTAAAACGTTTACTTTCATCTTTCATCATTTTAATCACATAAAATGATATATTTTTCAACCACTTCGAAAAAAGGAGGAGGTTGTCAATTCGGTTATATTTTTTATGTGTTACCTCAGAATTTAGGTGAACCGACTTTGATGACTCTTCGTTTATTTGAAAGAAAAATAAGGGATAATATAAAGAAAAAGTAAATTTTTATACTTTTCCTCCTCCTCCTATAGGAGACGACGCATTTATATACTTCTATTATTGAAGTTGTTGGTTGAAGGTTGTTCCATGAGCTACAGAAACGACTTACGATCAGGTGAACTGTACATTCGTTTCTCACTTCACTTTTATAATAACAAACAACCACATGCTGCGGGAGAAATCGCGAGGAGATCAATGTTTGAGGAAAAGTTATTTCGAGGACATTAGTCCGCAAACTCGCACGTAAGAAATCCAAACGTCTATTGATCAAAATTATATATTACCTAGTGGAGCTTAGTGGCTCACAGCCCTGTCGTTGTAAGTTGTGTTCCGTGCGTGAATAACGAAAGGCGACACGGCATACGTACGAAATGCCAGTAAAATCTTCTCACTTACGAACTTTCGACAGATAGAAGCATAACAATTACTTTTACGCCAGGCGTAAATCGCCCAAACAGGTGACTGGCAGCAACGTCTATGTGGGCATCCACGAGTTTTTTTGCCACCAGGGCGGCGCCACTTAAAATGAGCTGTAATATTTGACAGATTTTGTAGTGCGGATTAGTAAGCTGAAGTGGCAATGGGCCGGCCATATAGCTCGAAGAACCGACAACCGTTGGGGAAGAAGGGTTCTCGAGTGGCAGCCACGTACCGGTAGGCGAAGTGTAGGGCGACCTCCCATTAGATGGAGTGACGACCTGGTAAGACATGCAGGAAGTCGATGGATGCAGGTGGCTCAGGAACGTGCTTTGTGGCATTCCTTGGGGGAGGCCTATGTTCAGCAGTGGACTTGTGAAGGGCTGAATGATGATGATTATGTTGATGATAGTGTGAAAGTTAATTTATTCGAAAATAGTAAAGGTTAATGTTTCTTTCTGCACGATTAGTTATATTTTATATTAATTAGATTAAAAATAAATAAACCAAATCACAGATATTCATAAAAATAGAGAAATCGAAAAAATTGATAGAATCAGGCGTTACTTTGCGGAAATCCATTATAATAAAAAATAAAAATATAAATTTCTTTGCAACTTTCCGCTAAACATATAAAATGATGTGTCTTACCTGGATTGAAGCGCACCTCCCGCCCTCCCTCAATTGCATACACTAACTCCGTCACCACTAGACCAAGCACCACTACTCTCAACACCACTATTCCAGGCAAGACACACCATCGACGATAATACGACACGTGTTTCGCCTCTACACGAGGCATCCTCAGGTAATATAGACTCTACGGCGGCTGACCGCTAAACTCACTTAGCGGTCAGCCAAGCTTTTTTTATAGTATAGGATGATAAACGAGTTTGCTCGTTAGACATCTGCATCCATCCTCAAATAGGAATCAAAATGCAGATGCGTTGTCACCCGTGAGGACTAAGATGGAATGCCTCGTTTCCATCAAAAAGGGTATCCGGTTCTCTACACTCACCTACGAAACACTGCAGCGTTAAGCAGCTACTTTAAGCTGGTATTCTGTGAGAGGGTGCTCCTTCCCCGATCGAGCCGACCCATTTGTGCTACAACTGTAGGTACTACTAATATACCTGCAGCACAGCTCTAGCACGATTATAATAACAAATCTATACATATAAATAAGTCTGTCTATTAGGGATAATCTAATAATCTACGGAATAACTGAACCTGTTGTAATTAAACTTCAGAAAGAGAGAAAGATCAACGCTAGGAGTAATATAGGCTTTACTGTATCCAAAAAATTTGGAGTATTTTTTCTGAAATGGAAATATTGAAAAAGCAAATGGTTATTGAGGATTATTTAAGAAAAAAAAGACACCACACTAGTCACAAAAATTAGGGATACAAGAAAAACTCTTTGGGTGAGTTTCAACAAGCTGTAACTCCGAGGAAAATGATCGTGAAGTAATAATAAATAATCACAGATTTATTTTATATCCCTTAATTTTTGTGACTATATAGTGTATATCCTAATGATATATTATTATAGTAGATAATTGTGAATCCAGAATCTTCTTTTTCTTCTAATTTTATTTTCTTTTTCCTCTGTCAATAAACGGGCTGTTACAACAATTTTTCCCATAGCTAAATCAATGTCACTGTACCGTTTCACACCAGTGATTAGAAAAAACTGCAAAAGTAGTTCATAATACTGAAACAGAACGGAACCTTTTTTTATTCAAAAAAGATTATAAATAATACTTAATAAAAGTCACTTTTTTGGTTCGAAAAAAAACCTCTGTCCTGGGAAGAACCAGCAAGAAACCCAGCGGAACAATTTTTTTTAAATAACAGCTTACAATCATGTTTGTTACAATTAACAACACAAAACAAATTAGAAATATCTTGGTAGTGATCACCCTTCCCAGGAGTTATTACCGTCCATAAATTCCTTAATATTATAATAACCCTTTTTATACAAACTTAGGTTAATAAAGTTTTTGAACTTTGTGTATGTCAAATTTTGTATACTTTCTGCATCGAACTATATTACTAACGTACGTACACATACGTAGTAGTAATACCTCAATCCCTTTCTGGGATTTCGTTGTTAAGCATCATCACCCCGAGAATGAATTACAGACTCGGTGGAGTACAGAGTTACAGAACGAATATCACTTATTTTTGCAAAACTACTTTAATTTTTGGGTACGTACATCACATTTTCATAAATGTATTGGTAGGCCAAAGTTAAGGCGCTACCCTGACCAAAACCTGGCAAAAGTGCGTTTTTCAGAGACTATTATCTCATTAGTTATGAGAAATAAGCTACATCTAAAAGCACATTACTAATGTTCGATATCCTATCATCACATTACACGTTCTAATTTGTTTTTATGTGTTATGAATACATTTAAAATCTACTTTTAAAAAATGACTAAAATTATTGATTACATGCATCCGTTGCTAAAGGAAATGCTCTAATCATTTGAGAATTACACTAATGGATAGATAATTTAAAAATCTATATTCTACACGTTTTATTTAATTTCTTAAGTTCGCTTATCTCTTTTAATTGAAATAATTCCAAATATTCGGGCGTATTTTTCCGTGATATATTGTAGCGAGAGCGCGTGGATTGTATGGGACCGAACGCTCAAGGTCTCTCGTTAGGGGAACCGTCTTAACATATTAATTTCCTTAAATATTTGTCTGAGCCACTCTTTAGGTTTTAAATCATACATTGCTCTAATGGCCCTCTTCTGTAAAACAAATATAACTTCAGTGTCAGTCGCGTGTCCCCATTTCAAAATACCATACGACATTATGCTATGGAAATAGCTAAAGTAAACTAGTCTAGCTCTTTCAACACTGGTAAGAGTTTATTCTTTTTTACAGCATATGCTGCAGAACTAAGTCTGTCAGCTAGTTTTTATGTATGATGGCCCCATTGAAGCTTTGCGTCTAGTGTGATTCCAAAAAAAATTGTGGTATCAACAAGACTCTCCTCGTCGCTCGTCCTCATTTAAATTACATTAGAATTAACATGTTTGACATTCGCAGTTACGAATTTCATACCTTTAGTTTTAGTGCCATTTAGATGCAAATTATTAATATTAAACCAATTTTCTAACAAAGATATAGCATTATTTAATTCGTCATAATTTAGTAACTTTCGTTTTAATTTGAAAATTAATGAAGTGTCATCAGCAAATAATACTATATCATGGTTATACCTACTATGTAAGGTAAATCATTAATATATACAAAAAACAGAAAGGGGCCGAGAATAGAGCCCTGAGGGACGCCCATTAGGTACTATCGACCCGGAAGAACTCATACTATTAATGACAACTTTTTGCGTTCTATTACTTTTACGTGCCAATGTGCGATGCTATTAGTAAATGCGGTGCATACTGCGCGTGCGGCGCGTACGGTGCTGATACATGTGCGTTCACTTTAGCGGTCAGCCACCGCAGAGCCTACTTCACCTAAGATGCTTCGTGTAGAGGCGAAACACGTGTCGTATAATCGTCCTAGTGGGGTGGTGCTGAGAGTGGTGGTGACGGGGATAGTGAACGCAATTGAGGGTGGGCGAGAGGTGCTCTTCAAACTGGTACACATCATTTTATATCATTGAAATAGATACAGAATCTTTTTTATTCAATATAGATTATAAATAATACTTATTGAAAGTCACTATTTTGTTTAATTACCACTAGTTTGGAAAAAAAACCTCTGTCTTGGAAAAAAACAGCAAGAAACGCAGCGGGACTATGTTTTTTTTTAAAAAATAACAGCCTACAATGATATGTTACAATTACGTCCCTTAGCGGTTGGCCACTAATTAATTTTGAACACTAACTACTGAACCAATCAACGCCTGATAAGACACTTCAATGATTTCTTATATTTACGATACTGCACATTTAAATAAAACTAGTTTTTACAGATTTAGCCCTGGTTAACTATGACATTGGGACCTCAAACACCTCAACCCCCCCCCCCCCGTACCATGGGTGCTGTAAAGTACTCGAAACGTCGGGAATATAAAATAGGTTAATATACGCGATAAAGTCTATAGAAAATAGTTTTATTTAAAGGACACATCAATTTATTTTATTACTCCGATCTTAACTAATTATTTTTTTTAATATTTAATAATATTATGAAGCCACTTAGCATAGCATTAAACCGCCTCGTTTCTCTAGCGATCGTAAAAGCGGTTGCTGGTCATGAGTTCCCGGGTTCGGATCACAGGTCGAACCAAAATCGGTTAATGGGTTCTTCTGTTGGAGAGAAATTTATCAATGTTTCACCACCGTACCTCGGTAAGCATGCAAAGTCCAAAAAGTCTGCGCCTGATCTCTCTCCGGTTATGTCGGATTACCTTTCCATCGAATTAGAATGAGGGTATACCGTGTAGTGCATTTGTGCTTGCGCACACGCTGGTGCACTAAGATCCTGTCCTACGGAGATGGCTAGTATCTATTTAGACTAGTCGTCGTGACCGAAATTCGGTCCAGATAATATTAAACTGTAGAAAATATTATTAAATATGAGCTGCGTCGAAAAATCAAATCAAGTAATATTTTTAGCGTCAGTGGAATTTTCCCTTTTGTTAGAAATCACGAGAGCTAAAAATATTTTGTTTATTCTAGCTTAAAAGTGCTTCAAAACATTCCATAACCTTTACAATATGTAGGTTCGTACCGTTTGTGTTACGTTTACACTACGTTGAGATATTTCTTTTCTAACAACACAACTTGCACAACTTCCTTGTGGAATCGACTATCACCAAGGATTTTTCCGAACCGATACGACTTATGAACCTTCAAAAAAGCCTTCTATTTTTTAAAAAGCCGGCAAAGCATTTGCAATTCCCCTGGTGTTGCAGTTGTTCACGGGCGACAGTATTCACTTACCATCAGGTGAACCGCACACTCGTTTGCACCCTCTCCTATAAAAAAAATGTATTTAAAAATCAATTGATATCCGTTAGTACCTCTAAAACTCGATACTGGCTCGATAGATTCTGATGAAATTTAATGAATTTTATATTATTTGATTCGCAATTAGACTCGGTAGGTGGAGCTGTCGTCGAGATCCAGAAATCACCCGTGCGAAGCTGGTAATAATTAAAAGAATCAGGCGTTACGTTGCGGAAATTCATTACATATATAAATGTCAAAATTAAAAAGATTTGCGTTATATCGTTTTTACATTTTATGGAGATCTTAGCTTATTAAGGGGATAGAGTAAGTCACCTCAAATTCTAATTTCGTCCCTACTTGCCCGCGCGTCGTATGCTATGTACCGACATGTTTGTAATCACTAATACTGTATGTAGAAAGGTTGTTAGACACTTATTTCATTAAGTTTATCATATTTATGCCAGTTTCTTAACGCCAAGCCAGTCGCTTCTTATTTTTATTACGGTTATTTCCCATTTTAATTTTACGTCGTCCTGTTGCGTAATGTATATTCTGATCGTAAGCGACACTACCTCCCCGTTCAAAGGCCGAAGCGAAGTGACCGTGAGGCAGGAATCACGCTTCAAAAGGCCGATAGTTTAGGTAATTTCTTTTTACAGTGAAAATAATGGTATTTTTAAAAAAGTAAATAACATAAGCACTGCTTTATACTTAGTTCAGTTAGTATGCAAAGTTTCATGATCTTATTTAAAGTATTTTATGAATAACAGCGGTTTATTGTTTATTTTGGAGGTAACTTTGGATTTTTTTTCTATCAAGAAAATTTTACGAAATCGTGTTTTCGTCAACATAATCCTTAACATTAATCCTCAACTTTACCATATTTTTATTACAAAATTGATGCTGCAATATTTTCGGCATAACGAAGGATCTTGCTAAGCCATTTGAGATTATATTTCCCCTTAATTTTAACATTTTTTATAATTTTTCTAACATGTATAATTCTTTGCAATACAATGTATTTGTATTTACTATAATGTATTTTATATTTTATTTATAAATTTATAGCAATGTATAAACATTCGCGTAAATATAAAAAATAACAGAATGCCCGTTATGTTGTTTGACACAATTCTACACTCTCTACCGTCTCTTTATAGTTACTTTAGGCAACCTCATAAAACACCGTGCGTGCCAGACCTAAATCTGTAGCTTAGATATTACCATTATTTACAAATAGAATGGCGCTGACATCACCCGTGTCACCTTACCGTCGATATACGATACCAGGTGCTGGTAACTTGGCTTTGAAATTGTTCGGTGCTCAATGGACCGAAACGACAATGGCAATGTCGTGGATCATAGTGACATGAGATAATTTGCGAGGACATTTTAAATTAATTTCGTATTTGATCTAGGATCTATTCTTTAATTTTTTATAAACAATATTTATTATATTATCTTTATATACTATATAAATCTACTGTACATGTTATCACTGATCACTGAACTCCTTCTAAACGGTTGGACAGATTTATAAAAATGTTTAAAATAATAATAATCATTTAAATTTTTTAAATTATATTAATTTTTTTAAATTTATAAAATTTTTGTTTGTGTCTCAGTGGGATTAGATTCGTAATTGGACCCGGTAGGTGGCGCTGTAATCGAGTGATAGTGGTTTTTTTTATTTTCAGAACCGAATAATTTTTGCTAGGCCCGTTAATTGACTATAAAAATTAGAAAGCAAAAATTCTTTCGCAATGTTTATTTCCATTTTATTTCCTCATTAACTTATTTCAGTTTTTTCTATCATGAAATAAATTTGCACACAACATATAATGACATCTATATCTATCCTCTGCTAAGAATAAAAATGCAAATATCCTTTGCCACCCTGAGTACTAACATGAAATGCCTCGTTACCTGGAAAAAGAAACATCCGTTTTAGTCTCTCACTATACGAAATGGAGCAGTATTTCCATTTCACACTGGTAGTGTGTACGGGCGTGTTGCTATCCAGGTCACACCAAGCCATTTGTGCTGCGACCATAATATAACGCACAAAGGATCGACCACAATTGAAATAAATACGTACTTCCACTTACTACTGCCAGGGATAAATTAATAAAAATCTTTAGTTTTGTCCGTGTCCCTAACAGTAGAGCTAAGTCTATTAATAACTCGGATACTAACACAATGAATCTAAACAGAACACTGAAGCATTCCTAGCTCAAAAAAATGACCCAACGCAAATTGAACTGCTGTAAGCGCGGCTTACCAATTGAGCTGCGAAGGAGTTTAGTTCGAATGTTTTTACTATTATAATACTGATCTTTGGTATTTTTCTCCAGTCGTCTTTTACGATACCTACAGGATGAAAGTGGTGACGGATTTTCGTCACCACTACATGGTAAATCAGTTAATTAATCAAGTGAAATAAAATAATACATGTACCATACCCATAACGTAGCTGCAGCGTGGGCTCTAGCATGCTGCAGCTACGTTATGGTTCTGAATGGGTCGGCTCGTATGAAATAGCAGCTCAACGTTGCTGATTGCTGTGCTTTAAAGAACCGGAAATCCCATTTACTAGAAACGAGGCACTCCATCTTAGCCCTCAGGGGTGACAAACAACTGCATTTTGATTCTTATTAAGGATAAATGTAGATGTATTTGGGCCACGGAATCCACTTACTATAAGGAGGACTGTGTGCTCGTTTGTCAATCTTAATAACAATGAAATTAAATTTGAATGAAGTTTATTAATGAATGAATGTAGTTGTTTCCTTTTGTTCGTCATCAATGACCTAGACCTCATATCGTACCGTCTATTACTTCGTAAGATACAAACCATTTAACTAATAATGTTCGTTGGCGGCGAATTGTTCTCGTTCAACAACGATGGCGTCACTTTTGGCGCCATAACGTCGCAACCGTAATGGATGTATATTTGAATAAGTAAAAAGTGGATAGATTGACTACATCGAGTTTCTATGGTCCGCCATTGAACTGTAATTGAAAGTTTGGATTATGGTGGCGGAGTAGGAAAATACATTAATAGTTGTTCGAACTTAATTATAATGAAGTGTCTTGCCTAGTTTGAGAACACCTCCCGCCCTTCCTCAATCATATGTCACCACTTGCCCCAGCACCACTAACCCCGACACCACTTCCCTAGAAAAGTCACACCACCCTCGACAATATGGCATGTGTTTCGCCTCTACACGAGGCATCCTCAGGTCAAGTAGAAATTGCGATGGCTGACCGCTGCAGAGTCACCAGGAAATAAGCACATTAAGTTCTAACAACTTTAATATAATGGACTTCCGAAAAGTAGCGTCTGATTCCATTAATGATATGGGAATACAGTCACTACCTCATACGGCCTGCTAACCGCTCATAGTCGCTCAGCGAGCTATGAAGATGCCTATATTGGGGGTTTCTCTGCGTGATAAACTTAGAAATGAGGATATCCGCAGTAGAACCAGAGTAACCGACATAGCCCAACGTATTAGTAAGTAGTGGTAATGGGCCGGCCATATAGCTTGGAGAACCGACAACCGATGAGGAGGAAAGGTTCTCGAGTGGCAGCCTCGTACCGGCAGTATAAGTGTATGGCGTCCCCCCACTAGATGGAGTAACGATCTGGTAAGATATGCATGCTTTGTGGCGTTCCTTGGGGGAGGTCTATTTTCAACAGTGGATTTATGAAGGACTGTAATGATGATGATGGAATGAATCACTTCGGCGATTGTGAATAGTTAAACTTTTAATAAAACGCACAGTGTATTGAAGAATTGAAGTTCCGACTTCAGAAGCTATTGAGTCGAAATTATTTTCTTATATTTAACCGAGTCCAAAAAAAAGAAAAACAACCATAAGAAAAAATAGAATAATTTATTTCATTTTAGTCAGTTTTCTATTGAAAGTCGTTATTTTACCAGTCTAAGTGAACTTAGAAAAATCATGATTTCAATGTAAAAACAATGATGTCGTCTAGATAGTTACATTAAAATATTCATTCATATTTATATATAATGGAGATAACGAACTAACACACAGTCCACCTGATGGTGTGTGAACGCTGTGGCCTATAGACATTATACCCAATTAAGAATCAAAGTTCAAATGCGTTTTCATCCTTAAGGACTAAGATGGAATGCCTCGTTTCCAGAGACTAGCCATCTGCACACTCAGATGAAGTAAGAAAAGGTAGTACAGCGCGGCCTTTGTTATTGGTGAAGCCAAAAAACTCCGCTCCTTTATATAAGTACACGCGTTCACGCACACACATGCATCAAACTACGCTCATTTTCGCTCAGTACTTCCCGGGGCGTCGTGCAGTAAATTTGCCTATAAAATGCCGTCCTATGTAGATAAATGGTGCAAAAACAATACTAAAGTGAACAAAAAGTCTGAATCAATATCTTTTTACTCGTAAACACTCATTAAACTATATTATAATTTGTTATTCCAACACAATTTTGAAGGTTATTCGAAGCACGAGTGTCAATGTTTCGAGATTAGGTACGTAACGGGAGAATGTTGCCAGTATTTCTTATTTCTAATGGTTCAAGATTTGGGTAATTAATTTTAGGCTAAGTTATAAAAATATATGTAGTCCGCGTATTTTTTTAATTACTTGTTATTATGTTACATTAAATTGAAATCAAGGTAAATAAGGGAAATCATTTAGGAATCCGTCTGAGTACTAGGAATAAATAAAGGATGGCACCCTTTCAACTATTACCCTTTTATGTATTTCTTGTGTAAAATACCAGTGCATACACTGCTAGCTCTTGTTTGAAGGGTGCCTAAGCGACCTTATACTGCCCCGTTGTTGTACCTGTATTACACAGGTTATCAGGATGTCCCTACGGTGACAACATAATATAACATAGGTGTATCTGAAGCCGTTTATGTTTTGAGTTGGCCGCAGACGCCTTCGGGTGACGCGTAAGTATCACCCGTCACTAACTGGGTTGGTTCAACCCAGTTACCCCATTAAATTATATGGTCATTTTTCTCTGTTATTTTGCTATTTAAAAAACGGCATTCATCCCAAGCAAGCAGATCTCGAGTTATTTTCTTATATTCATCACACTGCGAAGGCGGTGAGTTCAATGGTACTCATATGCTAGAAATTAAAAATTTGGCACTATATCTATATGAATATAAGAAAATAACTCGAGATCTGCTTGCTTGGCTTGAATGCCGTTTTTTAAATAGCAAAATAACAGAGAAAAATGACCATATAATTTAATGAAAGCCATCATTTCCGGCCCGTAAAAAAGCCTCTGCAACGTTCAAGCTCGTCGGTTATTACGTGGAATTAACATTTTACCCAGCAGTAATGTTTTAAGTCACAGATGTTTCCGTTTTAATTGTTGAGTACAAACTAACAAACTAGTTTACTATCAAAAAATATTTATATTTTTACCCTTTTTACTGGAAAAGAGGCACTCCACCTTAGTACACTCACGGTGACTATGTATCTGCATTTTGATTCGTAATAGAGGATACATGTAGATGTCTATAGGCCACAGCAACCACTTACCATCAGGTGGACTGTATGCTCATTTGGCACTATATCCTATAAAAAAAATGAAGGGTAGCTGCTATTAGATTGAGTTGAAATGAACCAAAATGGCTGCCATCATCTTGACTTGACGGTGGTAGAGCCACGCAGCGTCTATTGATATCGCATGGATGGACCAGCTTTAACCGGGGTAGTACCAAGACCTCACAGAACACCGGCGTGAAGTAGAGGTTTTCCTCAGTATTTCGCTTGGGCTGGAGGCCCGATTCCCTCTCCCATTGCCCAGAAATCAAATAAAAACTACCCCAAGAGGTTACCCTCACTCCTGGTGACGGAGAATCCCTCGCTGAACATCCACGACCAAGCTACTTTACTCCTTCTGAGTGTGGGTGTTTAGGCTGCTCCGCGTATTCTGAGGTAGGTTGGGGTGGGGGGAATTCTGCTCGCGACTAAAACTGCTAGGAGCAAGCGGAGCAATAAGACCAAGGCGACCCCTTTCACGCTATCCGTGAATTTTTGCAACATCAGGACACTTCATTCCAATCTTAATGCTGTCCACTGCCACCTGGAGACGGCGAAGCCAGCCTTGCTCTTTTTAACCAAGATTCAGATGTCCGCTCCGGCTGATACTTCATACCTCTCCTACCGGGGGTACAAATTAGAATACTCCTTTGTGCCCCCGCCTGGAGTTTGTTATACTTTGTATTTACTAAAATATTTTTTTATTTTATTTAGAAAATTATATTTTTAATTCCATGGACATTTATTTTTCTTCCAACTAGTTTTTTTTGGTATTAAGTTATTTTCTATAATAAATATGTCATCTATCAAGAATACTTTTAAATGATCTACAGACGCCTACGTGCTTCATCTTTTTTTGAATTGTCAAATTGTTGAAATTTATTACAACAGATACATATACTTTCGCATTCGCATTGCATATTACTCTTATAGTTGTAGTATTGTATTTCGATTTTCAGGCACTTTAAAAAAAAGTGGCAACACTTCTTTGACTCACACAAAGTTATAAAATTGGTTACAGTTTCTTGTTCTAGGTGCGATATCTACCTTTCTTTACTTCATCTGAGTCTGCACAGAACAGAATTAAAGTGCATGAGGGTATACGCAAACACTAGTGATCTCTCTATTCCCTTACTCTCATAGTCTATTGGGGCGAACACGAACAGAAAGAGATCAGGCGCAGGACCATCGACTTCACGTACTTTTCGCGGCACGATGACGAAACACCGCGAACTTCCTGACTCCGAACTACTGAGAATTTCTTAACAGAAACACCCTATAATCAGACCCGATTGGGATTGGAACCCGGGATCTGATGAAAAGAAAAATGATAGAATGACACCTTATAGCTTACGGTATAAAATACCCCCAGCAGCAACGGAAATCGGTACCTAAAGTATGAGACATTTGATACTGCTGTCGTTAATTCACATGCCAGCCGGTTACACATAATGTGACTAAAATATCACGAGAATTTAGCCAATACAACGACCTTGACAGTTATTTAGGTCACGAATGACATACTTACTGCTTATCGAAGAGACTTGCATTTTATCAAAATACAATCTACAGGCTAAGGACAATCGCAAAACCTACTTCAGGAAATGGATAGCATCTATCTTATAGATATGTAAGACTAATAATCTTAAAGATATGTAAGACTAATATAACATATTATATTTATCTAACCTTTTAAGTAAGCGCAAATGCAGTTTAAATAATACATTTTTTTTATCAGTAACCTGTTAAAAGGCACAGATTTATTAATGTATCTATTTATTCTTTGTATAGGAACAAAGGAGAGACTTAATGCTAAAAGAATCCGATCAGGGTGAGACAATCATCTTAACGTCGAAGGCGGTTACGAAAAAAAAAAACAATGGAAAAATTAAAATTCAGACAGACTACTAATTGTTTAGCATAGTTTAATAGGAATTAGAAACTACACGTTTGTCAAATCCACAAAAGAGGATAATATTAAAAGTACAGTAACAGCCTACATAACGCCCAATGCTGTTCACAGGTCTTTGATTTCTTAAAAGGGTATTTGAGCAGGGAATATAGTACACCACGCTGCCAATTACCAACTTAAAATATCCTCACAATGGGTGGGGCAATACAACAACAACAGCACTGTCCTTTGTTAGCGGACTCTATAACAGAAAGAATGAAAGAATACACATTTATTCCAGTTACATCCAGTTAAAACATACAGCTAAAAATGTGCAGAGTAATGTAAGGAAAAAGACAAATAAAGCGAATTATTAACCAAAACTTAAATTTAAAAATATACTTAATAAACCTATGCTGCAGCATGAAACTACGAACTGGACCGATCTCAATGATAATTGATAATCCAGCCCATATTGCGGGGAAAATCGAACTTCAAAGTTCTCTAATATTTTTTAAATTACTCAGACATGCAGAACGATTACAAATCGGCACTTAAAATTGCAATTAACAGTTTAGTTTGTGCGAGAATGGTATTCGATTGGTTCGCGTACCTACTACAAAATTTTAGTACGTGAGCGAAAAGCATCTGAGTTCTGATACCCTGAGCTGCAACGATTACGGATCACGGCTAGACAAACTGATGATAAATTTTCAAGTTCACTGGCAGCGAGGTCCAACATCACGTTCACCTTCAAAACACCTACTCACTGCCTTACAAAGCTGTATATTATATTACATATCCCATTATTCGAATGCACGTAATACATATTTACACGTATACACACGTACGTATGACATTGCAACCCACAAAAAGCTTCGTCTGAGTAACCCAGTTGGCTCGGCCAGGCGATTTGAGCAAATTATTTAATTTCCCACGCTTGAGCTGCCGGATGGCGAACGTAAACATCACCTATACTATAAAACTGCTGTTCAAATACAGTCGTTTTACGTGGGTGCAGGTAAAACACTTGAAAAATAAACGAAAGAATATGACAATTCTGACGATATATTTCGTAAGTTTAAATGTAAATTAACTGTAAAATGTGAATATTATTATACTGCTCAATAGGCAAAGTCTCAGTACTCCTTGCTAAGAATGATCAGAAGAATAATTAAATATAAACTAAAGTGAAAATTATATGTTATTTAATAATGTTGAACTGAAGAAAGTAGGTTCTGCTCGTCACACTGATAGCCATATTACTTCCTCTCTTTTCTTCTGATAGACTTTAAAATACAGGAAAGCGTCCACTCGGCTGCCTCAAAACGTG
Organism: Parnassius smintheus behrii; assembly: GCA_036936625.1. Classification (NCBI taxonomy): domain Eukaryota; kingdom Metazoa; phylum Arthropoda; class Insecta; order Lepidoptera; family Papilionidae; genus Parnassius; species Parnassius smintheus. Next base: position 49,983,460 of record JAUPFT010000007.1, read on the forward strand.
TCGAATTTCACAGGCCATCAAATATTCTTGATTTACCTCAAATCCACACATTTCCATATTTTGCAAAACACTTTATCGACCGCAATCGAACAAAAACTTGGATAAATAGATAAGTGAGAAATTAAAAAAAATTGTAAAACATGAAATCCCTCAACAGACATTGGGCCGGCGCGACGGATAAAACTGCTGCGAGAAATCGATGTAATCAGATGGTACGAGCGGCTAAACGCCGCTATATTCACCATAATATCATGAACTCTTCTATGGCTGATACATGGAAATTTCTCCGGACGATCGGGATCAGTAAACCTACGTGTAACGTTGACCCTGCAATCATTTCTATAAGTGACCTAAACTTACATTTTTCTCTAACTACCCAAATGGAGGCTTCTGTTAAATCAAGTACTATTTCTTATTTGAATTCCATGCCACAATCTCGTAACTGCACATTTAATTTTTCTCCCGTTGCTGATGAGGATATAAAAAAGATCATCTATTGTATTAAGTCTATGGCAGTTGGCTTCGATGATGTGAATAGACTCATGATCACCTTAATTCTAGACAATGTAACTCATGTTATTACTCACATCATTAATCATTCATTATTGACTGGGGATTTTCCCACACTTTGGAAAAAAGCATTTGTTATTCCGCTGCCCAAAATAAATAACCCCAGTTCTTTCTCTCACTTTCGCCCAATATCTATTCTCCCTTTTTTATCTAAAGTTCTTGAAGCTATTGTCCACAAACAAATTTCTTGTTACATTTTCAAAAATAATTTTCTTAGCACATTTCAATCTGGTTTTAGGCCTGGGCACAGTACAACCACAGCTCTTTTGAAAGTTACAGAAGATTTTCGTACTGGAATGGAGAACTCAAAATTGACTGTGTTAGTCCTAATAGATTTCTCTAACGCTTTTAACGCTGTTGATCATGATATTCTCCTAGCTGTACTTTGTCACCTGGGATTCTCTTCGTCAGCACGGGACTTGTTCTCGTCGTATCTTCGGGGTCGTCAGCAGGCTATTCGAGTGGGTCAGATCGTCTCTGATTGGTGTTCGTTGTCTGCTGGCGTTCCTCAAGGCGGAATTCTCTCTCCTCTCCTGTTCTCAGTCTTTATAAATCTCATTACATCCCACATTCGCTGTTCGTACCATCTGTATGCTGATGACTTACAAATTTATGCTCAAACTGAGGCGGCAGGTATCGATGATGTGATTAAGAAGCTTAACTGCGACCTTAACAGTATTTATTATTGGTCAGACAGATTTGGTATTAGGGTTAATCCAACTAAGTGTCAGGCTATTGTGGTTGGTAGTTCTCGTAGATTGCCTAAAATTGATATGAAGGTGCTACCTCCTATAATTTTTAATAATGTTGCTATTCCTTACTCAATAACTGTTAAAGATCTTGGCTTAGTTATTGACAACACCCTCACTTGGCGACCGCATATATATGAAGTGAGCAAAAAGGTCACTCACACTCTGCGTTATCTGTATCGACTCAAGAATTTTTTACCGATAGGGACTAAGGTGATGCTAATACAGACTCTAGTGTTGCCTATTTTAGATTATGCAGATGTTTGCTATGCTGATGCCTCTCAAGAACTTCTAAACAAACTGGATCGACTCCTTAATAACTGTATACGCTTCATTTTCGGTTTACGTAAATACGACCACATCTCCTCTTATCGTTCTCAGCTTAAATGGCTACCCCTCCGCTATCGCAGATATTTCAGAATACTGTGCACATTATTTTCAGTTTTACACGATCCGTTTGTCCCTGAATATCTGAAATGTAAATTTCAGTATCAGGGTGATTCTCATAATCGTTGTCTCCGTTCTACGGAAAAGTCTAATCTCCATGTCCCCCTCTGTCACACTAGCTTCTTGTATAAATCTTTTACGTCTCACGCGGTAAGATTGTGGAACGAGCTACCGAGCAGTGTACGTGCAGCCACGAGCAAAGCATCGTTCAAACGCTTGCTATGGAATCATTTTCTGGCGTTGCAGGAGTAGTTTGTCGATTAACATTTTTTTTTTCTCATATTCTTAAATTCTAACTGTTCCCTTATCCTGTTTTTATTTCAAATATTTCATAGGTGTTTGAATCGGAAACAGCTATATTTAATTATGTTTTTATATGTATATATGTATGTGTGTATGTGTATGTATGTGTGTGTATGTGTATGTATGTGTGTATGTATATATATGTATATATATATATATGTATGTATATGTATATGTATGTATGTGTATATGTGTATGTATATGTGTATATATGTATATATATGTATATGTGTATATATGTATATGTAATGATACGTATGTTTATAATATGTGTTGCAATATTTAATGTGTATGTCTACTTAAATGTTTTAACTCAGTAGCACTTTGCACCCACAATATCTTCTCTGCTTAGCCTGGAGGTAGACTGGCAGAGAATGCCTTGTTGCATTAAGTCCGCCTTTTTGTACTCGGTGTGCAAATAAAGCATAAATAAATAAATAAATAAATAAGATAATTGCTTGCCCTAAAACCTCGAAAACGAAAGGTATGTTATGAATGTGAAAACGGAAGCTTTTACTTTTATGAACAACTTTACACAGATTATCAGCACACGTCATTTACAGTAAAAAAGCGTTCTGACTGACCAAATAAGTAAAACATTTTTATAATTTTAATTAATTTGGGGTTACCAACAACCTCCTTACATACTTGCAAGCTATATGCGTAAATAGAAAAATTTACTCACTAAAATATGAAAGTTAAATATATTATTCTGGATTAAATTGAAGTGTAACAGAGCAGCGGGGTGTGGCTCGTACATTTACTACTGGACGAGCGCCAACACATCGTGTGCGCTGAACTTGTTGCCAGACTTCTGGAGCTAACAACGTAATTAATTGCAAATGTCCTAAACAGAAGAACGCACATAAAATAGAAAAAATACTTGATATGTCACATTTGCACACATCCTTGCTTGAAAAGCCAATTCATGTCGTGAACTAAAAAAAATATGTAATATTTTTTCACAAGTCTCGCGCTCAATTACAGTTCATATTATACACCTTTAATGTTACAATTTTAAAAGTAATAAAATAATTTGAATATGGCAATTTCAAACGCTCTGTATATAATTTATATTACAAATGTATATACAACCAGTGAGTGTTACGTACCAGTAATAAGATATAGATAGAGTGAGTAACTCATACGCGAGCAAACCGGGTTTGATCCCCGCCGGCACCAATGAAATTGTTAATTGCAATTTTAAGTGCTGACTTACCACGTGCTCGGCGGTGAAGGAAAACATCGTGAGGAAATCGGCATGTCTGAGAAATTAGGAAAAATAATATTTCCAAGACATGTAAAGTTCGCCAACACGCATTGGGGCAGCGCGGTGGACGATTCCTTGCCCTAAAACTCTATCAGAAGTGAGATATCAGGCCTGTGTCCAGCAGTTGGACGCATATAGGATGTAACTTAAACTTTTAATATTTCTATGGTATAACGAAATTTGTTAAGGTTGCATGTGTGTATTAAAATTAGTACATAGACGTATTTAGAAGACCTCGTGTTTAAGTAACAAAGGGCGTTAGAGATTATCAAAACAATTGCGCTTTGTGCTTATGAATGTAATACAGTTTTCTGTGTTGGTAAAGTTTTGAACAGCAGCTTATATGGCTGTAACTTTTTTAACTCACTCATACGAGTATACAGATAATTTTACTGCTACATTTTGTGCCTAGGAGACTGCCCGGGTGGGTATCACACCCTCTCACCTATTTTTGGCGACAAACAGCCTTATATTTCTGAGCACTTGCTCGCACTGCAGTGTTCCGGTCAGAAAGGTACAGAGGACTAGTATAATTACAGGCTGTGACATTCCATGTCATTCTTCAGGAGTGACAACGCATCTGTAGCTGTAGCATTCTTTATTTGAAGTCACTACAGATGTCGATGGACTGCAATAGCCACTTTTCAACAAGTTTTACATGATAGAGCCATGCTGCAGCTACGTTAGCAGTATAGTTGTAGCACGAATGGGTCGGCTCGACCGGGGAAGGACCACGCTCTCACAGAATACCAGCGTAATATAGTAGCTTAATGCTGATGTGTTTTGTATGGTGAGTGTAGAGAAACGGAGACCCTTTTTACTGGAAAAGAAGCATTCCATCTTAGACCTCACGGGTGACGACGCATCTGCAATTTCTCTATTGTCTATCAACTGCAGCATCCACTTACCATCAGGTGGACTGTGTGCTCGTTTGTCAACCTTATCCTATAAAAAAGTGGACTGTAACATCGTTTGTAACTTCCGTTTTACAAAAAGATATGAATCTGCGACGTGGTGCCAAAGAAATAAAAAAAAATAAAAAAAAGAAATATGTATCTGAGACGTGATTCTTGCTTGATCACTGCTGACCGTACGAGGCTACTTAAAGGCACTTCTCTGGGTATGCGCGGAATTTCCCGTCCGACAGTAGAACCATAGCTTCCTTTATAATCCAACAAATCTGTAAGCTAAAGTGGCAATGGACCGGTTATATAGCTAGATGAATCGAAAACCGATGGGAAAGAAAGTTGGGGCCAGCATATGGCTCGGAAAATGGACAACCGAAGAGAAGAACGGTTTTAGAGTGGCAACCTTGTACCTGTGTAATCCCTGAACCTGAACGACCTAATTGATATGTAGGAAATCGATGGATATATGCTCAGGACCGTGCTTTATGGCATAACTTGAGAGAGTCCTATGTCCAGCGGTGGACATGTGTAGGTCTGTGATGATGATGAAAGAATGAAAATGGAGATCCAACCAAATTTTGTTTCAAATATATCCACACAAGTTCGCGTTATAAATTTATACTAGGAGCGAACTTGGTACACTTTTGTTTAAATAGTATACAGAATCTATAAATAATGACCCGATTTATTTAGGTGTGAAGAAACGACTTTTATAAATTGAACGTCCCAATTAAACTGTCCTAAATAAAATGATTTAGTTAGGCCGCCCTATTGACATTAATATTGTACTTTATCATTATTATGGCTATGCCATAAAAATACACAAACAAATAAATTGTTTAAATATCACTTCCTTTCATTATCAATTAAGAAAAAACAACTTTAATAATAATTTATTTTTACATATTTAGATTTTTTATATTATTAATTTAATATAAAAATACTAAATAATTTTGAGCTACATATATCATTCCATTAGTAACGTCACATATCACTTTGGTCGAACGAAGCTATTTAAAAAAAATTACGTCTTGTTTAATGTTCCACACGCTATAAAATTTTAAAAACGGAATTCTTAGGAAGCGCTTCCATTATATATTTAAAACGTAGTGTTTTGCGAAAATATGATCTCATAAAAGCTTGCGGACAAACGAATAGCACAAAGTTATTGTTAGTGGGCCAAGGACTAGGACATAAAACATTTAAGCTTTAAATCATACGGTTTGCAAAATATACGAGTAGAATACTTGCAAGGTACAAATGTAGGGCGTTCATAACCACACACAGCTGTTCCTTCTCACATTTCGACATCTACGTTGAGACCAAAGTTCGATTTTCATCAATAAAATTTAACATTTGTTCAATCATTCATTTATTTGTATCATCCATTCCATTACAGGATATAAAAGTCCACTGCTGAACATAAGCCTCCACATCGATTGCCACATAGAACTCATTTGGAGGTTATGCCATATTTGCCATCTTTGACAGGTGGGTTGGCAACCGCAGCATTTTTGCTATTTTGAATTGTTATATCCTGTGTCATTTTTCCGCTACCGCCTCCTACAACACTTACGGGTCATTATTGGGTCAAAAAAATATACGGGTCAATCTTCAATAACGTTCATAGGTATAACTCATATTATATCATTTGCCAACCCGAATGCAATACGTTGCAGCAATCACTAGCAACTATAGGCAAGTTCCGTGTAATTCAACCATAAAATTGTTAAGTACTAAGCACTGATAGCGACAATAAACAATAGATTTCTTAAATTATGGTTTACTACACGAATTTAATATTAGCTTGAGAATATATTTTAATTAACCGTAATCACAGTTACAGTGTCTTATATTTTAAAATTAGTAATTATGCTTGTGAAAATATAACCTTATGTCTTACAAGGTGTGGTAATGTTTAAACATGTGTGTTAGTTTTAGACTAAGGTCTCGTATTTGTACAATAGCATTTTTGTTACAATTTGAAACGTATCGACGTTTTTGCACACGGCAAAAAATTGAATCGATTGTACATTAATAATTTAATTTGCTGCATGTCCATAAGCCTGGTGCGTAGTTCAAAAATGTTCATTAAACCACTGATATACATAATTCGTCTTATTACAAAACGTGATTTTTGATAATCTGAAACTAACTATAAGCTGCTATTTCATGTTGGTATTCTGTGATCTGGCGTGATCCTTTCACTACCCTGAAATATATTAATTGGTCCATGCTTCCACGGTCGAGACAACCCATTCGTGCAACAACCATAATATAGCTGTGTGTAAACACAGACCGTCTTATTAAGAAACGTGCTTTATTCGTAGTCTCGGGCTTAAGCTATGGTTTGAAAAAATTCTTTTTTACTTAAAAACTATTAAGAGTATGAACTTAAGAGTCCATAAACCGGTGCCAGTCTTCGAGAAACTTGATATTTGCTGTCAAATTTCATATTTTATAAGTCAGCTTGCATATTTTATTGAAACAGACTCTAGCTTAAACATTGATATTAATATATCAATGAGCTTAAACCTGATATTAACTATAAAATACTTGTTATAATAAGGTAGAGCAGCATTACGCTACTTATTTACGCTAGTATTCTGTCAGAGCGTCGTACATGGCCCGCTCGAGACGCTGGCTAACGTAAATCAACAATCATTCCTCTTTATATCAACATGATTAAAGCACAAATAATTAACGACGCATTTGATGGAATGTTACTCGTAACAGAAACGTTATTTATAGCGGTCATCACAAAGCTCTGGGCAGTTTCATGCTAAGTGCTTCTAGCCCGCGGCGTCGTGTTTACGTACGGATATAGCCGTTGCCGGGCGGTCGTGTGGTTTTCGACAGGTGCACAGCGTATTAGAACCTAACTGATCAATTTTCTTAACACAACAAGAGACAAGGACATTATAAGTAAAGAACCTTTATTTTAAATAAGGATCGTAACACTTTCACTCTCCGACATTCAGACAATAGTAAGAGAATAGCAATGATCTACAAGATAGCGAATGGTTAAAAGAACCATTAAAATTTATTCAATAATAGATACTGACTTGAACAAAACATTCGATGCTTTATATTTTGTAAAAGTGACACAGCAGCCATTCTTAAGGTGGGTCTACGTTAGAGGGCCGAGCAAAAGCTTAGTACAAGCTAAGCCTCGCGGTGTCAAGTGTGGACGTACAACGAGCCTACAACAATCGCACTGCGAGCGTGATGCAAATGTCTTTGTGTTTGTCAAAAAACCGACAATAGGCGGAGCACAGTCGAGCACGAACCAAACGCTTTTTTTGCGCCCGAAGCAATTAAGCGCTACCCTCCGGTAAACGGGGGAGGGAGGTGGTGAATGCTTATACCATACCCCGCAGCCGGCTACGTGGTTATGTGGAGACTTTTACACCATCCCATTAAACCATTAAACAGATTTGGTGAGAGATCTTCTAAGCCGTAATGAACGCGACCCCCTTTGGGAGAAAGGGGGTCGCCGGCGGCGTGTAGCCGCTGGGAAGTGTGCCTAACTAGGGCAGATTACGAGATGAGATGTGGAAGCTGGGCCTGAGCCGCCAGGAGGTAGTTCAGGTCGGCCGAAAGCTTGTTAGTCGGGTCCAAGAGAGAATTTCTCGGCCTGCGAATACTATAGCGAGTGGGAAATGGGGCTGCATAGGCAGCTGCTTCGCGAATGAGGTGATTTGGGTGGGAAAACCAAACGCTCGAAGCGCGCTCGTTCGAGGCTTGTAAGTCGATCCACACTACACGAATTTGTGCTCGGCTCATGCTCCACTCGTGTTCGGTTCCCCTAGTGTAGACCCACCTTAAGAATGCCTGCTGTGTCACACCGTGCAGTGGCGGTGTAAGAATATCCACCATCCCATATCGGACTGTGGGAGACGTAGGGGGCGACCGAGGGAAACCAACCGGGAGATGGACAATAACAACAAAAAATTAAAAACTACAATTCACCTGACAAGCGTGGCAACTATGGTAAACATGGGGATGTTTGCCATATGAGGCCTTTCAGCCGTGTAGTGGTGGCAAAAAAATTCACCGCCCCATTTAAAGGATGTCATTGGAGGATTTTTCCCTTGTAGGGAAGGTTTGCATAATAGTTTGCATTATTAGGTCTTGTTTGACAGTCGGAATGACGATCGCAGTATCAGAAGTCTTGCACCTTTGACGCTACTCACCTACGTCTGGCGTAACCGAGATGGCTATATCTACCTTCTTTTTCTTTTTATTTGATAGTATAAGAGTGACAAACGGGCACACATTCCACCTGATGGTAAGTGAATGATGTAACCCATAAACATCTACATTTGTCGTCGATTTAGACTCAAGATTCGTCGTCCCTCTGAGGACTAAGATGGAATGCCTCGTTTCCAGTAAAAGGGTCTCCGGTGCTCTACACTCACCATACGATACATAGCAGTATTTAGCTGCTATGTATCGTATGGTGAGTGTAGAGCACCGGAGTAGTAGCTAATTTACGCTGTTATTCTGTGAGAGCGTTGTCCTTCCCCGGTCGAGCTGACCCAATCGTGCTACAACCATAATGTTACGCCGCGCTCAAATCAGCGCCATCTAGTATCAGGAGCGAGAGCGGGGGGAGCTTTGCAGAGAATGACATCGCCGATCTCTCGACCAACAGCGCCACCCGAGGAACTAAGTTTCTAGAAAATCTATACTCGAGCTCTCGGTACCTTACGCGTGTTTACTTGAACATTCCGGATGTTTTGCTGATTTGAATATATAGGTGGCGCAAGATGCGATCGACAGAGAGTTTAACTCGGCGACACAAGCGAAGCTTCGGAGCGAAATTAAGTGATTTAGTGTGTTTAATTATTAGTGTTTTTTAACTTTAATTTGTATAAAGTAAATTAAAGTGTTAATTTAGGTAATTTTATCGGCAATTTTTATTGTCACGAACCCTAAGCTCGTAACAATTGGTGTCAGAAGTGGGATAAAATAATGCCGATTTTACCTAAGGAGGAAACGGAGGGTGTCCGTACCCGAAGTCAACGCCAGCAGGAGACGGACCAGAGGAGATTTGGTGGTGCAACGCCGCAGATGTCTGAGGGCCAGCCGCCGGCCACGGAAGCCGGTCCGTCAGCAGCTTCTACGTCTGTGGCACCTGACTTAGGTGCTCTGATGGCCATGCTACAGGAGCAGCTGCAGCGCGGACGAGAGGAACAGGCCCGTCTGTTGAAAGAGCAGCAGGAGGAACAGGCTCGCCGACAGAAGGAACAGGCTCGCCGACAGGAGGAACAGGCTCGCCGACAGGAGGAACAGGTCCGTCGGTTGGAAGAGCAGCTGCGGGGTGGACAGGATGAACAGGCCCGTCGGTTGGAAGAGCAGATGCTTCTCATGAAGGACCTTCACGCTACCTTCGGGAAAGAGATAAGGGAGGTGAAGGATAAGGTTGCTCAACATGATAACCGCCTGTCGGAAGCTGAGACCCAAATCAACCAAGTTAAGAAAACGCTGGATGAACTCAAACTTGGGGATGGAACTACAGCTCCCGTAGTAGCTTCAGCACCTTCGCTACGTGGGTTCAAGGTGCCACCGTTCGACGGGACTTCTTCCCGGTCAGCCTACAAAATCCAGTTCGAGGCTGTTATGAAAGCGAACGGCTGGAATAAAAGTCAGGCCATGACTGCTCTCACACTAGGCCTGCGCGACCAGGCCTTAACAGTTCTGGAAGCTCTCGGTGAGGAAGTGACTTATGAGCAACTCCTTGAGGCATTGGAGGCGAGATATGGCGACGCTCACCTGGAACACGTCTTTCGTGCGCAGCTTAAAGATCGTGTGCAGCGCATCAACGAAAACCTGCAGCAGTGGGCTCTAGAAGTGGAGAAGCTGGTGCGAAAAGCATACCGGTCTGTACCTGCGCTCATTGAAGGGAACCTGGTGCAGACATTCATAGACGGCATCCGCGACCTGGAAGTCAGAGCTGCTGTGAGGCTCGGGCACCACCAGACACCTAAGGACGCCTTGGCCCATGCACTGGAGGTAGAAGCCGTGCGGCAGGATCATCGTTCCCATCGCGTCAGGGAGGTTGCAGCAGCTACAGTTCACGACCGCAACAGAGGATACAGCCCTAGGTGCTATGGCTGTGGGGAAAAGGGCCATCTTCGATCCAGCTGCCCTAAGCGAACCGTGGAAAGGAGAGTTGATCGATCTCGGGAGGGTAGTGCAGCTAACGGCACTGCCTGGCGGCGACAGGATCATCGTTCACCTCACGCTAGGGAGGTTACAGCAGTTACGGTTCGCAACCACAATAAAGGATACAGCCCTAGGTGCTATGGCTGTGGGGAAAGGGGCCATCTTCGGTCCAGCTGCCCTAAGCACACCCTAGGAAGGGAAGGTGAACGGTCTCAGAAAGGAAGTGCGGCTAACAGCACCGCCCAGCAGCAGCAGGAATACGACTTTGAGATCGAACATCGCAGCGAGAAATCTCCTGGCAACGCAGATGCATTGTCAAGAAGACCTTGTCCTGAAGATGGTAACCATTGTAGTAGGCAAGGTAAGGAAGTGGTATCCGTGAGGATGCTCAGGACAGACCACCTCAGTAACGGGTGGAAGGACAGCCTACGACGTGCACAGCAGGAAGATCCAGACATCAAGCCGATTCTGGGATGGATGAAGGCCCGTGCTACCAAGCCTAAGTGGAGGGACGTCTCAGCGATGAGTTCAACCACGAAAAGCTATTGGGCCCAATGGGACAGCTTGCTGCTTCAGGACGGAGTCCTGTGCCGTAAATGGGACAATGGTCGAGGAGACAGCTGTCGTTTGCAATTGGTTGTCCCTAAAGCTAAAGTGCCGAATGTTTTACAGCTGTGCCATAATGGTCGTTCAAGAGTCCATCTGGGAGTTAAACGAACTCTACTGAAGGTCCGAGAACAGTTCTACTGGGTCCATTATCGTGACGATGTGGAGGATTGGTGTCGTACATGTACAAGTTGTGCGGCTGCGAGGGGACCTCAGACACGGAGTAGAGGAGCATCGAAATTGTACAATGTTGGTGCACCACGGGATAGGACATCCCTTGACATTGCGGAGCCGTTACGGCAAGGCGCAGGAGGGACTCCTAAGATCGTCCATGCGGATCGCTTGGCGCGTTATTGTGGGGCCGATGATGCTCGGGACGAGCATGTCTTAGGAGGGGGCAGTGTTACGCCGCGCTCAAATCAGCGCCATCTAGTGTCAGGAGCGAGAGCGGGGGGAGCTTTGCAGAGAATGACATCGCCGATCTCTCGACCAACAGCGCCACCCGAGGAACTAAGTTTCTAGAAAATCTATACTCGAGCTCTCGGTACCTTACGCGTGTTTACTTGAACATTCCGGATGTTTTGCTGATTTGAATATATAGGTGGCGCAAGATGCGATCGACAGAGAGTTTAACTCGGCGACACAAGCGAAGCTTCGGAGCGAAATTAAGTGATTTAGTGTGTTTAATTATTAGTGTTTTTTAACTTTAATTTGTATAAAGTAAATTAAAGTGTTAATTTAGGTAATTTTATCGGCAATTTTTATTGTCACGAACCCTAAGCTCGTAACAATAATATAGCTGCAACTTGGCTCTATCACGTAAAACCTACTTGTAACGTACCTATATAGCCATAAGATTATTCTGACTTCTCACATAGTCGGTTCTTATGACACCCACGAAAGAAACAAGGTGATGGTTACTCTGAGCTCGCCACCACACTTTGATTAAGACTAGCGACCGCTTAATAGTGATGTCATTTGAGAAAAATATTATATTTCAAATGAATGTTAAAAAAAGTTTCTTGCTAGTTCTTCCCAGGACAGAGGTTTTGTTTCGAAACAGCAGGTGATAAAAACATAATAAATGACTTTCGTTAGATTATCTTCATTTACTGTAATCTTAAATAACTAATTTATTCTATTCCGTCAGTATTTTATTACAATATATGTAATATTTTAATATAATATTAAACTTACTGATATCATAATATTACAGTTATTGGTTTAATGAGCTGGTAAAAATATACCTAATTATATTTTATTTTAATGATTTCTTATATTTACGCGAACACTACACATTTAAATAATACTAGTTTTTAAGGATTTTATCGTGTATACTAATCTTTTTATATGCCCGACGTTTCGTGCACTTTACAGCACAGAACACCCAATATTTGCGCTATATTAGGTGTTCTGTGCTTTACAGCACCCATATCGCCCCCACCCCTCCCGTGACCGTGGGTGCTGTAAAGTGCTGGAAACGTCAGATATATAAAAAAGTTATATATACGCGATAAAATCCATAAAAACTAGTATTATTTAAATATATTTTAATTTGTTTATTATTGTTAATAAATTGACGGTATTTTGCGGAATTATTGGAATAAAAAAAATCATTTTTATAAAATAACACTTATTTCTACTAACATCTTAACGAATACTAAAATATAATATCGGATAAATGGCGACAGATAACGTTGTAAACGGATTAATAATAATTTAAAAAATAATGTTTTAATTTTCATTCGTTTCTATTTGACTTTAAAGACGTCTTTCATATTACGGTTGACGTAGTGTGTCCAGCAATGATGGTGGCCATTAAATTTAACCAAGTCGATGTTGCTACGGACTGAAAAAGAACGAATTAATCGTTCGTAACGAAATATGCGTATACACTTTTATCCAAGATATAAATAAATCGGCCAAACATCCTCCACTATTTGAGATACAATTGTTTTTCAACGGTTTTCATACTTATGTAACGGTACAGGTTAAAATAAATTTGTATAAACATTATTCTATAAAGTGACTAACAATCCGTAATATCTTATTATATTGTATATATATTGTATATATATATATATATATATATATATTGTGTATATATATATATATATATATATATATATATATATATATATATATATATATATATATACCGCTATTAGTGATTAAAATCCGCCCATTAAAATTATGCAATATTAAAATTGTAATAGAAAGAACTTTTAATTAACATACCATTTACCATAACCGCGCCGTAAAATATTACCAATGGTTTTATTTTATTTATCTGGCATTCTTGTTTGTTTGTTTTTTATTAAAAACAGACAAAACTAGGTTCAGCCAGTTACTTATTAGTTAAGCTTATGTGTATTTGATTTATTTATGACTAAAATTTAGTGAAGGCGACTGCTATCGGCTAATACCAAGTACTCTGAATTATAATTATAAAATCAACTTTAACTTCTGATAACTTTGTCAAAAGTGTGTAAGCACCTATATGTAATATCAGCGACAGTTAGTTAAGGTCCGAATATTTATGTAATAAAGTATTTTGAAATTATCCAAAATGCATGGATGAATTGTAAAAGCAAGTAAGATTAGGTTTATTTTTCTGGCATTCTACCTGCACCATGATAATTAGGTACGCCTAAGTTTGACCAACCGCAATCGGTTTCAACCTATTGTTGTACCCGGTTAGGCCTATTTTATAGTTTTAATTAAAATTAACTAAATAATTAAAATAAAAAACACAACTGTATCTAAAATAAAGTTAATATATGAATTTGTTGGAGTAGTGTAGATGGTATTTGCCGTGTAGTGTTAATTCTTCCTTAGAGGATGAGAAATCTTTAGTGAGACCTATATACGTTCAATTGTGGACTTTTATAGACCTTGTCCGGCGGGAGATCTCCCCTTTTCCTTTTACCGCCAAAGCTGTATTGGATGGATGGATGAATGGATGTGTAGAACGCACCACGGAACATTTTAATCTGTTTAGACAAATGTAAAATATAAAAGATAAATATTTACTTGAATGTTATAAAGTATGTATTTCAGGGGGAACAAACTAGTAACCAAAATATGCAGAGGAAATCTATTTACAAATTACAAAAAATATGTTTTGTAATTTTTACCGACATCCAAAGGCGTACCGACAACTGATAGTGATGAAAGGTTCTCGAGTGGCAGTTTCGTATCGGTCCTGAACGAAGTTTCGTGGCACTCCTTGAGCCTGTGTTCAACAGTGGACCTGATGGGTTGTAAAAATGTGATGATGATGATGATTTATTCACTCTCATATTGAGGCCTGTGTAGAGAACATTCGTTGGTACGTATTGTAATATAAAAGCGTGTGTTTGCCGTGTACTACTATAAGTGGGTCAGAATAAGATGGTAAGACCCCTTCTCTACCTGAAAGTCGGCCTAGTAGGTTTCATTCTATTACCTATTTCTGCTGCCAAATAGCATTGTTTGCATTGTTGTGTCGCTGTATTCTGTAGCCTTCTATGTTTAAAGATATTTCCTGTTCATGAGCTGCAATATCCACTTAATGGAAAGTTACAGTTAATCCGCCTATCACTTCAATTTAAATTAAACCCGAAAGAACTCGCTGCACGTTCAATATTCAGTTTCTGTTCTAAGGCGCATTCATTGTATAAGAAAAAGAATTAGACTAATCGTGAGTTACCTGTGCATAAGACACGAATCAATTTCATGACTTGACTGCTTTTATATGTGTATTAATTGAAGATAGACGTATATATCTACCACAGCATCTATTTAACGTCATGTGAACTGTGTTCGTTTGAAAAACCTAATTCTGTAAAAAAAATATTCGTGCTTTCGTATTTTAGAAAATTTTATTAACATATATTAATATTAAAGTAATAAATAATATGTGACTTATTAATAACTAAATACCCAGGCGGATCACTATCTGACCAATTGTGCGATCGCACTGCGATATTTCTACAATTAAAGTCGTCGGCAGTGTCTGATTATTTGTAGAAAGTCGAGCGGAGCTTACGCACAATTTATTTACTCTGGCCTAGATTTATGGACTATTGGACATCGGATATTTATTTCTGTCGAACGCCCAACTAAACAAACAAGTATCAAGAAGTTATTTTCCAGTCTTAGAAACAGATCGTGACTAAAATTAAATCGAACTACGATGCAAAAATACATTACGCTGACTGAATCCCTAACTTTATAATATGACTTTATTGTTAATATAAATATATAACCGATGAGGAAAAAACGTTCTCCAGTGACAGCCTCGTACCGGCAGGCGAAGTGTAGGGTGTCCCCTCACTATATGGAGTGACGACCTGGTAAGACATGCAGGAAGTCGATGGATGCAGGTGGCTCAGGACCGTGCTTTGTGGCATTCCTTGAGGGAGGCCTATGTTCGGCAGTGGACTTGTGAAGGGCTGTAATGATGTTGATTAAGAATATTTTCTCCTTTCATTTCTAAGAGATTTATAAAGCAATCGACCGCGGAGCCGTCAATTGCTTCAAGAATGTTCGAATCTCGCACGGAGCAAGTATTTGTATGACCTCCAAACAACTGTTCCGAATCTGTATGTTTGTCATCGTGCAATTTATGTTCGTAAACTGCCTCCACGTTACAGAAGAAAATCTTATGGTATAAAAACAAACCAGCGAGCCTTACAGTAGTATATATAATATAGTTTACAAATATAAATTGGTTTATATTACAACACACTTTACTACCACCAACCGCGCTCATTGGTCAAATCAAATAGCTCGCGCTTATCCGGCTTCCTGTTACACACTTCCGTCCCTTTTCACGAAATAACTCCCTCAAATTGCGGAAAAGCGAGAGAAAAGATGTTACTCATCAAAAATTAGTCCTCCTCGCTGACCAGTGTCTGTTGGAAGGCTTCATATATCTTCCAAATAATTTTATCCTTAGACACGCTGTTTTCTTGCGATGTTTTCTTTCACCGCCGAATACGTGGTAAATCAGCAAGGAAAATTGCAGTAGTAATGCCATCTACTATCTAAATGACCATTACCGGTACCGTTACAGCCTGAACAGCTGAACATAGCCCTCTCCCATGGATTGCCTTATAGGGGAGATATTCACTATAGTTGCCACGCTCAAAAAATTGGTTGACGACTGCACTTTTTTATTTTCAGTCTGTATTAGGACAGGTCGCTGCTGTCCACGTCCTAATTTGTTTTCCTATGTCGTCTCTTGCAACACCCAGGGGATGATACAAGTTAGTGGATATTGATAGAATTGGAACGCAACCTGATTAGTTCCTTTTATTGTCATCTTTCTATTGGAGCCACTATCTTTGTAGTTAGTCTGTGCTATTTTTAGACATTCTTTTATCTATGCAGTTTGCACGTTCTTTCTATATATTACGCATTAATTTTCTGTGATCACGTTGCAAATAAAACTGTTAATATTACTGTTATATTCCTTTATTTGCTCAAAATCCTACAGATATTCTTACACCGCACCGCCACTACACGGTGCAAATAAATGACACAAAATTCGAAATCTCCCGTTATACGACACTACACGAAGAAAATTCCCATTTTTTTAAGGAACACAGCTATGTAATGGAAAGTGATACTTTTTAATAGCCTTGCCACTTATCTTTTGATAGGAACTAAAACTGTCAGAAGAATTTATGAACTAAATTACCACGTGGATGCGTCATAATGGCTCAGATGACTCGTTATCCGCAGAATGCAATGACACTGCCGTATCTACGTTTATGACCCAGTTATTTAAACTTTTATAACACAATAAAATAACACGTCAAGTTTGTTTTATGATAAGGCAGCGCCGATGTTGTGAAGTCGTTGGCGTCGAATTGTACAAGTTGTGATTATGAGAAATATGATCTAGTCTTTCCTTCTTTTCATAGGATTCTTGGACTGTGCTTTACGTAAAAGGTTGTCTGGAAGCTATCGCTTTCAAAGCGATAAGATAGCTTGTTGTGCCTATTTTATATCATCATAATTAACATTACAACCATTTACAAGTCCACAGCTGAACTTAAGCATCCCCCGAGAAACGCCACAAAACACGGTTCTGTCCCATCTGCATCCATCGACCTCCTGCCCCATCTGCATCCATCGACCTCCTGCATCTCTACTCGGTCGTTACGCCATACTGATACAAGGTTGCACTTTAGAGAAGCTTTTTCCATAATCGGTTGTCGGTTTTTCGAGTTATATATACTTTATAAGGCACGTGAGGGTAATACGGTCACATTAACCTTTGCCGCCCTATGAAACCAAAACTAGTAGAAGGATAGAGACAAAAACGCAAAGTCGTATATTATAACTATTATATTAAGAAAAAAAAAATAGCAAACAAGCATTGTCAATTATTACGAACACTTCGAAAAATCTACTTATAACGCTTACTATTAAGGCTGTTTTTATTTGAAACGATCTCAAATTGAATGAGATTTATGGGCAACAACTACGTTCATCTGTGTGCGATTCAATTCACAACGTTTTTACTGACCGAGCGACCCTTACAAATGTAAAGTAGAGTAGAGAGTAGTAGAGGTTAGATATTTATGAATAGCAATCAGTTAAACTAATAGATTACTACGAGTATGCATTCTGAATTTAAATGATAAAAAGGACAGAATGTATATTACTTATTCTAAACCTTCTCTGCTAATTTGGCCGTATATTTCAAAATAATCCTATATCTTCGTCAATAAGTATTGAGTATCAATTTTAATAACACTTCAGGGGTAAACACATTTAAATTTTGGAGGTGTAATTCTTCGGGTCTAAACGTTCATATGCTTATTGTCGTGTAATATCATCAAGTACAATAAATCTCTCTCTTGGCTATTTAAACTCTTTTCTACTTTAACTTACATATTTTCTCGTGTCACTATGTACATCTGCCATTTATTTTAGTTAATTTCTTAATGGCTGTGTTGTGAATAGCATAGTAGGTTATCCAGAGCCTGAATAAAAGCAGCGCTGGTTTCCAAAAAGAGACCAATATTGAGAAAAGAGCGCATATGTGTGCGTCTAACTATGGAATTTTTAGGAGAAAGAAAAAGAAAGAAGAAAGATGTGTACACGAGAGCATATCAAGAAGCTGAACATGGTTTTGGTGCTACACGAAATCTATTTAATGTCCTGTATATCTTTTTATTTTATTTTTAATAATAATAATACTAAATTTTATTCACTTTGTTTACATTTAGGGTATCTTAAACTATTACAGTACTGGTTTTTGTTCGTCTAGCGTCCATAGCACAAAACGTTAATAGAACGCAATCTATTCTCAGCCCACCATAGAAGTTTGGCTATTCCCCGCCCACCCACCATAGCAACCGCAGTGAGCTCTTAACGAGATTCTTTAAACCTATTAATGGTGATTCGATCATCGCTGACGTCATGGGAACGGCCGTTCATTGCCAATTGTTCTACTTTACATTTGTGTTAGTATTTGCCATTTCTAGGAGCCGCTGTCGTGTTCTCTCACATTTAACCTTCGACCCTAACAACAAGATTATACTTTTCTGAGCTCATAAAATAGATTTAAGAAACTATGAACATTATTATTAAGGTTATAAAATTTACAATAGCTTGTTGGAACTTTACGACAGTTGCATCAAACAGCGATCACGTTATTCCATCGTTAACCTAGAATGCATTTGCATTTGAAGACAGGCATTAGATACATAGCGCTAGTATGCGTAATTGTAGAACCTTTGAAAAAAAATTAAATTTCATCGATATAATGATATCGTCTATTTCATTGTATTATATAAATCATACATAACACTATTTCGGGAACTTTCTTCTTTGGCGCGTCGCTGTATCGGCGAAACACTACCCCAGAGGGCCAGAAATCGGGAGGGAGAAATGTCTCTTTGTATTTTGCAGGAACCTGGAGTTCTTAGGATTTGAACGTAATATTTAAAAAAAAACATATATCATAAAACAGCATCATAATAGCGTTCCGTTTGAGACTAAGACAACCAAGAAGAGAGAGGAGGGCCTCCTTTGTCTGATAAAGAGGCGGTCCATTTTTATCACTTTCTCCTCAATCCTCATGGCTGACAACGGGTAGATGTAGGTGTTTATGGGCTACAGTATCCACTTACCATCAGGTGAACTGTGTGCTCGTATGTTTGAATACAACGCTCCCTTACTCCTACATAAATGACCCATAGTGATTTCTTAAATTTAGACGAATACCACCAAATTGACTAAAATTAAATTAAATATTAAACTTTTCATTTAGATTGAACGCGATAAAATCCACAAAATTAGTCAAGTTAAAAAAGTGACCCAATTAAGGTACGTGAGCGTATTATGTTCACTTTAAGCTTTGCCGCCCTATGAAACCAAAACTAGGAGGTGGACAAAGACAAAAACACAAATTCGTATGCTATAACTAATATATTAGGAAATAAAACAAGCAAGCTTTGACAATAATTAGGAACACATCCAAAAATCAACTTAAAAATAAAACTAAATACGAGTACACTACACCATACCAAAATCGACTAAAATATTTCCTATAATGTCAACTATTAAAATGGCGTCGATAAAGCAGCGCCATTTTGACCCTTTATTATTTGATGGACTGATGAAGAGCTATCGTATCACAAAACCATCTATGCTGACATGGCTGTAGGTTTTGAATTTTAGGAAATGGACATATTAACCGGATGACCACATTACCCTCACGTACTATAAAACTTAATTATTCATAATTCAGTTCACATCATCAGAATACACCAGAAAGAAGTTCAGAATGTCGGCCGATGTGTCACTCCATCGGTCACCAAGATCAAACATTCCGACATGCCAAGGCTCGCACATCATTCACTATTCTAGTAAAAAATATATTACAACTCATCCGAGTTATTTATAGCGTAGAACATAATCTAACAAGTCATACGTTATTTTGGGATTACATTGACGTGATGACTTTCTTACTGGTTTAGATCGTAGAATGAAACATGTATGTATTTTATTTCAACGACTGGAATAAAGATTTGTAGAATAGGTAATATTTTGATTCAACATAATTTTACGGATTTCATCAAGTTCAAAACTTATTTCATTCATGACGCTTTACAACGCACATGCCAACTGGGGACCCCGAGGTATTTGACTTCCTGATGTCATAGTTAACAAAAGCGATATACGCAAAACGAACTCACAATGTCTTGTATGCTGGGGTTTGTATTTAGTTTTATTAATGGGATCCCAAGCAGATGATAGCACACAGCCATCATCTCTATTGTAATTAAGATTTTTTTTCGTTAACCTCGAGGATCCTTGTTAGTAGGAATCGGTGTACTTTTACTAAGGTTTGTGGTCTTTTAAATCTGATTTAAGGGGAAATATAATCTCAAATGGCTTAGCAAGATCCTCCGTTATGCCCAAAGTATTGCAGCATTAATTTTGAAATAAATATATGGTAAAGTTGAGGATTAACGTTAAGGACTATGTTAGACGAAAACACGATTCCGTAAAATTTTCTCGATAGAAAAAAATCCAAAGTTACCTCCAAACTGAACAGTAAACCGCTGTTATTCATAAAATACTTTAAATAAGAACATGAAACTTTGCATACTAACTGAACTAACTATAAAGCAGTGCTTATGTTATTTACTTTTTTTAAAATACCATTATTTTTACTGTAAAAAGAAATTACCTAAACTATCGGCGCGTAAGCTTGATTCCTGTCGTCCCGTTAGTATCGCTCCGGCTTTTGAAGCAAGAAGTTGTGTCGCTTACGATCAGAATACACATTACGCAACAGGACGACGTAAAATTAAAATGGGAAATAACGGTTATAAAAATAAGAAGCGACTGGGTTGGCATTAAGAAACAGGCATAAATATGATAACCTAATGAAATAAGTATCTAACGACCTATCTACTTACAGTATTAGTGATTACAAACATGTCGATACATAGCATATGACGCGCGGGGAAGTGGGGGCGAAGTTAGAATTTGAGCTGGGATATCCCCTTAATGGGACGATTTGAAAGATATCCACAGACTTCAAACTTCCCCCCTTACATCAGCTATATATTGTTTTACGTGGATTTTTATCGATATTCTTGATTGTCCTTTATTAGAGAGACCCTATTCACAATTAAGCTAGTATACTTCTGCTTCTCGTAGAGGGGTAATAAACTTAACGAATGGTAAAAATTGAATAAGGTGTTTACTGTTACGGATCCCTTGTGCTTTCTAAAGCAAAGATCCCACGGTGGCTAGATAAAGGTAGTAATTAATTGTAATATAGTAATTAATTTGCAGAGCCATGCAGTAGCTATATTATGGTTGCGTTATAACGGAGAAGGACCATGCTCTTAGAAAATACAAGCGTAAAATAGCAGCTTAATGCAGCCGCGTTTCGTAGAGTGTATGTAAAGAAACGGAGACACTTTTTACTGCAAACGAGGCATTCCATCTTAGTCCACAGGGGTGACAACGCACCTGCATTTTGATTCTTAATCGAGGATATATGTGGATCATTTGGATGTTTATGGTATAGCATCCACTCACAATCAGGTGGACTAAAGTAGTTATATTATATTCCTCTTTATTTATTAGCCCGTAAAATCAATTGGTAGTCACAGGCAATTGAGTTTTCGATTTTCTAAGTGCTCAGCTAAAACAAAAGTATTTAAAATGTTACTATGGAGGTGTTTTACATACATACAAATCCGACATGAACAGTCACCCAAATCAGGAAAAAAATTTATATTTCTAGGACGTATAAATACTTGTACTATACTGAGATAAAATTTGCGAGCCGCTGCAAACGCTTAGCTACTTTGGTACCAAGCTGTGTAATAGACAGAAAGAAAACACGCTTATTCCAGTTAAGAGGATTGTGAAGCTGTTAATTTTCATACAAAAAGCGATAACGTTTTCTATCCCATAAACATAGTCTAATTTTCATAATTTTTGGAAATGTTGTAGATATTACAAAAACTAGGTCCGTACATTTTTATTTTAAAAGAAATATTGCGTAAGATATAGGTTATTAGGGTCTAAATATTTATATTTTAGACTTAAAAACTTCTTCGAACGTTTTTATTATTTTTAATTAGACTAAACTAACTTACAAAAAAAGAAAAACGTACAGACCTAAATTAAGGTATACTGAATCTAATGAGACCAAAGTTGTCTCATTTCGTAAAGGTTTAGGAGAATGGAAACGATAATAATTGCCTACATTTTATTTTTAATTTTTTTAGAGCCAACATTTTTTTTTAAAATAAAATGTAGGCAATTATTATACTTCCAACATTTGCAACTTTCCTTATCGCACGACGGCGATACGGTGCGAGCGATGTGAGACAGATAGCATTTTTGAAACTACCCACTCGCGCCGCGTATCGGTACTTCACAATCCTCTTACAGCACAAAATTAAAAAATGTGATAATAGGATACAAATAAATAAAGAGAAGTATCTTAAATATAATGAAACTGCGAAATAGATCGGTCTCAATGATGGCACTACAATTAGATTTCTCACGTTTACGCGAACACTACACGTTTAAGTGAAATTATTTTTTTAATTTTATCTTGAATATTAACTTATTTTATATCTCTGACCTTTCGAGTAATTTATAGCAACTATGGTAACGGGGAAAGTGGTGTTCGACGTCCTAATCAAATAGGATAGAAAAATCAGTACTATATATTCACTTATTTACATTGTACTTATAAAATATTTATAAGTCTACGTCTAGCGAAAGTCTAATTTAATTAACTCTTCTTGTTAACAGGATCGAGACAGCAACTTGTCGGTGCCAGCTCGATGGGAGGACAGAAATCTCCGCAACTACCTCAACAAACAGGACGTTGGTAAGTAAAGTAACTTGTTATTATTAGCCTCTTAGCATCCGACCGCCGGGCATTAGACTCTCATCTAATGCCCGGCGGTCGGAATCTCATTATAAAGAGGGTATATAAGCGAGAAGTGTTCACTGTACAGTACCAAATGTATCGGATTTTTTAAGTAAATACTCGTATACTTTTTATCGCAATCGTATATCAACTACCCCATATTGTCCCATGTGTGACGTAAGAGGTAACAGAGGTAAATTGAAACAGGAGATGGGTCAGGTGGGCAGCAGCATCTTCCTGATAACAACTGAAATAATAAAAACTACGTTTTCCAACTTGCCTGAAAAGCGTGGACACTGTGGCTGAAGCCCCCTTGCAATACAATGTAAACGTCGGGTATTAAAAATAAAAATAATATAAATAAAACGCGATAAAATCCGTAAAAGTAGTTTTAATCAATTTACTTACTAAACATATACTACTACTACTGGAGACGCCAGCAACTTAAGGTATCTTCGATAAAGATTTAGTGGACTGTAATTTTGGTGCATACGGCAAAGGGGAAAATAAATAGGTGGGATAGCACGCACTGACCTGATGAGGGCTGCCGCGCCTTCCTCCTGAAGTGTCTGCTATACAGATAGCTCACCACGTGGTTCGGCGCACACGCACTCTCGGAACAGTCTCGTGAAGTCCCACACTCTCCACCTTTGCCCTTACGGGGGCGTCTCACACTTTTATGAGTTACAAAGACACAATGTCTGATGCGGTGAATATTAAACATAAACAGGAGAACTCAATGTTCGTCCTGCGCGGTTTGCGGTTAATGTACATAAGATGCGACGGGTGGCCGTGCGCTGCGGATGGCGTAATATCACTTAGTATAATGACGCGCGCCGAGATCCTCTTTTTCACCTCGGCGGCAGCGCGTGCGGTAGGAAAGGGAAGGAAGGAAGGAAACAAAAAATATGCACTAGTCATGTTGATAAAGTAGATATAACTTAGGACGAACTCAATGCGATATGTAATGTAATGTTGATAAAGTAGATTGTTAACTGGCGTTACCATTTCCTCCCGCCCTTAAAGGGTCACCTTTAAAAGACAACCGTATTATAAAAATTAAAAGGAAAACAAATAAATAAGCGGTATATAAAGTGAGAGGATGCGCTCAATGCGCATGTCTCATCTACTAACCTTACTTGGTAAGCGAGAAAATGTATACATAAATATAATATTGCGGTTTAATACTTTTTTAATATATATAAATATAAACTTAATTCCTAATTTAGATAAATAATTATAATCAAAATAATCGTGATTTATTGTCTTGGGAGAGGGCAAATACGAGCAACAGGACGGAGATATGTTCCCTTAGTAGTTCTCACGGTCACTACTCGAACTACGCCATCCTTCGAAGGATGAACAGACTCGACAATCGCTAATGGCCAAGCAAGGGGCGGTTCATTATCATTTATCACAATTACAACCATGCCTGGTACGATAGCCGTAGACGGGGTGTTCCACTTCTGACGAACTTGTAATCCGTGAAGGTATTCCGTCCTCCACCGGTCCCAAAACGACTGAACTAATTTATCCAGTAAAGAATGCCTGTGTAACAGACTGGTAGAGTCAGATTTGACTTTGGGTGCGGGTAATGACAATAAAGGTGCGGTATTTAAAAAATGACTCGGAGTAAGAGCTGAAGGCTCTGCAGGATCAGAACTTAATACTGTCAAGGGCCGCGAGTTTAGCAAGCACTCAATTTGCGCAAGAACAGTATTAAGCTCTTCGTATGAAAGTAACTGATGTCCGATAACTCGGAACAGATGCGTTTTTACGACTTTGATCATACTCTCCCAGGCGCCTCCAAAATGAGGAGAGTTGGGACAGATGAACTTCCATGTTATACGAGTCTCAGCACACTCTTGCTCAAGCTTTGGGCGGTATTCAACGTTTAGAAATTTATAGAGATCGCGAAGATACGAAGCGGCACCTTTAAAATTCGTTCCATTATCCGAATATAAAAACTGAATCGGCCCTCGTCTAGAGAAGAAACGTTTAAGCGCAGCGAGGAAACTAGAACTACTAAGATCTGTAGCGATTTCTATATGTACAGCTTGAGTCGTGAGGCATGTGAAAACACATAAGTACGCCTTCTCGCTGCGTACACCACGACGACGTACAGGAGTGTATGCGATAGGACCGGCATAATCGCAGCCCGTGTGTGTAAATGCCTTAATAGCTTGTCTTACACGACTATGGGGAAGATCAGCCATCAAAGGGTAAGTTGGACGGGGTCTAAGCCGGAAACATACATTACATTTGTAGACTCTGCTTCTCACAGTGCGGCGTGCGGAAAGTATCCAAAATTTTTGACGGAGCAATGACAATAACAATTCAGGCCCAGCGTGTAAATTTTTAATATGATAATAGTCAATGATCATGTTCACTACATGATCACTGCGCGGGAGTATAATTGGATGTTTTTGCGTGTAATCTAATGCGGAGTTCGAAAGACGACCACCAATGCGGATTAAACCATTCTCAATAAAAGGCCTTAAACGATTGAAAGCGGGTGAGCAAGGTTTCTTACCTTCAATATTTAAATATTCCACTGCAAAATGCTGTTTTTGCAGGGCGCGGAGGATTATAACCTCAGAGAAACTGAGATCATCAGCAGTCACTACAGTAGTGCTGCGGCGGGGCAATAATTTAGCAAACTTACACACGTACGCAATTATACGTAGAAGTTTACTCCAAGAAGAGATGCGGAATGCGAGCTCATAAATCGCAGAATTACAGACGGATGTGCACACAGTGTGCGACAAAATCTTCTTCTCAGGCATATTTGCAATAACCTCATTGTCTAAAGTACGAAGAGGCCATTGAGATGGATCTAACGAAGTCCACTGAGGCCCATGGAGCCACAGGGGGTTTGAAACTAATTTATTTGGCGTAACGCCGCGTGAAAGTATGTCAGCGGGATTCTCAGTACCTGCGACATGATAAAAGTTATCAGCGCGAATATTGTCGGTAATCTGAACAACGCGGTTTGCAACAAAGGTCTGCCACTTGTGTGGCGAACTCTTTATCCAGTACACAGCTACTTTTGAATCTACAAAGGCATAGACTGATATTGCAAGGTCAAGAGAATAATTGTCGAGTACTCTGCGAAGCAATTTTGAGAGTAAAACCGCTCCACAAAGCTCAAGGCGTGCAATAGATAGTGGTTTCGTCGGTGCGACTTTAGTCTTTGCACAAATCAACTGGACGGTGTTACCATTGACGCTCTTTACATGTATGTAGACTACGGCACCGTATGCGTGCTCGCTGGCGTCGGAAAACCCCAGGAGTGACGCAGTACAGTTTTTGGATACACCAACATGTCGCGGGATACGTAAATCATTAAGAGCTGGTAATTCAGCACAGAATTGCCTCCACATCTTAATAATTGGCGGTGGTGGTATGTCGTCCCAATCTAAATTAAGTTGCCAAAGCTGCTTTATTAACAATTTGGCGTACGCGACTGTGGAAGCAACGAAACCCATTATGTCCCACAGGCGAGCGACAGTAGATAAGATGGCGCGCTTAGTGCACGTCACATCAGCGGGAACAGATATCTTAAAATAAAAGGCGTCACTATCGGTAGACCAACGCAAGCCTAGTATTTTATGTGGCATTGATTTATCGAACTCTACTTCTCCTGTAATTTTATGAGAAGTAGGGAGGTCATCTAAAACAAATCGACGGTTGCTATGCCATTTTATCAGGTCCCATTGGGCACCCTTGAATAAGTCTATCAGCTGCCGAGAGGTCTCACTGGCCTCGGATTCACTGGGCATAGAGAACGCGATGTCGTCCATATATAGCGAAGTAAATGCGATACGACTCGCAAGCGGATACTTTGCGCCGTCGTCATCAATGAGCTGTCTTACCGTGCGCAATGCATGGTATGGACTCGAAGTTAAACCGAAGCACACGCGATTGAAGTGGTATAACACAAGTGGGTCTTGTGGACGGAAGCGGTATAGGAAGCATTGGTAACGACGATCAGAATCGCGAACAACTATTTGCAGAAATTGTTGGCGACAGTCGGCTGTCATAGCGATTGGATGTAAGCGGAAAGTTAAAATTATATTGAACAAGTCGCCTTGCAAATTTGGTCCTGAATGCAGAATATCATTTAATGATTGCCCAGTGCTAGTCTTACTGCTAGCATCCAGGACGATGCGCAGACGCGTTGACTTCTTATCTTCGCGTAAGACTCCATGATGCGGTATGACATATATTGGAGCGGGTTCATGAGAGTCATACGGCGGTGCGGGGGATATATAATTTTTAGCTAAGTATTCCTTTATGATGTAATCATATGCTAACCTTAATGTAGGCGAGGCTTGAAGTTTCCTCTTCAAGCACATGAATCGTCGTCGAGAGGTTTCATAAGAATCTCCGAGAGAGTAAACGTCATCTTTAAATGGCAGGCCAACAATATATCTACCAGTAAAAGGATCGCGGGATGTCGTAGATTTATAAAACTCTTCACATTCAATGTCTGAAGGACACTGAATGGGCGGTGCGGAGGGTGGCTGTTCAAGCTCCCAAAATCGTTGCACTAATTTGTCAACGATAGGAGACTCTAGAACTGAGCAGCACGTTAAAGAATGATTTACCTGAAGTGTCTGCACTGAGCCCATAATAACGTAACCAAATACCGTATTCAAAGCCGAGGGCCCGGACAAGTCGTTAGACGAATAAATTACGTCTGGACATAGTAAGTGCGGGAAAAGGGATGCGCCTATCAAAACATCAATTTTATTAGGCATGCTATAACATTCATCAGCGAGTCTTATGCCATGGAAGTGTGATAAGACAGATGTGTCTACCACAGCGGTGGGCAAAAGGTCGGTGATTTGATCAACAACTAGCGTTGAAATATTGAAGTTAATATTCGAGTCGAATCGTGAGAAAATTTTAATATCAATCGATTTCGATTTTACAATTTTTTCAACTCCACCGAATCCCTTTACTACAGTACATTCGGTATCGTGTTGTTGAACGCGTAAACGATGACAGCACTCTTTAGTCATAAAATGGCTTTGAGCCGCGGAGTCTAATAATATACGAATAATTTGTTTCTCTCCCTTAGCATCGTAAGCAAATACTTGAGCGGTTGATAATAAAACAGTTCTCTGCGAACGACTTGCGCGCGCGGGAGGCGGTGAACGTTGAGAAACATTCTTGAACGAAGTACACAGCGCGACGTCTGAACGCGCACCTGCGGTGAGGGGTGGCGAGTGTGCGGGCGCGGGGGTTGTAGACTTCAGTGTAACTGGCTGAAGCGGTGGAGAACGCGCCAGCGCAGGGGAAGCATTATCGCTTCTGCGGTGGAAGTGCAACAATGTGTGATGTTTAAATTTACAAACTCGACAACTATAATTTGAAGAGCAACTAGACACTCGATGACTTAAACTGAGACAATTCACACATGCATTGTTACTCTTTACGCATTTAAATCGTTCCTGCGGCGTCATTTTATTAAAGTCTGCACACTTAAATAGGTGTTGATGCACAATATTATCGCACAGACACTTTGAGCAACTAGTCGTCGTGCTTACGTACGCCTGATACTTCGGCGACGAAGTATTATTACAGCGACGATTATTACCGTTACCTCGTCGATTGTTTGGTGCGCTATTAGAATTTGTACTAGAATCGGTGCGTTGCAAAACTTTAGAGCGGGTCTTAATAAAATTTACTAAATCATCAAAGGTAGGTACCATCGAGTTATGACTATATTCGAAAGAGCGAATGGTATCCGGGTCCAGCTTCTTAAGCGCGATATGAAGAACAATTAAGTCCGCGAGATTATCTAACTTTAAGTTTTGTAAAGCGCGCACTGCACTTATAAAGTTATCAGTAAATAAATCAAAATTATTTGCGGTGGCCGATTGCAATGGCTTAAATTCGAACATCTGATTAATATATGTAGATGCTAGCATACGCCGGTCTTCATATTTGTCAACGAGTGCTTGCAATAAAATTTTATAATTTTCAGCGCAAGGAGTTATACCTGAGCATACAGATAGGGCTTTGCCCGTTAGTTTACCTAGCAAATAGTATAACTTTTCAGCGTCGGTAAGCGATGTGTTGTCATGGACGGTTGATTTAAAGCTAGCATAAAATAAAGGCCATGAGCGAATGTCACCCGAAAATGGCATAAGTTCGATAGGCGGAAGTGTGAATCTGGCTTTAGATGGTGTACTAGTACTTTGTGAATTAGATTGCGAATATTGTAAATAAAGCCTATTTATTCTACCGCAAAGAGACTCAAACGCAATGAGGCTGTTATAATCAGGTTTAGCAATAGGGTTTATTTTTAATAAATGTGAATTATAATTATCTAAGACCTGTTTAAACTCAATACGTAAAGCATTAATATTAGAACTTCCATCAAGAAAACGCTCCATCGTGGAAGTGTTTGTGAGGATGTCCGAGGACATATCATATATTTTTTGCACTATTTCAAATAAAGCATCTCGTTTAGCTAACAATAAAACCAACTCAGCATCAGGTGTGCCCTCATTATCCGAGGAATCGCTATTATTCGATGCTATTTGTTTTTTAGGCGGCATTACAACTTAAGTTATGCGGCAAAAATAATATAATTATAAGCGGGTAGTCTGTAAGCGACCTCGCTACGCGGTTGAATTATTAAATATTAGTTTTGTTAACGATGAACTTTAATTGTTAACTTTTATAATAATTATGAAGTTATTTATAACGAATATAATGCTTAAATATATGTGCAAATAATAAATGTAATTTAACAGTATAATCTATAGATGTAGTTAAAAGTTGATGACGTGATGTGAACATACAACAAATAATTTATATAGATAATTATATGCTTATTCATTCTATGAATGTAGTTTTAAAATTACTATGAATGTCACCTATTAGGACCTATTCTAGTGTTCTAATAAGGGCGGGGTTAATCCGAAGTCGGATTAAAATATAAATAATTAATTATATAAACGCTTATTACGATAACGATCTAATAAGGGCGGAAAGTCAAGGTCCATCCAGCGAGAAGTGACCATTAAAAATGGAGACGCCAGCAACTTAAGGTATCTTCGATAAAGATTTAGTGGACTGTAATTTTGGTGCATACGGCAAAGGGGAAAATAAATAGGTGGGATAGCACGCACTGACCTGATGAGGGCTGCCGCGCCTTCCTCCTGGAGTGTCTGCTATACAGCTAGCTCGCCACGTGGTTCGGCGCACACGCACTCTCGGAACAGTCTCGTGAAGTCCCACACTCTCCACCTTTGCCCTTACGGGGGCGTCTCACACTTTTATGAGTTACAAAGACACAATTTCTGATGCGGTGAATATTAAACATAAACAGGAGAACTCAATGTTCGTCCTGCGCGGTTTGCGGTTAATGTACATAAGACGCGACGGGTGGCCGTGCGCTGCGGATGGCGTAATATCACTTAGTATAATGACGCGCGCCGAGATCCTCTTTTTCACCTCGGCGGCAGCGCGTGCGGTAGGAAAGGGAAGGAAGGAAGGAAACAAAAAATATGCACTAGTCATGTTGATAAAGTAGATATAACTTAGGACGAACTCAATGCGATATGTAATGTAATGTTGATAAAGTATATTGTTAACTGGCGTTACCAACTACTATACATAGCATAAACACTCACGCCTGTCACCCAGAGGGGTAGGCAGAGACTACAGACTTCCATTTGGCACGATCCTGACACACCTCTCTCGCCTCCTTCACATCCATACACCTACGCATACATGCTCGTCGGTTAAGGGTACTCCTAATTTGGTCCGTTTTTAATAAATCGCCAATTTGGTCGATAAATTTTTGCCTAGGATGTCCCTTTCCGACTCTACCATTCACTTCTGCAACATAAATTTTCTTTGTCAGTCTTTCCTCATCCATTCTTTCCACATGACCAAACCACTGAAGCATTCCTTTCTTAATCCTGGTCTTTACTTACTACTTTGACAATAATATATGTATACTTATATATATATACAAACAAAAAATAATAAAATCTACGTTTTCCAACCTGCCAGAAAAGCGTTGACACTGTGGCTAAATCCCCTTACGATACAATGTATGGGAGAGGCCTATGTTGCCAGTGGACTTTTATTGACTGTAATAGATTGATAGATGGATGTGGATATGTAATAATAATTAATAATAATAATAACTTAGGTACTTACTACTTGACAGTGTATTTGATTTCCTTGTTGTGAAGGTCACCTTAGAAAGTTGTCGTTCAACATTAAACACGTAATAAATCTGCGCGTAAAAATATTAAAATAAACATACAATATTAAATATATATTTTTATAGAAGAGGGGGAAAACGAGCACGCGGCTCACCTGATGGAAAGTGTCAACCACCACCCATAAACAACTGCAATACCATGTGAACTGCAGGTTCGTTGCCGGCCTTAAAAAGGAGTAAGCTCGTGTCTTGTAAGTGGAAAAAATATAATAATGAATAAAGTTGGCCAACTACGCACTAGAGCTGCCCATAGCACACTACTGGGTTATGGAGCAACTGGACTAGTGGATCTAATCTATATACGTTAAAAAGAGTTAGAGCCTACGTTCTACCTTTACCTTATAATTTAATTAGAGAAACACAACTTTTAAATTGAAACGTGGTAGAGTCACGCTGCATCTATATTGTTGTTGTAGCATGGATGGGAAGGACCACGCTTTCACAGAATACCGGCGACAAAATACGAAACATAGAAGCCTAACCCTTACCCTTTTTACTGGAAGCGAGGCATTCCATCTTGATTCTCAGGCAACTTGACAACAACGCATCTCCATTTTTATTCCTAATCGAGGATAAATGAACTAGATATTTATGAACCACAGCATCTACTTACCATCAGGTAGACTGGCTCGTTTTTTTATAGAATAAGGATGACATACGAACGCGTTACATGTGGTAGAGTCACGCTGCAGCTACATCTCACAGAATACCAGCGTAAAATAGTAGCTCAATACTGCTATGTTTCGTATGGTGAGTGTAGAGATCTAGTGAACCTTTTTCATGGAAACGAGGCATTCCATGTTTGTCCTCAGGAGTGACAACGGATTTGCGTTTTGATTCTTAATCGATAATAAATAAAGATGTCTATGGGCCACAGCATCCACTTACCATCGGGTGGACTGTGTGCTCGTTGTCACCCTTATTCTATAAAAAACACAGTTTGTTACCATAATTCTATACAAAAAAATTATGAATGTTTTACAGAGAAGGCGAGCCGTTGGATAGGCGGCATCTACGATTACAGTGCTCGCGCGTGGAAGTGGGGTGGGGAGTTGCGCCAGATGCACTATCAGTCGTTCTCTAAGATGAAAAAGCTGGCCCCCGAGGAGCTCAAGTGGAACTGCATCGCCATGATGCCAGAACTACTATACAGGTACACTCAAAACTTCGTTTCTTTTTTACTGAATTTAAAATAATAAGGAAGTTAACTGGTTTGAGCCCCGCCGGCAATAAAATTGTTATTTGCTATTTTACCACGTCCTCAGCGCTGAAGGAAAACTCCGTGATAAAATGCTGCATGTTTGAGAAATAAAAAAGGTGTGAAGTCCGCCAACACGCGCATCGCGTGGACACTTCTTTAAACCCCTCTGTGGCCCGTGCCCAGCAGTGGGACGTCTATAGGCAGTAACTTTACTTTTATTTTAATATGTTGGTATGCTACCTTTTATTTTCATATTTACTTAGTTTTCTGGTTTGTTATGTTTTCATTTTTGGTGGTTTGTGTACACCTGTTAAGCAGCAACTCATTCATGGACAAGGAAGCTGTTTATACTATACAAACTTTTTTTTTGAATTTCTAAAGAACCATTGGACGTTGATGATAGAAAGTTAGACAAACAGACAAAAATTTTAAAGACCAGTAATTTGGTTTCAGTATCCTTTACGTAGTCCCATAGACTCGTTTTTTCCGGGAAATATTAGAATTACAGACACGACTTTTCTACAGATTTATTATATGTATAGATAAGTAATTTAGTTGCTTAATTTATAAAGTAAGCTATTAGTATGCTTGTTTATTGTCTTAAATAAAGAGAAAAAATTATGTTTTTGAGTTGAGTAAATTTTCTAAAATATGACATTGTCGGTACAAGGGTCTACAGTACACACAATAACAAGTCTGCCTAACAAGATGAATATGAGAAACTATTTAAAGAAGTTTCAGTAAACATAACAGCTGTCACGCCCAATCACATGACAGCTGTTATGCCCAGTATTGAAAAGAAGGCAAAAGAAAAAGAATCAACATAATCTTGCCCTGAATCACCGTCAATCATACGGAACGCAACAATCTTGCTGGAAATGCAATTATTAATGAGTACGCCTCGTTTTTTTTTGTTTTCCTTTTGCTTGGTTTCTTATACTCCCAGTACTCATTTATAGATGCCAAATAATAAATTATTTACAAAAACATAAACCGACTTCAGTTGTCATCAGTTGGCAACAAAAAAACAACAGCTATAAACTGTAAATACAGACTGCAGGTAAAAAACAAAATAGATTGACTAACCTCGGAGATATTGTGTTACATATATTAAAAAGAAACACTATAAAATTTTCCTCCTTTTACGGAATCGGTTAAAAATATTATTGGATGTTTGTGAAACTTTAAACCGAATGCACGGCATATATTCATCATCATCATCATCATTACAGCCGTCCACTGCAAAACATAGGCTCCCCCAATGTACGCCACAAAGCGCGGTCCTGAACTACCTGCATACAATGACTTACTGTATCTCTTACCAAGTCGTCACTCCATCTAATGGGGCCACCCTACACTTCTCTATAGCTTGCTGAGCGACATTGAGCTTCGCTTTGTTACACATGACCTTTCTTTTGTCCATGTTTATTTTAAAAACTATCCGTTAAGTAACACTTTTGAGGTGATTAAACACAGTTATCCCCCAGGTCCTCCAGAGATTCTGCCATACGGACTATGATGTTGACAAATCGAAGATTAGTGGTGTACTCAGCATTTGAATACCGTAACCTTTCCGGTTCAGTAGCGCTGAAAACTTTGAACAGTGCAGCTTTGAAGAGTTTCGGGGATAAAGTCACCCTTACTTATACATCTCTGCAGTTGGATAGATTTCGTACTCTGGTTCTGAACTCGGATAGGCATCGTTGTCCTACTGTACAAATACTTCAGCACTTCGATGGGTATACCGACAGTCATCTTGGCACTACTGAAGGGACTGTAGCACTGCTCAAATTTCGACGAAATCATAGTTCACATACGTAAGACAATGTAGCAGATTGTACTCATCTGTCAACTCCAAACTTTGCCAAAGGGTAGTGGTATGTGGTCTGTGGTACTGAAGCCTATTTCGTAACCAGTTTATTCGGGAGACTGGATATCGCCGAGTCTGTGTGCGTCGTTCCATTCGTAATGACTCT
The DNA here is from genome assembly GCA_036936625.1 of Parnassius smintheus behrii. Taxonomy (NCBI): domain Eukaryota; kingdom Metazoa; phylum Arthropoda; class Insecta; order Lepidoptera; family Papilionidae; genus Parnassius; species Parnassius smintheus. The sequence goes on from JAUPFT010000007.1 coordinate 50,017,829, forward strand.
CGAAAACAGCACGTAGAAGCCTTAAACAAACATTCAACCCAAGTTTTGGTTTGGTTTGGAATGGTAAGGCAGACGCGGCTAAGAAAGGAATGCAATCTGTAGTTTTTTAAAAGAATCAATCAAGAAATCTGTTTTTTGTATATATTTCAATATAGTGTGGTATATATTCTTCTAAACAATCCAATATTATGATTATAAATGTTAAAACAAATTTTATTCAGTCGAAACGCAAAATAGTTCATTCATTACAAAAATTGGTAATTCATTCTCGGACAGTAATTCTGGAAACATCTTTATACCAAAACGAACAAAACACTAAGACTAGGAATGAAGCCAGACATCTTGTTATAAAACTTCTAACAGGGATCTGCTTTCGGCCATCCAACGTACCCGAGAAAGTTAAGAAAACGTGCAACAATACAACACGGAAACAAGTCTTTTAAAAGCGAAGTTAAGAGGAAGTTTAACTAACTCACGGAATAAATAAGACGTGGAATTGGTTTGTTCCGACATGTTACGACTTACTTAAAACTTCTACTTGTAGTTTTAGTAGTGGAGAAAGACTAGGGTAGCTAGATGGTTGGGAGTCGTTTGGATTCTGTCGACATTTTAAATGAGATCATTTACTAGACTCCCGACAAAACTCAAAATCTCCAGACAAACAGCTTCTTTAACGTATGGCTTTTGATTTAATAAAAGCTGAATTAGTAATTAGACTGAATTTTGAAATAAATTGTTTTTCATTTTAAATGTTTTCTGAATACTACTAAAGGATCCAAATTGATGGACTCTGGTCAAGTCCAATGCCAAATACATGTGGCAACCTAAAACCTAAGTGTACTTACTAAAACCCCGACATTTTTAAAAATTATCCAGATATTTTGGTCTTTCGACCTGGCAAACCTAAGAAAGGTTGTTCGCTAATATAAATGTGTATTCGTTCCGTTCTGTGGGCTCGTTTTGCTTACTGAGGAAATACAAAAATCTTATAGCGTTTAACTAATAGATCAAAAAACATATCAGTGTTTTAAAGGATACAATCCAGAGATTACAATGGCGTAATAAAACAAATTTGAAATAGACCGGTAACGCAGAGTGAGTGGTGTCGGATGTATATCACTACGATCGCTCGACAAAGTCCAAAGGTAGTGATATCACAACAACTTACGAAAAGCTCTTTTGGTTCAGCAGCGGATGTGATGAAGAATGAACGAATGAATTTCGTTATTGCACAAATTTTGCCAGGATATTTTTAAATTTACGCTATTACAGCCTATAAAAATCTAATGCCGGTCATAGGCCTCTCTATAGACTGCCTCATAGGTGGTACTCGTATTTTACGATTGACAACCGCAGTTTTTTTAAATTGTTATCAGGTGAATGCTAGTAGCCCATCACCTGTTTCAATTTCTCTCTGTAACTTGTTACGACAGCCACTACACGGTAAATTTACGCAAAACATATGTTGATATTCTTATACATCAACGAGGCGCAATGTGACCAGAACAGTTAATTTGCAATTTACTGTTCTGGTCACATTCAATGCATGTCATTGTAGTATTATAATCAAAATGGTAAAGGAAATGATAAATCAAAAGAAATATTTAATTGTACCTATGACAAAATATTAATATTAAAGTCAATAAATAGATATAAGGAAATATAACGCTGTTTGCAATTAAAGAATCCTAAGCTTGTACAGTAATTAAGAATAGTAAAAAAACGAGAACATAGCTTAAAATTAAAACAAAACAGTCATCCTTTGATCCTCACTGTAACAAGTTGCTGGCTGTATTAAACTTTGAAAATATATTATAAAATAAATAAATGATGTAAAAGTAAAGTAAAGTTACAGCCTATATAGGTCCCACTGCTGGGCACAGGCCTCCCCTCATTTCTGAGAGGTATTTAGGGCAAGGAAGTGTCCGCCACGCTACCCCAATGCGTGTTGGCGAACTTCACATGTATTTGAAATATTTTTTTTCTAATTCCTCAGACATGCAGGTTTCCTCACGATGTTTTTCTTCACCGCCGATCACGTGGCAAATCAGCACTTAAAATTGCAATTAACAATTTCATCGGTGCCGGCGGGGATCGAACCCGAGTTCCTCGCGTTCTGTTATATTTACAGCGAGCGTTAACCATCTGAGTTACCAAAAAGTTAGTTAGTAAAATGATGTGCTCACCTGAAATTGATTTGCATGCTACTTCTTAACTCAGAATTATTTAGAATTAATGTACACATGTAACTAACCAAATAAATATATAAACAAAAATAAAAAAGCTTGCTTTAATCACCTTATGTAATACCTAACGCAATAATGAACGCACGGTTATAGCAAAAGTTTTCTCATTAGCTCAATAACCCAACAATACTGTGACAAAGTACATAGCCATTGAAATACGTGACAAATGTCAAGTTCGTGACGAAAGTAACGTAGGGGAAACGAGAGCCATTGTGGGGAAGCATAGTGGCTCACGAGCGGCAGTCTGCGGCGACCCTAAATCCCTCGGTCATCTGATCTATAATTCATTCACCAAAATCACCACATGATCCAAGCTACAAGCGGTAATTTCATTTATTTATAACGCTATTTGTTCACAATTGTACATATTAACAGATTTAGTACAAATTGAATTTAAAAAATTAAATTGCTGCCGGATATAATTGCGTAAAAATAAATAGAAATTAAGAGGATTGTAAAGCTGTGAATTTTCATACAAAAAACGATAATATTTTACCTTTTACCTTTGCGAGACATTTATAGCTAGAAAGTGACAAAACACTATTTAACTAATCAATTGTTTAAAAATGTTTATGAAATATGGCCTACGGATAGGGACTACTTACTATTTGTTCGTAAAGTTTCATCACAATCGGTTCAGCCATTCTACAGATAAGCTTGGACACACAAACAGAAAAATGTTTTAAAAATGGTGGTAAATATATATATATATATATATATATATATATATATATATATATATATATATATATATATATATATATATATATATATATATATATATATATATATATATATGAGATTCAATTTAAGTCTGTAAAGCAAAAATAAAAATAATATATTTTTAATATATTTATATATCGCTTTAGTGTTTGCCTTGGACCTTCCCAAAAAACGTATAATGAACGACAGTTTGCGAAAACCGATTACGCTTAAACAAAGATCGATACCACGAAACAGTATAAAAGTTTTACGAGCGGCTGCGGACACGGTGGAATTGGATTATGCGTCCCATTGTGCTGGCGACCCCTTAATCCTTCACGCAGATGGCGGTGTGACGTGGAAATTTATTTAAGGATTATGGAATGTGATTTAAAAGAGCCCTCGATTTGATTACACTGTGAGATCTTACTATTGGCAAAAATATATTTATTTGTATTTTCCTTTTCCACACGACCCGAGTTAACTGGAAGAGAATACTGAAAGGCATTAAGTGGGCCCTTTCTTATCCTTTTATTAGTAAGTAGAGTATAAATAAATGGAGCGAAAATTTTTATAGGATATGGGTGACAAAAAACCACACAGTTCACCTGGTGGTAAGTGGATGCTGTAGCCCGCAGACATCTACATATTATATCCTTGATAAGAATCAAAATGCAGATACGTTTATCACCTCAAGGACTAAGATGGAAAGCCTCGTTTCCTCGTTTACACTTACCATGCGAAACACAGTGGCATTAAACTGCTATTTTGCCCTGATATTCTGCGAGAGAGCGGAATTCACCCGGTCGAACCCACCCATTCATGCTACAACAATTATATTATAGCTGCAGCGTGACTCTACCACGAACTGCCATAGTACTTATACTATCACTAATATAAATACACCAAACATATTTTGGTTCAAGATATTGTGCCTGTATGATTGAACTATTATTATAACAATATTTCGTTTTACCTTTGTCCATGTTTGCAAAAAACATAGATAATATCGTATGGCTACGTTTCCCCATTCTAATTTAAAAAATTACACATCAAAAAGTACACACAATTTATATGACACTATTACGCCGTTGTTCTACCAATATGTGCCTTTTTGGAGTTTAAAAAATAAACAAACTAATAATACTATATATCTATATATAAACTGTACATTAAATTTTCATCAGATATTATAATATGAACAGTTCAAGGCAAGGGGTTCAATTTATGAGACGTCAACAGCAGTCAGCAACATCAATCAACGCTGTACGCTTGAATATAATATAAGAATTTATGTTTCAGTCAACCGATGTGACTTTTGATTCATATTAATTTAAATGGTCAACCAATCTACCATAAATAATTAGGTCTAATGATGATTTGATAAGCTGAGCAGCTGCTGTGAATAAATATTTTATGTAATATATGATATATAATCATAGTACATTATACTTCAATGTATATAATAAGTTACGTACGTGAGAGTAATATCGTCATCTTAAGCTTTACCGCCCTATAAAACCAAAACTAGGGGAAGGACAGAGACAAAAACACAAAAATGTATACCACAACCAATATATTAAGAAAAAATTGCAAACAAGCTTTGGCAATAATTAGGACTTCGAAAACTTCTTTATTAAACACTTCGAAAAATCTACTCAAAAAAACTACTTACTGGTGTAGTACCTTACTAAAATGGACTAAAATAATTACTATTACCTCTATTAGTACTATAATGTCAACTATCAAAATGGCGTCGATAAAGCAGCGCCCTTTTCACCTTTTAATATTTGATTGACCGATGAAGAGCTATCATATCACAGAGCCATCTATGCAGACAAGGTTTTAATGCAGAGAAGGTAGTTTTTGATAAAGCTAGCATATTAATGGGATTACCATACAACCCATACGTATTATGTACCTCTAAAAGCTGTAGTACCTACCATATGTTGTGCAAAAATATCAAGTGTTTGCTATATTATGTGCAATTTCGAGAGCCAAGCTAGCTCAGAACCTAAGTTCACGCCGTAAATTTCACTCGACCCGCTAGCAATAATGTTAATTGCAATTTTAAGTGCTGATTCACCACTTAAGCAAGTCATTGCGAGGAAATCTGCATATTTAAAAAATAAAATATTTCGAGGATGCCCAGTTATGGATCGTATAAAGGCTGGATATTACTTTTTTTTTAAATCAAATACAATTCCAACATATGCTGTATTAAAAATGCAACCTGTTATATATAAGAAATTATGATGAAAATTTTCTGAACCTTTATTCACATCCCATTTGAATGCATATCCATTAACCTCTCTTGGAATAGAATTATTAGAATTATATATATATATATATATATATATATATATATATATATATATATATATATATATATATATATATATATATATGTAATTCGGAGCTTAAGATGTGCTGAATACATTTCACAAATATATTCCATAAATTATTTGATAGTACAATATTCTTTCTTTTTTACCATGAATCGCGACTAATTAAAACCGAATTTATTTCAGATGGGCACCACGAAGCTGCGTCGAAGCAAGGCAATACATTTGCCAAACGAAACTCCGCAAGGTGCCGAAGTCGAAGCTAAAAGATCTCCGGCGACGCTGGCAACGAATGGGCAAGATCAATGAGATAACGGCACCCAGCGTCAGCAGGGAGGTCAACGACCCCATGTCCAATGACGTTACGAGCAACCCTATACTCAATCCGAAATCCTTCGACCTCCGGCCCAGCCCACTAAGAGTTGGTCCGAAGGGCCACGAACGCAGACCAAACCCGATCCGAAATAACCCGAAACTGTACAATCTCAGACCAAATGAGTTAAGGAAGAGATCCAGACCAAATGCGCATAGACGGCTTACAAGACCATTCCCCGGGTGAGTAGTTTATATTTATTTGTTTTCCTAGTAAGATTCAGTACGTGGTAGAGCCACGTTGCAGCTATATTATAGTTGTAGCACAAATGGGTCGGTTCAACCGGGGCAGGACCACGCTCTCACAGAATACCAGCGTAAAATAAAATCATAATGCTGCTGTGTTTCGTATGGTGAGTGTAGAGAACCGGAGACCTTTTTTACTGGAATCGAGGCATTCCATCTTAGTCCTCAGGGGTGACAACGCATTTGGCATTTGATTCTTAATTGAGGATAAATGTCCACTTACCTTCAGGTAGACTATGTGCTTGATTGTCAACTTTATTCTATAAAAAATAGATAATATCATGATAGGGACTATTAACTTGTTAACTACTTCAAGTAAGCTGTAAATGCTTGCGTTATGAGTGGTTCACCACAGTGATAGTATTACGTATTCGACCCACAACTTTCTAAGTTACAGTGAGATTCTAAGTACAGTCCGCACCGTACCATTAGGCTACTGTGGTTTAATGATGGTAATAATCTTCCGCTCAACAGATGTCGCTAGTAGTGACTGAGGTTTTATTTTCTGTAAGCGGGGGCAAACGAGCATGCGGCTTACATGGTGGTAAGTGACTACCGCCGCCCATAAACAACTAAAAGCACTGTTCCTTGGCAGCATTAATAGATAAGTGGTCAGTGCCGGTGTCAGTGAATAAGAGTACTATCACCTTGGAATCTATCTATAATACATCCACAACGTAACTATCATTTGCAATATTTTATAATCCATCTCTTTTCAGTTACAAATGGAACCGTCACGATCCGGAAGCATCGTTCCGTTACAACGCGGAGCTCCTCCGTTCCGGTCGCACAGGCCTCAGTCCTCAGCAGATCAAGGGTCACCTCGCCCGCCTCCAGCATCTACGAGACAAACAAATCCTGCGCCGCAAACGCCTGCGTGACAGAGAAGACTGGCTGGTTAATGACGCTCGACCAGCGCTGACGCACACCCACGTCAGAACGTACACAGTGGACAATAACATAAGCGCACTCCACCCAAAGACGATTGTTGAAGAGTTTGACATGATGCCGCCGCCGCCTCCCATGGCACTCCCCCGTCCTGCCCGCGGCGCTGGATAATTCCGTTCCCTTGAACTTAAATCGAAATTATTCGCTTTTTTCTTTATAAATCTTTCCTTCGATCTTTAATTCCGATTTTTCTTACCTTAACATTTTTGTAAGTATTTCCTCAGACTTATTGCTTTCACATGTCTGTAGAACTTGACTCTAAGTAGTATGATTAAGTTATACTACAGTTGTCTCTTTCTTTTACCTACATCACACTAAAATATATACAATATTTTAAAAAATAACTAAAATTAAAAACTAAAATTCTCATACAGTCCTACTCCCCGTGGTATCGTTCCAAGAACACTGGCTGCGTTTCCTCGCTGAATGGTTATACTTGGCCTGTAATGAACCAGCCCTGCTATCACCAGCAGCGATGAATAGTCGCGGATACAGTTGCTTTAGAAAAAAAAGATAAATAAATGATCTTTTACTTCAACATTTTACAATTATTTCCATCACCAAAATGTATATTAAGACGTGTGTAAGACTTCTTAGTTCTTTTTTTCTTCCTATTCTAGTAGTAGTAGTTTTGTGCTTACTTTTTAACATCTAGTAACAAGCAAACATATCTACGAATAGTGTCGGTAAGGATATTATTCCATTTTAATCTATCTACTCCAAGAATTAAACTCTTTAATGATATTATTTTATTTATCCTATATTTATAACCAATTTACGATATAAACTAGGTTTAATTTCAATTATTGTATCTAATGTTAAAATCGTGTGTACTAAGTCTCAGGCTATCGTTACATGAATGAAAAATAATATTAATATTAACAATTATTCCTATTATATTAACGAAATTAAAATATCTTTATAAAATAGTACTTATTATTGTGAAAGTATAAGTGCACTGAACATTGACCCCTAGGGCACTTAAATAGATTAAGATACATCTTTAAGATAAATAAATAATATAAATTCCGCTTCGAATGCAAAACAATAGTATATTTAAGATGAGATTTAGATGAGTGACACTTGATGAGATAGCATGCCATGAATCGTGTGTTACGGAAAATATTTAATTATTTGAAGTTCTAACATTTCAAATTATAAAAAAATAATTTATATCCTATAATGTATCATTATAATACTTTGAAAACAAATGTTCCACTGGGCTTGTTGCTGGTGCTTATTAAGACGGTTTTAACAAACCACTGATTCGTTAATAGAAAAACTAAATTTCAATAAGTATTAATTATATTTTGTAACATGTTTAATAATTTTTTTCCATTCTACAATATTCTAAAATATTCTTTGCTTATTGCAGTAAATAATGATAACAATTACATATGAGATTAAAGGACAAAGAACAATTGTTCAAATCACAAGTGTTACCGGACTCATCATAAATAGAATAATATGTCAAAATGTGTATTTATATTTTAAAAAACTAGTCAGTAAGTTTACTTGAATCACGACTAAGTGTTTCTCAATATACCATATTTATGTTAATTAAAATCTCTATATAACCTTGCTATGAAATTAATTATAATATTCTCTCATCGCTTTAATTGTATTTAAAAACATATATAAATTATTAACAAAATAAAACGTGTCGTACATAATATTGGCATTTCGATTCGTCTTAAAGGATAAGTATTAATTTTAATTTTACGTTCCAATCTGTATGTTGTTAAGATAAGCTTAATGAAATAAATAAATTAAGTGCCAACGTCTTAGTCCTCGCATTTAAACGACGAAATCATGATTAGATTGACTTTCTGCCCATAAAACAAGAAAAAGAACTATTTTTAATAATAAATAATTTATTCTCACTTTAAAATTTGTAGTCCCAAAGTTACCAATATGATAAAACAACTGTACTACCGATGCATAGCAATCTACTACAATAATTGACTATAATTTTCCGCATTACAAATACGTATACATTAAGAGTCAAAAACCCAAATATCAATATACTTGAGGTCAAAATTACCTTAAGTTGATAACTTAAATATTTAAATGGAGCCTACCTACTATTTACAATAAATAAAACTACAGCAATCAGTAACATTTTCATTACACTTTTTAATTTCATACATATTCAAATTTTTGTACAACATTTACAATTGGGCCGATGGCATGTCTAAACAATGATTTCGTTTATTATATTTAAATAATTACATAGTGTTTTAATTTCTATGTTGTAATATACTCCACTGCATTTGAGTATTAATGATTATGTAATAGCGATTTGTAAGTATAATAATGGACTTTAGTGAGAAGGCATCTTAATTCTTAACATGAGCGGCGGCTGTAGACTAGGCGACCGGGACATCAGCGGCATGGTGGCGCCACCTTCAACACATATCGTCAAATTCCAGTGATTTATCAAAGTTTACTTATCCATGGTTAAGAAAGAACTCAATTGTTTGAATTCCTGACTTCATATGGTATAGAATCTATACTATAGATAACCCAGGTTACAATTTAGGACTATATCAGAAATTACCAAGTCAATCACTGGATTAAATAAAGGAGGAGTTATTTTTCTCGCTCGCGGCGCTCTGATGGTTTAGGCCCACTCTACTTTAACATCATAATGCTATAGAGAGATTTTGTCTAATTTTGCACCAAGATTTGATTTCTTATACCTCGTCCACCGTTTTGTAAGAAAATTGTTTATAGTATTATTTTCTTACCTCTATAGTTTTAGTTATAATACGATATATCATTATTTTCCTGACATATTAATTTATTTTCATGTATTAAAATCATTTTTTTATTTTTTGTGAATAAGTACTTTGAATTTGTACAGATTAAAAAAATGTCATTGATTGTATTGTTGTGTCATTTAGAAACAATTATTTAATTTTATTTGTAATTACTTTTGAAAAGAAATAGAAATAAAGAAATGTCTAAACTCCATTTTAGTTTTATTTAAAAGTATATGTCTATCATAGAATATAAATATTTAAAATATAAATTATAAATACTCCAAGGTATATTTGCTTTACAGCGCCATCTATTATTAAGTAGCTGAAATAAACAACATTTTAGTTATCAACCCAAAGACTTATGTATTCACTTTATGGCCTAAGCTCTTTAGTTGTACTGTTTGTATCTGGCTGGTTTTAATATCAATACATACAAAGGAAAAGAAATATAAAAAGTAAAAAACACTTTCCTGCCATTTTCAATTGTTTTTCTGTTCGCCAAAACGAGTGAATCTAACGCATTGACTTTATATTACTACCGTAAGGACCGGGCCGACCGAACAACTAAAACGGACCAGAGCGCTGGCCCTAAAATTACAGTTTAGGGCCAACGCAAATCGGGCGACAGTACGGCGCGCGCAGGACAGATTTGCCTGTCATAAATATGTCTAGTTGCGTGGTAAAAGAATGCAAAAATTACCGATACAAAGATTTGAAAAAAAAAAAACATGGGATATCGTATCATCGGTAAATAACCTTATATTAATTTTGTTACAATTAAATTATTATATAAACGCATTTTTAGTTTTATTTTACAGTTAGTTTAGTTATGTTACCAAGATTAGGCCAGGGTTAGATTC